>JANCRA010000080.1:1200000-1883784 GCA_024362935.1 Setophaga petechia
CCCCTTGCCAGGCACAGGGCTTGATTTCCCTTAATGGCTAATGATTAATGTATGACAACAGGATGAATAGCCAATATATCTGAAACATGAGCAACATCATCCGTCAGTTTTTCACAGGAAGTCCAATATGGCTTAGAAAGAAAGATGGACTACTTCTGCCCCTGCATCAGCACTGATCCATTCCAATATCAACCAGAAAAGGAGGGAGCTACAAGTGTTTGAACACAGTCCTTTGTCAGAAATGAGGGCAGAAATGGAACACAAAAATGTATTTAAAAAATTTACTATTAAAATTAAATAAATTATTTATAAATTATTAAATTAAATAAATTATAATTAAAAATTATTATTTTTTAAAGTTCCTCCTTCACCACAAAGCACTCAAACTGATATCAGTCAATTTGTTAATATTCACTGCAGATCCACTATCCAAGAACAACATAAAATTTGTTCTCCACTTAGAGATGATAATGTTATCACAACCTGGTCTTAAGAACAATTTTCTTACTGCAGGACTGGTGGGAAAAAAAAGTTCGTTGCCTATTCCAACAGAAAGCAACCTGACTCTGTGGCAAGAGTTTGTCAGATAAACCACAAGCATGAAACCAACAGTTCTTAAACACCTGCCTGTGGAACAAAACCAAATATTCCAGGATGCATCCAAACTCTCAGTATCAGCTCAGAGCCCTGCTGAAGCACCTGCAGGGTGCAGGCACAGGCATTCCCAGGCAGTTTCCCTGGGGAAAGCTGCGAGAAGCTGAGAGAAAGAATTAAAACAATTCTGATCTCCACTTGCTGCACCTGTTGCCAGGCACATGTGGAATGTGTTATGGGGATTTGTTTACCAAAGGGTGGTGGTGTTTTGGTTGGTTGACCAATGAGGTCAAAGCTGCATCAGACAGGCTGGAAGGGGTTATGGATTTCTTAAGAATATAGTAATAATACAGGATAGAGAATAAAGCAATGGTTCAGCCTTCTGCATCTTGGAGTTCACAATTCACCCACATGTTTTCCCATTTTCAAAAGACTTTTTACAACAGCTCTTCCTCCAACTCAGAGAACATGCTCAGGAATTCCTACCATGACATAGCATAATGCACATTTTCCTCAAACCTGCTTTCCACAGCAAGATGGTAACGCCCTTCCTGCATCCTCTGTAAATACCCCCTATATCACAGAATCACAGAAATTCTAGGTTGGAAGAGACCTTTAAGATCATCGAGTCCAACCCATGTTCCAACACCCCAACTAGACCATGGCACCAAGTGCCACATCCAGTCTTTTTTTAAACTCTACGAGGGATGGTGACTCCACAACCTCCCTGGGTAGATGATACCAGTATTTGACCACTCTTTCTGTAAAATACTTCCTCCTTATTTCTAGCTTGCATCTCCCTTGGCGCAGCTTGAGACTGTGTCCTCTTGTTCTGTCTACATTGATGAATTTGCAGCGTCACCAATTTGCCATTTGCAGTGTCACCAACAGCAGGTTCAGCCACTGCACCCTCATTTCCCCTGAGTGCACAACCACAAGCATGTCTCAGACAAGAGGAGGCTAATTACACCTTGCACTGACAGAACACCTGTTAGGCAGTGCCAACAGCAGAACCCTCACCTGCACACTTGGTCCTGGTGGTCAGGGGGGGCCCGGGGGGCCCTGTGCCCCCTTCCCCGGGGCGCGTCAGCAGCACGCGGATCTCGTACTCCACGTCGGGGTCCAGGTGCCACAGCTTGTAGTTGGGGGAGTCCACGATGTGGGTCTCTGCCCAGTTGCCCGTGGTGGTCCTGTACTCCACCTCCTTGAGGATGATGGGCCCGTCCCCGATGATGGAGTTGGCGTTGGGTTTGATCCACAGGTACGTGGCCCCCACGGCCAGCAGCTCCGGGGGCGCAATCGGGGTGGGAGGCTCTGGGGATGGAAACAAGCCACAAGGAGTCAGAAAATGTCCAAATTCCCGTCCCAACAACCTTTTGTAACCTCTCATTTACCAAATGTTTTATAAGAATTTAATCTGTTACTAGAAAGAATTGGGCTTCCGTCACCATCATATTTTCTGAAAAATCTCTTTGCCCAGGATTTCTCGCCTGGGAAATGAGAAGCCTCAAAGAAAAATGAAAACAATAATTATCTGTTTTGCTTCTCCTGTGTTTTGCTGCTTTAGAATGTGTTTGGAGATTGTTTCATTGGTTTTTGCTGTGAAATGTTTTGACTTAATGACCAATCACAGTCAACCTGTGTCAGACTCTGGAAAAGAGAATCAGGAGTTCTCTTTATCTTTTAGCCTTCTGTCTGTATCCTTTCTCTATTCTTTAGTGTAGTTGAGTATAGTATTTTTTAATATAATATAAATCATAAAATAATAAATTAGCCTTCTAAAAATATGGAGTCAGATTCATAATTTCCTCCCTACAATGGGGATCTCACAAAATACCACAGGCTTGGGTTTTTTTGTGCTTAAATTTCAGCCCCCTTGCACTGGGAGTTGTGTTACCAACTGAGAAACACCTGTGAAAATACACGAACCAAAAAACAGCTTTCTGGTTTAAAAAGGCCTTCATAAACCTCATAAACATTTATAAACCTCATCATGAGCTTTATAATCACTCCCTCTTTTAAGCATGTGAACAACAGCACTCAACATCTTGGAGAGTGAGGGAAAGAAATCCTAAATAAAGACAACTGAGTGCCCTTAGCACAAACCATGAATCAAAGGGTTCCAGCACAGCCCTTGCTCTGCCCTGTGCCCTGGCACAGCAGAAAATCCCAGTCACTGATCGTGGTGCTGTGGTTCAGCCAAATCCTAATGCTTAACATGGCACAATTAGCAACAAGAAGAAAACTCAAATCACTTGTTCGTTTTCTGATCTTAGCCTCCCCAAAAATAGAGAAAAACAAGAGGATGTTGATTTTCTAATCAAAGCACTGGCTGAGACAATATTAGCAAATTTAAACACCAGTGATCTTCCCATGCCCAGCAGCCAGGATGCTGTTGGAACAGGCTCTGAGTGGGGCTCTTGGTAGCTCAGAATAAAGAAAACTCCAAGGCAACAGTGAATCAACACCTCCTGTGGTGTTTGATTGCAAAGTTTGCTCAACTGCCTGGGCAAAGGTACTCAAGAAAGTCTGCATGACACCTGAGAGTGCCTGGGTGTTTGAGAAGCAGTGTAAGGAGGCAGGGACCAGCTACTGAGTACCACCTCTGTGAGGAAAAGCAAAGCAAGCTGATAAAAGAGATCTCAGCAGCTCCCTTTGATGGAAGCTACCAAAAAAAAAAAAAAAAAAAAAAAAAATTCACAGAGCTCTGGCTGCCTGCCTGATTTTTATTATTCTTTTTCTCCTCTCTGTCAGTGTAAATAACACTTGCATTCTGGAAACCACCTGAATAGCATACACCTTGTGGCTTTGAAAACCTGAGCTGAACTCTGCAAGATTCTGAGCAATTTTCCAAATCTTGCCGAGCCTTCCCTCTGCCACACTCTAATGTGGTCTGTCCTCTGAGCCCAGAGGACACAAACTCTATTCTCTTGTGAATATCAGCTGATAAAGAATATTTTTATCAAGATGGGCTTAAAACACTGGCACAGGGTGCCCAGAGAAGCTGTGGCTGTTCCACCCCTGGCAGTGCCCAAGGTCAGGTTGGACACTGGGGCTTGGAGCAGCCTGGGACAGTGGAAGGTGTCCCTGCCATGGCAGGGGTGGGACAGATGAGCTTTAAGGTCCCTTCCAACCCAAACCATCCTGTGATCTCTGTCTCAGAAAAAGAAACACATAAATGTTACAAGATAAGAAATTTGGAGTTCAGTGGGAGTCATTCTAAACCCTTCTCTCCTGAAGGTGATTCCTCAAAGAACTGGAACAATCCAGGACCCAAGGAGAAGTGGAAGAAAGGACTTTGAGTACCACATGATGGGAGGAAGATTGGATTTTCCCCTCAGGATAATTCTTGCAGGTTAAGATCTGCTCAGTGAAGAGAAAGAAACTGTCGTACAAAAGGATCAACTGAAATTATGCTTGATTTCATTTCCTTTAACTGTTTACAACAAATCATTCTATCTCCTTGAGGCTGACTGCAGGGGCTGTGTGTTGTACCTCTGGAGAAAAAAACACACTGAATTGTAATTGCAGCAGGTATCCAACATGAACAAAAATCAGTGGTGCCAGATATGTTTTCTGTGGAATGGCTGTTTCTGTTTTAATTCTGCACTATTCCATAACTCCTGCCAGAATCTTTTTCTGATATGGAATGCCAGGCTGATTATGTTTTGACTTACAGAGTTATTTCTCCAGGAAAATTGTTTTCAAGAAACATGTGTGGATACATTTTCATTAAAAATCAAATTAATATAGATCACAAGCAGTTTATTACTTGTTTCTTGGTGCAAGGCAATTAAAAGAGAGATTTGGTTCTTTTTATTCCCAATGTAAAAGCTCCATCTTACAAGTCACATCATAGCTGAACACAAGACAAATGAAATATTAAACTCCATTCTCCTGGGCTGCAGATTTCAATAGCAACATGATACAGGTTACTTTGGGATTTCATGGCAACTTAGAAGAGATTTATGGGATTGAGCTTAATTAATAGAGCAGTTTATCCTACTAGGCAGACATGAAGAGTTGATCTAGTGAGTTTAGTAACCACTGTTGCCAAACTGATTTAAATTAAGATGTCACCCAGCACGCCCATCTTCCCTCCTTTTGTCCCAATCCAAGAAAAAACAAAAAAAGTGATGGTGGTGTCCCTTCTTTCCCCTATTTATTTTCCCCTTTCTCCACCACTGAAAAAACAGGTGCTATAAAATGTAATAAAAGTAGGAATTCAAACTCTTGTTCCTGTTTTCTGAATTTAAGGAACTAAAATAAGCAGCTATTCCAGTAGTTTTTAAAGAATCAGTCCCACCTCACTGAAAATAATGAATTATTTCCTACTAGCACCAACTGGAGCAAAAGCTTTTCCTTTTTTAATATCACTCTGTGCCAAATTACTGCAAGTCATCTAAACAAGTTCCCCATTATTTAGCAAAACTGGCACATGAACGAGAACATTTTTTTCCCTCTGTTACAAAACCCACTTGCCAGTTACAGATGACCAGCCTGATGTTATGAGCTCACTATTTTAATTAAAATCTCTGTTTGACCTTGATTAAACAAACATGGTGACAGATTGGCCTTGTACACATGTAATTGTGAACAACCATATTTTAAGCCCCATTTCATCCCAACACTGTTTTATACCACAAGCTTTGCCTGGCCTGGTGCTTCCTTTCAGCCACTCTCCCACCTCCTCCAGACTGAGAGGAGGAAACCAAAGGCTCCCCAACAACCAGCACATCTGGAACAGGATTGCTGCTCCTGGGATACCCAACTGAACCACAGGCTTGGGAATGACAGAGAAATTTGCTTATAGGAACTCATAAAAAAAAAAAAAACAAAAAAAAAAACCACAAAACCCCTCTCAAAAAAACCCCAAAATAACAACAACAACAAAAAACCCAAGCAAACAAACAAAACCAAAACAAAAAAC
Source organism: Setophaga petechia (assembly GCA_024362935.1). NCBI lineage: Eukaryota > Metazoa > Chordata > Aves > Passeriformes > Parulidae > Setophaga > Setophaga petechia. Next base: position 1,205,525 of record JANCRA010000080.1, read on the forward strand.
AAAACCAACCCCATTAAAAAAAAAGAACAAACAAACAAACCCCAAAAAACATATGCAGCTCAGGCTTAAAAAAAAAAAAGGTGAGTTTTTGACCATGGGCATATTTTATTGAATTTAAAACCAATTCCAGTTGTGCAGACACAAAGGGAATTGGGGTCTACTTTTCCCCTGCTGTTAGGACAGAAAATTACACTCCTGTCTGCAGCTCAGAAGGCTGAACACTGTTAGAACCTGAAAATGACATGAATTCTTGTAATGCAAAGAGTGTCAGAAAAGAAAATTAACATGAAGAACCAGAACAGACCAAACAGAATCACAGAGGATCTCAAGCCCCACAAGGATCAAGTCCAAATCTGTTCCTTGCAGGACCACCTAAAATTCCATCATCCATGGTGACAGGACAAGGGGTGATGGCTTTAAACTGACAGAGGACAGGGATAGATTGGATATCAGAAATTCCTTCTTATGAGGATGGTGAGGCCCTGGCACAGGGTGCCCAGAGCAGCTGTGGCTGCCCCTGGATCCCTGGCAGTGCCCAAGGCCAGGCTGGACAGGGCTGGGAGCAGCCTGGGACAGTGGAAGGTGTCCCTGCCATGGCAGGGGTGGGATGAGATGAATTTTCAGGTCTCTTCCAACCCAAACCGTTCTGGGATTCTACAGTGACAAAAAGCATCACTCAGACACTTCCTCAACTCTCACACTCTTAGTTCCATTAACACACTATTTCTAACTATTGTGGAAAAAAACCCTGATTTTACTCTTTGGCAAATATTCCTGAGTGTTTCTACTCCACCACTGGAATATTTCTCTACTTGGTTTTCTAAGCAAGGCAATTCTAAGCAATTTTTACATGATGGAAGAATAACTGGCTCCATGAATGCTTAAGATGCCACTGGGAAGACTGAAAAACTAGAGAAAAATGCTCAACAACTGTTATCACTTTCTCCTGTGAAATAATCCATAAAGAAAGACATTACAGAAAATGCAATCTTAAAACAGCTGGATACACCTCCTAAACTATGAATTTTATATGGTTATTTTTAATTTCTCCCTTTTCCATAACAAAACCATCTGATAAACTGTACAGATAAGCTGACCATGAACTCTCATTGGCATGGGATGGGCTGTGGCTGTTTTAGACAAAAAGGGCCCTTAATGTCACAAAACTCTGCTGCATCACCAAATGCAGCAATTCCTTGTTTTTGTTTTCTCACATGCACAGGACAGAGCACAGGTTCTAAAAATAAGATCAGAAGAGACACAGAGGTTCTTATTCTTTGAGGGTTGAAAAGGTGAGGATGGGACCTGCTGCTCAAAGACCTTTCCCTGACAAGCAGGATTTGTGTTTTCCAACATGATCCTGATCATGCCCCTACTCATGGGAATTCTAAAAGCTTTTCTCACCAAGTCCTAAACAAGCAGCTGTGGACTGTGCTTGTCAAGCTGATCAGGATGGGACTGAAAGGCAAGGAAACCAAATTTGAAGCTTCTCAAAATTCTTTTAAGCAGAAAACACAAAATAAAAAGTATCTACATAGTTTCCTACACAACAGCCAGAGTGTCTGAGCAGCATCCATGGGCATCTTTTCTAGTTTCACACAATAACAATGAGTCTTCAGAGCCCTGAATGTCAATATTTATACTGGCATTGCTTTTTTCCACTCTTCATAAATGCAGCAGGTAAATTTAGTTTTCTAGCGATGGTCCAAACTTCCAGTTACGTTTATTACACAAAAGAAAAAAGGCACCTGGATTTTACAATACTTAGCCTGAGAAGATTTCACTGTGCTGACACTGCACTAATGGATTTTGTCTAAGAGAGAAATTCAGATGTGTCTCTCAGTACTGAAACAGGCTGACAGCAGTGGCACATGTCAAGTGCTATAGGAGTGTGCCAGCAGCAGCAATAAATGATTCATTAATTCACCTGGACAGGTAAATTGCACAGGGAATGATATGGTCTGTCTGGGCTCCAGGAAAAGTGCCCAGAACCAATTCTGAAATCGACAATTCTGAATACTTAATTAAAGCCAAAATCCAGAAAAGTGAGAGAAGAGGAAGATCTAGGATTTCTACACCCTGTAAAACAAGGGGCAATGGTTTAATAGGTTTATGAATTTCAGAGGTGAGAAGCATTTACTGTTTGGGTTTGTACTCAATCCACCCATTACGGGCAGAGCATTCCCAGCAGGCAAACATCACCTTTGCACCTCTTCTCCTCTGTGAGCATTCCTGTTCTGGGGGATGGAGCTCTGTTCTTTGGATCCTGTGGCCTACTCCATGTCACTGCTCTCCATCTGCTGCTTCTTCCCAACACAGCAATAAGTGACTTCAGTGCTCTGTGATATAAAATACTCATTTGCCACAATAATGTGCTTTTTTCCCTTTTCCCTCAAGAGCTGCTGCTTCTGTCTGCAGGGGACTCAGCACACATTTAAGGTACAAAAAGCAAGGGAGAAAGTAAAAATGAGCCAGAAAATGTGAAATAACTGAGCAAAGTGGTCAGAGAATCAGCACAACAGCAATGAAAAGATGAGCAGAGCCCAGGGGACAGCAATCAATGACACCAAAGAAAGCCAGTGGAGCAAGAAACTCAATATTTGGCAGGATGCTTGTCTTCTATCATCCCCTCAAAACCCCAAACTCAAAACCTACAGGCTATTCCCTCAACATCTCCCAACAGCACAGGTGCAGTAGAGAGATATGAAGGGAGAACTTGATCCATCAGCCTGACGAAAACAGAGAAAACATTCTCTCTGTATTGTCCCCTCAAGAAGAAGAGGAAATGCCCCTTGGTGACTTGAATGTGCTCCAAACCAGCAACTGGGCTGTCAAGGATTAAAGAGAAGACAAAAACCTTTACAGGAGCTGCTGCAAAGCAAGAGAAAACCTCTTAACCCTTTCCTGAATGTCACTATAGGACATGAAACAACATGACACACACTCACTGCTCTTTCCAAGGTAAAAAAGAGCAGTTTATTTTCTGACTCCAACCTTTATAGATTTCCAAAACTGACAGTGGATTGGAGGGTGACAGTGCCACCTCTCCAATGACACTGGACAAACCAACAGTCCATTAAATTTCTCCTCCTCCATAAAAAAATGCAAACCAAAAAGTTATTTACAGAAAATGTGTGAGAAAGTTCGTTACAAGAATGTAAACATCAGAAGGCTTAGAAAATCTTTAAAAATCAAGAAACCACCTGAAAGTACTGAAGTCTGGACCAAACCCTGCTTGAAGAAGGTCCATCTGTATCAGTGTCATCTTATCAAACATTTACAGAGGCACCCTGAGTGCACAAAGAGCTGGTGCAGACCCAGGGCCTCCTGCCAGCCCTTCCCATGGTGTGAGAGGCTAAAGGAGAGGGGCACCAGATCCTGAGTGGGAATTACAGCAGCGTGCTAATTCATTAGCATTTCACACTATTTGTGCCTCAGAAGCTTAGCCTGAATCCCACCAGAGCCTCAGAGGATGCTTTCATTCTCTAATAAAGAAAATAGCATCGGATTAGTTGAACAGTATCTCATTTCCCAGTGTAAATTAAGTGAATTAGGTGGAAGAGTCTGTGCTCTAATTGTAAAGCTTATTACAAGGACTCACATAGATTAGACCTGAATGCTTCTCTTTGAGTCATCATTTGCACTGTAACAGAGTTAAAAGGGTGCTATAGACTCTCACTATTGATGTGCAGGAACCTCCAGTTTTGCAGCAGAACACTCCCAAGCCTTGTGCAGGGTGAGTGCCAGCAGGCAGCCTTTGGATGGGAGTGCTGCCCTCCACAGAGCTCAGGCAGGCTCTGGAGGCAATCTCCAGGAATGACAAACTCCCCAGGGCTGGAATCATGCACAATTCACTCTCAGTCTTAAAGCACGTGTAATTCTCTGAGTTTGTCAACTGCAAAACAGCTACAAAAGCACATCATGGAGAAGAGCAGTGCTGTGCTTCTTGTTGCTTCTGCAATGTCATTCTCTTTACAAGGATCTTTCATGGATCACAAGAGGTCCAACACAAGGACTTCTGACCATCCAGGAGCTGATTACAATTAGCTTGACTCTCCCTATGTAGCTTCTCCATGCTCCAGCCTGCACTAATTATCTCAGGTTCTCTTAATTGTCAGTGGAGAGAATGGGCTCACCTTAAGGCACACAGCTAAGACAGATAAAATAAATTGCTCCCTGATCCCCCCATCTTTTGACTGGTATTAAAATAGAGGTAAGATGTATTTTACCTCCTTACTCTTTTATTTTCTCAGCTCATGGCCCTCAGTGTGAAACAAGAGAGGTGCTGGATCAGTCTGTTCAGAAGAAAGCCAAGAGATAATACTGAGCACCTGAATCCTCTCTGAAACCCCTCTCTCAGGGCAGAACTCAGGTGCTGCAGTCTAAACCCATCCCATGAAGATAAATGATGATGCCTTTCTCTGGGAGAGCTGAGCACAACTCACTTTCCTTTTCTCTATGCAGCCAGAGCATGTGACAGTGATGACAGCATCACTCTTTGATTTAATCATTCAATGCTCAAAGTGCCTGCTGGGGAAAGGATTTCATTCTCTTACTAAGACTGTTCTGAGAATGGAACATCTTAGTCCCATCTGCTGAGACTGGGTGACACACAGAAAAATGGTTCAGGTTTCATTTGACCAAAATATCAATAAAAATAAAGAGACCATGACCTTCTCTGTGCAGCATCTGACTGCTCCATTTTGCTCCACAAGGAGCATGTCCAGCATGCTTGAACCAAGTCCTGTTCTCCAGACTTATCTTTGATGCATTTTCCTTACACAACAATTAGCAATTTTTAATTTTTGATGCTTCTCTCATTTCTTGGAGTTGCTGACAGGCACATCACCTAAGTGTGGGCTAAGGTTTTATATTAATTTGGAAATAACCCATGAAGAAATACAAGCTAGGCTTTAACACATCTGAACACAGTAATTACAAAAGTATGAGAACTAAGCATCATCTCTCATTTAAAAAGAGAGGTGAAAGTATAGCAACTTTGCAGAAACTCTGGTCAAAACACTGATTCCTCCTCTAGAAATTGCTGCAACTGCACCTGGACCACCAATCCTTCAAGCTGCAGGTTACTCATGAACCTGTGTCTGAGTTCTCTCTCCCCCAGGTGAGAAATCCCAGGGCACTACAATCTCTGCTGATTTCCTGCTCACTCTGCTGCCTTTAACAGGCAATTCTCCATCTCTACAGTCTGAAAAACCAGCCTATGAGATGCTGCTCCTCCAATTCTGTACAATTATATGGAAATCTGCATGCACATCCTACCAGAACCAAGGGTCTCTCCAGCAGTCACTGCTCAGGGCCACCTTCAGCTCTCCCTCATGTTTCTAATCCCAGGGTCCATCTGAGCTCATCCATCTCATGGTATTAAATCTATTTCTGCTTCTGCATGAACAAGCTGCTAATATCCCACAGGGACCAAAAAATGTAATCTTAACAAGCACCAAAAAAAGTAGAAAGGCGTTAATAAACACGTAAACTGAGAAACATGTAATTTCAGGTCAACTCAAGTTCAAGCAGCTTCAGCAGTTGCTATGCTACCAGCTGATGGTGGTGGGAAAGGACAGAGGCAAAAGGATTTTACAGCTCTGCCCAGAGTGGATATTTAGCAACTTCTGCTTTCCAGCACATCCCTGTGTGCAGAGTGAAGGATCATTAGTCTCTAAGCTGCTGAAATGGCAAGTGATTGGAGGTATTGACCACCAGGAAGCAGCATGGGATGGTTGGATGGTTTGCCTGGATTGATTCAGGAGCTTAATCCATAGCAACCTGCTAGGTTTGCAGGAAAAGCCCGAGGCAGGATGCTTCACTTCATCTGAGCCAAAGCAGGGCAGTAAAAATCCCATTGTCCTTTACATCCCTGGGCTGGGCAGGACTGAAGGGGAGCAGTCAGAAAAGTGAGGAACCAGCCAGGCTGGAGTTAAACAGGAGAGAGCAGCATGGCAGTGAGTCACAGGCTCAGCCGTGTCCCCAGGCACTGACACTGATCCCTCCTCTCTCAGGCACAACCTGTACCCAGAGCTGGCTCCACTCCAGGCACTTCCAGGCTCTGCCCACAGTTAATCCACACAAAACCCTGATGAAACAATAGGAATATATTGTTTTATTTCTGGAAATAATGATTAATGGATAGCTGCAGGGCCAGAGACTGAATGCAGATTTGTGTTCCAGCCTAGAGACTTTATGACCTCCTACAAAGAAGAGTGTGCCAGCCTTGACACGCAAATTTAGGGTTTTTCAGTCCATAAAGAAAAATGTTCTCACTTAAGCATTTGTTTTCCTGTGGCAGATCTGTGAAAAACATGGATCGCATTTGACCATGAGGAGGCAAGTCAAATTTAACACAAAGAAAGCTGAGGCTGACATAGTAGATAACAAATATGCCATTAGGGATCTCAGGGGGGCACCCCCCAAGGAACTTTCCAGTTTTTTCAGCTCTATATCCTGAAGCAGCATCTGGCAAAATATCCAGGTGTAGGGGTCCCAGCTGTGGGTTTCTCTGGGTCTGGATTGAAGGGACTTGAGACAGTAATTCATGCTGGGACTCAGGTGTTTATTATTCCTTATCAGTAAAACAGTCTCACCACTGTGAGTTCTGCAGCTTTTCATTAGAAGGCACAAAATGGCCAACAATCTCTTGTTCCAAGGTCTTTTAAGACTAAACTGTCCAATTAGGAAATGACACCTGGATTATTTTCCCTTTTAACCCAATAACTGATCCCACAGAGCCCCAATGGGGACTTTCCTGCCCAATTACAAAATGCCACCCAAACCCATGGAGAAGGAAGAAGCAGCATGAAGAAGAAACCCAGGATGACACCCTGTGCCCTCCATCTTGCTGCCATCCACAACACACTAAAAATCCCAAAACCTCAATTTCTCACCAAGTGATGCACCTACACTGCTCTCTATAATCTATTGCACACTTTTGTGGATTCCAGTCTATTCTGGAGTTTAGGAAACTTTCTCCATGGATGAGGGTCAGAGTCAGTGCTGCCCTGGGGTCAGGGCACCCCAGAGCAGACAGAGGAATATTCCCATGCCCTGGGTTTGCACATCTCCCCCTTCTCTTTGAACCAAAACCTCTCCTCTGACAGCCTCACCCATCAGATACACTAAAGCAGACATGGCACAAATGTTAAAAGGACTGTGCCACCAATCAGTACATGCACACCTTTATCAATTTCCACATCCAGGCAACCAGGTGTCAGAGTGGGGGCTCACCTGAGTGCAGGTTTGCTGGGGATGAGCCCTGAGCAGGAGCACAGCTGTGATCTCAGTGTGGAACCTGGCTGAAGCACACATGACTCATTTCCAAGGTGCTTGGCCGAGTGCTCATTTTGGGCAGTCATTCCTCCTGCCTTAACTGACTGAAATCACAGACCTGGGAACATTAACAGCCCAAGGGGAGAGCAGGATTTGCTGTTATCACAGCTATGCTTCATTCAAATTTTAAAGTTTTCTCACTTTACTCCTTTCTCTGGGGTAAGGACAGATGGGCACCCCAGGAAACCTGAAGAAACTACTTGAATAACTGGATATCAGGGATATTTAAATGTTCCTCATGCAGGTTCCTAAACATTCCCAGAAATACCACCTACAGAAACTGTCCTGTGGTTTACACCTAAAGTAGCACATTTCATCCCAGAAATTCAAGATGAAGGTTAATCATCCTTCCTTTTATTGACAACAAAGTGTGAAAAAGAGCCAGGTCCATTACCTGTAACTATTCTGCTGCCACAAAAGCCATGCTGCTTACACAGCTGCATAAGCAACCTATGGATTCATTACAAAGCCTGCATGGCAAAAATCTTTGCCTGTGGTGGCAAAAACAATCCTGGTCCAGGTAGTTAAACACCAGGAAAAACAACTCCAAGTGCCATGGCAATTCCCAGAACACAAAGGGATCTCTTCCACCTCTAAGGCATGGAGCAGCATCTCCAGTGTACAGCACACTCAAGAGAAATCCTGCCTGCTACACAGAGATGTACTCCCAAAAGAAATGTTTACAGTTTCACTGATGTAATTCAACTGTTTTATTTCCCCAATGGAAGGAACAAACATTCTGCTTCAGAATGAAAGTGCAAAAACACCTCAGAGTTGATCCTATTAACCCTAAAGACTTAGGGGCCACCAGAGATCCAGGATTCTGGAGGTTCCAGTTTTACTTCTTTTTATTAGACTGCCAATAATTCCAAGAATACCTGCAGTTAGTTAATGAATTCTTTATTCTTTCTTATTTGCTGCTGTCTCTCCCCTGGGACAGTTAATAAAAAACAAGATCTCCTACCACCAGACAAAGGGGTTGAAAGAGATGCATTATGGCTGAAGGAGTTAAAATTACAGAACTGAATGACTTTTAATGGGTCTTTACTTCAGAACCAGTGCTAATTCAGCTTTGGGTCCTGCACAGCCTGGATCCTTCTGCATTTGGGGTTATGTAAGAAAAATCTGCCCCTCTAGAGGAGAAGCTGTGTTTCATTCCCATAATAACAAATTTTATGCAGGTCCACCAAAGCCTTGAGTCAGGTTCCTTCAAAGAAAACTCCTATTACAAAATATATGTTCTAAAAATAGAAATTATATGTTCAAAGACTTTTTCAAGGAGCTGTAAGACAAATATTTACTGTGCCACAAGTCTTCCTAAAGCAGAGTCTGCAGATGTCCAGGCAGTATCTGAATATATAACTAATCAGTGCTGCTGGTTCTTCACTGGAGCACTTCCCTGTGCAGAGCTCTCTGCTCACAGTGTATTATCACTCCCCCAGTCAATGCAAATTGAACCTGGGCTTTCCTGAGAAGGTCCAGATTCAATTTGGATTTACTGATTTAATCAGCTGAGAGTTCCTTACATAGTCTGCTCCCCTACAGGCATACATTGACTAAATTCCTGAGATTCTGCATATGCTGCAAAAGCTAAAAACACTGGAGAACAGAAGATAGAAAATCTACTAGGACACAAAAGAAACTTTTCTTTTTAATATTAATCATAGCAGTGGAAAGATGATACTGACTGGTAACCCTTTCAGGATGATACAAGATTTGATATACAACCTGCCAATTCCCAGTATCTGTTTTCCTAAGGATGGCCCCCAAACAAGTCAAGGTTCATCAAGGAACAGCAGCTCACCCAGGTTTTCTGGGTGAAATGAGGACAGCAGATTACCTAAGCATAAGGCCAAGCCTTATGCTGCACTTCACTGGTGCAGAGTGGGATTTAAGGTCACTTCTGACTGAGAAAAATGGATGAAAAGTGTTTATATATGAACAGACCTGCAGAACTTGCATTTCTGTGATGTTCTGGTGCTAAGCACTCTGCAAAGCCCCTGCACCAGGTGGTGACAGCCCGTGTGGGCAGGCAGGGCAGGGAGGAGTGTCAGCCAGCAGGACAGGCTGCAGCCCCCTGCATCACCAGCCTGCTACCAAGGGCTCTGTAGTCATAACAACAAAACTGAGAGATGCCAATTACCATAACACTGAGCACATAATTAGCAGCAGCCTGAACAACTTGTCATCCTGCAAAACTGGAGAGTCAGCAGGAAAAATGCAAAGCAACCGGCACAGGAGTAGGTACAAGAAGTTTTCTGCCTGCATTAGAGTTTCAAACCATGATTTAGAAAATTATTTTTCTTCTCCCTTGTAAGGGATGCCTATCACTTGGTACAAGGACTCACAAGTGTTCACTCAGTATGTTTGAGTATATTACTCTGTGACTTTAAGCACTGATGGATAAGGAAGATCAGCAAGGAAATGCCACAGTTTTGAAATCTTTGTTTACAGTTCTAGAGCTGCACCTTTTACATTGAATCAAAATATCACAAGTTGATTATGTGTTTGTTACACACATAAAATGAGCTAGAACACGAGGGTTTATTTTCCCATTACTTTGTACACGTGGAATTCCTGTTGATGCAGATCAAAGCAAATTTTAAAGCAGAGGAGTCACTGTACCAGCTGTCACTTCTACCACCAGGAATGCCTGTTAGTGATTTTATCACCATGTCATTATCAAGCATGGGGCCAAAAGTCACCCTTCACCCTGTCAGTAATTCCTGTCAGGTACCTGGGGAAATACTCAATCCCTACACATCTCCCTACCACACAGGACTGCAGATTTTCATTGAATCAAAGCACCTGAAGGAAGAACAGCAGCACAAACATCTCAAAGAGTCTTGTGCAACTGTCTGAAAGGACCTGACCCCAATAAGCACAGTAAAGTGTTCAGTTCTTCCATTTTCTCCTATTTTGTGTCTTTACAAGCAGAAACCTCCATTGTCCAAATAAGCTCCAGTTAATACCTGATGAGATCTTGGTTCAGTGCCACAGAAAACCATTTGTTGCTCCCACTTGTAAATTTACATTCCCTGCATGGGCCTCAAGTACAAAACTCCAGAAGTGAATTGCTAGACATAATCATCACCTTCAGAGGAACAATAAATACTGGAGGTCAAATCTTGCCCAAAATACTTGCACCAAAGAGTTCTGCTGTTTGTAAGGCTATTAAAAACAAACTCTTTTTGCTTCAAGCCAAATTCTTCATGCTAGACTCAGAGTTCCTCTTTCCAAGGTGTCTTTAGGAACAGAAGAACATCTCTGGAGTTAAGAGCAGGCAGGCACAGGTGATGGTGCAGTGCTTGGCTTTAATGAATAGCTTGTTAGCCATTCACCAGCTTAGCTCCTTGTAGATTCACTTAATTATTTAAGAAATACAATGATTCTTTGGCTCTGTGCCCAATTCTTCTCTAGTTTATGCTGGTACATGTCCAAAATGAATGGAGTTACCACTGTGATGCAAATAAGCCAAGTTTCTGCTCTTTTGTTCCTCAGTAATCTGAAATGTTGATGATTCCTTATCCTTCAAAGGCAAGCTGATAAGAACCAGCACCACAGGAAACCATTTTCTAACAGAATCTGCTCTGAACCCATTTGTTGCTTATTAGGACCCTGGCACAGCTCCATAGTCCAATGAACATGATTAAAAATGACTTGATGAATGTAGTTCACTGAACAGGTGGCTGTAGCCAGGCTGGAAGGAAGAGCACTGCATGCAAGGTGGAAATATTTAATGTTTTCTAAAATTGTTTCACAACTACAGCTCTGTGGATCTGAGCACAGACAAATTCCAAGAGTCCTAATTCCATTAACTGATAGCTGCCAAAAACTCTGCAAGGATCAGGAACAAAACGTGGGAGCAAGGGAAAAGAAACTTCTACATGGATGCTTGTACCTTCCACCACAAGAGGAATATTTGATCAGATCCCAGGGTATCAGGAAATAGGAAATGATGGAAAAGTCAAGAAAGGAACTGCAAGGTGAGAGAGTGAAGCCTTGCCTCCAGGCCTGGCTCAAATCCCTCCCAAACCCAGGGAAGAGCAGAGCCAGCAGCTCACAGGCAGAACAGGCAGTGCCAGCTGGGTACAAAGGGACTGGAGACAAATGGAATTGCTGTGGAGCTCCTCAGTGTGCCAGGCACACCCTGGTGACACCCAGAGCTGGCCTCTCTGGGGCACAGAGGCATTAACAGGGGTTTAATGGAGCTGTGTGCTGATGGTTTGTGATAAGATTACAAAACCTCCTTGTTTTAAGAAGTGTGCAATAATTTCATAAAAAGAAAGAACTGAGCTAAACCCATCTGCACCTTCTGAGCAGCTGTGGTTGGTTCATGCACAGGTATTCTATTTCCTAAGCAGAGCATTACAGGATCTCATTTCCAGCAGAGTTTAAGTGATGGAATAACCAGAAAAGGATGCACTGGGAGTAATGGAACAGATACAGAACCAGCCCAAAACTGTAACAAACCCCTCTGAGAGCTGAAACTTGATTACAAGTGCTCTTGATTATTAAAAGCGAGACAAGAAAAACAAACAGGGGAAACAAATCTGCTGCTTTCATCTAAGAAAATACATTTCAACATTTTTTCCAGGAAAAAGCATCAGCTCTTGAATACTTTATATTATACGTACGCCTTCAACTCTGCTGCTGATCTTGACAGCTGCACTTTAATTTATTTGCACGACTCTTATTGGAAGTTGAGTAAAATATGGAATACAGTGAGTCCACACAGTGATTTAGAGCTATTACATCCACATCTGTCACCAGCTGCCAGGTTGAACACGATCTGCCACGCCACTGGCAGGCATTCCCTTCGTTGGCAATAAAATCTGGGGCTATATTTCTTTGAGATCCACCAATATTCACTGCATAAAAGCAAGCTGCCCTGAAACATGGGCAGTAAAACTGAGATGAATTCACACAGGAATCTCCAAGCTTCAGCTGCAAAGAAAACAGTGCTTCACTTATCCTGATGTTATTGGAAATGCCTGGACTTTATCTAGGAATGTAAATCACCTCTTTGTATGAATTAAAAGATCTTCCCAATGATACAAAGGCAGGTTATAACCTAGAACACGGAGGATATATGTCACAGGGAGAAACAAGTGCTTCAATACACCCTTTTTTTCTTTTTATAGGGTTCTTAGGAGCTCATTTGGAATTTACTGTGCATGTAAATGCCAAATGAATTCCAAGTGCTGCATTACTGCCAATCCATTACACCCAGCCCTGCAATTTTAACTTACAGCTCCTAACTGCCTGTGGCATCAGGTCTGGATCCCAGTTCTTACACTCAGATAATCTTGTAGATCTCTGGAAATAATTTTGTTAAAGTTCCATCCCACCTCCCAAATCAGGGGTGCTTGTGCTGGAGCACTGCCCAAAGTTTTGTAAAGGAAACACAAACACCAGAGAGGCTGTGAGTGAGCTCTGTCCCACAACAAAGGGTTTCAGTACTAAAATGACTTTTACAGATAGTTATTAAATTTAACCATGAGTTTAAGGCCCTTATTTATGAGGCATTACCACAGCAGGTAGGAACAGACAAAAATAAAGAGGATAAGAGGATACTGCTGGCTCTTCCATCTTATTCATTGAAATGACAATTCCAGAGGGGGATCAGGGACAACAGGAAGGTCAGCAGGCAATGTCCCCTGCCACCCCTGCCAGAGAGAAGTGTTCCTTTAGCTGGCAGATCCAGCACAATGCCTCTGTAAGAGCTGCAGGTGAACCTGGATACCCTCCAGTAGCTCATGGTCCTGAGACAGGAGCAGGGAACTGAGCAGGATCACAAGCCCAGGCACCAGGAAAGAGGATTTTGGCTTGTTCAAGGTCCTGGACAGAAGAGTGGTCCAGGAGAACTCCTGGATTTCCAAGGAGCACCTTGTCAAAGCTCAGAGTTCCCTGCTGAGCTGCTCCTTGAGCTGTTCCCACTGAGAGCAGAACTGCTGGAACTGGATCCAGGGCTCTGCAGAGCACACCCAGCTCACAGAGGCACACACAGCTCCAAAGTTCAAGGACATGTACACACCAGCAGCCTGGAACAGGCTCAGGACTAGGGAAACACTGTCCTTGTAAAGCCAGAGAGGGGTCAGGGAGTTGTGGCAGTTCCACAGACAGATTTTCAATTTTTCCTTGCAGCATAATGAAGATTCTCTTCATAAGAAAACCAATATTTTCATAAAGGTTTTGTGTACGTGTTCATCAGAGTGCTGCTGTAATTTACACTTATGTGTTTAAGCCTGTTTTCACTGCAGGCATAAACCAGGGCTTGATTTTTAAAGATCTGGACTTTTAAAGATCTACCTGGCAAAAAGAACCCTCAACAACTAAGAGCAGGTCCCCAGCTGCCTGAAAAACCCATTAAAATAAAAAACAAAACAGAAACATGCCAAACAAAAAAAAAATCCTTGCATTATTCAACACAAGGAAGCAAAATACATTAAAGAATTAAAACTAGGCTGTGGTGCAGCTTGTCTTACCAACACAAGGCACACAGAGGCTTTTGCTGAGCTTTGATTGTGTGCAGGCAGCAGGCAGCACAACAGAAAGCAGCACACACTCTGCTCCCATGGCACCACCCCACAGGTATCCCCAGCTGCACCTGCATTTAGTGGCCAGAACAGAATCCACAAATTGGCATGCACAATTAGCTAACTTGACCCACATGGCCCTTCTCAAGTATCTTTCAAGTGGGTTTTTAACTTGAATTGGGTGTTACAAACTCCTTGATTTCTTTGACTCATTAAGCTCAATCTCCTTCCCACGTTCAGCACCAGCAGTATCTGCCTCTCCAATCACCAGGATCCCTCAGAGACCCAAGGCAGCCACGTGAAAGGAGCACAGGCACACCAAAGTGGAGATTTTAAAGTTTCATCTGACAGGATTAATTACTCAGCAGCATTAATTTGTCTCTGAATTGCACCCAATTCATATCCCCAAAAATCACAGCACAGATTTAGGTTTTAAGCCTGTGAACCAACAATTTCTAAAGGAGTTGTAGTGTTCAGACAGCAAAAGACCCACTGGTGAAAATCAAGACACACCTCACCCTTTCTCAGGATAACAAACTCCTGCAGGTGAGCTGAGCTAGGGCAGCAGCACCAATTTGTCTGTGAGCAGCCTGTCTTGTGTTCAATTTCACTGGAATTTAGAGAGAATGAATTCTTTTGCTTAAGCTGATGTCACATTGGGACATATTTCTTTATGGCTCAGCTGAAGTGCCTGGATGTTAAACTCCATTGTGTTTGCAGACGAGGTTTTTCAATGAGAAGTGATTTATGTGGATCACAGCAGCACATGCATCTGACAATTAGGTGTGGAATAAATCTAAAGGCATTGTATTCTTACACAAAAAAACTAACAAAAATCCTCAGTACCTATTGGGATATACAAGGCAGATGATGGACTTTCCACCTGGTTAGCATAAGAGATTTGATAGACAAAAGGCTTGGCAAGAGCAAACAGAACTTTGAGAATTAAATCAAGATTGCAAGAAGCTTCAATCAGACTGACTTACGAGAAAAAGAAAATTACATCAGGCTTCTGCAAGCAAGAGATGTTTAAAACACAGAAGTTTGTTTGTGTGACCATTAACCCAATAATTGTAGTAAAACATTACTAGTCTTCCTAAAATAATACATAAGCATTTGTACTTCACAATAAATTGGGATTCCTTGACCATCTCATGAGTCCCTGTCTCTCTTCAAGGCTGATAAGTGCCTGCCCATGAGGAGAAGTCAGTTTGCAGTTATGGGATTCTTGTGTTCCTGGTTAAAAACATCCCTCAGGATGTCAATGTAATGTACTCATGTAAGAGCCTGAATGAGGGATGTGGGACTCCAGGGGCTCTCCAAAATGCAGTTTATTACATCCAAGAGGTTACAGCAGTCCAGCGTGGTGGGTGACAGAGCTGTGCCCACAGCTGTCAGCTCCAGCTGCAGGCAGGCCTGGAGACCCTTTGGTTTTGGTTACAATGCATTATAGACTTTTCTTTGCTGAGCATCCTCATACAGTAGAACCAATCTAGACCTTAACTATTATCTATAGCCTATCATAACTACTGTAATTACCATATTCATGTTACTGGTCTCCAATCACTAACAGTCAGTACATTACAGTTTAAGCTAGAAGTTGTTATTCAGTTTTCCTGCACTGGAAAATTCTGAGACCCTTTTTTCTACTTGTAACTTTGCTGACTTGTTTGCCTGTGCTATCTTTTTGCTACATCTTCTTGTTTGGGGTGGGTTTGTCCTTTGCTCTAAGCCATAAAACCCCTTCTAACTAACAAACCATTTGCCTCCTTGGTTATCCAGTGAGACTGGCTCAGCAATTCTTTTCTTCTATATCAAAACTTGCTTCCATCTCTATTCCTTCATCAGACTCTACATTTAAAATCTTTCTGCCAAGCACACATATCTGTGAGACTTTCTTGTCAAACTTTCATCCTTCCCAACATATTCAGTAGAATTAACTGCAGCCTGGTGTAACACAGGGGGCTCAAAAACTCAAACCAGCACTCAGATATCACAGCTCTCCCATACAGGGCCAATCTCATGGCAAACCTCACAGTTCCTCCCTGCAGGAGATGGAGAATCTTGAACAACACACAAGCACAACTGCTGAATGCAGTCCTGTTCCTGTTGCCATCTTATCACAGGAGTTCCATACTGTTGTCTCCTTATCACAAAAGTTCCATACCTGCTTGGTGTTTCTCATGGGCAGCTCCTCAGAGCACTGACTCTCTCTTCTCCACAAAGCAGCCACAGACTCCAGTTCCCTTCTCACCCACCCACCCCACTCTTTTATAGCATCTGCTTCTCATTGGTTACACCTCTGGCCTGGTAAAGCCAGGCCTGTTCCTAATCTTTGATAATTGGCCCAGCTGCAACTCCTTAGGGGTGAGATTACTTTCTACACTGTCTTTATTTTCTCATATTCTATCCCCCTACATACTGCCTCCAATGTGGCTCAGGTGTAATCTGACACTTAAAAAGCCCTAAAGAGCTGCAGCAGGGCTCAGAGTGGGAAAAATATCTTCTCATTACCTCTGTCCCAAGATTATCTGTATTATGGGATTTACTGCCGTTGTTTCATTTGTTGGCAATAGCAGTGGAAAATGGGATCATGGATCACTTCTGGTGGTTCAAATGACAAGCCACCCATGGAACAGATAAGATCTGCAAACTGAATGTGGAACAGACTTACAAACCCTTCTTTTTCCACCACCAGGACTGGATGATAACACAAACTTGCTTGCAGTGGTAAATTCTGTGATGTGCTTTAGCCTGAAAAGGCACAGCTGGTAGGATCTACACTCTGCTGTTCTCCTTGCCTGGTCTTTAGAGTTTCTCATTAATCCATGTTACTGTGTCCAATGGATCAAGCCTTGCTAAATGATTCATTCCACCTCTATTAAACACATTATTCCATTCTCTCTTTCCCTCCAAGGTTCTCAGAAGGGACAGGGACTCATTCCTGGGGCCATAGGAATTGTCCTATCCCTCTTCCCAAAGGGTTCTGTGCTGCTTTCTGTCCACACTTCACAGCTAGGCACAAATAGCCAGAGCTTAGGCTTTACTGCCCACAAACACAGACATTCACCCACCTTAAATTATGCCAAATGTGCTCACCACACAAGAGATTCCAAATACAACAAGGAAAGAGCTGGTAGAAACCACAAGGGCATCAAGAACTAAACAGGCCACCACAAGAACACAACTTCTTCCTTTTTAATTTTTTTTGTCCACAGCAAGGGATTGCAACAAGATGACCTTTGAGAGCCCTTCCAACCCAAAGCATTCTGTGATTCCACCTGTGGTGTTAAGGAGTGACAGGAGCTCCCCAGGATTTATGCCTGCAATATGCAGTTTGCAGGCCAGTTTGCTGATCAGGTTATCTTTTCTGGTTGTTTGACAGAGCTCTGTGTCCCTTATGTACAACGTGCTGCCTTAAAGGACTGCTGGTTTTATTCCCTTTAATCAGATAAACAGACACCAGCAGAGGAACTGTGGGGAGCAGGGGCAGAACATCAGAATCTGATGCAGCAGCAACAGTTCCCCTCCAGTATCCAACAGTTCTGTTGGAGCAAAATTTGTCTTTACACAAAAAACATGTTTTTCATCAATATTTTCAAAGCTGCTGGCCTGAAAGTTCAAGGCTCTCAGCCTTTAAGGTGGGTTGCAAAATGTGGCAGAATTTGCAGCTGTTGAAAATTGCTCATTTAACAACAAGAAGGAAAAAGTGTTGGGAAAGCTTGTTTTACACAGACTCCTACATTTAGAGGAGCTCCAAAATGCATTTCCTAAGTGTGCATTCTAAACTATCAGCCCTATTAACTTTTCTTGTTAAAAAAATACCAAAAAAAACCAGAAAGTAAAAAGGCAACTTCCACTCAATAGAGGTATAAATGGGAAAACAAAGCTTTGAAGGCAAATTTCTGAAAGTAAAGAAAATAGGACTTGTAATGAGGCAATCTAAATCTGCTCTGAGGAGTGGAGATGAGGAAGAATATAATTTCCCATGATTTGTTATTTCCTTTAAAAGCCCTTTAGAATGAATGGAGAGTTGCCTATATTTGAATTTTGCTCCATCTGGTCAAGAAAGAAGACACAGAAAGAAAGTAAAAAACAATTAAAGGAGAAAACCACTTTTCATAGAGCTGTAATTTCGGTGAAAACTTTGAGTGAATCAAGAGCCATACATCTCACAATGAACTGTTTGCTCACCATATCCCTGCATGAACCCTCCAGTACCGAAAACTTGCTCAAGAAAAGAGAAGCAGATAATTTTTACATTAAGATCTTGTCTTTCCATGAAACATGAATGCTGAGAGCATCTTAATTCCCAGCAGCAGAAGAGCTGGAAATTTTTCAGAATAGATTCAGCAAGGTCCTGAGAGACAGATAATTAAAGAAGCAATACTACCTGTGGGAAGCAGCACACGCCAGGGTATGAATCAAAATCAGGGTTAGAATCCACTCTGTGTCAGCTGGAATAGATCTGCTTTCAATGGCACATCAATTTTAAATGCTTCTGAATCCCAAACTCTGACAGCAGAACAGTGAGGGAGGAGGTGAGATCAATACAGAATTCTTGAGGTAAAGAACAAACTGATGCAGCTTTGGGAGAGGCAGCTCAGGGCTGAACAAGCTTTGCAGAGGAGAAAACGCTGTCCAAATGCTGCAGAGGATTCCCTCTCATCCCTGCCTGTCAGACACACCCAGGGACTGGGTGGATAAAGGGGAATTGCACAGGGAATCCCTCCCTCATCCCCCCTGCCCAAGCTCCATGATTCTGTTTCTCTGGTTTCATCCTCTCTCTGTCATCTGAGTAGACAAAAAAGAAAAATCAGAGTGCCAGAGTGCTGAAGGAAATAAGAAGCAAACTGGTCACTGATGTGTGAGTGTGCCATCCTTTGCACCAGCACTCTCTCAGGGGTTTGTGGGGTCTCTCTGTGCTGTCCTGCCCCACAGCAGAGCAGGTGGTGGCGCCCTGAAAGCCAGATTTAACCACTCCTCCTATTTAGGTGATGCTTCTATAGAGGAAGAGAGAGAAACTTCGCTGGAGTTTCTTCTCCAAAGTCTTCTTGGAAGACATTACACCTGTGCACAGGGGCAGCTGCAGTCCCCTGTTGCTGCAGAAAGGTAGAAAAATCATAAAGAAAGGCTTCACAAAATCAAGCCTATTCTCCTAAAATCAGGGTCTGACCTTGTCAAGACAGCCCTTTGCAAGTTCCCATGTGAAAGCAATCCTGGTATGGGCAGTTCATTAACAGAAAAATCTATTCCTGGGTGAAAAACAACCAGTATAAACTGTTTTTACACCTTAGAGAGAAAAATAAAAACTATCTCTCACAAACAACTTTTCCTGCATGTACACACTGAGAGTTTGAGTGACCAATCAATACAGAAAAAAAACTTGTTACTAACAAATAAAGTAATAGGCAGGCAAGCTACTGACCAACTGCAGTCACACATGAGGTCTGTAAAACTGTATAAAAATGAGTTATGTGAATAAAGAAGGGGTTTTTTCCACCATGAAGAAAATGGAGTCTGTGTAATTTATTCCCATACCTTGTGAATACAAACCCACCAGAGTGCTTGGTTTTGGCAGAGTGTCCCAGTTCCCACTGCCAGCTTGCCCATGTTACAAATATCTCTTTCTGCACCCATTGCAGTGATATTGTACAGCAGCAATTCCCACCATGAATTACATTACAGGAGAGAAACTTGTGCCCTGGGTATATTTTATACCTTATCTACCCCTTACTTCCTCTTGCTACCAAATCCTTCTCCATCAACCTGAGAGGGGACAGATGGGAAAAAAAATAATATTCTTTGCACAAAAAAATAAAGTGGCTATGGAAAGGGGTTCCAACTGAAAAAAAAACACCCATCAAAACACTCTGCTTTCCTCTGCATCTCTTAAAAGAGTCTTGCAAATGCCAGTGGAAATGATGGGGCGTCTGATGTTTTGACAGATACAAGAACATCATTAAGGTAAGAGCTGTCAGCAGGTATTTTATTTTCTCCCTGAAGAATATGGCTACTCTTTAGGCATTACTCTTTTTTACTAATCTTTTTTTTCTTTCATTTCCATTCTGTAATTCAATCCTGAAAGATGGCATATTTTATTTGCCTGTGAACTGGATAGATTAGAGAGCAGCAGTGATGGCTTGAGACTAGAACCATGTCAGGAAGAGATGCACTAATTGTTCTGCCACTGGGACAAGACAGGAAAACTATTCCAAGTCCAGGTGCAGTCCTTATTTATGCAGAAAACAATGCTGAGGTAAAATTAATGTAACAGCAAGAGAGTACCCAATATTTCATTATTTATTACATGCTAAATAATGGCACATATAGCTCTTAAAAATAAAAGAAAAGGTGGTTTTCTGTGTGCATTTACAACCTTATCAGACTCCAAGTATGAATTAATATTAAGTTCCCAGTAAAAAAACTGGGAATTCAGAACCACCCACAAACCAGCTCCCCACATTACCAAAGGAGAGGAGGGTCAAGAGAAGCAGGAACAGACTTGAGGAGGCAACTGGTGACAAGAAACAAATAAAGGAATGGGATCAGGGAGCCAAATCAGGGGAAATGCAGAGGGAACAATGCAGAACACACCTGCCCCAAGGCTTTGGGAGAGCTCAGGGTCAGAGGAACAATGCCTGGAGGGGCACCATGAATAGAAATGAGTGTTGAACCCTGCTACTGGCAGGTCCAGCTGGGAGAACTGGAGTCCAAACCTGGCAGCTACAGGAACTGCAGCTCTTGACAAATAAAATACTCAAGGTTCATTCAGAGGAGATTCCTGGAAGGTACTCAGAAACCCAGTGACACTTATTTAATCCACCACACAGAATGAGAACTCAAATCCTCCCCCAAAGGAGTGTGACGTGTCAATCTGGGAGAGAAGATTAGAGAGGTCAGGCAAATCTGCAAGTGCAGCCTCCTCAGAAGTTATCAATAAAAAAAAAGGTTGAATCAGAGAGGGAAATCACAGCATATTCTATCAGGATTAATAAAATGGATGTTTATGATCTCTACTAATTTGCTTGATGGTTGTTATTCAGAAATCCTTGTTTAGTCATTAAAAAGACAAGCCACATTTAAGTGTTGTTAGCAAAGGCATTTTCTATAGAACAGCAGACGTATGGGAGAGTGACTCAGATATTTATGTTCCCTTTTAAAAATAAAATTAGCAAGCTTTTAGAGGAACACACTGTTTCCAGATACATAAAAGCATTCCTGATTATATCTGCAGTTCCCAGCCCGTGCAGGAGTTTCACTTGCTCTGGCCTATGCACAGCTTTTGTTCCATTCACGTGGCAAATCTTAGTGAGGAATATCCTTCAGAGAGAAAATCATTATGGAATCATGGAATATCCTGAGCTGGGAGGGACCCCCAGGATCACCCAGGGCAGCCCCAGCCCTGCCCAGACACCCCAACAGCCCCACCCTGGGCACCCCTGGGAATGGTGTTCAAACTCTCCTGGAGCTCTGGCAGCCTCAGGCTGTGCCCATTCCCTGGGGAAAAAAAGAAAAAAGACTTTTTGGAATCAAAGCTCCTTTACTTTCCTGTGAATACACAGGGAAGGGAGTGGACAGATGCAAAAATGAGCATTGCACATAGGAAATCTGTTTGGCCAAACAAGCTCATCCATCATAGGTGGTAGAGCAGGTTCACACTCTTCCTCAAGTGCTAAGAAAACAGGGAGACACTACAGGTTCAGATCTCCTCTGTGGATATTCTCAGTTCAGTCAAAAAAAGAACAGAGACAATTTCTCACAGGCTGAGCCTGGGAATCTTAGAAAAAATAATTCAAACAATTGTTCTCTCTCTTTCTGTAACCATTGTTTATAGTTATGGTTCTCCACAGCATCCATAGTCACCAATAATGTGAGATGTTTCTATTTTGAGACCAATCAGGTCTCATTTAGCGAGTGAGACTATCAAACTCACAACTTCTTGCTAATAAATATTCTTCTTGAGCCTTCTGATCCACCTGAAGCCTGGAGCCTTTCATTCCATCCCTGACTCAACAGCATCACTCCTCAGCATCAGCTCCACTTTGCCAGCCATGTATTTTCTCAAAGCATCACACACATGGATGTGCTGAAGGCTCTTCATGAAAAAAAAACCAAACAAAACACCCATCTGCTTCAATGCAATCAAATCAATGAAAAATCAAACAAAAATTCTAAAATTATGCGTTTTTAGCTCCTAAAAAGCTTTTCAGCTTTTGCAAGGACATTCATAGCCCAACATTCCTTCTTTGAAACAGATGGCAGTGGTGTTTACTGTGGGTTCTTTTGCACCACAAATCCACAAAGAAAAAGCTGTTTTCAAGAAGTTTCTTTTTAACCACTGAATAGTAAAGCGTCTTGCACTAAAATAATCTTTGTTGCCATGTTCCAAATGATCATCTGAAAAATGAGCTGGCTTTGACATGTCCAAAACCAGCACTCCCTGGGGTTTAAAGAACATGAAATGCTCTTGTTTACTAATTACATTTGAAATCACTGGGGTTTTTTTCAACTGATAAATAAAACACTAATTGGTTCTAACTGATGTGACCTCCAGATATCCCAGGCACTGTGCTAATCATCTGCCTGTCCTTTACTTGGAAAAACAGAATTCAAACCTCCTTTTCAGCCCAGCAGTGGCTTGATGATACAGGGACTTCAAGAGGCAGCAATATTCATCTAAAAAATGTCTCCTTTTGGGTCACCCACTCCACAGAAACTTTGGGATTCAGGTAGAGATATAATGGCTTATTTTTGCACAAGTTGTGGCAGGGGAGAGGAACTTATTCTTCCCTCACACAGTTAATCATATGACTGCACAAAGCTCCAGACAGAGTAATTCCTCCCTAAGGACATCAAGGACTCTCAGCTCCAAGTCTCATCCTTTTATCCCTGAATTAGAAACCTATTTCCTGGCCTGGAGAGGGGAACAGCATCAAAGCACAGTGAAGCAAAACCAGGAAACAAAGGAGAGATTGGGATGGGATGGGATGGGATGGGATGGGATGGGATGGGATGGGATGGGATGGGATGGGATGGGATGGGATGGATGGGATATGTAGTGGAAAGCTTTGTTTTGGTGAATGGGCAAAATAAACCACAAGAAGGGTGGATTTAAGTGCATAGACAGAAATAGGAATGGCCACCATTCCTGCAGATGGTAGAAGTTGACCACTGACAGCTAAATTTGAGAAATCTGACCAAGTCCTTTGACATTCATTAAGGTCCCATCCCAAAACAACCCTCAGTGCAAATGAACCACAGAAAACTAAACAAAAAAGTGAATTTTCCTGTTATCACAGGGGTAGGGGGTGCCTGAGCCACATATTCAAGCAAATCATCCAGATGTGTAGTTGCTGCACTGGGTTACCTGCTGGGATCACAAAGCAATGTATTTGATATTTGTATTTGTATTTGATATAGCAGATATTTGACCAGCACATTTGTGTACATCCCACAAAATTTTGTTTTCTTTTTGAATATTGATTTCAGGTAAGATTCACCACTCCATATCTTTCATGATTTTATTCCTCTAATTACATTTGTATTATTTATTTTCCTGAAAATGGAATCCAGAAGAATGCTTTTCTTTTTTTCTCTCTCCAAGGGATGCTTCCAAACAGGAACATACCAACCCCTGCAATAGAAAACAGGCTGCAAACCCTCTCAAGGTATCAGACAACTCCTTTAACATAAATTGAGGTACAATTTCAGGTAAGTGATGATAACACACTGACACATTTTATGCCATTGGCCTCAGGGCCTCAATCACAGTCATTTAGTTAAATATCACATTAAGTCCCCTGGGTTCAGTTCCTCACAAAAGGTAACAAAAACAGGCTTAGAGTGCATGTTTGCTCTCCCACATGACAGAGAGCATGGCAGGATCTCCCTGTGCTTGTACTCCTGGGTAACTGCAGCCACTGCTCTAAATGCACCATGATTTAAAGTTTACCCTGGCACAGAGCTACAGCCACTCTAGAAATCATCAGAATAATCACGTGAAGTGATCTCAAGTACTGCTGTCTTGAGCATTCCTTCAGTAGCCTCAGAGAGCAAGTCCTCAGTCACTTTTACAAAGAAAAGCAGGAGTCTGGAGTCCTCCAAGGAAGGTCTGCTCTGCTCAGCTCTGGCAGGTGGATGTCTCATTTTGCCAACTAACAAGCAAATTTCTGTTTGTTTGGAGAATTGCAATCACTGCCATAATTGCTGCCTTTTAGTTTGTCTCCCATCTCCATCTATTTACACAAGTTCAGCAAATACCCACTTTGATTCTCTGCTGTGCACACAAAAGGATTTTTTTTTCCTTTCAGGAGCCCTAAAGAGCCTCCCTGGAGATGCTCAGAGATCCTGGATGTGGCACCCAGTGCCCTGGGGTGGGTGACACGGTGGGGACTGGGCACAGGCTGGGCCTGATGGCCCTGGGGGGACTTTTCAACCAGAATGATTCTAACTATGACAAGCTTTGTTTGAACAACCACAGGTTATTCAATGTATCTATAACCTGGGAGAAAACAGAAGGAAGAGCTCAGTGTTCTGTTCCTTTACCAGCACAAAGCTCCAGCAGCCAATCCCTACACACACAGCCCAGCTGTGGCAAGGATAGTTGGCTTTTTCTCCTAAAATGAGCTTCTAGGATAAGCAAAGCCTGGTGGTGTCTGCAGGGGTCAATGGGACAAGAAGAACACGGGGATGTAATCAAAGTTGTGCCACACTGGTGCTTTTTGTGCTTTGTTCTGGTACAGAGCTGGGCTTTGTTTTGGTTTGTGTTACTTAAAACACACTTTGTCACAAAGCACTTCACAGTTTGATAATAAAAGTTGACCCATTTCTCCCCAAGGATACAAACACAGTATCTCACATATCCAACAACAAGCTGAACTTCTTTCTGCTCTTGGTTTGTGACACAACTGCCTGAAACATTGGTTTGGTTAATAGACACAAATGGTTAGAGAAAGCACATGGTAGGGACTGTAACCTAATGAAGGAACAAATTTTAAAATATACATGTTTTACATACAATATTAATATTAAGTTCCAATATGCTGTGTCACAGACATTCTTCTTGAAAAATCCTTTCTTAGGATTTTTCCCTGCTGGAGCTCAGAGGCTCAGCAGCAAATGTAAACAATTTTTATCTGGTGCTGTGGAATGCAACAGGTCCACCAATGTTTAGATCTGCTGACCATTCACAGGCAGGACTGCTATTGCTCTGTGCTGAGACACAGACGTTGTTGTTCATTCTTTCTATATCTCTCTCTTAGCTTAGCAGCTTCAGAAGAAGCCTCTTTCTTTTCTATAATTATGTAGTATAGTTATAATGCTATATATATATATATCACAATATAATAAATCTAGCCTTCTGATAATGGATTCAAGATCCTGTCTCTTCCATCCTCAAATAAACCCCTGTGAACACCGACAACAATGCTGCACAGTGTGCTGTTCATCCTGGGTGAATAATGGGTGATAGGTGCTGGGATTTCACAAAAACCATTCCAGACCCTGCCAGAAATTGGGGAGGATTGAAACTACCATTCATTATTCCAGAAAAAAAGGAAAAGGAGAAGGGTGGGAGAGACAGCAGCAACATTTTGAAATAAACAGCCTTTCCTCTTCTGCTTTCCACAAAACCACATCTAAAGCCACAGGTATCAATAGTGCAGCTTCCACACAAGGACTCACACTGCTGGAATTGCAAATAAACCTCCACTACTGTGGAATAACCCTATCAATGCAAGTGTCTTACTGGCCAATTATCAGTCATTTCCTCCATTCCCTTCCACCAGAATTACCGACTGTATTTTCCCCTGTTCAGATTGAAAACAGGATAAATACATGCTGCAGGAACCAGAGGGCCATTTGTCTGATCCTACTGACAGAAGTTTGATTGATGCAAGGAAAATTATCACCTCACCTGCAGCAAAACATTTTGATGTGGGCAGAGGTGCCTGTGAGTGGATAACGTTATAGCTGTCACTGCAATTGCTGCCCTGGAGAGCAGCTAATGAGAAAGGCAAGGAACAGGTGCCTATAAAAATCTCAGAGCTGACACAAATACCTACAATGGTTTTACCCAAGACAGAATCTTTGCTTTTTTTTACAGCTTTTCAAGCAGGCAGTAGAGTGCACACCACTGAGTGCAGTAAATACAGGAGGCTGCTAATTTACTGTACACAGCCACTCAAAATAGCTTTCATTAGAACACCTCCCCAGCTGCACAGTATGAACTTCAGGAGGCTGTTTCTTCATGCTCTCACGTGGTATTCAGGTCATGCTTTGTGTTAGAAAGTTTATTTTCCTGTGGTTCCTGGCAGCATCATTGTGAAAGCCACGCTCAGCTAAGCAGCAAGTCCATTGCTGATTATCATTTATATCATTTATTTTTTCCTGCTCACACCTCAGATACATCTGATCCATCTGTTCTTTTGAAGCAGAAATGTTACTCTCTGCTAAACCTCTACAACATCCCCCAGCCCAAAAATGCCAGGAGTAAAATGCAGGTTCCTAGAGTAAGTTCAGCTGCCACCAAGATGGCTCTGAGGCTCCTTAGGCTTCAGAGAGTTAAGCAAATCCTATGAGCACACAGTGTAAAAATATTCTGGGGTGTTTTTCATGTGCTTAGAGGTCACAGACACTCTGTGGTTTACATATGTCTATTCATATGCCAGCTGGGATGGTGAGCACTAAGTTGTGTTTTCCAAGTAAATACATCTGTTCAGCTCTTCCCCCTCCCAGTTTCACTCCATCTGATTATCTTCTAGCTGGAACAAGCAGGGAAGCTCTGTCTCAAGCACTGTAAGCCACAAAAAAAGCCCTCACATTTAAGGTCAGGTTGTGGGTTCACTTACCACAAATGATCAAGGCAAATTTGACAGGAAAAAAAAATCAACTCACAGCTAAGGCTGGCAACCTGTTGAGATGTATGCAACAAAAATAAAACTTAAATTATAAAAACAGAGCTCTTGCTAAGCATAAGTGACAAGGTAGACGGGAGACTTGCTCATCCTCTAATGCAGACAAATCTCAACTTTATTGATTAACAGAATTACTTTTATAATCACAGTAATAAAGCTCATGCATATTGCAAAACTAAAGCTCACTATTGGTCAGCTATAAAAGTCAGTCACACCTATTCTCAAGATGTTTGTGGCTTCTTTTTTACCTCCTGTTATCACATAATTTACAAAACAACTTCTTGCTCAAAGCAACCATGTCCTTGAATTAGGCAGCTGCTGTTTTCTTAGATGCTCTTTCTCACGTTACTTTTCCCATGGACTGTGTCTCAGTAAAAAAATTGTCCACACATAAGTAAATTCTGGATGTAAAAAACCCAACCAAGCCAAACAGAAACCCAAGATATTAACCAGAAGGGATCACTCTGGCTAGGAGGCTGTGGTAATCACAAATCCTCTGAACAGAAAGACACAGCTCTCCCAGGATTTTCCTGGGAAGCTGTGAGAAAGCTCAGAGAAAGAATTAAGACAGTTACTATCTCAATCTCTACACCTGGCAGGCAATCTCTGTTTGTCACAGATGTTTACAAGAAGGAGTTGTCCCTTCTTGGCCAATAAGTGAGAGAAGATTCCTAAATGTTGGGGAAGATGAAACAGGAAAGCCTTATCAATATGATTGCCTGGCAAAAGATTTTGAGAATATGGAAACTATAAGCGAGATTGAAATGAAAGCAAGCTTAGAGATACCTCAGTTACTGAACAACTGGAAAACAATGGCATGGCCAGCTGAAGGTGATCCCCTTTTGATGGAACAACACCCTCTGCTTGCAGACAGGCCCAAGGGGCAGAGCAGACCCCACTGGCTTGGCAGAAGGGGCCCAAAGAGGAGTTTTTAGGGTTTAAAATGTAACACAGTGTGGTAATGTAGTGATTCTTACAGGCTGTATGGAAATGCTGTAGGATTTGTATCTTGTACTAGATTGGTTAGTGAGAATCAGAATATTCAACACAGAAAATCTATTGTATTGTAACGGGAACCTCGTTCTCTTACCCTCTTTATTCTTTTGCTCTCTCTCATCCTCTTTCCCACTGTCTTTACTTCTCTTTTCTGCTCTGAGCTGTGTCTGGCAGCTCCCAGCAGGGCCCTGCCCCCAGGCCCTTTGCAATGAACCCCAAGTTCCAGCCCTGGCTGCAGAGATCTCTCGTGTCCGTCTGTCCTGACTGTCCCACCCCGATGCTCCTACACCTAAAGGCCAATCAGGTCTTAGGTGCACCATTGTTTCTATAAGAACTGTGAGTTTTCTAATAATAAAGTGCCTTTTCATGCCTTCTGCTGATGGAGTGTCTGTATCACCTTTATCTGTCCCCTTCAGTGATAATTGGTGACACCTTTGGTGACAGGAGCCCTCCCTCTCCCTGCCCACATTAAAAAAAAACAAGGATGAAGCAAACTTCAGGATTTGGTCCAAAAAATCCCCCACACCTCCCATAAAAGTTCAGCAATAGTAGCAGAACCAGCTCTGGTAATCTAATGTCCCAGATAGAGCAGGCAGACACACCAGAAGTGTCTGATAATAGCTGAGGTGAATCTTTCTTTACCACTCAATAGTTCTCTTTTTATTTCAGGTTTTTATGATACAGAGAGTTTCACAATACCCTGCAGGCCACAACACTCCTTCCAGCTCTCCCTCTCCTGGGCTGTATCTCTGTTTATTTCCAGTTTAAAACTCAGCCTTGAAACATACTTCTTGATTTAGGCTGTTCCCTCAGAGAGACTCCACAGTATTACAGCAAAAGATCAGCTCTTTCTTTTTTCACATAATGCACTTTGAGGCAGTAATAAATGCTAGAAATTCCAATATGCTGCACAGTGTGCTGTTCACCCTGAGAGCTGCAATGATGGGTGATAGGTGCTGGGATTTCACAAAAAGCATTCCAGAGCCTGCCAGAAATTGGGCAGGATTGAAACTACCAAAAAAGGAAAGGAAAAGGGTGGGAGAGACAGCACCAAACAAAATCTGAGACTCATTTACTCCAAAAGATGTGTATAATGGCCAAAGTAGCAGCTCAGCTCACTGCTGGTGACAGACTGGTTGCCAGATCTCAAAATACTTTCTGTGCTTTATTCCTGTCAGAGTTAAAAGACATAAATATGGAGAGAAGCAGAAGGAATTCTGCAAAAATTTGTACTAAAATGTCATTGCAAATCTGGGAGTTTCACCTCCTGGATGAATTCTTGAACTCCACAGCACAGGCTGTGAGAAGAAAGGTGACAGGGCTGGAGCTCAGAGCTCTCAGAACAGCAAGGTCACACACAATGTCCCTTCATTCATCCTTCATTTTTGCTGGACAATTGTGTTGATAAAACAGCACAGGATTCCCAAGGCACTCATGAACAGATCCACTGTAGGTGCAGCAGGAATCCTCATATTCCCTCAAAACACCCAAATTTTAACATGCCAGGGAACACAGTTTGGTGCTGGGGAACAAGTTCAGCAGGGTTAGAAATGTGGTGCAGGAGCACACACAAAAATCCTGCACGTCCCAGCTGTGAAAGCTTTTCTGTGGCACAGAAATCCCTTCTGGGGTGGGCTCAGGGGGTTTCTTTCTGGGACTGACACCAAAAGAGTGTCTGATTAAAAATAATGTTGCATTTAACCACACCTGAACTGAAAGCCAGTGACTTCCATCAAGTCTCCATTAGTTATTTGTGAGGTTTCCAGGAGACTTTCTCAGTAATTTATGTATGATTTGTTGCTGTTTGATGCAGAAGTTTACCATGTAGGCAATGATCTCCTGCCACATGAAACACTGCTCATGGAACAAGTTCTTTTCTTTGACCATGCAGGACATGTTTATAGTGCCTTTCCTTGGCTCTGCTGAAGAGGTTTGTGTTAGAACTGGGGAAAGAAATATTAATAAAATCCATGTGCTTAAAGTTTTCCTCATTCCACAGCAAGAAAGAGAACAAAGCTGGTAAGGAAACACATTCATTGTGGAAACAAAAGAAAATATTTCACACAAATACCTGAGAGTCCAGATTGATATATTTTCCCCAGAACTGACAGCAGTTCTTCACCAGAACAAGGGACCTTGTGAAGACACTTAAGACACATAAATTAACCAAACAAAGCCAAGAGTGTGATCAATACAGGTCCACATTCAATACTTCAAGATTGATTATATTTAGAAGAAAGGCTTAAGATCTGTTAGTTGCAAAAGCTGGAAACATCCCACTCAAATAAGGTATAGATGCTACAGAGGGAAGATAATTAAGTATTTAAAGAGCTTATCTAAGGCTGGTGAGATTTTCTATAATTTAAAACCTTTCAATCACAATCTTTTTTGAAAACTCTTCTGCTTTATTTATACAGCAGTGCTCATGATGCAAGAATGACTTGTGAATTCTGTGGCCTGCATTTTACAAAATGTCAAATGAGATTAAACATTTTTTCCTTCCTGTCATGACAGCTGTAATTGAAGTGAGATATATGAAAAATAATAAAACTTCCTTATGAGTGCAGAGCTGCTACACCTGAGGCTGAGCTACACAGACAATTCTCATCCTCTCTGTTAAAGTAAATCCTGGAAGAGAGAATAGTCTGGTCCCTATTGAAACTATCACAGCTCTAATGAAGGCTATTAAAATTCCCTTTTTGCTCAGGAAACACCAATAATCCCACTCTAAAGACTATAACAGTACTGTGATTCCATAAAGATGAGCTATAAAGACATTATGGTGAATTTGAGGATAATTCAATACCAGAATGATTTTCCTTAGTCTCCTTGACTAAATGCAGTGTCAACTAATGCTGAATCAAATCCCACTGGACAGGCTTTGAGAGGACCATGCATGTGGGAAATAGTTCTATCTTGGAGACAAAAAATGTATTTTTCCTAATTATTCAGTTTTAAATCCTGTAAGAGAAATTAATGAAATAGTCTTAAGGAATCCTGGTGGCTATATATATATAGATATAGATATATAGATCTAAAATGCTTGTTTATGACAAGACTTCAATTCTCAAGAGCAGTTGGGTTTGTGACTACAACAATGAGCATAAAACATTCCACCAGCTGAGTGATTGCTGCATGCTCTAAATGGCCTCACCAAATGCAAATAAATCAATGTACCAAAATTCTGGGTCATCCTTCCAGCACCATATTCTTGACACAAGTGAAAACAACTTATCTACAAGGCTCCTCAAGTGGAGCACAGGTTAAGCAAAAGGGAGGTGGGAGAAAACAATGTAAGAGCAAACACAGAAGTGTTTATATTTAGAGTTTCAACCTCAGAATCATGGGAAACACTGATAAATCAGTATCTGATGAGCAATCTGGGTCAGAACACTCAGTAATACCCCACTGCTAATCAAAAGGCAGCAGGATATGGTCAGCAGTGTTCACAAGGGTCAGTCAAAATTCATAAACAGCAGCAGCAGCAAAAGAAGGTTTTGTGTAACGCGAAGGCAAAAAAAGAGAAAATTGTAGAAGCAAGTAATCCAAACCTCTTCCATTTTAATTTGTGTCTGTACCCTGCTGAGGGAACAAACAGTTTGGAAGTTGTAGTCTGTCATGTAAGTCAGTAGTAGCTGCAGGGTAATAAATAGGACAGTAAAGCATATGCAAATCTGATTTATGGGATCCAAACAGAGTGAGCCCAAGTCTTGCAGCTATTTGCATCTTCCTCACATGCAAACAAGCACTGATGGAAAGTTTCCTGCTGAGAAAGAGAGAGAGAGAGAGAGAAAGGCAAGAGATGCACTGGAGAGAAACCTGTTAAGAAAAAAAAAGAGAAAGAGGGCTGGAATAATTTATTTAGACAGGGGATTTGTGTATCCTGGCACCACAGGAGAGCACAATCACAAAATCACAGAAGGGTTTGGGTTGGAAGGGACCTGAAAATTCACCTGATTCCAACCCTGCCATGGCAGAGACACCTCCCACTGTCCCAGGGTGCTCCAAGCCCCATCCAACCTGTCCTTGGGCACTGCCAGGGATCCAGGGGCAGCCCCAGCTGCTCTGGGCACCTGTGCCAGGGCCTCAGCATAATCTGAGTAAAGAATTTCATCCCAGCATCTAATCTAAATCTCTTCTCCTTTAGTTTAAAACCATTCCTGCTCACCTTGAAGGTGTAACTGTGCAGCTGTTCAACAGGCAGAGTGGATTTTGGGAGCTAGGAAACATCATATAATGGATTTTCCTTCTCAGATTCCTAGGGCAATTAATAAAATAGTTGCAGGGCTTGCTGTAACCATCACCCTGTTGCTCAGCAGGTTTCTGGCCTTAGATCTAAAGCAGCTTTAAAAGTCACAAAAAAAGCTGGACAGGGGTGATGGGGAGGCTGTGACCCTGAAGCAGCTCCCCATTACCAGAGGAAGAATTTACCATGGCAGAAAATCAGCACATCAGAGCAAAGCTGGAAAGCAGTGCAACAGGTTTGGGGGGTGGCTCTGTGAGAAGAGTATTTCATCAGCTTGCAGCTAGAATGGATGCTGGGAAATGCTTTGCTTTGAAAAATGAAGCATTCTTCAGTTGGTAGAGATGGAAAAGGAGGGCTGCAGCATCTCTGTTCCAAGCTGCAGTTCTGGCTGTTTCTGGTCTCACAAACCTCAGTGAACTTCTGAGTGACCATTCTTTCCTTAACACTGCAACAAGCTCTGCAATCTCTTCATCCAGACAGGACAAATGCCAACATCACCATCAGCTCTCCCTGGAGCTCAGTTCCACTGGCTCAGAAAGCAAAGCAGCTCAGCATTCAGAGCTACATGCTATGCAAACATTAAAAACCCCATTCACCTGAATTCCTGACACAAACTCCTGCACTGATCTCAGCACCACTCACAGCCTCCAAAAGCCTTCTGCCAGCTCCCAGGTTGGAAGCTAAGAAGTTTCTGGAGCTGCCTTAATGCCAGTATCCTTAGCCCCATCATCAGTCAAGTCTTTACAGAGCTCCCATCATTTGTTTCCTCATGAACTCTCAACCTTTTTTACTTCAGGATTAGAGGCTCAGCTTGTAAATGCCAACCTCTAAACCAGCAGAGTTTAACCTTGCAGAGTCTGCAGTGGTGTGTTAGAAGGAAGGAGAAGAGTGTGTGTGGCACCAGACCTGCAATCTCTGAAGAGAAGAGATTGTTTAAGGAAGGGTTAAACCTCACCACAATCTAAAATGCTCCAAGATGTACAAAACAAAAGAAATCTGAGTTCAGCAAGTCAGGGCAATGTAAAGAAACAATAAATAATTTTAACTGTTTTATATCTTGCCTTGCAGTTTGTTTAAAAACAATAACAATAAACTCTGGGCACGTGTTTCACACATCCTAAGGAACCCAACCGTGCACTGTGCAGACTCACAGGTTGCTGCCAGCAAAAAATGAAAGCTCAAATCAAAGCAAAGACAGCTGAGAATTCATCAGCACCTGGCTCAGGGCAGAAGTTGTCCCTTCCTCCTTAGTTCAGTGTCCTCCAGCAAATGCAGGATTGTGCACAAAGCCTGTTAGCTGCAGGAATTACTGCATGGCTGGAAGAGATCAGTACCTGAGCTTCATCAGCACCTGGTGCTGCAAAATTTTTAGAAGTTCCAGTAACCACATTGGCTTTAGGTATTTGCATCTACAAAAACAGTTTCCCCTTTTCTTTGGAAATCACTGGTTTCTCCTACATGCATGGGATCTGCAGGTCTCACTGTATTGCAAATACACCTTTTTTTTTTTTGGAGGTTTATTATTAAAGATTTTCATACTATCAATCATCCATTCTTACTAAGAAATCTGGTGCATCATAGCTTGCATTTCACATCAAGTAAAAAATTACTTTTTTAGTGGTTTTTCTTTTTGTTTGTTTGTTTGTTTTGGGGTGGGTTTTTTTTTGTTGTTTGGAGTTTTTTTTCTGTAAAAGAAATAGATTTTGGTGCAAAAGGGGTATCCCTGCCCTGCTCAGCTAACAGCTCATGCTCAATAATTACACCCCTAAGTGCCCAAATCTCCCTGAACCATCCCAGAATCTTCACCAACAGCCACACATGGTGACACCTTCACTTGAATGGTAAGCAGTTAACAGCAGTGTAACCACAGGGTGGATATATCAGGAATAGCTTAAATCCTATTTTTCAGGAGAAGCCCATTAATAACTTCCCTACAATTAAGCAGGCAGAGTAAGGATGAGCAGAAGAGAGTTAAGAATGAATGTGACTCATCTCTCCTGCTAAGTCTTTAAGTTCAGTCATAAGCAAATTTAAAAAAGCGTAATTTTGAATTTTAATGTCACGTGAGAATCATTAACAATCAATTTGCATGAAAAATCTCTACTTTAAAAAGGAAAAAAGAAGGAAAAGCTGCCAGGTTTGTTTGATAATGGACATATCTGGTGGTCATTCACTGCAAGGACACTTCCAGGCAGCAAAGACACAGCTGTGTTCCTGGTACTTTATGTTCTTTTCTGAGCATCAACAGTCCTGAGTTAATTTCTATGCAGTTGCCTTAAACCTCCTTAATAATTCCAACTAGAAACTAAAATGTTTGCATGTACATAATGTATTTAGTGGTGTGGTAGGAGAGGTATTATAATTTCCCAGGTTGTTAGAAACAAGGTTGAGTTTAAACCCTGAGTACTCCCTGCTCATCTTACACAGGAACAAAAACAAAAGGCTGCTGAAGAGAGAAACAAAAAAAGTTGAGGAAAATATAGATTGAATTGAGAATACATTATTAGTTTATGAACTTGTATTCTACCCCTTGTGGCTTTGTGTTCCTCCTGAATATGTTTGTTTACACCCTGTTGATTAATATAAACAAGAGAAAACAGGAAACATACTCTGGACCATTACTGCAGGTCTGTGTGACACTGGATGCAATGCTGACAACTGGATCCCTTCTATAAATTGCACATTTATCACTTTTCAAGGAAATGGCTTCATTTCCCAGCTCTGTTTTGGAAGTTAAACATAAGGAGAGGGAAATATTTCCTTTTGAGAGGACTCCTACTACTGAAAATCTACAATACAACAGCTTTGTCTTCCATCTCCTTCACTGGCTTCACAGATATGAAGTTGGATGGAAAGAAGAGAAACTGGAGTGTTTGTAATCTCTTTGCCTCCTCTTTTCTTACCACACACCCACCCCATTATTAAAACTGAGTTAAAGCAACAGCTACTGAGCTGCACTGAATTGAACAGAGCAGTGACAAGTTCAGGTAATTACCAGCCAACACCAACAAAGGGATTGTTACGTTCCCTACACCACTACGACTGCAAAGAAATAAAGGAAGAAGTGGCTTTTTCAGACACTATTAATGACAGAGCCACTGTCCCTCATACAGGTATTTCACAGGCAGTACAACCCTCACAAACAGCCTGGATGCACCTCCCAGTCTGGGTGTAGTGCTCAGAGCTGCATCATGTCCTGGATTAGGGCAAATTTGGGAGAAAACCTCCAAAGGGGCCCCTCCAGAAAGCAAACCCACACAGCCCCTGTGCCCAACCAGTTTGGGAAGGATTCCTGGGAGAGAAATGGAAAGAACCTGTTTATTGAACAGGCACAGCACCCCCAGCACACAGAATGAACAATACCAGGTGACACCACTCTGTCACTGCTCTGACAAAGGTGACAAATTCAGAAAGTCTCTCTGGGGGTGCTCGCTCTGTTCTCAGTCCCTCCTGTGCTGGGGCAGCTGCTGCAGCCACAAGGTGCAAACTCTCGGTGTTCCCAGGGCCCAGTCCAGAGCTGGGTCAAGTGGTTCCAAAAAAGGGAAAGGAAAAACAGTCCAGGAATGTTCAGACTGTTCAGCTAAACTAACTAATGAGCAGGAGCAAAAAGCAAGAGCAGAGCAAAAAGCCAAGCAAAAAGCAAAAGCTGCACCATGTACTGCCCCATCTCTGTGTCCCACCAGCCGTGGGGAACCAGGTTGATAACAAAACAAGACAAAACTTTCACTCTTCAGAGCCAGTCTTGAAGGCACAGAACATGATATCCAGCATGAACACAACACACAAATGGGGATACAAGCATCACAACATCACCCTAGCACAGGCATTAGGTGCTTTAGCAGATCTGTACTCAGCTTCTCACAGCACAGCACTGTGAACACCGACTGTTCTTGTATAAACTGGGAGGAAACAGGCAAAGAGAGAGCAGCAGCCCAAGGGAACCCTCATTATCAGTGTCCTGACACTGCTGGGAGCTCCAGCCAGGGACTGACTCCTGCTCACAAGCTGAGAGCTCTGAGGGCCTTGATTAATGTGCACAACTCAGGCAGATGAATTCAAAGGTGCCCAGAAACTTCTGTGATCTGGATGAACCTGATAAATTCAAATAGGAATCTTCCCACCTGCCAGCTGCTCATTAATGCCCATGGAAAGAATGCTTCTGTTAACAGTAAAATCTAAACCAGACATGACAGAGCTGAGCTTGTCTCCCAAAGAGTTCTAAAGGACATGTGACACAGTCTTTCAGCCACCCTGATGGCAAAAGAGGACAGTTCCAATACAGAACCTGCTTTTCATATCCACACCCCATCTCCTGAGTGAAGTATGGGGACCTGAGCATCACCAGCAGAGGTTATATTACCCCATGATGGCAAGGAGGCAATATTTGGCAATAATTTACCCCATGTGTCCATTTTAATGAGCACATTTGGCATTAATATCTCAGGGTATGGAACTATCTGTGTATCAGCCATGAAAATTAAAAAAAACCCAAAAACCAAACCCAAAAACCTGAAACCAATACAGAAAATATTTAAAGATTCTTTTTCATATTCATCACATCTCTCCATAACAGCTCTATAGGAAGTGAAAAACTTCAGATGTGGTGAATCTCCTCTATGATTACATGGAACTCTCTTTCCATCCCAGGAACACGTTCCAGAGTGTGTTACACACAAATTAATCACACACTTCCATGCCCACACTGAACTTTGTGTTTGCAAGGAAACCAGTGGAGAGCCTGATGTGACATTTGCAGAACCAGCTCCAGCCCAGGATCAGCCTCAGCTCAGGAACAGAGATGTTTTCATTTCTTATGATTTGAAGGGTCCAGAAAATTCTTTGTCCTCGTAGGAACTCCTGCTGTTGAACATTTAACTGAAACTATTCTGGAGTCAGCTCCAGTAATAAATACTGAGACAGCAAAATACCTGTAGAGCTTTTCCTTGATGAGTCTGTCTTAGAACTGTAAATCTGCAAATTTCAAAGTGTATTTCATACTGGAGAAGCTTCCATATACGGATTTATTTAAATAGGTAATTATTTATCATGTTTTTCACACCTGAGTATCTCAACTCCAACAATTTGACAGGTTTTTTTGATTTAGTTCATTGTTTAGTGCTTCTGTCTATGTTGTTTTCCTTTGTTTTGTGGTTTGGGGTTAGTTATATTTTGTAAATTCTGGTGTCTGCTTTTAGGAAGAGACTCAGTCACTGGAGCAGATTTCAGTGTGTACCTGGTGAGTTAATAAACAGATGGTGGAATTGCAGTGATGAGCATCACACCAGAAGAGACCCAGAGAGAGAATGATAAACAACTGTGACAAGGAGCCCTCCTCTCCCTCTGGTGTCACTCAAGGCATCAGCTCCTCCTGTGACTGATAAAAGCCTGATAAAAGCAAAAGTGAGCTGTCCCAAATACCACAGCAATGACAGAAAGCCTCTCAGGTGAGAGACAGGTTATTTTCCCAGCCAAACACTTTGAAAATCCACTAAGACAAAACTGAACAGACTAGAACATCCCCTTGGAGGTCTGTGGAGAGGCTGGGCTGAGGCTCAAGAGGCTCCTCCTGCCCCTGCAGCAGCAGAACAGACCCTACAAAAATGCCAGGAGCCTTAAAAAGATGTTAAGGTAGCAACAAGTGGCAATTTTGAGTGGATTCTGGAGAGTGAAAACCTCAGAAAAACTGGCTCATAAAAACAGGAAATAGATGCTGTAATATTCCTTCTTTATCAGCTCTGCTCAGATACCTATCATATACACTGATTAATTTGGGCATCCAGAGTACCTGAAAAGGATCAAGGAATAAAAAACCAACAGCAAACACTCCTCCATACACCCCCACAGAGTTTAAAATGTTATCCACATCCTTACCTAATGTGACAAGTGTACTGGAAGGACACCAGCATTAATACAGACTTTAAATGATAACATTCTAGCCAATTTCTACAGCATTTTAAACAATCTTTATACAAGCAAGGCCTATATTTTGCTCAGAATACGAGGAACTGCCACGCAGCTTTTACTTTAAAGAAAATTACAGGCAGGAAATGTTCCATTCAGGTGTGAGCAGTGGAGTGAGACACAGAATCTCTGGGTTTTTTTTTTAAACTGCCCTGTACAAAATTGTATTAAATTACTGTATATGCACCAGTGAGAGAGAAGAAATAGAGAAGAGCTATTTCCACTGGAGCACCAAAGGATGGCAAGGGGGGCAGATGGAAATGATAGGTTTTTCTGGCCTGCCTATTATGATTGGAGAGTGCAAAGAGAAGAATAAATGTATTGTCATTTATTCAAGCCAGAAGACAGAGAAGCATTAGCACATACAGCAAATAGCTGCCTGGAGAACAGCATTTTCACAGGATTACAAATGTATCTCCTGCCACTAAACATACTGGAATAATTTGGAACTAATACTGTTATATTCTTTTGTATAAAATTGCCAGTAATTTCTTTTCAATAATACATTGCTGTTAGTGAAGCTGCCCACAGACAATCAAGGTGGTGTGTTTAATTTCATTGATCATTTCTTTTGCTGAAACAGGTATTTACTGCCCAATTTGGGGTTTAGGAGTATGCACATTTCAAAGTAAAACTTCTCTTTTGAGATGTTCCAAACTTTTTCATTCAATATTGAGAAATGTAAAGTACTTGCTGTTCTAAATACTCCAATAAAACTTCTTATGCATAGGGAAGCAAACAGATCTTTCAATTAAAAAGAATACATAGACACACTTTTAATCTTTGTTAAGAAACACCCTGTGATTTTATGTTCCTCTGATCCAGAGAAAGCATGTGAGAAGCAGAGATTTAGTTTGGATTTAGCAGGTTTAGGAGCAGGACTATCAATTGAGCAAAACCTCAATTACAGGCTAATTGAATGTATGCTCAAGTACATTATTACAATTCAATAATCATCTCTTCAGAATTAAACAATTCCAATTTGCTTTCATTTCCGCCTGCGCACATGCATTACAAATTTGCTACTATTCAACACTAAAATTAGTCAGGCTGGTTGGAAGCCCAGGGTGGCACCAAACTGACCTCAAATGAGCCACTTAACCTCACCTGCTTCCTAATCAGGGATGAGGAGCAGGATGGGACCTTCCCACAACAACAGGATCCCATTAAAGTTCCTTCCAGATGGGTGCATTGCTGAGCAACCCAGCAATGAGGGCATCAGCATCTTTCCTGCTGGACATCCAGCCATTCATGGTTTTCATTTATTCTTCTATTTTTTCCTAAAACAATAAACATGAAGTTCTCAAGGTGCACCAAGGGAAATACAGGCTGGAGATTGGGAAAAAGCTTTTTACAGAAAGAGTGATAAAGTTCTGGAATGGCTGCCCAGGGAGGTGGTGGAGTCCCCATCCCTGGGTGTGTTTAACAAAGCCTGGATGTGGCACTGGGGGCCAGGGGTGAGTTGAGGGGTTGGGGCTGGGCTGGACTCGATGATCTTGAACGTCTTTTCCAACCTGGGCATTCTGGGAATTCTGTGAATTCCAGACACCTAACTGAGCCTGGAATGCTCTGATAGCTGCTTGCTCTGGAATCTGCCTTCCCTCTATTTAGCTGTGGCGCAATCCTAGGTGTGCCACTCCTGGCAGCTCAATTCCCTTTTAATCTTGAATTAATTCCTCCAGATTTGAGCAAGATACAAGATCACCAGGTGGGAATGAAAAGCATTTGCATCCAGCACAAGCATTTTCCTTGTGATCTGTGTGGTCCAAACATCTGCACCACACAACACTCCAAGGCATGACAAAGGCATCTGATCACCAAAGGACAGATCAGCTGGCAGAAAGCAGCACAGTGGACAGCCTGATCTCATTTCTACAGCTGCCCTCTGTTTTCATACCCTCCATTTAAAGCAGTAAATTATACCCTGTGAGCAGACCCAGACTTCAAATTCCTCTCACCCCAAACACAGAGTACCTCAGGAACAACTCAGCCACTTTCTGAACTCACCATCTAAGAGTCAGTGAGCACGCCAGTGGTACAGCTCAAGGTAGGTTTAAAAATAAATAAATAAGAACCCAGCATAGGGAATAGCACTTCACCACCTGCCTCAGGAAGGTGAGATTAAGACACCCCTTGCATGTGTCAGGCTCTTGAATCATGGTAATTAACATGGCTAAAATCCAAACACCCTTCAAGAACTACTGATGCTTCTACTCTGGACTTCAGGGTGTCAGCAGAATCAATCCCAGCATTTACTGCCAGCAGCCCTGAACAGGCTCTGCTGACATGCAGTGCTCCACCACAAGATTATTTCTGCCTGATAAAATACTGGAAAGGAAAGCAGCTTGTGAAGCTGACTGACAGCCAAACTATTCAGCTGACTACAGCAAAAGCCTCCATAGCCACCATATTCTACTACAAAACTTTCCAAAGAGGGCAGTGTCCAAAGCTTAAATTCAAATACCCGAGATACCAACTTAAACTCACCTCACTTTCACCCTTTTTCCTTATTTTAACTCAAACAAAAGAAGCTCCAACAGAATGCCAGTTTTAATAGAGAGTTATCTTGTGGTATTTTCTGGGTTCTCCAGAGGGAGGAGGAATTGAGAATCTGACTCCATGTTCTTGGAAGGCTGATATGATATATGATATTATATTGTGCTATATTATATATATATATATATATATATATATATATATATATACACATTAAAAATATAATTATATATATTATATACATATTATATAGACATATTATTGTAATATTATATATATTATTGTGCTATATTATAAAATTATATATATATATATTTTATTATATATTGTGTTATACTAAAATTATACTAAAGAATAGGAAAAGGATACTTAAGTAAGTAAGTACTTACTTACTTGAAAGGCTTAAAAAGATACTAATGAAAAACTTATGACTCTCTCCAGAGCCTTGACAAAGCTGGCTGTGATTGATTGCTCATTAAGTTAAAACAATTCACATAAAAATAATTAAATCACATGCTTTTTATATATATTACTGTGCTATATTGTATAATTATATATATATATGTGTGTTGTTATATATATTATATATTGTAAATATATTATTGTATACATTGTATATATATTATATATAAATATATATTATATATATTATTATTGTATTATATTATATAATTATATATATATATATATAAAATACTAAATTATATATTGTGCTATACTAAAGAATAGAGAAAGGATACTGACAAAAGGCTTAACGAGATACTAATGAACACTTGTGACTGTCTCCAGAGCCTCGACACAGCTGGCTGTGATTGGTCATTAAGTTAAAACAATTCCCATGAAACCAATCAAACAATAACCGGTTGCTAAACAACAAACCACATTCCAAAGCAGCAAAACACAGAAGGAGCGAATCAAACAATTCTTGTTCTCATTTTTCTTTGACGTTTCTCACCTTCCCAGGAGAAGAAATCCCAGGCAAAGAGAATTTTTCAGAAAATATCACAGCGACAGGGAGGAGCCACTCGGTGTGCACGAAGACGGTTTGCTGCCCCTACCTTTGACGATGAGCTCGGCGTAGTTGGAGACGCCGGAGCCGCCGTCGGAGCGGATGACGCAGCGGTACTTGCTGATGCTGCGCTGCGACGTGTCGGCCACGCTGACCGTGGCTGAGAAACGCCTGTGGTTGACCACTCGAGTGACCATCAGGGCTGTGTCCCTCCCGTTCCACTGCTGCAGGGGCAGAGAGGAATAATGGCATCATGGAGACAGGTAGGTTAGGTGTTGGTGTGTCCGTGTCTGAGTCGCTCCTTGGGGTGATTAACACGGTCAGAGCTCTGCGTTCACGTTGCTGGGAGAGGTTTTGGACAAGCATGGCTTTTCAAGGGAAGAATTCAGCCTTTCCCTCAGGAAATCCACAGGGCTGTGTGAGCTGGGCCCAAAATATAAGGGTGATGAGGCCCTGGCACAGGATGCCCAGGGAAGCTGTGGCGGCCCCTGGATCCTTGGAAGTGCCCAAGCCAGGTGGGATGGGGCTTGGGGCAACCTGGGATAGCTGAAGGTCCCTGCCCATGACTGGATGAACTTTAAGGTCCCTTTCAAACCCAAACTGTGATTCTATGATATATTTAAGTTTGCATTTCTATTTAATATATGAGATATATCTGGGCTTTTGGTGTGTTCTAAGGATACAAAGAGGATAAGGTGTCTGGAAGGGAACCCATGTGAGGGGCAGGACACTGAGGACACTTGGCTTGGTCAGAGTAGGAACTCTGTGACAGTGACAGGAGCCAGAGAATGGCTGGAGCTTTACCAGGGCAGGGTCAGGCTGGATACCAGGGCAAGGCTCTTCCCCAGAGGGTGCTGGCACTGCCCAGGCTCCCCAGGGAATGGGCACTGAGGCTGCCAGAGCTGCAGGAGCTGCCAGGGATGCCCAGGGTGGGGCTGTTGGGGTGTCTGTGCAGGGCTGGGGCTGCCCTGGGTGATCCTGGGGGTCTCTCCCAGCTCAGGACATTCTGTGATTTTAAGATTCATTCCTGCAAAGGCTGCAGAGGGGCAGCTCTGACTGCCACTGTGCACTTCCTCCCAGTGTAATTAGAGGCCTGGATTGGATGAGAAAACACAACAGCTGAAGGCTTTGTGTTCACCTACAAACACTACAAATGAACAGATTTTGTAAATTTGGCCTTTTCAGATGCAAAACTCTGATTCTGGACCAATTTAGATAAATTGGTTGGATGAGCAGACATCCTTGTATATCCAGCATTCCCCAATAAAGCTCTCCACCAATGCCAGACCACATTTTTCCAACTGGAAAAGGGACAGATGAAGAATAAGCCAGAAATTGCTCTCCACAGTATAAACACCTCAACTTGCTCATTTGTCCAGTTTATTAGGAATTTTAAAGAAAAGCACATTGCTATTTTGGCAGTTTCCACTAAACAATTGTTAGGGGTGTTTCCAAGGCTATTTTCATTAAATGTTGCTGTTTCAGAGAATGGAAAGCAGGTTTTCATTAACAATAGCAATTCTTTCCTTTCCAACTCTGCTTCTCACAGGGAAATGTTCATATTGCTGTAGGTCAGAATTGTTTTTACACACATCTAATTGTAACTGGAGAAATATTTTAATGAAAGAACCAAAAAAAGATAAAATAAGTCAAAAATATATCTCAGTGGGCGCTAGACATACACCACAGGTAAATAAATTTAAATTAAAAATGCAATTTTTAAAAGAACATTTGTGATGAGAGTATAGTTACTGAAAATAAAATAATTTTTACATAATGCCAGCTATGTCTCACCAACTTAAGCCTTTTTCCCAGTACTATTTTTAATTTTTATGATTAGATAACCAATTCCTTGATTTAAGCTAGATTTGAAAATGTTATTTTAAAATTTTATTAAAATGCCTGAAGTCAATTATAAAATTTGATAAATTATGGTAATTATTTGACTATCCTCTCTGCCCCAGATGTTACAGCTATGGGATGATCAAACTTCAGTCACATCATTCCAAGGTGAGAATAAAACTTTTGGACTGGCTTTAATGTTCTCCAAATTATGTTGGCTTCGTGTACATACAACAAGAATCCTCTAGACTTGTTTAGGAGTTAAACATTTAGGAATTCAGTGATTTTAAAAGCTTCTGGAATGGTAATGCTGGGTGTCCACATATCAGAGAAATTCAAGGGGCAGGAGAAATTATTGTGTCCTTCACTGGGACACACACACCCCATGTGCTGATGTTGGGGTTGGTGTCAATTCCAACACTGACAGTGAATTCCCAAGGGTTTTGCTGCACCCACCAGCAGAGCAGGACCCAGACAAGTTTGATCAGGAGGCTGCAAATAAAACATCCATGGAGGGAATGTTTTGGTCTTTTAGTGAATGACTAAAAGGAACAAAACCAAATCTGCTGTCAATGCAGCCAAGGGAGCAAGAACTGGGTGCAAACTGGGTTTGCCTATTTTAACCACTCAAGTAAGGAATTTCAGACCTTGGACATCTTCTTAGTAATTATTACTGACTCCTGGCTGAGAACATTTTTAGGGTGAAAGGAAAGCAGATGGCATAATAAAGCAGGAGAGAACTGTTCCACTTCCTCTCCCTTCTGCTTTATGGCTGAGTGTTTACAGGTAAATAGGCATTTGTTTGAAATTTGCAGAA
The DNA here is from genome assembly GCA_024362935.1 of Setophaga petechia. Classification (NCBI taxonomy): domain Eukaryota; kingdom Metazoa; phylum Chordata; class Aves; order Passeriformes; family Parulidae; genus Setophaga; species Setophaga petechia. The sequence goes on from JANCRA010000080.1 coordinate 1,249,689, forward strand.
TTTTGCTGCCACTGGCCATTTTTTCCTTTTCCTGTCTCCTAATTCCAGACTTTATCACCTCAACCTCTCACCGATAAGCGATTTACGGCAGCTCTTCAAAGGATCTTAACGAAAACATTTTGCCTCATCACCAACCTTTCTCCAGCTATTTATTTCACTTGCAAAAGCAAAGAAAGCCCCAAATGAACCACAAAAAGCCCATTGCTTTACCTGGAGCCAGAGCTTGTCGTGCTGTGACCACTTTCCCCCGGCGATGCACTGGAAGGTGGCGTTCTGCCCCACGTTCACCTCCACGTTCTGCAGCCGCAGGAAGTGCGGGGCTTTCCCTGACAAGAGAGACAGAGGGTTGTAGCCATGATATCTCCTGAAAAATCCTTTCTTTAAGATATTTTTCTCCTGAGAAGCTAAGAGGCCTCAGGAACAAAATGTAAACAACGATTATCTGCTGCTGTGGAATGCAACAGGTGCATCTGTGATTGGTCTCATGTGGTTGTTTCTAATTAATGGCCAATCACAGTCTGGCTGTCTCAGACTCTCTGAGCCACAAGCTTATGTTATTCATTCTTTCTTTTTCTATTCTTAGCCAGCCTTCTGATGAAATCCTTTCTTCTATTCTTTTAGTATAGTTTTAATATAATATATATCATAAAATAATAAATCAAGCTTTCTAAAACATGGAGTCAGATCCTCATCTCTTCCCTCTTCCTCGGACCCCTGTGAACACGGTCACAGAGGATGGTGAGGGTAGAGCCAGGCAGGAACCACCCCTGCTGCACCCACCCAAGCACCCAGCAAAGCCTTTGCAATAGTGGCTTTGCAAAACAAAGCTGCCCTTGGGTATTTAACTCCTCCTTGTAGGGAGAAGTGGGGATGCAGATGGGAAAAGATGGCCTGAGGGATCTTAGAGAGCCCTGGCACCTCTGAAAATACAGATTTGGATCAAATCACAAGTTCATGGTCACTGGCACAACTCCTTATTGCCTGCTATAAAGAGTAATTGAGTCATCTCTTTTCTTCACAAAACTATGTTTCTAAAAAGGTCAAAAAAAGTCAAATGCTTTTGTGCTTGTCAAGCATGACTGACCCAAACCCCATTTTCACATGAGTCTTTTATTCTTTTTCTTTTCTTGACTATCAAATACGTCCTAGACCTTTAGAATAATGCTTCATCAATATCAAATCAGATATTAAATGAAATATTCATTTAACTGACAGTATTGTATCACTGGCTTAGTTTAAGATCACTGATATCAATGTTTTGCTGACACTAAATTCAGCATTAGTTCAAAATTAAACCAGTGATATTAAAAATGCAGACATCGGGTTTTTTTCACAAAGAAACCAGATGAGAGGATTATCTTTTTGATTAAATATCAAACTGAGTTAGGTCTCTATTTAACTACAAGTATAAACAAGATTACAGCAGTGAATGCAACACCTTTAAGTGAACTATTTTCTTGCAGAAAAATGTTTATGCATCATTTGAAAAATTTTAGTATGATACTCTGAAAAAACACCTAAAAAGGTCAGTGTTTTTCAACAATATCTGCACATTTTCTAGTATGATTAGACACTGAAATACATAATTTCAGAGGACAATATAACCTCTCTTCTGTTGGAGCAAACAGCTTTAAAGGGAAGTGGGCATCTGTGGCCCTGCATGGCTGAAACTTGATGTACAAGTGTTTGACACATGAACAGAGAACACATGTTCATACACCATGTCAAATGTTTTTATCTGCTCCTGTCCCCATCCAGCACAGCTCACTGACAGCTCCTGAAGGACAGGGACTCTGCACCATCCTGCTTTCTGAGCAGCAGGGGTTTGCATCAATTTTTACTGGCAAACTCCCTCTGGGTGACATTCAGAACGTTCCACAGGGTATTTCAGGATAATTCTAACATTTGTGCCTGCAGCCTGAAGTGTGCAGCTGCAAATCAGCTACAAATACAAAGGTGTGGAGTCCCATCAATGCCAACATCCTGGTCCTTGGGTCTCCCCAGCTTCTGGAGCAAGATGTGCTGTGATGGCAAGGACTCATTCACACAGAGCCAAATGAATTTTAGCACAGGAAAAATGGATATTCCAGTGTATTGCTTCACAGGGCAAAGGAAAACAAGAGGCAACACCAGCAATACATTTATTTTTCTGTATTGCTGTGTCATTAGGGGCATTTCACTGCTTTTTGCTGACTGGTTTGCCTGCCTTTGTCATCTGTGAAGGCAAAGCAGAAATGAAGAAATAAGACCAATGATTTCAGTAACCTCCAGGGTCACCAGGAGCTTCACTGCCCCTGTGTTTTGATTTACAACAAATGTAAAAGGAATCTGAGGGGCAGAGGCTGTGCAAGGGAAGGGAACACGTGGGTGATGTTCACCCTGGTGACTGACACAAAAGCAGCACTGGGAACCAGACAGGAGCAGCATTTACAGAGACTGCAGAGAACTTCAGCTGGCAATGAGCTCTGTATGCTGGGGGTTACAAACAGATTGAAAAAAACCCCAACCAACCAACTCTGTTTCAAACATTTTGTTGCTGACTCACCAAGAATGCATTTAATTTTAACATGGACCTGTATATACTTGAAGAAATGGATTCAAAATCAGTTTGCTTAATTAAGCAGGGATACAACACAGCATCCTGCCTAACTGCTTTAAATCCCATCATTTTCTTGTTGAGGCTCTGCCCCAGGGTTTGTTTAGTGGCCTCTGTCCCAGTGAAGGGACCAGCAATCTCCCAACACACTGTGGAAGGCACAGAGCATTTGGGGATTTGTCTGGATGCTGCCAGATATCAGCAACATCTGGTTAATACAGACTGTAAGTATTCCTTAATGAAGTAAATGCACCCAAAGGCCTGAGCAACGAGCACATGGTAAATACAAATATAATTTACTTAAGCAGCAATTAAGCATACTGCAGTTATCAGAAATGTCCTGTTAAACTTGAGCAGAACCATGTCTGTGACAATGAATGGCAGATGTTCTTTGACATTCTGATCACAACAAAAACAGTTGATTTCACTCCATCTATAAGATCCATCATTTTTTTTTGTGAGCAGCTGTCACTGACTTACTGAAACCATGAGCCTGAAAGAGGGCTTAAAGACCTTAAAAAAGGTCTTTACATGGAACTGTACATTACATCCATAAAATGTACAAAGTCCTTTACTCACTGAAGGTGAGTAAAGGAACCAAACAAGTTTAGGCTCAAAGACTGAGGCACAATGTTTTTTAAGCATAAATAAGTAAATCAATCTCAGCTTATTGTTGTGTCTGCAAAAGAAGAAATGCAGCACTAACATTTTTGAATAGCACATTAGTTTCTACTCCTGTGTAAGTGCAGTGTCTGAATAAGATTAATTTTTGATCTCTGCACAGCTTTCTGAGGAGATCTAACACATTGAAACCAACCAACCTTTGGGACAGGCCTCTTACCAAGGAAACACTGAAACAATTTCTTTGGTTGTTCTTTTCTCAAGTTATTACGAGAAGCATTTTAGATTGTTTTCTACAGCAATAACATTAAGAAACAATAAAACCATCAGTTTTTTAGCAAGTAGAGAGAATTCCGCTAGCCATGAACTGAGAGCAGCTTTGCCTTTTGTACAATTTGCAAAAGTAGGAAATTAAGCAAGGCTGACTGTCCTTAGGGGTCTTGGAGGGAGACAAGACATTTTAGTGCTGACCCAACTGGGTAAATCTCTCCTTCAGACACAAACTGGGGCCTACACCATGCTGGTACAGTCAGAAAAATAAAGAGTGCTCACTGCAGGGATGGGCGAGGACTCTGACTTCATCCACAGCTATGTACCCAGGGTGTCCTTTCAAAGAGACAGACTCAAATATCACCTAAAATACAAAAGAAAAAAAAATCTGAGAAAGAACATTTGCATCAGTAATTTCAGCAGTCACCACATTCTGCTGTTATTCCAAGTCTGAGTCATTCAAGGCATTTTATTAACAATGAATGGATACCAGGGCAATTCAGTGTGTGAATGCAACACCAAATCTGTTGGGGAAGCAAAACAAAGGATTAGAACAACATTCAATAGGATTAAAGACAGCTCTGTGCATCTCTGATTTGGAAAAGCAATAAGTGCCCTGGGTGTATGCACACACCTATGTTCTCTTAAGCACCAGTCCAAGAACATTAAGTGGAAAAAAAAAATCTGATATCTTGCTCTCAGTATGCCTTGGAAAATTGGACAAAGCACTACAGGACAGAATTCTCTTCCTGAATCAGTGTCAATGCATTCTAGTCATCTGTAACTTCTAAAATCCACTACTAGAACACAGAGTTAACTATTTAAAACCAGTGCTCAACAGCTCTTTTTGCTCTAAATAAGAGCTGGCATTCCCAGCCTGTCACTGCTCAGCCTCTTCTTTATCTCCTTCATCAAAAGATTTAATACAGTAAAAGGTTCAACTGTCCAAATATTGCCCTGGATAAAAATAGTCCAAATCCATCCTTTCTAACTACAGAACTGCTGATGTTCAGTTTTCTTTGCATTTGGGCTTCCAGAACATGGTTTCTTATGTTTTCATGACTTCCTAAGATCTCTTCCCCCAATTCAAAACACACAGACAGAGGTGAGATCTCCTGAAATACATCCATAAGGAAAAAAAAGACATAAAAACAGGCAAAGACAAGTTAAGAAAAGCTCAGGTGCTAATAATATGCAGAAACAAAGTTCTCCTCCAGAGGGAACTGGACAACAATTAGGCTGCCCAGGAAATACTAGGAAGAAGAAAGCCACTGGAAGATAAAGTGATCCAAAAACCATTAGCAAGTGTTTTGTGTTATCAAGGTCCTTGATAGGCTTTTTAGGGACTGTATAAAATACAAGTATAAAATAGGAGTCTTTAGTATGGAAATTATAATTACATTAGCAATTAAATATCATTCATTATGAAAATTACATTTACTGGGAAGGTCATGCAAGGCTCTACTGCAACTCCCTTCAGACCTGGATTCAAGTGCCACATTTCAGCTACAAAATCTTATTTTGATTTTACATTTGTGAAAAGTCATAAGCCACAGCCAAGTAATTCTCAATTATCTGCAAGTCAAGAACTTGGTAAGTTCTCCAAGGCACTGGCATCAGGTATGAGTGGATGGCAAAAGTAAGCACCAATACAAAGAAAATTTGCTTTGTTTAATTACCAACATGTGCAGGGTCTTGAACACAGCACAGTCTAACTTAATAATAACCAACTCAGCCTCTAAAAAAATCCCTGTCCACTGGTGCAGAATCCACTGAGTAGAGGACTCCTTTCAATTCAAGCAATGTTGTTTGACTTTTTATTCTGTTCTGCTTTACACTCAGATATTCCCAGCCCTTTCCCAGTTCAAACTTGCACATTATTGTCTTTTTGTGTTTTTTTTAAGGATCTCATCCCTATCAAAGTGAGAAGCATGGAAGTACCCAGGTTTCCTGAAAACTGGGAATTGAGCCCCAACATGAGGAAAAGGCAGGAATAAATGTTTATGGGGCCCATTTCTGCAAATCTCATGCTCAGTGTCCCTCATGTCCTTTTAAATCCAGCTGGAAATGCAGCATGGTGGTTGAGACAGGCAATGCTTTGCAATTAATAATGCTTTGCATTTAAAGAACTCCACAGAAATGAATACAGTTGACAAAACACAAAGCTTCACTCTTAAAAAAGCATTCTTAAATGCTCCTGAGGTCTGCAAATACAAAGTCATTTCGTGTTTCCTTCCCCCTGAACAAGCCCCCGTTGCAGCTGTGATTTACCAACAATGTCTGTGTTAGCAGCCTAGCCCAGCTCATCTGTTGTGCTACAGCACTTTTCTCCAGGCATGGATCAATAACATTCCTTGCTATACATCAAAAAAACACCTTCCTGGCAGGCTCTAGTGCTGCCCTTGGTGCATTCTGGGACTGAGTTCATCCTTATGGCAAGCAGTAATTCAAGATTACACGTATTACCTTTCTCCAAGAACCATTAGAGCTTTTTCTCGCTACACTGGAAAACATTTGCAGGCTGAGAATCCAAGTACAAGTAACTCCAGGGTAGACATGATAAATCTCCCCACGTTTTTCTGTCTCAGCTAAGTGCTTCTGCAGCCAGATGACTCCTATGACCCTTGCACAGACCTAAAACACAACCTCTGGCAGCTGCTTTGGAGCCCAGTTTCCCACTAGCCACATCTCCAAAGTTCAAAGTACTTGACAAAGCCTTGGATCAGGGCAGACAGCTTCAGATTGTTCTGCCTGGCTGAATTTTTGGTGCACATCCCAGTCCAGGATGGTGTGGTTTCTGTGCATTAGGAGGATAATTGACATTTTGCCTGATGTAGAGTTCATTATTTAGGGAAAATGTTGGTTTTGCATGATCTTTTCAAAACACAGAACAGGCTGTCAGGCTTCTTGTGTGCAGAGAGTTCTCCAGGAATGCAATTTTGTTTTAAAGCTGACAAAGAAATGGCAAGTGTGAGGGTGGGCAGGCCCTGGCACAGGTGCCCAGAGAAGCTGTGGCTGCCCCTGGATCCCTGGCAGTGCCCAAGGCCAGGCTGGACAGGGCTGGGAGCAGCCTGGGACAGTGGACGGTGTCCCTGCCATGGCAGGGGTGGAATGGGATGAGCTTTGGGGTCCCTTCTAACCCGAGCCCTGCCAGGATTTTATTAAATAACACTGCAATGCCACATTCTAGATCATGAGTGTGAAAAACAAGACACTTCTCAAGCAGCAGCACACCCAAGTTTTGTCATCCTCCCACCTCTGGACTTATTTAGGCAGAAGTGTTACTTTAGGTAGGCAAATACCAATAATTTTCCTCTTCAATTTTTCAAGCTTCAAGTTCTCTTTCTTCTTTTTCTTAAACCTTGCTTAAATGTGGAAACTAACAGGACTACAGACCACCAACAAGATTTATAAAACCAGAGGCTGAAATCAGTCTACTACACCTCCATAATATCCAGGACAGATCTGAAATTTTAAAAGCTATGCTTAAGGAACCAAAATACAAGGATGACCAGAAGATATCACTCTCACTCATCACAAATTTTAAGAGAAGCCCCTTGCATTTTCTAGGAAGGAACTACTCCTGGGCAGGTACTGCTGCCTTCCAATCCATTCAGTTTTGTACTTCAGTAGAAAATTCTTGTTTGATTTAAAGGATTCTTTTGCTCAAGAAAAGCAAACTTGACCTGCCAAAGTACTTGTAAAAGACCTAAGTGAGGCTCAGGAAGCCTCCTATTGATATATCTGAGAGCAGGATCCCTCTTAGTGTGAGATCAGACTGCCTTTTGCAGGTTTTTCAAGCACCGATTTTCTGGGTGAAAGATCATTTCTGTTATCTCTGTGGAGCACCGAGGATGAAGCAAATTCTGCTTCATGCCCAGGATCATGTTAATATGAATGGAGCAGGAGCACTCCAGCGTGCCTTCAGAACAGTCACAAGTTGTGCACTGCCCTTAAAACACCATTTTCCACACATTTGCATCTCTTTATCCTTCCCTCTCGCCCGCCTGGTGCACTCTGTGGATTCTGCTGGTATCCACAACTCTTTTCAGAGGCAGAACATTAAAGCATCTTCCTCCAGCTCAGATTTTACAGACCTCCCACCCAGTTATTAGAAGCAAGAAAAAGAGAGGCTTTTCTACCTGCTGGTTTTTATACACAGACTATTTGCTGCCTTTTCATAGTTCATTCTATCCCAATGCCTGTCTCACTCATGGCTTTTATTAGTATCACATGGACATCAAATCTCCTGCAAGGTTTAGGATGCAATTACCTCCCAGGCTTGCTTTTTTTTTGTGTGTGTGTGTCTTGAATATAAAACAAGACAAAAGTACCCCTTCAACCCATAAAAAGTAGTATGTGAGTCCATTGGGTGTGAATAATCTAACTGAAATTAAAACTATGGCTGCAAAGTTGCCACATAAAGTTTGAAACAAACAACTAATAAGTTGGTGTAAAACTAATATAACCAAAAACTAGCATAGCCATTACTTTCCTTGGCTTTGTCCTTGTCTAAAAAAAAAAAGTCTTTTAACAGAATAAATAAAGCTGTGCTAGAAAAAGGAGGAGCTGAGGATCTAGTGAAGAATATCCACATAAGATACCGTGGTACAAGAATTTATTAGTACCTTATGTCCTTACACCCCTTGTATGGGCACAAGATGCAAAGCCAAGTCAAAAAAAATGTTCCTTGTTATGGAACCAACCACGGTCCAAAAAAAAAAAAACAGGGAGATTTATACAAAGTATGGATGTATATCCAGAAACTGTTCTGTTTGCAGTCACACAGTGCCACGGAAAGTGCCAATACAAGTGGCAATTTCACCACATGTGGGTCTTGTCAATAATTGCCTCCCATCCATCAGTGTAGCCTGCCAAAAACTAAAGCAAAAAGTGTGGAGGAAAGAAATAGTCAAGCTGCCTACAAATCCACTATAGGTGAAATTATTCTGAGAGGAAAATTCAAGGAGGGAGGCATCGATTTTCAAAACTAACAAAGGAGAGAGAGGGAAAAATATTACAAATCCCTACCTGGTAAAAATGTGGCCAGAAGGTGCTGATGGCCAGCTCTGCCTTCACCCAGCCCTCAGTGACCACTCCTGACACGTTCCAGATGGGGTTGCCCTGGGGGCCCCCGTTGACTTTGACGTAGACGTTGAGGGAGCCGGGGCTGGAGCGGTCGCGGCTGGACAGGTAATAGTGGAAATCGATGCAGTGGGTGTCATTCTCCTTCAGAGTGGGCAGCAGCAGGTGAGCTTTCTGCCCTGATGCTCTCCCAGAGCTGTTCACCATCATGAAGGAGCCTGCAGGGCAAAGGAAAAAGAGAACAGAGTGGTTTTGCTTGGATTTTGGGTGTAAACAGCTCCGTTCGAAAAGTCACCCACAAAACAAACCTTCCTCTGAGGGAAGCAGCTGTTTGGTGCCAGTTGTTAGGGAGAGAAAGGATATTAAAATTGCAGGGTATATACACCAGTAGATTCAGGGCTAGCTAGAACCACTTTAATTAAATAACTTGCAAATTGAAATAGAAATGCTGGCTTGCTTGTATTATTTTATCACCTTGTGATCACACAGTCGGTCTAAACAAAAGCACATTCCCACTTCAAACAACAACCAGGTACACTGTGCCCCAAAGGCACATTCAATACAAGAGAACAAGTGACAGGATGAGAAGAAACAGCCTCAAGTTGCATCAGGGGAGGTTTAGATTTGGTATTAGGAAAAAATTCTTCATGGGAAGTGTTGGAAAGCACTGGAATGGACTGAGGAGTCACCATCCCTGGAAGTGTTCAAGGAATGTGTGTATGTGATGCTTGAGGATGTGGTTTAGTGGTGAGCATGGTATTGAGTTGATGGCTGGATTTGATGATCTATAAAAGTAATTTCGAACCTTAACAATTCTATGATTCAACACAAAAACTACAACAGAGCAAGCTCTCAGCTGATATTTGCCCATATCAACCAACACCCTTAATTCCAGTCCATATTTGTGAGCCCTGGCACCTGAGTATATGAAGGTCATGTTAAGAAAACCCCAATTTTCAGAGCCTAACCAAGTGAGGGCTGTCAAGAGAACAGCAACATCTTTACTTGTAATAATGCAACAGGACAATAATTCATGTGGGAGGGAAGGGTAGGCTGAATTTAGGGAGGGAAATGCATACTGAGGCAATTTATGAGTTTGTTAACCTGGAAGTCTGCATCATATTAAGTGTGGCACTCGATGTTGAACTCGCATTAGGATTCATCAAGCAGTTATTTTATAGCACATTGTGTCTCCACTCATCTCCTCACAGATGCATCAAGGTGACAAATGTCAGCAATAAGGGAGAACATGATGAGAGTTATTTGATTCAATTCTGGTTACAGGATCCCCTTTATGTGGGTGCAGACACTCACATTCAGACAGAACTAAAGAAAACAATGGGATGGGGCAGGGGGAATCTGTGTGTCAGCAGCCAGGCATGATAATTTTTAATCAAACACAGCCCTCTTGATACTCCTGGCTCTGATGCTGCTGCCAAGCCACACTGCAGATGTGTTTGTGTGCTGGCCACTTGCAGTTCACTGAAGATTGAGTTTGAAAAGCCCTGCCTCACTTCTGACCTATTGACTTTCCCTTTTCCTCACCATAGCACGTGACTCAGATGAGCCAGACAAACATTTGGATCAATTCTGTGCTGTGAACAGTCATATATTTAAATTTATAACAGCTACACACAACTTTCTCTTAGAAAAATTTCCCCCCTGTGTTAATATGATATATATTCATTTTGTAAAGGATCAACAGGAGGAAGTCAATCTTTAAAAAAAAAAATTAATGAAGTTACACACTCTAAAGACCTTGGAAAATTCCAGTGCAATGCAAGCACAGCTGGGGAAGACGAAGAAACTCTCAGAAAATTTATGGGCAACATGGTCTCTGGCAATGCTGCCTTTTAGTGGAAATGAAGGAAAAACAAAATACAAAATGGTCCCAAGACAAGAAATTCCAGATTCTCAGAAAGAACTTGGAGAAATGTTAGAGCTGAATCCAAACTTTCTGGTTTCAGTCTAAAAATTAGGATCCTGACAAATGTCCATTGCTGATGTAACTCTGCTCATAAAAACCTCTTCTTCAGCATGCAATGTATACACACAACTCTTAAAAATCTACTCATATAAACTAAACTTTTGAGAAAGTGAAATTTGGGTCAGTTCCTATGAGCTGAGAGCATTTATTTTCAGCAAGCACAGGTGCAGCAGGCCTGGAGAGGCAGCACGGGCTGTCAGCTGAGGGAGCAGCCTGGGATCCTGACCCAGCCAGGCTTGGGCAGGCTGAGGGGGACACCCAGATCCACCAGGGCTGGAGTCAGGCTGGGAGAGCTGGGGGGGTCACCTGGAGAAGAGAAGGGTCCACAGAGACCTTAGAGCACCTTCCAGTGCCTAAAGGGGCTCCAGGAGTGATGGAGAGGGACCAGGGATGGAGGGACTGGATAAGAGGGAACGGCTTTAAGCTGAAGGAGGGGAGATCTAGATTGGAAATTGGGAAGGAATTGTTCCCTGTGAGGGTGGGCAGGCCCTGGCACAGGGTGCCCAGAGCAGCTGTGGCTGCCCCTGGATCCCTGGCAGTGCCCAAGGCCAGGCTGGACAGGGCTTGGAGGAACCTGGGACAGTGGAAGGTGTCCCTGCCTTAAATTGGCTTTAAGGTCCCTCCCAACCCAAGCCATTGTGGGATTCCAGGATCTCTGTCAGTACAGAGTTGCAAGAACCACTCTTCTCCAGAGAATTTGGGAGTGAAGACGCTGTAAAACCACTGAGTAAGGGTGGCAGGGTCTGCAGGAGTCCAGCAGCTGCTGTGAAGGGCTCTGCCTGAGGCATTTCAGAGCCACTGGAGTTCAGTGCAGACAAGTTCTCCATGTCCAGATCCCACCCTGCAGGAGGCAGGGGCAGCCCAGAATCACTCCAAGAACAGCAGAGCCCCTGTGCATTCACAAGTGGGGAGGCACCCAGGAAAAGGGATTTTTACACCATAACTGATTGCACAGCACCTGGCACAGCATTCCAGGCCATGCCTCTCAACTTTTCTCTTTTTAATTTGGACAGTATGTGAATTGTCCTGCCCTAAAAACTGCTCTGATCTGTGCTGTGTCCAACACAACCCAGCCCTGAACTGCACTGGGGGAGGGAAATGCTTCAATGACAGCAAAAGTTAGGGAGAATTTCACTTTTACAGAGCCATATATAAAAATAACGAGCTTTCCTCTGGGAGAAAAATCATCAGCTTTTATAAAAAAGTTCCATGCAATAATTACAATTTTATTTTTTTGCCACCCACAAAATAATGAATCACAAGCTATTCATGGCCTTTTGTGCAAGTGCTGACAGTTCTGGGGAGAGTGGGCAACCTGAATCCAGCAACTGACAACACCAACAAGAAGAATACCTATCCACCAAAAAGCACTTACCAAAATAATTTGTCTTAATTACTAAAAAAAATAACCTTGCAAAGAATTGTGATGGATAAATTATTCCCAGCTTCCTATTTATAGCACCTGATTTTGTTTAATACAATGTGTGTAGAGATACAGGAGGAAATCCTATAAGAAACACAACTTTCTCAAGAAAAGTTCTGATAAGAGGTATTATTTTATGACAGTGGAAAAGATGAAAAATATCCCCTTACAGAGCCATCTATGCCAGAGAAAAGAACTCACACCTTGTTTAAAGGGATTTGTTCCCTAGGAACTCTACCACAGTTCCTTTCTTTCTGCAGAGCCTTGGAGTGGCAGCTTCCCCATAAATTCTTCCCTGGGATACCCCAGGCAGAGCTCACCCTACAGAATTCAGAGAAAAACCTCAAGCCTGGCCATCCTAGGGGCTGAAAACTTGTAATTCCATTAAGGTAATCACTGATATAAATAATATAAAAATAGAAATATTTTTAATTTTTTATAATTTTTAATTCTATATTATATATATATAAGTATAATAATATTTAATATAAAATTAAACTGTGAATAAATGATACCCTATATACTATAAATTGACCCCAAATAGATATATTTTTTATTTCTATTTTTATTTTATTTTTATAGTATGAACTTGAACAAGTATCCTGTCCTCCAGGACCTTCACAAAGTTGCTCTGCATGCTCCAAGATCAACAGATGACACACACTGTCCTATTACAAATTTCCAAATTTGTCTGTGGAACTTGGGTGGGCAAGATCCATCACTCTAGGAGTAGGTGAGAGATCAGGAAAACAGCTCCCACCAGGAGGAAATAAATAAAAGACAAGTCAGCCTTTTAAAGACAAATGTGGTTTTCCTCATTATCCTTAATGAAAATTGACATATTGTGATTTAGGGTCTGACAGCCTTCTTTAGGCTGAGCACAGAGCTGAAGCTGATGGGACTTATTCTCAATTTATGGGCCTATGTGTGCAAATAAAAGAGATACAATCTGCTCTGGCACCAACAAATCACTTGTCACAGTTTTCACTCATACAAAGGATTAAGGAATGAATTAACATGTCACAAATGGAAATTATTGACTAATAGATGACTGAAAGCCTCCTGAATGTCTCCAGGCAAGAATATGAATAAAACAAAAGATATCTTGGAGAAACTCTTGTTTAGACTGTTGCATATCCAATTGGGGAAAAATAGAAAGAAAAATATTATTGAGTTTCATTGTTTTGTTTACTTCCTTACAAAAGTTAAAAGTTTCCAATACTACACTAAACTGAAAAAAAAAAATGAAATTTGGAGGAAAAAATTATCTATGCTGGATAAAAGCTCTTTTTATGTTCATTTGACAGAAAAGTATAAGTTCATTCAAGCAAATTGAGCGTAAGGTCAATTAAACATGATGTTCCTGGATCAACAGGTTAAATTAATTAATATCTTGCTGGTTTTCTCCTGACTATGTAAAAATGAATGTGTTATGGCCAGATCAGTCAGAAGGAAGGAGGACGGGGAGACTGTAAATAAATCCATTTTCAAAAATCCTTTCCAACGGCACGAACATAAAACGCCACTCTCTCCTAGTTATTAAACATACCACTGAAAATTGGGGAATTAAACCATGAAGTGCTCTCTAGCTGGCCATAAATTTCAATTTTTCCCCTGCTTGCTGGATAATGATGCCTTGATAAGCGTCCTATTATTGATGCATCTGCAGCCCAGCTCCTGTTTGCGGAGCCGACACGCCGCTCTGCAGCAGATGGTGGCTATTGTGTTTACACATCAGCACTTTATGTTTGCCTTCTCTCACGTCTGCAGTAAAGAGAAGGCCGTAATTGAGTTTTTAATGGCTTTGCACATTGTTCATTAAGTTTACACGAGTGTGCTCTGACAAATGACAGCTGAAGGAACGAGGAGCCGCCGGCAGCGCCCGGCAGGCCTCGGCTGGTGCTGTCTCACTGCTGGCTTTGAAGAGCTGAGCTGCTTCAAAAGTCAAATTACAGCAACCGGGAAAGACCTGAAAAAGAAGCTGTCAAAGTGCTCCGCTGCAAAATGAGGCTTCTAAAAGCCTGAGCACCAAACCCAGGTGTACGGTGTTGTTTTAAAGAGCAGACTCTTCCCGACATAAAGATGCAGGTTTGCAGCAGGTGCACCAGCCTGTTTTGAGACACAGTTGTGTTTATTGCCAGAGAACAACTCTATCTCCCAGAAAGTGAGTCTGACACCTGTCCTTGTTAAGGAAGAACAAAGCTACATGGGATAATCTGGGCTGAAGGGGCCTCAGGCCAAGCCCCTGCTCAAAGCAGGATCAGCCCTGAGCTTACCACTGAGCCTTCCACAGCTCCCCAGAGCACTGCCCATCCCCTCTGGAAAGCCTCCTCCACTGCTTGACTACCCTCATATTTTTTTCCCTTTTATTCAGTCCAAAACCTCTCATTTCCAGTTAGATGCTCTGTCTCTCATCCTCCAGGCACCTGCTGTGGTACAAACTAACTCAGCGCTCCTGGTCCCCTCCTGGTAGGAAGGGATTTGTGAGGCGAGGCTTTGCTCTGCAGGAGTGCTCTGACCCTTTCCCAGTATTCCATTCGCAGGGACAGGACTGGGGTCACTTCAGTACCTCAAACACTGAGCCTTTCCCTTTATCCATCTCTTTATCATGGGGATGGGTGCAAAAGCACAGATCAGAGCAAGGGGTCTCTCTGAACTACCTTCAAGTCACTCTGAAGGCCACAGAACAGATGCTGAACACTCCATATGTTAAGTATGACAAAATATGTTTGTGGACAATGTAACTAAAGTCCCACTACCTCCACAGTTGGTTTCCAGCAGTGGCAAAGCAACCACTTTAAGCAGAATATAAGAATTCTTCACAGGGTGCTGTGGAGCAGAATTTACCATTCCAATCTTCTGACAATCAGTAGTATAAAGATTTTTTTTAAGTCAGGAGCTGCATTAACCCCATTTATTAATTAGTCACAGAATGATCTTTCTCTCATGATTTTGGTTGAGTCAGGAGTAAGACTCTGTCAACGAGCTCTAGAGTTTGACTATAGATTGTGCCAGGGAAAAAAAATTAATATTTCCATGCACTTAAAGATTCTGTAACATAATTTGTAGTTCTTATTTTATGAAATTTAGGATTACCTACCTGCTGCATAATTCTCACATTTTCACATCAATTTTTGTGTATAACACTGGAAAAAGGCTCAGAAATCTCTTCCCCTCACTAATGTACTACAGACAGCAGCATTTGTACAAACCCAGAAATTCTAAATCTCATAAGCACATCCCTTTTCCATGTATTAGGGTAAAATCAAACCCATGGGGTTTAATTCTTAAATGTGAGTCATACTGAATTAATTTAGCTATGAAATTGTTTGATTCGCTGATAAATATGAATATAAATTGCAATGAGTTCAGTATCATTCATGAGGACAATTCATTCACTTGGGAAATTGTTGGATAATAAGGAAGAACTTTTTAAAGAGACAGTCTACTGTTTGTAAAAAGCTTTTCTTCTGGAAATGCATGTTATTAAAAGTATTATGATTTTGGGAGATTTTTGTAAGAAAAATCTTCTCAGAAAGAGACTGATCTCATATTATCTCGAATATTTACTGTAGATATTTAAAGTAAAGATTGTGACATGAACACTTTCCCAGTCCTCCCTGAGAGATGAAGTGTGTGGCAAAAGTGTGTCTGCTTTGCCCATTTCCAAAAGGCCTGGGGAGGGGAGAACCTTGCAATGCCTTTGCTTTATACATAAAACCAAATAATTGTGGGACCATGATCAGAATTAGGAAAAGCAGGTTTCCCACAAGTCCAGAACTGCCAGCTGCAGACTTTTCCACTGATTGCACAGCCTGAGCCATGGAATGACTGATCCATGCATGACTGCTGCATTTCAGTGAGTGCCCACACACTGCTGCCCATAAAACACGAGTGCTTTGTTATCAAACTGCACTCCTCTTAAAAATGCTGTCCAAAGCCTGAATCGTGGTGACCCACAAACACTGAAAGGTGCTCACAACTCAGAATTGATGCCTCATGAAAGCTACACCCAAGATGAACCAAAATGGCCCCAAAATGCACGGCCAGGCACGGGGTCTGTCCCTGGGATCAGTTCTGCTCCATTTGCATCTTGCAGTTCATTGTCCCATCCCAGCTTTAGCCCAGGCAGTCCCACCCTGCTTGTTTTTCTCTCTCCAGCCCACGGGGTTTGTGCTCCTGGGCTGAGATTTGGATCATTTGTCCTTGGTGCCCAGCTGGAGCAGGAATTGTTTTGTCTCCCTGCTCTGTGCACAGAGCTCAGCATCCCCTGATATGAAGCTCAGAATTACACACTAAACCAGCACAGAATCTAAAAAATATAAAAGTCAAAACCTGAGGCATCAGAATTGTCTCGAGCCAAGTGGCAGCCTCCCTTTATCCCCCTCTGAAGTTAATGCTGAAGAAAGGAGCATCTGCTGCAGAGGCTTCACCAACCTGGATGGGGAAGATTAAACTACCCCTGAGAGAAGAAACAAGTCAAAACTACATCATGGATTACAAAGAAAAAAAACAAACCACATTTTAATGACTTTCTGGTGATTCAGTCACCAAA
Organism: Setophaga petechia; assembly: GCA_024362935.1. Taxonomy (NCBI): domain Eukaryota; kingdom Metazoa; phylum Chordata; class Aves; order Passeriformes; family Parulidae; genus Setophaga; species Setophaga petechia. Next base: position 1,266,226 of record JANCRA010000080.1, read on the forward strand.
TCCTCTTCAACTACAAAAATCCATATAGGAGGTGATCAAGTGACAAAAAAAATCAAGAAATGCCTAATTAGCAGAGGGCTTTAAAGGGGATAATGGGATTCCTGCAAGTAGCTGTGAAGCAGGGACTTGGGAAGGACTCTACTTGTTAATGGGACACTCTTTTAACCTTGCAAGATTATTTAAATCAATAATAAAAATAGCTGCTTCTGTTGTTAAAAGCATTCTTCCAGCAGTGTAACATTTTGTGCAACTTTTGGTCACATCATTCTGTGGCCTTGACAAGGACAGCCAACGACACAGACCAAGAGATTTGCAATAGAAAGATAAAGCTCAGGACTCAGGTTCTGACCATCATTTCCTCAGTGACACAGGTTTTTATTCTTTATTGTCCTGAAGAAAATTCAGCTGAAACATGAAGACAGAATTCTTAAGAATAGCAATGAAAAGCAGCACTTGGAAGAGTGAGAGTGTCCAACACAGAAGAGACAAGGGGACATTTTTAAGCACAGGAGGGACTGATTGTCTCAGTTTTTCACCAAGGCATGATCTAGAAGTGCAAGAAAACTGACTGTAACACCTCAGAAGTGACAAGGCAGAGAAAAGAAATAATAGCTCTTTCTCTATTGCCTGTTTCTGGCCTCAGCTACAGGCCAGAGTGGTCTCCAGTAGTTTGTACTCAATATAGAGACCTGTTGGATCCACTGTGGAAAATCAGCTCAAAAAAATGAATTCTCATTGCTGTGGACACAAACACAGCAATGATACCTCACTGCACTTCCAGCCAGTTGTTCTAAAGACATTTGTGGAGTCAGTGAGCTCCTGGAGGCATTGCCATAGAACATTTCTAGTCTATAACAAGCACTGAGCAGTTCATCACAAAGATTCACGACAACATTTCTCACTTCAGTGGTGCAAGGTGATCCAGCATGGCTTTCCACCTGCATCTCTAGAGCACAGTCCTTTCCTCCTTAAAAATCACCACAGAGAGCAGCAGCTAGAACAGCATCAGAACTCCAATCACATTTTCCTCTCCACCAACAAACTCACATTTTTATTTACAACACAAATCATTGTCCATGGGAATTCAGGAGAACACCTCTGCTCTACAGCTACAGCCATGTGGCAGCTCTTCTGTGTATCAGAGAATCCCAGAATGATTTGGGTTGGAAGGAACTTTAAAAAACATTGAATTCCACATTCTTGCCATGGGCAGGGACCCCTTCCACCATCCCAGGTTGCTCCAAGCCCTGTCCAGCCTGGCCTTGGGCACTGCCAGGGATGGGGTGTCCACATGCACAACATATCTCATGCTTCTCTCTAGAGTTCACTGCTATTTCTAGAATTTTCCTCCCACATTTTATAAACTTTTCCTTAATAAAAGCCCAATTGCCACAGCTGGGAGCCTGGGTTCACTGAGAAGCAAAAACTTATGTGTGCTGTAGAATCAGAAACAATTCTATAAATCTCAGCAGTGAAAAAACTTTTTAATAGACTCATTGCCAGCATTCACTATTGCTAAGGTCACTGCAGTAGTTTCCTTCAACAGTGTCCTTATTCTATTATTTACAAGCATGGTATAAATTGTTTGGCAGGGATATTTTAAAAAAGAGTCCATTAACAATGGAGTTACACCAGTCTATCAGGTAATGGCATTTGTAATAAAAACCATACAATTCGCTGTAAACAATAGTCAAGAATTCTCTGCAAATTTAATTTTGTTATGTGATTATCTTTAAAAACTGAAGAAAATGTACACTAAACCTTGCAAACTGAAGAGGTTTAATTGCTTTTCATTTCCAGTAGCCTGACAACTACTTATCCTACCAATCACTAGCTTACCACTTTGGTAAAATGTAGGCAATTGATTTAAACAGCTAATAATGTTTATGTAATTAAATGGGCAAGTAAAAAATAGGAGTAATAGCCATTATCTGACATAATATCTTCATTTAATGGCATCGAAATTCCTGTTCTTAACACTCAAGAGCTTTATTGCAGCTGAACCTTGAAAGTGAAGTCTCAGAGACATGGTGGGGACAGGAGTCACCACCCCTGCTCAAGGGCTCTCCCACAGATGTTGCTCAAGAAGGCTCAGGATTCACCATCCCTTCCTCACCTGATTTAACCTGGGGCATGACCTGCTGCCAAATGCTCCCCTCTCTCTCAATACTAACAGGAGAGGAGTTCAGAGGAACTGGTCAGTGCTTTTTGAGCAGGTAATTGCTACTTACTCTGGGTGCCTCAGCTTTGTATTCAAACACGGTGCTTATTTTAAAAATTAAATTCTGTATGCTGTCAAAACCCTATGGTTAAAAATAAAAATCTCTCCAACCAGGTGGATACAGATGCAAAGAACACATGTTTTAGGTTGGTGACTACAAGCAACTGAATAATTAAATCACTGCACCTCAGCCACTGCAATATCAGCTCTCCTTGGAGGAGGCAGCAAGCCAAAAAAGTCTGTTGTTTCCCAGTGTAAAACCTCTCCCCAGAAACAGGATCTGATATGCTTAAATGCACATGACATGCACAAAATTTGGATTAAAAAGTCAGGTTTCCAGTGCTCTCTATCCCATGAAGATCTGATTTATGTAATGGTGAAAAGACACAGAAAACAACTTCTAATAGCACATGATTATCCTCACAGACTGCTCTGCATCACCCAGATCCAGTGGCTGATCAATTAAGCCATTACAAATTTAACAAGAGTCCTTTGCCAGGGCAGCCTTTGTTCTCGACTTTTATTTTGAGTTGATCTTATTTTCCAACTCGGTTTTTTCTCTGAACACATACTTTTATTTTTGCCTAATCCTCTCCCCTAACAACATTTTAAAAGATGAAGAACAGACTACAAACTCCATTCTGCCCCCTTCTCCCTTCTCAAAGATGCAGCAGCAGTTGGCTGCAGCCTCATGTGTGAGAGGTGCATGGATGAATGGTTCCAGGTTCACAGCAAGGAATTACGATTATAATAATAACTCATAATTGAATTTATTTAATTTGGCTACTCTGGAGCTGCTGAGGTTGGATGCTCTCAGGTGGTTACCCTGGTGTTGTTCAAGGTTCTCAGGCTCCAGTCTACTGTGTCTAAAAAAAGCCTCTGTGTCTCCAAAGCCTCACAAGACCATCAGCTGAGACAGCTCTACCTAGAGCCTCCTGCTCGTGGCAAGTTAATAAACTGTGCTTATCCTCGTGCTGCTGTGGTTAATTAAAACTGACATCAAATCTAAATTGCTGGGCCAGTTGGACCCTAAAGGTTGAACCAACAAGGGCTTTGTGGAAACCACTCCTGAATTGCCTTTGGCATCAGCCAGGCAGCTGCCAGAAGTATTTTGGTGCAAACATCACTTTTCTGGGCAGCACTGAGCTCCACAGCTCAGGCACACATTTATTTTCAATACATTGGGCTCTCTGTTTGCTTAATCATTAAAGACAAATAGCTAAATATATTTTATTACATAATTCTAGAGTATTAGGAGCGGTTTCCATGTCAGCCAGAATTAAATGTCTCATTAGCAGGCATGCAGCTCCATTGCCAGCCAAGCTCCATTGCAGCTCAGCTAACATTTCCATATGTTTTGTATATGTAACATTTTCTAGGAAACTGCAGAGGGATTATTACCTTTTCTATTTGTGACAGAAAGCACATATTAAATGTAATGCCAAAAGGCGACCAGAGCAAATGATGTCTGAAAAGGAATTGTGTCTTCAATTTTACATAACTCTGCTCTAACCATATGGTCACTTCTGTGTACATCTAAGAAATCAACACTACAGCTCCAAACTCAGAATATGTTAAAGGTCAAAGGCTGAGCTATTTTTTGCACCAAATGTTCAACTTTGATGAGCTCAGTTTCTGAGCACTGGGTGCTGCTGAAGTCACTGCTGCTATTCTGGGAGAGCTGCAGCACAGCCAAGGATGGAATTCGGCAGAGTGGGCTCAAAAATAATTTAGGCCATCTCACAAGCCACCACAGAGGATGGCAGCACAAGAATTTCTGCAAAGGAGCAGCTCTAAAGTGCCCGAGCAGAGGCTGGTGCAGCCCCAGTGGGGGAAGGAGCCACGGCCAGCCCACGCCTTTCCCAGCTGTGACCACCAGCATTTGCTCATTCCCATGGGAACTACATTACACCACATTTTCCTACTGAACTCACTGTTTGTTCACCTATCTTAACTCCTGTTAGAACTGCAGCACCTAAACAGGGGGGCTGCTACCAGCACCCTCTTTTCCAGGGGATTGTTTCATGCTGGGGAACATTGTCCAGCTGAATGTTTCTGAGTTATATTTCCAAAAAAAAAGGAAATGCCACCTTGAAGCAGCTCAGTTGCCCACAGTGGCTGGCCCTGGTGTTCACAGAAGATGCCTAAGTCTCTGTGATAACAGGATAATTTAATCCAAATACCAGCTATTTCTGCATCAAATGATTAATTTGGTGACTGGTTCACACCACAACACAGTATTTGTGCTTAAAGAAATCCAAAACCACACCGTTGTAATTAAAGATTATTAAACTATATCCATCATCACACCAAAGTTTTATCATTATTTAAGGAAACATCTGATAGCACTGAAACTTGACAAGTAATTTTACTCAAATAACTTGACACTTGTGTTGAGTAACCAAGCATTTTTTGAGTAGCTTGAAACATGCTGCCTTTGAGCCACTGCATACTTGCCCCTGTTTTAATCAAACAGCCTCAGTACACTTAAAGGACACATAATTTGCAATATTTTATCATGTTTCACTTCTTGGTCTTTTTGATATTAGGCAGAAACAGGATTACCAGTATCTACAAAGGCTGTTAGTCCCATGTGCTTTCTGAGCTGAATGCCTGTGTAAACATTTTTTACTAAATTGCCCAAAAGTAGAGAGATTTATTTCCTGTGGACTACAGTTCATTTAGAAATAAACAGTGTTATATTCATGTCATTAAATTTTTATTAGAAATTAATGGTATCTACTGAATCACATTTTCTGGTCCTGATTTTCCTGCTGAAAACCAAGAGGGCAGGATACTACCAGAGCCATTCTGAGCTCTGCAGGCCATGGCAGATGGACTTGATAGCACTGCTTGGATGGGAGCTTCAAATATTGTAACTGCTGAGTTCCTTGATCCATCTAAATCCAGCTTTTTCCTGTAGCTCCTGCCACAGCAAAATGATTGGTTCAGATGGCCAGGAATACAGTGAGTTTGTAGAGTAAGCAGAGTTCATAGTGCTCAGCAAAGATCAGATCTTTATGAGAAAGTGCCCCCAGCCTGCCCCAATCTGATGAGCTGTTAGCTTATCTCTATCTCCTCACAGCCCCCCACACCTTTTTCTCTCAGTGCTACTCTAGTTATCCAATTGTCCATATTTTCTCACAGAATGGAATTTAATGCATTATTAGGAAGGACATTTGAGCCATCAGTTGTGAGCCCTCTGACACTTTTGACTATTTGCTGTCTGCACTCACCTTCAAAACCCACAGGGAGTTTTGTTTCCCCCTGAGGATTACTTTAGATAATAAACTCTGAAAGGTATTTCAAAAGCTCTGAAATAAATCCAGTTTAAATCCAGTATTACACTGGCACAGTAATTTCTGCACAATAGAAAGTCAGAGTTTTCCTCTGCAAAGGTTCTGGTGGTGAGTCTGCCATGCTGGACCCACCCTAAATGGATTCATCTTTTTATTATTGTTTTGATCATTTTCCCTCCAAGCTTCCTGGAATTATCCCCATTTTCTTTTCTTCAAAGAAAAAATTCCCACTGCTTTTCTATTTACTGCTCAATTAAACAGCTATGAAAGAAATACATCACCAAAGCAGCCACTTCACTCCAAAATCCCCTCAGATGATCCAAGACTTGTTGTTCCTCACCAAAATGATAACCAGTCGTTTGCCCAACACTTCCTCGCTCTGACATCCACCAGAAAGGTCCATAAAAAGACACAATAATTTCTAGAATTAACACTAGTGCAAAGTAATCATTTGGAGCCTCTGAAGCGTGCATTTTTCTCTAAGTGAAGCAGCTAATTACTGCTGTTCTCACTGACTCACCAGTTCCCATTTCCTGCAACTAGAAGATTTAAATAAACCTAGAATCTCCTATTCTTATTCTGAGCTTCTCTCTTCACCCCACTTTCAAGTCCCTACACTACAGTTTGAAATTATTCTTAGTAGACTCCTTTTCATTTTGGAGAATTGAATGCCATTTTTATCCTCAAAGTTTACATTTATTTGAAGAGCTGAGAGATTTGGGGCTACTCAGGCAGGAGAAGAGAAGGTCCTGGGTAGACCTTAGAGCCCCTTCCAGAACCTAAAGGGGCTCCAAGAGAGCTGGAAAGGGACCTGTGAAAAGGGGCAATGGTTTTAAACTGTCAGAGGGCAGGGTTAGATGGGATTTTAGGAGGAAATTCCTCCCTGTGAGGGTGCTTAGAGAAGCTCTGGGTGCTCCTGGATCCCTGGCAGTGCCCAAGGCCAGGTTGGACAGGGCTGGGAGCAGCCTGGGACAGTGGAAGGTGTCCATGCTCCTGGTAAGGAGTGGAATGAGATCTCTGTGCTCTCTTCCAACCCAAACCAACCCAACTACCATGATTCTGTGTTTGAAATACAGCCAGATCCACACTACAGCTGGCAGTAGTTTCCCATGTACAAACTCATCTTAATTCTTCCACTGGAAGGAATGGTAAGATCTGCATGCACTTCAGTAAAAAAAAACCAGCTCTCTGACACACTTTCAATTCACTAATTCTATTTATCAAAATTGCTGTAATTTAAGCAGGTGTAAAACATTTGGAGGGATTACACATTTTGCTCATTAACAGACAAAGAATACCGAGAGATGTTCCTGGCATAAATAGGAATAAAAAACCTAAAATTCTAAATTAAACATCTTGGAACAATATGAAACATTGTGGCTTGATTGGATGTTAGGCAATTACAGCAGAGTATTTCAGATGGCCAAGAGGTAAAGTAGAAACTTCTGTCATGTTTTAGAACCTGAATGCAGCTTCAGTCCTGGCAGGACTTCAAAAGGGAACAGAGATTTTTCCACAGGCAAGGCTTATCCTACAATTCCAACACTTTGCAGTTGAAACAGGTTGTAAACACCTTGAGTAGAAGGAACTCAAATTAAAACACACTTGAGCAGTTCTCTGGGGTTCTGATCCTGCTCTAAATGACCCAGACAAATGAACCTCCCCCTGAACTCAGCATGATCAGCATCAGTGCCAAATTATTAACAAGCATTTTCTCAGTGGGATTATCTATCCCTGAAAAATAATTACCCCTCACAGCCTTGCAAACAAACAAGCCATTTATGTAGGATTTACACTGAGTTAGCTCACAAATTCCTGCACACAGCCTGACCTTCTGAGCATGCAGACACAGTTAAGCTTGCAGTTTTTCCATTAATCTCTGCTACACAAATCTAATCCAGGATCATATTCCTACTCCTCCCAGTTTAATATATCAAATTCTACTCTTACTGAAGAGCTGTGTTCTAGACAGTTCCAAGCATTACATTCTGATGTGGATTTGGGGCTGGAGATTTTCCCAACATCCACATCCTGCTCATTTTTAGAACGTGGTTTAAACAGTTCTAGCAAACCAGGATGATTTTCATTCAGCTTTTCACTTGTAAACTCCAGCTGGGTTGAAGGAATAGAATTTGGATGCCATCCTCCACAGGCAGACACACAAACACACACCCCAGATTCCTGTCAGCCTCTGGACATGAGAGTTGTTAATCCACTGACAATAATAGTGTAATTTGAGATGTACATTACATTTACCCAAATCATACACAGTGTGACAGATATCCACTGTGCTTCTGCCACTAAAAATGCCACTTGGTGTCACTTATTCCTTTGGTTGTCTTGACAATACCACACCAAGCATTAAAGAGATGCCTGGCTTGTAAGGAAATTCAGCAATCTCTCTTGATAAACATGTGTGTCTCTGCATGTCACAGTTACAAGTTGCTGATATTTCCCTGAAGAGATTAAAGCTCTCAGATCTCTTCATGCAAGAAAACTACCCTGGTAACTTTATCTTTTACAGATACATCCCCAAATCTTCAAAGTATTTGTCAAGTAAGTGTTCAGAACTCTTTTCTGATCTGTGCAGAACACAGGTAGCACGAGAATCAGCAGGATGCTTCAACTTAAACCATCTTGGCTTAAGAAGAAGGCAACTCCAAAAGAAAACTGAGTGTCCCTGTTGTCTTTCAGATTGCACTCAACCAGACAGATGTGGTGAAAAAAAATCACAGGAGAAATAAGAAAACATCTCCAAAATCATAAATGAATAAGATTTCTTCCTCTGATCATTCAACATAAAACACATCATTACAAATTCTTCTTTATTACCATTACCTTAACTTGCAACACAGTCCAAAAAATAGGCAGTTTAAAATGCAGCAGTGTTAACAGCAAAAACCTGGGACAGATCTTTTCCAGTTCCAGAGGACCCTTCCACAGATTGGCTGTTGCTGGTGTTACACATCCTCCATGCAAAGGGCTAGAATGACACTCCCCTCACAGATTAAACCCTAAAAAAGACTAAATTAGGAAATTTACACTACTGAAAAACAACTGCTGAAATGATCTCCATGTTTACCACAGAATCACAGAATAGTTGGGTTGAAAAGGACCTTAAGGATGATTGAATCCCAACCTCCTTGGCCATGACAGATTTGTGACCGTGTCCACAGGGGTCTTGGGATGAGGGAGGAGATGAGGATCTGACTCCACATTTCAGATGGCTGATTTATTATTTTATGATATATATTACATTAAAACTATACTAAAAGAATAGAAGAAAGGATTTCATCAGAAGGCTGGCCAAGAATAGAAAAAGAAAGAATGAATAACAAAGGCTCGGTCTGGCAGAGAGCCCGAGTCAGCTGACTGTGATTGGCCATTAATTAAGAACAACCACATGAGACCAATCCCAGATGCACCTGTTGCATTCCACAGCAGCAGATAACCATTGTTTACATTTTGTTCCTGAGGCCTCTCAGCTTCTCAGGAGGAAAAATCCTAAGGAAAGGATTTTTCATAAAAGATGTCTGTGACACAGATTGGCAACAGCAGTTTTGCCTTGGAGGTTCTGCTGAAATACCATCAGAGTAATCTGCAGAAGTTGCTCATGACTTTGTCATTCACAGAGATCACTGCTCTCATAAATTCACTGTGAGGAGAAACCTCACAAAACCCAGAATATTTCCCTCTAAATGGGAGTGCACATACAGGTAGCCAACTGTATTGCCAGGATAATTGATTTGTCAGGAGCAATTATATCAGATCTTGGACAACTTGAGTAGTTCTCAAGCTACCAACATTTCTCAGAAAACCCAAAAAAAAGCAAGGAAATTCAGCCTGCCTCCTTTTGTTATTTTATAAAGTGCTGAGATGCACTGATGCTTCCAGTTTGGCATCTTAACTGTGTCAGTGATCTGTGATAACTCAGATGATGGTGATGCTGTAACCACACACAAAGGACTCAGTGCTGCTCCACACACAGAATTGTTCCCTTCCCAACTCTAGAAATATGCTACATTAAAACAAACACTTTGTTAAAAAAAAAACCCAAAAGAGTAAAAATCTTAAGACAGTCTGCTCAGTGCTCTGCTCAAAGCAGTTCAGCACACACCATTTTCAGTGGCTGAGTAAGAAATGTACCTGAGATGAAACACTTCAGATTGGGATGCAAATGTAGAAACGAGCTGTGGAAAAACAAAGCTCCTTTCCATTTGTTCAGTGCTCTCTAGCACAGAGCCCCATGATGTGAGCCACCAGAGGAACCCAGATTGAGCAGTCCTGCCACCTGGCAATTGCTTTGCAGATTTGCCTGGTTATGCTAGAAGGAAGAATCCAATTTCCAAATCTCCAGGCAGTCCATTTAAAACACACCTTTCCATTTGGAACACGTACCACTTGCAGCTTTCCTGAGACACAAATACATTTCACCCTTGTAAGGCAAAGGCTCAGCATTTTCCACCACAAACTGATAATGTGCCCTAGATTTATTTTTGCAACACAGATATCTTTATGAAATTTTGATTTCATAGTGCTGTAGGTACCACATGCTAAATGCAATGCTTCCAAAAAAAAATCATCTTTTGGAATCTTACCCTTCCTTTCTTCTAAAATATTGGCTGTATTATTGCACCATTTTAAATAGTTCAAGATTTTTTTTTAATCAGTGTATTGTGACAGCGCATAAACGAATTAACAAAAATTAAGATAATTTGCCCCATTTGGCTCAGTTTCTATTTTGTACTTATGCAGCCTCTATCAAGGGGACTAATTTGGAAGAACAGTGGAGTGTAATTTCTTCCTGTTTCCAGAATCAGCCAGACTCAGCATGCAACCATTTCCCTATCAGTTTGTTAAGAGCTGTATTTCTAAGGAGTATATCCTTAACCTCCCTGGAATTCCCTGGCTCTTTAACATACTTATTTTAATCTGACATATTTTTCTTACATTCAGTGTAAAAAATTGTTTAACCATTTGTTATTTAGGAAACTACTGAACAAGTAGTTTCATACACAGTGATGGCTAGGAATCAAGCATCAAAAGGCATCTAAAACCCCACTTACCACCAAATTCTGAATTATTTTGTAGGTTTTTGGGGTTTTTTTTAGAAGTAGATGATCTTTAAGGTCCCTTCCCAACCAAGCCTTTATATGACTTTAAAATTCCATGTACTCAACCACACAATTTTACAGCCAAAGTCTTACAGGATGTGTTAAAATGTGAAGCTTACCTGGAACTTTGAAATGAGTTTAATTACTCATCAAGCTCTCAGAGATGTTGTTATTACAACACAGCTTTGATGTCCAAGATGTTCCACAGTTAAGTCAAGCCACAATCTCTGGGTTTCCCTCCTCAGCCTGGTGCTCCCATGCATCATGAGCAGAGTGCCAGGGAATTTCCAGACAAGGATGCTCAGGACTGCCTTAGGTTGTAAGATGTGGCTGGGGCTGTGGGGCAGTTCTCTGCTGTTCTCTGCTGTCCATGGGCAGTTTTCTTGATCTCTGCCACAGCCAATCCTCCCTGCAGGAGATCTCTGCTGTCCATGGGCACTGAGTGTCCCTGCAGGGCTGATCCCATTCCCCCATCCCATGGGGAGATGCTGCGCCCAGGGCAGGAGCCAAGCATTCCTACCTGGATCCAAGCTGAGCCTGGCACAGCACAGCAGCCTTTGCCCCCTGCATTGCCAGAGGAGCAGCTTTCTGCTGCCCTGCATGGCCAGAGGGAGCCCAGGCCCATCTGCAGCAGCCCTGGAGCTGCAGAGGAAAACTCCCCCCTTGTGCAGGATCCCTGCTCCAGCAGAACCACAGCTGGCACTGCAGGAGGGCTGAGCCCCCCTGGGATGGGGCTGGGACACCCCCCTGACACACAGGGGACAGGGCCTGCTCTCACTCTGGCAGGGTTGGTTTGTATTAATGCATTTTTTTCCCTAATAAAGAACTGTTATTCCTATTCCCTTTGCCTGAGAGCCCCTTAATTTCAAAATTATAACAATTCAGAGGAAGAGGGTTTGCATTTTCCATTTCAAGGGAGGCTCCTGCCTTCCTTAGCACACACCTGGCTGTTCAAACCAAGACAAGGGCCAGTTCCAGGGAGCTGTTGCCCAGCTGGGGACCACCTGCTCACTCATCTTTCCCATGCCAAGCACCTCCCAAAAAACCAAAGCCTTCACAAGCATTCAAACCACACATAGGGATTTCCAAGTATTCTGACCAGCATTGTGGCAGCACTGAAAGCTGATGACACTGACAACAAAGCACATCTGAAGAAGGTTTAGGTTTATTATACAGGGACAAATCACAAGAAAAATTAATTTTATTCCACTTTTTCATTGAACTTCTCAGCTCCCCCAGCTTGGACCAGGCCCCTGCTAAAGCTCCCAGTGAAACCAGAGCCAAGGCTCCCTGAGCCAAGGCTCCCTGAGCCAGGGCAGGGTTCTCAGCACTCATTCCTCACATTTATCACATTTATCACAGCCAGACAGAAGGTGTGAAATGCCATTTACACAGCCAAGAGGGCCACAGAATAAACCACAACCTGGCTTTGGCCTCAAGCCTCTCAGTGCACACCCAGGAGTGGCTCCAATGGCTGAAAAAGGATTTAATCCATAAAATCAGTTCTGCTGCTGCCTCCTCCTGCAAATCTCCCAGAGACTCTTTAAAAATCAACACTTTTCTAATAAATGTAAATATTGGGAGGACGGTTCTTCCTTCAAAGCAAAGACAGAGTGAACATTGAGGTCAACCTGAAATTAGTCCAATTGTTTTCTATTTCAACAGCATGAAACTGTGGGGTTTACTGCAGATAAAGAATATAAAAATTGACAGATCCCACTTGATAAGCAACTAATTAGTCTGGTATTTTCTCTTTAGATTCAGCTATGCTTTCAAAGAAAATAGTACAAGACATCTTATACTGAGCAGTTGCAGTACAACACCTTCCAGAGAAAGCCTTCTGAGTCTGGGTAATTAGTGAGCAACCTTGAAACCTTTAAATTGAAGTTGTTTTAGGTTTATTATACAGGGGAAAATCACGAGGAAAGGAAATTCTATTCAGCCACTGAGAATCACAGCAGAGTTGCTGCTGCTCCAAGATGTGCTAGCAGAGAATTTGTTGCTAAGACAAATTTTAAATAAGCCAAGGATCTGAGGGGCATCTCCAACACCATGAAATTCAGAACTGCCTTTCCTTGCTGAATCAATAGACACATTCCTGATGTTTTATTGCCCTGATATCTCAGCTTCATTGGGGAGTTGCCTCTTTTTGCCCTGAAAATGTCTCAAATTTGAGCACAGACACAAAAAGTGGGAAAGGGAAAGAATCTGTCCTTCTCCCCCAAAGAGTCCAACCAGCACAGCTTCCCTGGATAAAGGCAAACACAAAATGTGCTCCCTAATTAATGGAGACACATGTCCTTGGTGTTCTAAAGTCAGCATTGCTCAGATCTAATACCTCACCACAGAGAGTGGCAGCATAATTCAGTCCCTTGTGATGGGCACAGGGAGGAGTGCACACTTTCACAGCACTTGTGGAGTCTGTGCTGGTGCATATGTTTGTGAAGAAACATGGATTTCTCTCACTCTTTCCATATAGATTTTCTTCTCTTTAATGAATAAGTCATTAGGAGAACAATTGCCAAGCCCTACTCCACTCATAACAAGGCCTTTCAAGGCTGATGTTGTCTAATTTCAATATATTAACTCATAAATTTTATTTTTTATTTTCTCTGAGGCTTTTTCCTCTCGAGGCATCCAGGTGCTACAAATAACACCTTGTTAATGCATGCAGCATACATACACGCATTGATTTTCTATGCTGAATAATGAAATAGGAAAGAAAAAAAAACAGAATAACTTTATATCTCACTTGAATCTTCATTTGAACTGGCCACCAGTATTATTTACAGCAGCTGTTTGATCTTTTTTATTTGCACTTGGTGGAAGAGCATGCCAGAGATTCCTTCAGAAATTCAGGGATACAGAGTGATCACTGTGCTCCCAATCCTGTGTTTACTTGCCTTTTCCCTATTTACTGGCATATTCCATCAGTTCTACTCCCAGAGTTCAAGGAGGGCTTAAAACACACTCGTATCTGTTAAAAATCCAATTACAAGCCTATTCCCCAGTCCTGACATGCCACCAGAGGATTTCAAAACCAAGGGTCAGACTTTGAGCTTCACTCATTAACATGCAAGCCAGTGGTGGGAGCTGGGCAAAATATTTCTGTGAACAGCCAGTTCAAAGAAGCATTTTTTTTTTTAAATGAACTCTAATGCAGTAATGAAAAAGGAGGTGATAATACACTGGAAATTATTCAGACATCTCAGGGGTTCAGCTGCTGCTGCCATTCATGTGCCAGCTGCCTTCCTCACCCTTAAGGCCAGAGTTTTCCTGCTTATTGCTACAACATCAAAAACCCAAACAAACATGAAACTGTAACTCCCTGGAAGATTTCATCTCAGCAAGGGTGATGTTATGCTCGGCAAAATGAATAAATCACTGATATTCTCACACTTTCCTGCTATGAACTGTCTCTTAGAGAAGGAAAAAAAAATCCAGAGGAAAAAATGTAAAAGCATTGCAAACACCCAGCTCTTCACTCCAGCATTCCATGCAGGATCAGCTTTCCATGCCATGCTGCTCTACAGGCCCTGGAAGGAATGTTATTGAAATGCTTTGCATTTCTGCTTCTGCTCTCATGGCAGCAGGATCCTGGGGAAGCCATGGAAGTGGCCACCCTGGTGTAAACTGGGAGGATTTTTGGCCCACCTGGGTTAAACTGGGAGGTTTTTCAGGCCATCTGTTGAAGAAAAGGCCACAGAGGGTGATGTCTGAGGTGCCTGTGAAATTCTGGCAGAAGGGTTGGCATGCCAGTTGAATTCCTGACCCGGCTATGAAATAAATGAAATAAAAAAAGGTTTCTTGTGGGGGTGTAGAGAACATTACACAAGCTCATAAGTCACCACCATGAGAAAGGGTTCAGCAAAACCCTGTACAAATGCTTTACCTGGCAACATGGGCAATTCTCTCATTTATGAATTATTCACCAACCCAGCTTGACACCTTGGAAATTGTTTGGGCTCTGTAATAGCCTAAATCCAGGCTGTGGCATTTTTCAGCTGATGGGTTGCTCACTATTCAGTTCTGCTCATCACAACATGTGCCTCCAAGCAACAAAAGCACTGCTTCTATTCCTGGATTGGATCACTGAGCCTTTTACAAGTGAGGAACAACTGCTCCCACAACAAATAGCAAATATCAGATGCATTTTTCCCAGGCAGACTCTGAAATTGTCAGTAATAGCCATTTGCCCAAATTTCTAAGCTTCCCATCTCCTAAAACCCCAAACCTACTCACGTTGTGATTGATTTCCCAATATCTCTCTTGCTCTGTCCAATTTCATTTTTATTTGTCCTTGATCAAGAGAATAAGATGAACGTCCTCAGAGAGGCAGGAGAACCATCAGCCTCAGCAGGGTCAGAAGGGTGCCAGAGGGAGCATGTACACTGATTTTGAATAGACTGAGCAGCTTTGGGGGCTGGGGAAGTATTTACAGAAAAAAAACCTGGTTTTGCAACTGCTGAGCCAACCTTTTCCTTCAGTGGCAGAAAGAAACACCAATCTGGTCTTATGATAGAACTATTCTGTAAAAACCCTGTAACTACTGATGGATACACGGGGGAGAAGGACACTACAACCAACACATCATATGGGAAAAGAGAAAGAGTTTTAATTTTAAAAAATTCTAATAAAAGTAACATTTTATTTTGCTTTTTAATATTTTGCGTTTGGAAGATGAGGTATCAATCACCCTAAAGGTATTTGTCTTTTAAAGGATTGGGGTTTCTGAAATACAAAGAAAAATGGAAAAAATCTGGCACAGGGTGCCCAGAGCAGCTGTGGCTGCCCCTGGATCCCTGGCAGTGCCCAAGGCCAGGCTGGACAGGGCTGGGAGCAGCCTGGGACAGGGGAAGGTGTCCCTGCCATGGCAGGGGTGGGACTGTGACTCTCAATGCCATTGATAACAAATCTTTAATCAAGTGCCCAATTCCAAGCTTATTTTAAGGAATGTTTCAGCTGGAGCCTCACTTGCACTGTTGAGCCTTGTGCTCCTCTCAGGAATCCTTTATCTTTTCATTCTATTCTGAACATTTTTGCACCAGCACAGCCCATGGCATCACCCAAAGGTGCACAAGTGTCCTGATTGCTGAACTCTCCAGGTCTGTTTTACCCTGTTAAAAGAGTTGATCTTGAACCTACTGGAGTATGAACAGGAAGGTGCCAATATCATTGCAGTACCACAGAACAGCTCATGGCTTCAGCTGGCATCGACACAAATGTGTTCATACCTCACAGATCACCACCCTGGGGGGCTGGATGGGACACTCAGCTGTGCCTCACCATCCACAGGGACTGGGGACAGCAGCAGGACTGCCCTGCACGTGTCCCCACCATCAGCATCTCACACAGGCATGGAAAACATTTGTGCTGTCACAAAAGAGCACCCAGGTATCACAGCATATTTTATGAAAAATCCTTTTGCCAGGATCTTTTCTCCTGAGAAGCTTCAGCTTTCTCCCTGTTTTGCTGCTTTGGAATGTGATTTGGAGAATTGTTTACCCAGCATGTGAAATTGTTTTTACTTGATGACCAATGACAGCCACCTGTGTTGAGGCTGTGAGCAGCCACAAGATTTCATTATCATTCCATTCCTTTCTTATCAAGCCTTCTGATGAAATCCTTTCTTCTATTCTTTTAGTATAGTTTTAATGTAATATATATCATAAAATAATAAATCAGCCTTCTGAAACATGGAGTCAAGATTCTCATCTCTTCCCTCATCCTGGGACCCCTGCAAACACCACCACACCCAGGCATGGAAACACACACCAAAGTTTTCTGTAATAACCATTTGGAAACAAGTGCCAGCCTACATTGCAGTTGCTGTTTCAAAACATGAGGATCTCAAGTTTGTTTGTTTTTTAAAAAATTCTGACACAGTTCTAAATAGCTGTTCAAATCTCCAGGATTGTGGAGCAGCCTGTGCCTTGACAGAGAGCACAGCTGAGGACAGGAAAAAGACAAGGCTGTTAGAGTTATGTATGACACTGGTGAGGGGATTTTTGGAGTTAAATATGTCACTCACACCAGGGGATTTATTCCTACAATTACCACAGATCCTCTTTCTGCTTCCACACAGCAGCTCTGTGTTTATCTACATCTTTAAGTCTTTGCACTGTGTCATTTTTTTAGTTTTTGACATGGTTTAGAAAATTCAATTTCAGCTGTAAAGTCACAAACAAATACCTCTGACAGGTCTATTTCTGTAAAACATATAGTGATATCTGCCTCCTATTACACTTCATTTCCCAGCACTTTTTCACTCAGCTTTAATTTGCTTTGTAGATTATCTGTTTTGGATAACCAATAAAGTGAGACCCACCAGTAGCAAACACTTCCAGCAGCATCTTAGATCAGTTAAATGCAGGAAAATCCAGATTAAGGGAGGTAGAATGTGTTGTATGTGCATGGGATGAGCTGTGGCCCTCTGAGGAGTCCCAGCTCTGCTGCTGGCAGAGGATTTCAGCCCCTGAGGGGCTGGGGCTGCTCCAAGGGGCTGAAGTCAAAGCCTGAGGTGATTCAGACAAACTGCCCACAGGATTTCTGCCTTTTGTGCAAAACCAAACATTGAACATTGAAATTTCTCAGTCCAAAAGGAACAGACTCAAGTTAAATGAAACCATTTTTCACAGGGATCTAAGAATCCCAGTGAGCAATTCCCTGGCATTCCCTTTGCTCCATGGCTCTCTGCACCAGAAACCCCCATGAGACAAAAACCCCTTAGTGGGACAGTGGCTTTCCACCAAACATGAGGTGACACAATAAAATGAGGTGACACAATAAAATGAGCTTTATCTCTTCAGATGTGAATGCAGGTTGTGCTGCAAGAAGGAATTTTAAAAGGAAGAAACCATGTCCTGGGCTGGTCCCCAGTGTGGGCAGCAGGACAGGGGGGGTTCTGCCCCTGTGCTCAGGTGAGACCCCAGCCCTGGGCCCAGCACAGGAGGGACCTGGAGCTGCTGCAGAGAGCCCAGGGGAGGCACCAGGGGGATCAGAGGGATGGAGCAGCTCTGCTGGGAGGAGAGGCTGGCTCAGCTGGGATTGCTCACCTGGACAAGAAAAGCCTTCAGGGTGACCTAAATGTGGCCTTGCAGTACCTGAAGGAACTGACGAGGAAAGTGGGGATTGTTTACAAGAGCCTGAAGTGACAGGACAGG
This sequence comes from Setophaga petechia, assembly GCA_024362935.1. NCBI lineage: Eukaryota > Metazoa > Chordata > Aves > Passeriformes > Parulidae > Setophaga > Setophaga petechia. The sequence goes on from JANCRA010000080.1 coordinate 1,284,023, forward strand.
AGGGGATGGCTTCAAATTGACAGAAGGCAGGGTTAGATGTGATATCAGGAAAAACAAATATTCTGTGAGGGTGCTGAGGCCCTGGCACAGGTGCCCAGAGCAGCTGGGGCTGCCCCTGGATCCCTGGCAGTGCCCAAGGCCAGGCTGGACAGGGCTGGGAGCAGCCTGGGACAGTGGGAGGTGTCCCTGCCATGGCAGGGGTGGAATGGGATGATATTTAAGGTCCCTCAAACCATCAACCCAAACCATTCTGCCATTCTAAGAGTTAAGTAAGAAGTGGAGGGAGAATTAACCTCCAAATTACCTCCACAAGTTATCTCAATGCTATTCCAGGGTACTTCAGCTGCTTTTTTCATATTTTGGGATACAGAAATTTGTGTTTAAAACAGCAGCTCTGGAAAGGCATCCAGCCATGACTGGGGCAGCCTGGGAATGCACAGCTGCACCCTGCAGAGTGCCACTGGACATTCTGGAGATTCAACCACACCAGGTCACTTCAGGGGGGCTGGAGACACACACTGCCACAGAGTCAACAGGAAAAGGGGAATTCAGAACAGCCTACATGGAAATTCATTAATATCATCCTGCATGTCCCATCCTTTTCAGCAGAAAATGCCTGTATATATCTGTACACGTGTATATTTTATTCATGAGTGTGCAACGCCTGTATATACACACAACATTTATATATATACTCACTGTACACTAATGCATAATGGAGCACTTCAACAACTGGAAATAACTGCAAGAAAAAGAAAAAAATTCCACAAAACACCATTAAGTAGCAGGTCACCCTCTGACCTCGGCGATCTTGATAAATAATTTGTGTTTCATGGGGTTTTCTGGGGCCATGAAAGGAAATGCTCCTTCCTTCACTAGTCATCTACAGACCTTGTCTGACCACAAATGAGTTCAAGCTGACTTATCTCTGGATCCTAATTAATAAAGGCATTTACTTTTAAATTGCAAGACCCCATTTCTGTCAATACTTAAAATTATGTCAAATGTGGACAGATAATTGTTTTTTAAAAGGAAAATACAAGCAGGCAGAAAACATTAAATAAATATGGGCATAGACAAGATGAGCCAGTAATTTCTCCTTGAATTTGAAGCATATTATTTTATCCAAATATTTTAAATGAGTGTATTGATTCATCTCATTGTTCCACTAATTCAACATTTTTTTATTTTTTTCCCTCCTAATTTGCTTTCTGCCTTGCCTCCCTCATGCAGTTTGCTTTCTGCTCCTGGTGTTTGTAGTGGAATTCACAGCTGATCCACACCATATGTTGAAGTTATTCAAATCCTTTGTGACATTTAGAATGTGCTAAGATACTATGACTTTTGAAAAACACCATGAATGAGAAAGACAGGTTGCAGAATGGGAAAAGATCCTTCCCCACCCTGAGAAAGCAACTGCAATTGATAGAGAGACCTTCAAGAAAAAAATTAAATCCTCAACTGCTGCAGACTGGCTGAGCTCCAAGAAAGGTGAGAGAGGTAAGAGATGTAGTGAAACCACCATGTGGGAATGGGAAAGAAAAATGCCACACCAAAAACCCAAAAAAAACCAGACAGAAAAGCCCACAAGGGTCCATTCAGCTTTAGCTGGGAATGAGGACACAATGGTGATTTGGTTATTTGCAAAGATCATAAAATCAGCACAGATCTTTAATGTTTCTCAAGTGTAATTCCTCAGTTGCCAATGGGATTCAAGATCTCATCCTAAGGGTTAAACCTCAAATACCAGAGAGACATGGCAAAGTTTGTGCTAGGGTTACCCTGAGAGTGATTTGTGGCATCTCTCCCTTATAAAATACCTCAAAGGCTCGAATATCATCCCGGATTTCACCAAAAGCCACCCAAGCCAGCTCTTTACTGATGACCAAGAGTTTCTGGATCTTCACCTCTCCTGAGGGGATTCCTCACTGGAAGAGGAAACAGCCCATGGTGACAAGGTCTGCAAGGGACCAGGTGCAGGTTACTGCTCACCACACACTTTGGAGGCCAGCTGGGAACACTGCAAGGCAAAGAGACTCCTCCAAACTGAGGCTCTTCTATTCCCTTTTAACACCACAGCTCCAGGTAACAGCAGCAATCCCCAACATTTCTAAATATCATTGAGAAAAAGATCCCCTGGTACAGGAAATTTATTTATTTTCCTTCAGTAGAACAGTCTTCCAAAAAGATGCAACAAATCCAATAAACAAGTGTTGGATAATAGACAGTGTTTTCTCAAACTTCCTATGAGAAATGTTGCCACAGGTTGCTTGTCACTGGAGGCATTTCATGGGAATTGCAAAATATCCAGTCAGACATGGATGAGGCAGGACAAAGAGATGGAAAAGGATTCCCTTCACCAGCATCCAAAGAACAGGGTCATAGACAGGGCTGGTTTTTCTCTGCTTTCAAATATTAGTAGAAAAATTTATTTTGCAGTAATTGCATTCTTGTGTACAGATGTTAAAATCAATCCAGGAACCTGAAGCCCACCTTCTGGGAAAGTTAACAGTTTTATGAACAAAAATAATGTTTAAATGTTTCCTTTTTGCCTGCAACGGCTAGTTTAAAAACAGAGTAAAAAAATAAATGTTTATTTAATAAAAGAATCAATATTTATGGCTTTGTTGTATTTACTGTTTATGAAGACACTTAAGGTAACTCTTATGCACCAAGACAAACAACAATCATTCCTTCAGGACAAAGCAACCTCTTCACAGCCAGAAAAACATCATCAGTACAAGTGAAGTGTTAAAAAATTTGACATATAAACAATAAGCAGCTAGACAAACTAATAAACAGAATGTCTCTTAAAACTAGCAGAGAAAATCCATGAAATACTCGTCCACTGGAAAAACACAGAGCCTGGCCAAATGTCACCTTTAGAAAACACAGAATGTACAAACACACTGTTTTGACTATGACTGCAGTCTAAATGGATGATTAATGTATAATTAAACCAGTCAGTCTATGAGATAAAAGAGACTAGAAAACCACAGCAGTACAATAGGTGATGCCATATCTACTGAAATAATGTCATGTCAGAATGGTACACCTCCAGCACTGGCACACACTTTGGGGAAGGTCCATTTTAACAACTAAATCACAGCAATGCCCAATTTTGAGAGCATCTCTCCCCTCTTCTTTCACCCTCCAGCCTGGATTTTCAGCACTGACCCCAGCAGCCACATGAGCTCAATAATCTCCACTCTCCAGCACTATTCCACCAGCATGCTAAGAGTTAGGATGCATAAAACACTCTTGCAAAGAAAACCTGGTGGAAAGCTGCTTCCCTTTTCCTCCTCACACTGAGTCACAGCTTAGCCAGTGTTTTCATAGTCCTCAGAGCATTTATCCCACTCCTCTCCCTGACAGCCTCTGGTGTATTTCTCCTTATTGCAAGGAACCCTGATCCAGTGCTTACATCCCTTTCTCTCCCAGTTCTCCATGCCTTGGCCTCTCAGTCCCAGCAGCTCAGACACCCCTGGAGCATCTCCCATTTTATTCCCAGCACAATAAACACCTTTATCAACCAGTGAGCCCCCACTAATCCTTTTCCCACCTCTGTTTTACCAAAGGCTATTAAAGTCCAGTTTTTCAGATGTCCCAGAGTACTTTCACATCCCCAGGAGCCCAGATCAGCCCAGCCTGGCCTTGGCTGTGCCCTGATCCCTTCTGGAGCAGCCCTTCCATGAGAGGGGAGCTGCACCCACGCCAGCAGCTGCAATTTCCCCTCGCTCTGCTCATTCACTCCAGAATTTGTTTGCTTTTTATTGGGCATTTAATGCTGCTGAGCTATGCATTAAAGGCATCAGCCCTAGCCTTTATAACCCTTTTTTCTATTGCTGCCTTGTTTTTCTCTTTTAACTGTATGATTCTTTATATTCCCCTTCTTTTCAGCTTTTACAGCTTCATTGCTTTATGTTTTCCTACAACTCCCAAACCAAAGGTTGTCTTAACCCCTGGGCTAGAGCAAATTCTATTATTTTTTTATTCCTTTTATAAATAACCTTTATACAAAACCTAAAATTTGTATTTTCAACATCTTGCTGCAGACTTCCCACTCATTCCTGTAAGTCCACAAGCCAGTTCTAGGAGTTTTTATTTTGACCATTTACTACCTCATAAAGGGGTAAAATATGTACTTAAGGCCAGCTCAGACACAGATTTTGGATTTTTGACAGATTCCTTTGATAAATATTTCTCCTCAGTTTATTTAATGTATACAAACATCAGCCTGAATTCTGGAGGATGATGCAATCCCTTCTCCTACTTCAGATTACATTTATTATTTTTTATCACTTCTTCAAGAGAAATAATCCACTTCTTATTTCCACTGACTACTCAATCCAACTGGACTCTTAAAGAGTTGTGCCAGGACATGAACTATAAACTGAGTTTATAAATCACAGGTATGCAGAAGTACCCGTGTGTTTTACAAATTGGGAAAATTCTTCCTGAAGGTACTGAAATGAAACAATCCAGACCACTTCTTTTCCACTTTGCAGCCCACACTCCACACTGATCAAAGAGCAACTACAAAAACAGAATGATTCTGTGGAGGCAGCAAAGTTCTTCTACATTTCCCCTTTCCACGTGAGATTTCCATTGTCACAGAGAAATTATACATTATCACCTGATTTTTAAATTTCAGAAATCAGTATTCACATTTTTAAAATCCACACTTCTAATGGATCCAAAATTATTTTGTTTTTAAATCCTTTAAAATGGAAATGAAGCTGTTCTGCCCCTCCACATCTATCTGGAGAACTGTCTCTCCTGTCTGGAGGAGGGAGAGGGACCAAAACTTTCTGATGGGCATTTCCAGAGCAAAGAGGCTCCACAAACCATCTTCAGGCTAAGTAACTTGAAGTTAAACCAGTTTTTTGGAGAGTTTCATGCCTTGGTTTATATTCTAAGTTATAGCTTTAAAGGCAATTTTTTATAAAAAGCTCCAAAACAAAAGAAATGTGATATATGGCAAATGTAGCATTTAAATGGAATTAATGCTGATTTTCTGAGTGGGAACAGGTACTGGGCTATTCCAGAGGTGGGAACCAGCCTGGTTCCTCCTGTCCCTCTGTGCCACAGGGCTGGCCTGGGAGCATTTAGTAACCAGTTAAAAGCAAACAAGTCTTTGAATCTCAAATAGCAACAACAACTGCTTTAAAAAAAAATAAAAATTCCAGCTCCAAAACTTGGGGGTATTGCAAATGAGTGACTAACTCAGGATAATTGCTGTCTGGTTTAACATTTGAAAGCTGTGCCACCTGCATGCCAGACTTGTGTTATTTTCAGGGGAGACATCTCATTTAGGCAGGAAAGAAGAACAACTGGGTGTGATGGCCACCACAGTTAACTCAACTGGGCCCAGGGGCTTTGAATGCCAGCAGCAGCTGCTGGGGTGGGAAGGAGCAAATGCTGAATTCCGAGTTTAATTCTGAGTGTCTCAAGTATTTTAAGGTTTCTGCCACCATTTAAGGCTACATGGGCAATGCACAACCTGTACCTGCAGGGACAGGGATCCTCCACAGGCAGCAGGAGAGCTCCATCTCACTCCTTCCTACCCCACTTTACCCTCAGGAAGATGAACCAGGAGTGAACAAAGCAAATTTACACCAGAACCAGCCTGCAAAATACTCCAGGATAACTGCAAAACCACAAGGAAATGTCATAGAATGATATTGTATTTACAGGAAGATGAACCAGGAAAAAACAAAGCAAATTTACACCAGAACCAGCCTGCAAAATACTCCAGGATAACTGCAAAACCACAAGGAAATGTCATAGAATGATATTGTATTTACAGGAAGATGAACCAGGAAAAAACAAAGCAAATTTACACCAGAACCAGCCTGCAAAATACTCCAGGATAACTGCAAAACCACAAGGAAATGTCATAGAATGATATTGTATTTACAGGAAGATGAACCAGGAGTGAACAAAGCAAATTTACACCAGAACCAGCTGGCAAAGTACTCCAGGATAACTGCAAAACCACAAGGAAGTGTCACAGAATGAGATTGCATTTACAGCCATAGGAAAGACAGACCTTTAACACCTTGTTACTTGTGTTACTTCTAGCTTTGTCTGCTCTTTTGCATTGATTTTGCCCAGAACAAAAGTACTTTAGAAATAAAACCCAAGAACGACTGTCAGCTTGTTTTTCCTAGAGAAGCAAGCATTCTTTCAGCACAAAGTATTTATTTATGCATTTCCAAACAGAACTGGCTACGGGGGAATTACTTAAGCCTCAGTGAAGCAGCAAACATTGTTTGTGATCTTTTTCACGATGCTGTCCAACCCCTCAGTGTTTATTCAGCTCCTGATAGTTTCTGTTTATTTGGTGATAGTTTTTTTGGAGGCTCCAGTTGTGGTTTGTTGAAGCCCTGGAATGGGAACCTGCTGGCATCAGGGGGGCTCTGCCTCACTGCATCCACAGGCTGATGGGTTTGGATCTGCCAGTTCACTGGGGTCAAAGTTGGCACCTTCTGAACCTTGGAAATGGCCCAGGGCACTCCAGCACAGCCCAGAGATTTGTCAGAGGAGCCACTTCCCTGATTTCATCTGCATTCAATAGGAAATTAAACGGAGTCAAGCAGATCTCATTACACAGATTGATTTAATGAGTTATCTGCATGCTGCCAGCAGGGCTGGACCAGAGTGCAGCCAAGGGAGGCTGCAGGAACCTCTGCTCTCATTCATGGCACAGCTGGGCCACCTGACACACAAAATCCCATTTATCTGCAACTCCCAAACCTTACCCTGTCCAACCTCTGGGCTGGAACGAGCTCTAATCCTGCTTTTAGCAAAACAAATAGATTGGAAACATCTTCCTAAATTCTAATTGATACTTTTTAATCTGTCTAAATTGCTACTGCAAATTAAGAGCAGAGAAGGAGAGTTAAAACTATTGTTAAATAGTTGCTCACAGAGTTTGTCACAGAAGCTCTATTTCTGTTGAGACAAATGGATTTGGGCACACCTGACAGCTCTGGACCTTTACTCAAGGTTTCTCCAGCTCTTCTTCAGCAACAGAGGATTTGCTGGAGCATTCCCATGGCTTCCCTTTGGTCTGAAATAAAGAAATTTTTGGGAGTGTCCCCTCTCATCCTGCTGTCTAGAACTGGGAATCACAGAGCCTCTGAACCCCAGGGCACTGGCAGAGCCTGTGTTGGTGGTTCCTGCCTTTCCTCACACAGGTGGGATTCAAATGAAACTCTGGAGCTCTTTTCTTGTGCAGGTGGTTCCCTGATACTACTGAGCCATATCACTGTGAGTTTCCTGTAGATATGAAATATCTGACATTTAAATGGAAGAGTAAGAAGTGAAACTGTCAGGAGTATCAATGTATTTTGCATCAAAGCTTAAATAGCTTTTAAAAGTCTCCTGAATGTGCTATCATGTCAGTTCTCAGGGTTCTTTGACTCTGACGCTTTTCCTTTTTAATTTTTTCTCTGGTAAAACCTAAGCCAGTTTCCCAGCCTTGAACTGGGGCAGGGGAGATCCTGCTGTATTTATATTCATATAAGAGCAATGTTTCCTTAAATGCACATCACTTTATAATCATGGATTGCAAGAAAAACATGTGTGCTTCACTCCTGAGAGCAGCTCCTGCACTGCCCCAGCACAGGTCACTGCACCCTGGAACTGCACAGCAGCAAGGAAATCAAGGGACAGGAGTGATCCCAGCAGGTGAGCTGCTGCCCTGCTTGATGGCCAGCACCCCACCAGGCTGTGAAATCTGATTTTGGGCATTTCATTTTGTCAGAGCCCAGGACATCCCTCTGGCTGCTCTGGGTGACTCCGGACCCTGGCAGGGGGCTCAAAGACCTTGGCATGGAGTCACAGACACCTGTGCCTTTGATTTTGGCCCATGGAAACAATTACCAACTTTGTGTGAAGATTTACAAACCACAAGGGTTTGAGTAGAATGTTAGTGAGTTTATCACAGGGTGAAAAAGTAGAATTTTGGGGTTTTAGAATGGGGGTTCAAGAGGCAAGATGGAGGAATCTGGGCACTGTGTGTCCTTCTTATGCTCCATCTTCTGCTGTGATGGTGGCACTTCTGGATTGGTTTAGAGTAGAGACAAACTGTCTAACATAGGTGATGGGTACTGGAAAATTATTGTAAATAAAGTACAGGTAGTTTTTAGTATAAAAAGCCAACACCACCCCAAGGGCAGGGACTGTGCCACAACCCGACCTGCTGGACAGATCTCAGCAGGTCAGAGAAAGAATGGAATGGATAAGAGAAAATAAACAACCTTGAAAAGCAGAACTGACAAATCTCAACTTCTTCTTTGGTCGTGGGGCTGGGAAAAAAGAGATTTTCTGATATCTCAGGAGCCATTCCAGCAACACCAAACCTGAGACATTTGTGGGAGCCTGAGTTTTGAGAAGGCAGCAATATGAGGCAGTGGGCAGCACCTGCAGCATCCCATGGCACCTTAGTGAACTGATGTAAATCTTTATTTTATGTTTCTGGAGCTGGAAACACGAGACACAGCTACCAACAAGGTCCACCCTGCCAAGGAGGATTGTTCCCAAGTACAATTCTCTCTGCTGGAACACATTTTAACCTAAAGCACAGAGGTCACAGGGTAAATGGCTGCACCTGCTACAAAGCACAGGAGACAAATGTAGCTCCCCATGAAGGAAAAACAAATTCACCACTCAAGAATTCCTCACAGTGTATTTATCCTAATCTCTCAGCACAGAACAGCTCCCAGTGGCTGGAGGCAGATTGGTAAGAGATACCAACTGTCAGGAAAAGGTGAAAGGCAATTAGTAAATCACTATCTCTTTTGTAATCACTGATGAAATTTCCATTTTTTTTATCCCCTACTGCTCACTGGCCCAAACAAGCAAGACATCACCTTGAAAATGAATGCAATTAATTATATTAGCTGAACCTTTTAAAGAGGAATGGCTTCTCATTTACATTCCTGGCAGAAATTCAATAAGATTGCACTACTGCAAGGTTGATTGAACTGCTGCTGCAGTTAGACCAGTATCCTGAAATAAAAAAAAAAAAAATTCTAATGTTCATTACGAGATTTTTAGAGCTAAGTACTTTGAACTGTTAATATTCTCAAGTAAGTCTGCAGTGGAAATTCTGGAAAAGGCAGTTTTAACTGTGTGTTAACTGAAGCTGAAATAATTTCCTTCCTTTCTGCACCATCCTCCACTTACTTTTAACTACTCAAAACTTAGCAGAATTATCTTACATGCCTGAACTAATTAGTAAAGATGCTATCCAAACCTTCAGCTTTCACCTATGCACCTGAGCACTGCCCTCTCTCACACAGCTGTAGCTTTGCTGACATGAAAGGAGGCAGAAATTATTATTTGTGTGCAGGCATTTCCTGATTTCACTGGAATGAAATCAGTGCAGAGGGCAGCACAGCACTGTTGGAATGCCCCAACAACCCCAGCTAAGCAGGACAAACCCAGCAGAAACTGTTACACTGGCCTGGATAATGGAGTCTTTGCAGAAGCTTTCAATTAGAGACAATCAACGATTATGCATGTATTTGTAAAAGCATAATCAGCTTGTGAAAGCATAATTGGTTTGTGAAAGCATTATTAGTTACAGGGATGTAAATAAGCAAGGGGAAAATGCAGGTTGGTGTTTGGATCACAGGCTGGAGGATGAGATAATTAAAAAAAAACCCATTTAATAGCAAATTGGGCAGACATTGGGCAGCCCATCCCACTGCAGGAACACACCTGGACAGAGGTGGACAAGGCTCCCAGCCTTGCCCCAAGCACCTGGCACAGAGAGGGACAGAGAGGAACAGCTCCATCCCTCCACTCCAGCAAGGAGACACCTGCACAGCCAGCCAGTCTCCAGGAATAAACATCTACAAACAGAATGAAAATGCTTCAGTTACTACCCAACCCCCCCAATTAAATAGAATATGGAATGGAATTTATTCTTTATGGAATCAGAATGGTTTGTGTTGGGAGGCACCTCAAAATTCATCTTGTTCCATTCCCTGCCATGGGCAGGGACACCTGTCACAGACATCTTTTATGGAAAATCCTTTCCTTAGGATTTTTCCTCCTGAGAAGCTGAGAGGCCTCAGGAACAACATGTAAACATTGATTATCTGCTGCTGTGGGATGCAACAGGTGCATCTGGGATTGGTCTTGTGGTTGTTTCTAATTAATGGCCAATCACAGCCCAGCTAGCTGGGACAGAGAGTCCAAGCCACAAGCCTTTGTTATCATTCCTTCTTTTTCTATTCTTAGCCAGCCTTCTGAGGAAATCCTTTCTTCTATTCTTTTAGTATAGTTTTAATGTAATATATACCATAAAATAATAAATCAGCCTTCTGAAACATGGAGTCAGATCCTCATCTCTTCCCTCATCCTCAAACCTCAGTGAACACTGTCACAGACACCTTCCACTATCCCAAGTTCTCCAAGCCCTGTCCAATCTGAAATCTGATGGGTTTTATCACTTTCCTTAAGCTCAAGTAGAGTTATGTGAATACACACATCAAATACACAGAATAATATTTGTACTTGTAGAAAATTTGCCCCAACCCACTGAATCCTGTCCAGGCTGCTGCAGTGTACATTCCCAACCCCAGTTTATGCTGCTCATGTTTTTTATCTGACCTCAGTTTAAGAAAGCTTTAAATATAACTGTCATTGAGTGAGATAATGCTTATTGCCTTTGCTTTTGGAATAATAAAAAAGTATTCAGGAAAAGCAGGTGGGAGTATTAAGTCTGCTATCTCATGAGCTAAAAAGAAAAAAAAATATAAAGGCAGGCAGAGTTTTTAGGCTGCCTAAAAAAACCCTACTGTTGGTCACATTAACTAAAAGTAGTAAGGAAAAATCATTGGGTTTTCTGCAATTTGAGCAAAGAGTAAATTTCAGATAGAAAAGTCAGTATCTTCTCTTTTTCCACAAGAATATGGAGACTGAGTAAAGTCTTTATGAAGGACTTGAGATGAAGCTTTATCTTTAGTATGAAAAGTATGAAGTCCCTATTTCACGAGAAGGATGTTGGTGATTCATCTGCTTCTTAAGTCTTTCTCAGTTAAATGGAAAACGAAATCTAAAGAGATAGAACAAGAAAACCAAAATAATTCCCAGTGTATTACCTGTGTTGGAAAGGCTCTCACAGAGCAGTGCCTGGATCCAAATGGCATTTCTGAACAGTTCACATTTATCTTGGAGCCAAAAGTGAAATTTTAGCCAAATGTTTAGATCTCCTTGCTTAGAGAGATGGCTGAGGGATCTAAGCACAAAGTAGAACCTGCAGGCATTTTGTGTATCAAGTGTAGCAACTGGCCAGCTGTAGGCTGGACCTGTGCTTGCTCACAAAAAGTGATGGAAAAGTCAATTATTTCACATGCATGAGGCAATTATATCATCTTTAAGATGATATAATGAAGAGAAAGTTAAACATTTTGTCCCAACAGACTGCAAATCTGTAAAAATGAGCATGCTGACAGGAGAACCTCTGGAATGCAGGGAGTGAGGCAGGCAGGGGTCACCAGCTGGGTGAGCAGTTCTGGGGCTCTGTGTCACTCTGTGTCACCTCACTGGGTGCTGGCTCTCAGCCCAGGTTAGCCAGGCTGCAGGGAAGTCTCCCAAGCACTGGAACCTGTCACTATGGGACCCAAAAGAACACAAGCTCACACTGCTGCTCTTAAGGTGAAGGAAAAAGGGAAGTTTGTTTTTCTGACTCCAACATTTATAGATTTCTAAAAGTGACAGTGGATTGGAGGGTGACAGTGCCACCTCTCCAATGGCACTGGACAAACTAACAGTTCATCAAATTTCTCTTCCTCCATAAAAGAATGCAAAACAATAAGTTATTTACAGAAAGTGTGTGAGAAAGTTTTTTAAAAAAATGTAAACATCAGAAGGTTTAGAAAATATTAAAAAATCAGGGCGACAGGAACCCTGGCTTCTCTTGGAACAGTCATAGACTTCTGTAGCACCAAGAAATGCAGCACAGAAGCTCTGAAACCAAACCCCTGGTTAGTTTTATTTTCCTGAAGACAGAGGTGGCTCTGTCAAACAGCCTGAGACAATCCTGGGACATACAGGATCAGAGTCAGGGCGCTGCTAATTACCTTGATGAGCTCATCAGCAAGAAGAGCTAAGATGATAATCACAACAAAACTCCAGTTTTTTCCAAAGCATTTATGACTTTCCCATTACTGTACATGTCTAAAACACACACACACACCTGCCAGCACTCTGCACCTTGAGCCAGAACCCTGTGGATTTCACAGGAAGCCAGAGCTCATGCTGGGAGTGCAGAGCAGGGGGAAAGCAGAGGTGGCAATCCCCACTCAGTGGAAGATTTGGGGCACTGCCAGCTGGTGGGATGTACCAGGCTGTTGTAAATGTGATGGACATTAAAACATATCCAAACATGTTGGTAAATTTACCTCATCTAGAAACTGCAGCTTTAAGAATGCAACAAATCCACTTCAGAGACAGCAGTGACTTTAAGGACCTTTAAATCACAGTGGATTTGTTTTTTGAAGGAGTTTGTCACTGTCTAGACAGTATGACCATAGAAATCCTGAGATGCTTCCTTACCTTGAGTTTGAAATGTTACAGTGTTTGGGGAGGAAAAGTCTTCCTCTTCAAACACAGGGTTGGAGACCATGCTTTTCCCTCTTGTAATAAATGAACAGCTTGATTAGATTATGCCTAAAGTTTCAAAAAGAAATCAAAACAGCAGCAGTACTGTGAGGACATGGGCTTGGCCTGATTTTGAAATCATGGTCCACTCTGCCCAAACACTAAAGCATCAGGGACAGGGAAAGCCTGGTGTGTAACAGCTCCTTATTTTACAGGGAGATACGGCTCATTTACAGCAGCAAACTAATTAATACAATCAGAGGCGAAAGTTTCAGAACTCTCCCAACAGCACACATTAGCATAAACTGCCAAGAGACTTGATAAAGTTCAAAGCTTATCTTGTAGCCTGCACGCTCCTGTTTGCTCAGAGCAGCAGCTGGCCAAGTGATCTCCCTTCTCCTCAAAGAGCAAAATTAAATTAGATTAGATCATCTTCTCTCCCTTGTAGAATTAAGATCGTGCTAGGAAAACAAGCAAATTAGCTTTTGAAATGCTGTTTCTCACTTTAAGGCTACAAGGCTGAGAAATGCTCTCTGCACCAGCTCAGCTCAGCTGCAGGAGTGGGTTTGTGCTGTTTTCCTGGTGAGCTGAAGGACAGAGTTTTGCAGATTTGTTTCTCCCTGGGCTCGAGGCTGCGAGTGGCAGATCCTGAGGGAGGAAGGCAAAGAAGGGAAAAAAGGAGGAAAGATAATGGACACAAAGTCTTGGAATCAAGACATGCAGAAGTCATGGAATCACAGAGTGGTTTGGGTTGGAAGGGACCTTAAAGCTCATCTTATTCCATCCCCTGCCATGGACCAGGCCATGACATTTTCTGAAAAATCCTTTCCTTAGGATATTTCCTCCTGAGAAGCTGAGGGGCCTCAGGAAAAAAATGTAAACAATGATTATCTGCTGCTGTGGAATGTAACAGGTGGATCTGTGATTGGCCCATGTTGGTTGTTTCTAATTAATGACCAATCACAGTCAGCTGGCTCAGACTCTCTGTCCGAGCCACAAATCCTTGTTATCATTCTTTCCTATTCTATTCTTAGCTGGCCTTCTGATGAAATCCTTTCTTCTATTCTTTTAGCATAGTTTAATATAATATATCATAAAATAATAAATCATCCTTCTGAAACATGGAGTCAGATCCTCATCTCTTCCCTCATCCTCAGGCCCCTGTGAACATGGTCACCAGACCAAGCCCCAAGCCCCATCCAACCTGGCCTTGATGGTTTAATCAGAGCTGCAGCAGTGAGGATTGAAAGCCTCTTGGTTTGTTGCTATATAAAACAACTTCTGAGTAAAGGAGTAAAACCTAGTTCCTAGAAAAAGCAGGATTAGGAACATGAATGTTACATGACTCAGAAGAAAGGCTCAGAGCAAAAGGAAACAGAAGGAAAAATGTAGGGAGCAGGATTTTGTGGACTAGAAAGCTGGACTGAAGAACAATAAATATTTATGGCTGCGTGGTGGAGGTGGATGGTTCAGATCAATGCCAGACGCCAAATTCAAACCAAACAAATACACAACAGCAAGTTAAGTTCAAAGGAGGACATACAAATGAGATCCTTGACTGAAACCATAGTTTCTAGAGCTCATTCACTGCACACCAAGCTGTGAGGTCAGTTGGCACAGGCACACTTAAGCTGATAAAAACCTCTCCCCATTAAGTCACCATGCTGCAGCAATCAGACACACTCCAGAAGTCCATCCTAGGCAATCTGTTCTAGATGAACAGCTAATGAGAACTAAGCTAAACCACTTCTTTCTGGTTATGATTCCTCCTTCGAATATTCCCATAACTGTACTGCTAAACAACTCAGACCCATAAAACTGAAACAGGGAAAGAGATGCTTCTGCTGTGGACAGATGGAGTAGTAAAAGTGGCCATGAGAAAGCACAGCAATATCCATGGCACATCTTCACTCAGTCACCCTAGACTGCAACAAATTTAGCAAGAAGTTAATTTAGCTTATAGTTTGTTTGTTTGTTTTTTAATGCTTTGAGTATTTTCTATTAGGCTGGAGTTGATGAAGAAGGTGATTTGGGGTTTATTGCCAAATTTCTTCACAGCTTGATCTTCGCTACCGTAACTAGAGGAGATTATAAGATGAAGATGGTATTGCAGGAAAAAAAGAAATGCAACAAAAGTCTCATATACGTGGAAAACAAGAGGGATGGAGGGAAAGGAAGATTTTGAAGGGTTTATGTTTCTGTGAATGGTGGGTTTATGGGGCAGACTGACTTGTGAGGAGGCATCAGAAGCTGTTATCCCATGACAGTGCTCATCACGCTGCTTAAACCTTTACTAACTTGGCTGTTAAATAAAAGTGGCACAGAAGTAAATTAAAAAATGGAAGCGCTGCATAAACTTTGAGGACATAAAACATTTGTTCTAAAGCATTAAAGATTAATCAGAAACAGCTCTGCTGTTTCATGGCTCTGAAGACAATGAGCCACTTGCTGCCTCCAAGTTGGTGCTTTCCTCTTGCTGCCACATCTGCTGTGTGTGCCAGGGAGGGAAGCTGGGACAAAGCATCCTGACTCTGCCAGCATCCCTACAAGGCAGTTCCAAAGATCTAAGGGAGGGGTTCAGATCTTCAGCATGAAGGATTGTCTTGTTTTAGAAGAATGAGATGAGTCAAGGAGGTTCTTAGACACCTGAGCTGTGATGAGGTTTCTTATTCTGCTTTCCTTACTTCATCCTTCTGATCAACACTGATAATTCTTTCATATTACTCCCTCATGCATGCACTGTAAGTAAATCCAAGGTAGAAAACCAGAGAAAAAGCTTTTTCCACCCTTAGAAAGACAAACCCACCCAGAAAAGTGCCTTTGTTCTGCCCATAAGAGGTTTGCCCAAAGGGCTCAACACCTTTCCATGTTTATAGACATTTTACTAAGGAAAAGCTAAGCATTTCTCAAGTTAAATGAGGGCCCAAGTGGCTTGTGTTGAAGCCTGGAACATCTCAATTTCCTGTGAATTCCCTGTGACTTGGCTGGTGCCATTTTTACTGCAGCTGTTCATTCAATTGAGAGCTCACATCATGAAACATGTCAGGGAGAGAAAGAGCCGATGAGAATTCAGTGAATACAGCTTTTCATTTGAAAAGATCCTCAAACACACACAATTGCTTTCTGTTGCTTAATTTTCAACATTGATAAACATAATTGCATTTATTTATCTAGTCAATACTGAAAACAAGTGATAATTTGTAATATAACAACTTTACATCTCAAAGGAATACAAGCACAACAGTTTCCAGTCCCTTCTAAAGGAGGTGAATGACATGGAGGAGGTTGGATTGCCTGTGTAGGAGAAGCTTACATTACTTTTTTTTCCATGAGGATATATTAATATTGTTGCTATCAACTTGCTTTTGTACATATATAAATGACTTTTGGAAAAGACTTTTAAAAGCCAGCATTTTTCATGTGCCAAATTACACATACTAAATATCTGGTACTGGCAATAGCAAATGCTAATATTTCCTAAGCATGAAAAATGAACTCTCTTTCCCCCACAAGTTCTCAATAGCAACAGTTCTCATTGGAACCAGTGATCAGAGGTTGTTATTATCATTCCATCAAACAATCTGTATCCTTCTAATTAAATAGTAAAGCATCTGAAAATCTGCTCATTATGAGTCTCCATCCTGTTTATTTTGAAGCTGGCAGAAAGACTTACAGTTAGTTCACTATACACTGAATAGGGCTTCTGGTAAAGAAACTGCATTGGTTAAATAATTCTTAACACTGCAATCTTGGATATCCTTCCATAGCTTTGTACTCAGGTGCTGGGAGTCTGTTAAGTGGTGTGATGGTTGGTGACAGAAGTAAAAAACTAAAGAAAAAAGGAAGAATGATGAAAGGAGAGTTCACTGGGCAAAAGAGACAAATGGGGTGGGGGAAAGTGCATTATCCAGACAGTGCACTGCAGCACAGAGTGCCTCTAAGAGATTACACCCAGCTCCCACTGAATTTAAGGGATGTCAGGAGAATTCCACTGGCTCTATGTTAAAAAACTCCAAAAAGCTGAAAATTCACTCAGAGCTCCCAGGGGCTGAGCAGCAGCCTTAGTGATCCTTCCTACCCTTCCTGTACTTTGCTCACCCTCTGCCTTGAATCCCTACTGAATGCCTCAGTTGCTTTCTTGGATCATGCTGCGGAGTAATTTTGCCTCTGATTTCCCCAAAATTTCCTTTTGTAAATCCTCATCTGTCAATACTTGTCTGTTCATTCATGGCTTTCTCCTTCTCTCTTTTAAATCTGGTCTGTCTGAACCTGCCCCTTGCAGGTTCCCAGGTCTCTCTTTGGGAACTTCTTTCCTGTTAGACCTGTCCATCTCTAGGGTGCTCAGAAAGCTTGCAGAAAAAAAGGAGAAATACCCAATGCAGACCAGGTTCACAGTTTGAGGGGAGGAAAAATAATAAAACCAGAATTCTATCTACTCAAAATTTCACTCTTCAAATGTTGTTACAAATCTCAGCCCTCACTAGACCTGCAATATCCCTAATCAATTCCTTCAAAAGCACTAGAATTTATCTCTTCCTCCTCAAACTTCTGCTCCTATTTACTCACTGCTTTGCCTCTTCCTTAATATCCACTAACTTCACATTTATCAATTTTAGTATTTAATTTTTGTCAGAAAGACTTTCCCCATCCCTCATGCTACCTATGCACCTTGTTTACTCCTACAACCACATTTATTTCAATAGAATTTATATTGAATTTCATCTATGTGCAAGAAACCTCTCTTTCTTCTATTTCCCAACTCCTGAAGATTTTGAAGCTGTTCATGACAAATATTTCTCCACTGGTGTGGTTATAAAATTCCCTTGAACCAAAACCAGTTGTAACAAGTTGGCACCTGGACAGCAAGTCCTAACAGAGCTCAAAATAACACATTATTAAAAATACAGGCTGTGTGCTCAGATGCTGAGAGGCATCAGTTCCTGCTAGAGCCAACAGGTGCTGAGAGAAATTAAAGTTTCTGTGCTGAAACCATGCAGGAGGAAGGAGCTCACCACAGCTTGCTTGTCCTTCCTCCCAGGGTGATGCTGTGGCAGTGCTTCAGCAGGGCCATGATCTCACTAATGCTGATAATGGAAAGGTCCTGGCACTCACAAACAGCTCTGTTTGGGGAAGCTCTGGCAGGACAGGGTCAGAAAGGGACTGACAGCAGTTCAAATGTACCATTTAACACATCAAGGTGCAGAACTGTGCGTGCTCCCAGCAGACAGCAATCCCTTCAGGGTTGTTAAAACACTTCCTAGAAGCCATTCTGGTCTTTGATATAATTTCTTTATACCCTGTGAGCTCACTGAAGGCTGTACATCCTTGCTGAGCTTGATTTCACTACCAAAACTCCAGCTCCCTCTAAGTGGAAGGATGGTTCTGCTGACCTCTGACAACAGCACATGAGGAAAAATTCTCTATCTGTTACCTTTACAATGGGAATGACACAGAATTAAAACCTGGGATCTAACTTCCTCTCAGCAGAAGTTTTCTAGAGAGGTAAATGTTCTTAAATAAATCTACTTTTTACATCATTAAAAGCAAGTACTTAGCTAAGTGTGATATACTTAAAGATCTGCAATTTCCCCACAGACTTAGGTCAAAGAGTCCCCCACTGTTTCTATGTCATCCAAAACCAGTACACCCCATCCCAAAGGAAAGGGTTTACTGGGTGTTACAATACAGGAGCACAAGACAGAGCAAATATTTGGTAAGAATCACTCTTAAAACTCATGGATTTAAATTGCTACCTGTAGGAAATCAGTTCATGGTCTTCATTGCTGAATAAGCAAGATTTTCTACATACACACAGGTGGGATTTAACTACTGACAGCCCAGACCTAACACAAGGTAGTAAAAACATACAGGTAACAATATATTCCTCCAAGAGACACCCAAATCCTGGTGCTGGGCTGTGAGCAGCATCACAGAATGAGTTAGAGGGATGGCTTAGGGCTTGGAGAGAATAAAACAGAGCAATTGAAGGATGGAAGGACAGAAAAATCTCCCCTTGTTGCTTGTACAGTTACATTCCTCCCAAAGCTGCATCCATGAATGGGTCAAAAGTGTGCATTTCCTGGAAACCTCAACATTGGTATCCACTAAAATAAACCCTACACCTGCAGTCAATCCCAAAAAACCTCAGGTTAGCATCAAGCAGGGATGGAATTCTGGAAATGGGGAAGAATTATTTACAACTACAAGAAAGAATTCCAAAGCACAGACAGGAGGCTGCAGAGTAAATAGCAAAATGAAAACACATTGGGGAAACTTTCCAGAGATCCCTTTCTCTTTAGACCTTAACAGCTGAGAAATTACTTTGGAGCTCATTAACGAGCCACAGACTAATCTATTTACTTGTATGCAAGTGAAAGAGTGGGGAGAAACATATTTGACTCATTCTTAGTAATTTCCCCTGCATAAAATATTTTTGGAGGAAAAAAAATACACAGGCAGCTGAGCCAATTTTTTTTCTCCCTCTCAGACAAAACTGAATCATGATTCATCATATACACAGATGAATTTTAATTTATTCCTTTAACAAGTTTCTTTTTGTATTTTCTTGTAAGCAAGAATTAATACACTCAGACACGGGGAAATGTTAATTTTACTGCCTCGCCTTTCAAATTTACAAATGTTGAGTCTAACTCCTGCTGGCACCATTCTGGCCTGCAGGAAGAAGAGACAAATGCCTGACCTATGCACAGAGGGTCTCTGGCCTTTCTGGAGGTCAGCAATAGCTTCACATCTCCCATCTCCTGAACAGAATTAAAGCATCCTGCCCATCCAGTGTGGGTTATCACCTTCCAGAAGGAAAGCTGTTGGATAATTATCCATTCCTGCTGTAACTCCATGAGGCCACTCACAAAAAGACAAAGGTGACACAGGAAAGCATTTGGCCTGTTAGAATCCCATAAAACTTCACTCAGTTCAGAGCAGCCCAAGTGGAATTTGGCCATCTGGAATTCCTGGATGTATCTCCACGCTTGCCTGCTAAATGAGTATTTCACAGAGCAACACTAATGATGATGACCCTTCTGTTCTTCCAGGGAGAAGCTCAGAGACTCCTCCAGTTCCTGGAACAAAGGAACAGACTCATTTAGGTGTGGGAAGAGTCTGCCATCCCTTATCTGTGCTGCTAGAGCAAAGACAGAGATTCTGCTGTGATTCCTCAGTGAGTGGTGCCATGGTGGAGGATCCATCACAGGCAGGGGAGGTGATGCCCTGCACACCCTGAATGTAAGAACTGAAATGAGGGATGTGGGAATCCAGGGGCTCTCCAAAATGCAGTTTATTACATCCAAGAGGTTACAGCAGTCCAGGGTTGTGGGTGACAGAGCTGAGCCTACATCTGTCAGCTCCAGCTGCAGGCAGGCCTGGAGACCCTTTGGTTTTGGTTACAATGCATTATAGACTTTTCTTTGCTGAGCATCTTCATACAGTAGAACCAATCTATACCTTAACTATTATCTATAGCCTATCATAACTACTGTAATTACCATATTCATGTTACTGTTCTCCAATCACTAGAAGTTAGTACATTACAGTTTAAACTAGAAGTTGTTTTTCAATTTTCTTGCAGTAGAAAATTCTGAGACCTTTTTTCTACTTGCAACTTGTTGACTTGTTTGCCTGTGCTTTCTACTTGGCAAAAACATCTTGTTTGGGGTGGGTTTATTCTTTGCTCTAAGCCATAAAAACCCCTTCTAACTAACACACCCTTTGCCTCCTTGGTTATCCAGTGAGACTGGCTCAGCAATTCTTTTCTTCTATATCAAAACTTGCTTCCATCTCTATTCCTTCATCAGACAGTACATTTAAAAATCTTTCTGCCAAGCACACATATCTGTGAGACTTCCCTGGCAAACTTCCACCCTTCCCAACACCTGAACAGCTCTGAGCTGGGCTCACTCACTGGAACACAGGATGCAGGCTCTCTAAGGCCACACTCAGAACTCATTTGGCCTTGAAAATATCATCTCAAAACACCCACCACTTAGATGGAGGTTAGGATTGCTTCTCAGGAAACATTTTTACACAAAAAGGGTGGTCAGGTATTGGAACAGGCTGCCCAGGGCAGCAGTAGAATCATCATCCCTGGGAATATTGAAAATATGTCATGGAATGCTTGGGGCCATGCTTTAGTGGTGGCCTTGGCAGTGCTGGGGTAAGGGTTGGACTTGATGATCTTAGAGGGCTTTTCCAACCTAAATGACTCCATGGGAGATAAAAATGCACCAATTTCTATCACAAAACCACCCTTCAACAACAACAAGTCCTGTTTCTCTTACAGATGATGTTTTGTGGAATCAGGATGCAAAGTGAGGCCATTTGCACTTGCTAGGTAACCTACAAGTGATGGCATTCTGAATATTATCATTTATTCCAAACATTTTGTAATCCATACATTCTTCATACCTACATTTCTGTTTCCTAGACAATGCCCAGTTGGAAAACAGTGGAGAAAGAAACAGCAGAGATATGGAGCACTGAGAGATGCAGATCTATGTTTATATACACATGTACTCCATTTCTTTTGGAAGAATTATTGTTTATTTCTATGAAACCAAAGGAGCCCTTGCTGTAAGTGCTACAGAGATAAAGCAAGTGAGCAGTCAGGCAGATGGGACCAGAAATTTGGCCTCTGTTTATTTATCTGCTAAACTGGAACAGGAAAACTTCACAAAGTAAATGTGGGATTGAAATCCAGCAGCAAAGAATGCAGCTGCACAAATGCACAAGACACGATGCCTTTGCATTCAAATAGAATCATATTTAATACAATTAAAGTAATTACTTCAGTCTAGTCAGCCTTGGTTAAGTCTCCATTGGAGTTAATTAGCAAATGATAGTAAAATACTTTGAACTTTAAATGTTAAATACTTTCATTATTAATATTATTCTTGCTACTGCTGCCAGAGCAGCCAGGTCCCAGCTCTTTGGAATGCTGCAAAGTGAATAAGAGCAATACTTTTGCCTGGTTGATTTAAACACATTTCTTTGTTGTGCTAACCAAGCATCTGCCTCAAGAAAGACCCACAGAAGAGCTCAAGTCCTGCTCTCACAGGATCCCAGACTGGCTTGGGTTGGTCCTGTGTCATCCAGCACTGCCATGCAGAGTGCTGAATCCTTGCTTGGCAGCACAACCTCACACAAATACCCACCAAAAGGTGAGAAAATAATGACTGAAGGCACAGGGAAGACAAAAGACAATTAAGAAAGGTTAAAAGGACTGGGTCACACTCCTGTAGAATAAAGATTTAACTGCATGCTGCTATATAGGAGAGGTTATAGGAGAGCAACAACTGATTCTTTTCCCTATTTGGAAATGGAACAAAACAAAAAAAGAGTTGAAGGCACAGAAAAGAAAATGAAGGTTTGAGAACCTTTGCAATTCAAGCAGTGGAACAAACAGCCCAAAAGCTGCAGAATACTCATCACTGAGGGTATTCAGGCTTAAGTAAACACCCATCTGTTAGAGAATATTTTGTTATAATCACTCCTGCTATTGTGCAAGGAGGTGGAACCAAAGTCCCACTGAAATCTGGGGGTTGGATACCTACGATTCATGTGTTCTGCGTTTTTGAAACATTTATTCAGCACAACAAACATCTGGTTCTTAATCCCCCAATTAACACTGTTTCCAGCCCTAAGGAATTAATCACAGAATTCATGGGAAACACTTTATTTGCTGGCAACGGAGTAAAACAAATTGCCTACAAACTTCTACATTGCTAATGGAGCAGTTTAATTGGCTTCTTTTTTTTTCCTTTTTGACATTTTAATTAAAAAAAATAAAGCCCAGAAAGACATCCCTGGGCAGGGACCTTTGCAGCAGTGTGTCAGCAGAGAATTACACAGCTCTGGGGACTCGGGGCTCTCATTCATGGTACTGACCTCCTTTGAAGAGCACTCTGAGACCTAGCAGTGAAAAGGACTTGAAAAAGAGCTGGACAGCATCATTAGTATTCAGGAGGACACAGTTCTGTGGCTTGGTTGAATTCAAAGGGATCTGCTGGTACTTAGGAAAGCCAAAAGGTTTTCCAGAGGAAAGGGCTGAGCAGCTGAGGGCTGGCCATGCTTCCAGCACTGCAGGCTGACTCTGTGTCACTGAACCAACCCAATTCCTGCTCCCTTTTTGTTTTTACCACTTCCACAATGGAGAATGTTAGCCTATTTCCAGCTATAAAAGTAAGGCAGTGTTTAAAATACGATCCCAACATAAAAATCTGCATTACTGCATCCCAGAGCCCTGCTGGCACTCCTCCCACCACTCCCTGTGCTCTGTGGTGCCTCTGGGTGCTTATTCCATGAACACCTCTTTGTTAGCACCTCTTACACCCTGCAGCTCGGTGGATTTACACCCTGCTTCTCTCAGTTGCTGTGGAGAAATTCAATGGAATGAGAAGTCAATCATCACATGTTCCAGGACTCCAGCTTCAAAGATGTCCCTGCCTGTAGGAGTGGAACATGCTGTTCCTCAGTGCATCCACCTGGCTTTGCCTCTACATGAATATTAAGCCAACAGCTTTTATTCCCACCAAACAGCTTTTCAAAGAGTAACCAACACAAACAGCACAATTCTAGCCAGCAACAGACTCTCAATAATAGCTCCAAAAATCTCACCAGCTTCAGGGAGTCTGATTGAGCACTGCAATTTACTCCAAGGTTAGCACAACTTGGACAGCTCCTGAAAACCTGGGGTTTGTTACACCAGGCCCTTCTGTACACATTTGCAGTGGTCTGTGATCTCCCACCTACTGATTTTGCCCTTTGTTCTGTGTGAACAGTCCTGTGACATCAGTCAGTCACATCAGGAACTGCCTCAGTTCCCCTCATGCTCCTTCAAACCTTCTTACACAGTATTTCTTTATTCCCACTTGATGGCTGCTTTACCTTTGCCTTTTACCTTCAATAAAGTCTTCTGCATTTTTTTGTTTCAGGTCTAACCTTTATTAAATTTGCTGCTAGAGTAGATATTTTTATAGATATTTTTTTCATTATACCAGATGTCAAGGAAATGGGGAAATCACAAGTATTTGGAGAAACTACACTGTGATGTTCTGGGGTTGGCATGGGGGATTTTTTGTGTATATGGAGTGGTTTGTTTGGGGTTGGGGTTTTTTAGGTAGGTTTCTTGCTTTGGGGTTTTTTAATCATGCCATTCCAGGCTGTTGCTTGTCTTTTGTTGTTGGATATTAGGAAAAATTTCTTTGTTGGAAGGGCTGTCAAGCACTGGAACAGCTGTCCAGGGAAGTGGTGGAGTGACCATCCCTGGAAGCATTCATAAAATGAGGAGATGTGGCACATTCATAAAACACAGAGATGTGGGAGCAGGGTTTGGGGATGGGATAATGGTTGGAGTCAATAACCTCAGAGGTCTTTTCCAGCTCTGGGATTTCTGCTGTCCCCTCCATGGTTCTGGAGTATTTCAGGTGCAACACACCTCCATAAGGTGGCCAGGAAGGGTTTACTTTAACATTTGGAGTTAACAAAGCATTGAACTCATCCAGTAGAATCAATATTCCCATTTGTTCCAGATTCTCAACTGCATCAAAACTGTGTAAATCCCTACTCCTTCTCTCTGGGATCAGTTAACTCAGATTTGCCATATCTCTCCAACTTGGTCTTTACCAAGGACACAAAATAAGGACACAACAATGAACCAAAAGCTGAAAAACCCCACAGATAAAACTGCCATCATTTAAAACACAACAACATCCAGAATCATGAATACACTCTTACAGGCAGGACCAAAAACCTGCAACCTCCACAATTAACCCTTTGGGGGATGCTACAGCCAAACCAAGTAGTACCAGGTGTGACACACTTTGAAGCCTCCAATGATAAAATGATTTAAAACCCACAGAACTTAAATGGCTTTCAGGCAGGCTGGTGTCTCCTGAGCTGGTTTTACTGCCAAGCACCCAGGAATGGGGTCTGGGCTGTCTGTCAGTGGCTGTGGCAGGGAGTTATTGCTGTCTCAGCTCCTCACCGTGTCCTTCCAGGCAGCCAGCAATTACAAGTCTCTTATCCCAATAATTACAGGCATAAGAATATGTCTTGAACAACATTATATTCTGTTCTTCCATGTAGTTCATGCTCTCACAGGGCAATGCACTAACTAGAATGAATGTTTCTTTTTTAGGAGTGAAATCAAAGTCTTAACTGGCTGATGAAGTCTTTTTTCCACTGTGTGCCTGAAAGAGACTTGCATTGCTATTTTAGGTGGCAACCAACATGGACAAAGTAGAATTTTAGTAAACTTTAAAGTGTTTTCTTAAATCAAGTTCTTTTTCAATGCAAGCAAAGCATTTAATGCTAGAGAATTCATTCCCATAACGGTAACATCCAATGGAAAACAAAACTTGGAAATTATCACCACTGTGAGCTCTGCTAATATTCCAACTATCCCATGGAAGTCTACATTACACTCAGTACATATTGGTAAATTAGAAACTCTGGTAAATCTCACTGCTGGAAATGTTTTTCTTGCATATGAAAATTCTCCTGTCTCAAGTCCCAGCCTAATCAAGCATTAGCCACCACAACTAATTCTCTAGGAACTTGCCTGTCTTTCTCAAAATTGGAAATTAAAACAATCAGTTGAGAGCTAAATGGTAACTGCAATGTCCAATATTTCCACACATTTTAAGGCTTTACTTCTGGCCTGTCCAACATGAACCTCCCCAGACAACTCTCTCATCCAGAAACATGCCAAAAGCTGGCTGAACCTTACGAGTTTTATATCCAAAACATTTCCTCTCTGCTAAATGAGAAACAAAGTAAGAAATGTAAAACAATTCTGCAAGGATATCCAATGGCAAATGTTGCAAAAAAACACCTCCCATCTATCAATTCTGTTGCCAGAATATTTTGAACACAAAATTAACATTTTATCACAGAGTCAAATCCTGCTCTGCTGTTGTGTGTACCCAGAGCCAGCACACACATACACAGCAATAACACCTGATTCTCTCCAAGAATTGCATCTCATCCCTGCTGATGAGGCTCCTCACTCACCAGTTGGGACAGCAGGATCCATTGTTGGCTTTTCCCAGGTGTTGATCTGCTCCCAGGTAAATCCATTGGTTCCCAAGGCGACGCTATAACCACAGTTACTGTAGTGCTCATCAAACGAACAACCACCTGCAACCAAGAACAATGAAAACATTGCTGGGTTAATTTTCTCTCTCTCTTTGTGGTAGGCCATTTACTTAGATGTTTTGTATCCAAGCTTACACAGGAAATAAAAATAAATAAAAATAATTTCCTAAACATTATTTTTCATGCAGCTCCAAAGATGATGTCAAAGACATATCTTTGTAATTTCCATGTTTTATATCCCCTGGAAGATCTTGTTTTCTTCTATCCACACTACTGTTTCTATGATCACTCCCCCTTATTTCAACCTGTTGTTTTCAAGGACAATTCTACAGGATACCCCATGCAGGAATATTTGCATGAACCTTCAAGACAGATATTTTTTAAAAAAATCAGGAAAAGGAAGGAGGAGTGCAAATGACAAACAGGCACAGCATCACTGTTCCTACAGCAAGGGCTCACTTCTTATTGCTTTTAAGCCTTGATTATATTCAACCTGGCTTTAACCACCTCCTAAACTCAACAACACAAATTTCTGTGTAGTCCATGAACACACAGAGCTTCCTCAAGGTCTTTCAAATCAATACTTTTGAGCATGGCCCTGTACTTTCTGAACAGGAGAATGAGAAGCAGCAGATGTCAACTGGCATTCACACCTTCCAGACTGCTGACTGAAAGATCTTTACTGCAATTCCTGAAATACTTGGAAGAAGTTAACTCTCATAAATACATTGGCAGCTGCCTGAACACCTGTGAATCAAGGGAAATACAGGAACTGTGGAATGAAATGTCATATTCCAGTGCAGATCTTTGAAACTTGGGTCACACAGAGGAACAGAGAATGTTTACTCCTTAGGATGTTCCTACTCTGGTGTCCCTTATCATCTCATGCACCTTCACCTCCACCCAAGCCAGCCTGCCAAAGTATTTCACTGCTGATCTACTGGATCTGGGTAACTCAGTTTAGACTTCAATCATGCCCAAGGTGTGTCTATAAAAACAGGGATTCCTCCTAGGGAAAAAAGGGTCACTGTTCTCTGCAGATCCCAGTCCTCCAAAGGAACTGAGCACATGTAACCTGCCAGGGCTGCACAGTGCTCAGGGCAATTCTCCCTTGCTCTGCCAGCCAAGCACCAATGGCTCCTGATGATGTCTCAGGCTTTGGCTTTTCTATTTTTCACATTCTGTGCTGCTTTAGTGTGTGGGTCTGAGCTTCATATGAGGGGATGGTGAGCTCTGTGCACAGAGCAGGGAGACAAAACAATTCCTGCTCCAGCTGGGCACCAAGGACAAATGATCCAAATCTCAGCCCAAGAGCACAAACCCCGTGGGCTGGAGAGAGAAAAACAAGCAGGGTGGGACTGCCTGGGCTAAAGCTGGGATGGGACAATGAACTGCAAGGTGCAAATGGAGCAGAACTGATCCCAGGGACAGACCCCGTGCCCGGCCGTGCATTTTGGGGCCATTTTGGTTCATCCTGGGTGCAGCCCTGGCTGGGCTCTGGTGCTGCCCAAGGTGGATCCATGGAGGAGATCCTTTTAATAAATCCCTGCTTTATTCTTTAGCTCTGTCCAGTCTCTGTTCTAGGTCAGCCCTCACAAGGCATCACTGACACCAACCAGAGCTGCATGGACAGAGACATTCCCAGCTCCTCCCTCCTTCTCACAGCTGCACTCACACAATAAACACCTGGCACATCACTGACCTGTGTTCCTATGCAATAAAGGGTTAGCCAACACTGAAGATATTCAAGCCTTATTTAATTTTCACCCAAACTTCCTCTCAGTTCCTGTGGAATTCCTCACAAATTACAAATTTATTTCCTCTCATGAACAGTTCTCAATCCCTTACTCTGTTAAATGATTCTCTGTGCACTCCTACTGTAATTAAGTGGTTCTACAAAACCTCACCAAACATTTCGAGTCAAGTAAATTCCAGGAAGGCTTGTTGGATAGAGTATCTGACACCACAAAATACTCTGTTGCTGAAAAAAGTTCAAAGAGATCAAGCTTGCCCTAAAAAATTAAAACTTGTATATATTACATATTTTCAGCTGTTAATAGATTTTATGACCCATGAAAACATGGCTGTTTCAGTAGCTTCTGCAAATATTTCTCAGTTGTCATGATTTTATAATATTTAAATAATCCTTGCCTTTAATTTATTGCATTTGTGAAGCCTTCCCAGCTGTCAAAACAAGCAGGATTACACCTATCTGTGTAACTGTCTCCTGGCTCCCTAATTTATTTTTTTTATTAATTTAGGTTAAAAAGTTCAAAATTACAATATTGAACAAGTTAATTAAAAAAAAATCTGAGGGAAGATCCAGGCAGCCTGGACTGTGTGGGAGTGAGCAGTGAAAGTCATTTTTATCCCAGCGAGCAGAACGAGAGGCAAAATCCAATCCTGTGCTCTCAGCCTGCATGGGGCATTCTCATTTTGATGGATTCCCTTTAATTCAGACACAAACCATCCCCACCCCCCTGCTCAGCACACAGGGATGGGGCTGTCTGGGAGCTGTTCCTTTGCAGGAATTATAAACACATCCTCTGCTCCAGCCCAACTCCTGTACACAGAGAAAACTGCACAGGAGCTGCTACAAAGGCCCACGAGCAAAACAAGCAAAAAGTAGCAAAATATGGGGCAGCAGCACTGATTGAAGTGGGAATGTAATTGTCAATAGCCTGGCATAATCAGCTAAACAGGTGGTTTTATCCTCACTGAGGAAGATGGAGGGTGAGGAGCTGAAAAAGGGACACAGTGAGAACCTGTGGAAATTAATTGGGAGCATCTGCTGATACAAGACAACACCTGAGGAAGCTTTAAAGTGCCTTGCCTGAAAGTCAAAGCTAACCTTGTAGTACAGCTGAATAGGAAAGGAAAGGATAAACCATGGAGAGCCTTAAAAGCAGCAGCAGCAAGACACCTACATTTCAGAGAAAGAAAAGGTTAGTGGAGAAACCTCCAAACACAGAGTGACAGGGCAATAAGCCAGGAGGATTAATTTACTACAGGCAGCAGAATTGGAATGTGGAGGTGAATTTGCAGGAAATGAGGACAGGAAGAAAAAGCTGGGGTTGATTTTAAGGGCTCAGACGAGCAGATTGCCTGTGTGAATGCTGGGTGCCAACAGGGGGGCAGTGCCCACCAGCTCCTTGCTCTGCTGTGCTCACTGAGAGCAGAATTAAAACTGAAATAAAGGCTCAGCTGGGAGGCAGAGCCACAGTGACTTGTGAGCCAAAAAGTCAGCAGCTCCTCTCTTCACCCAGTTGTGTATTATGGAACAGGAAAGAAACTTCAGAAAGTGACAGGAAAGTAGTACAATATATCAGAACATCACAGATTTCAGGGTTACTTTAATAATCACAGAGTCACAGAATGGTTTGGGTTGGAAGGGATCTGAAAGATCACCCAGTGCCACCCCTGCCATGGCAGGGACACCTTCCACTGTCCCAGGCTGCTCCCAGCCCTGTCCAGCCTGGCCTTGGGCACTGCCAGGGATCCAGGGGCAGCCACAGCTGCTCTGGGCACCCTGTGCCAGGGCCTGCCCACCCTCACAATCAAAAATTCTTCCTTGTATCCAATCCTTGGTAAAACCACGTAGCCACAGTGACCTTGTGTTCATATTTGCCAAGCAAGGACATCAGTGGTGGCCCTGCTTTCTGCAGGAGCTGGCAGATGTGACACTGCAGCTTCCCCTCCAGGCAGCCAGGTTCAGAAAATTGAAGAGATTTTAGGAGTTCACTAAAGTAGGAAGAGTAACAAGCACTGATGGCAGCATAAGTTTAACATTCAGTATTTCCACAGACACCCCTCCCATGCAGATACTTTGATATGAGCTACACCCAAATGTGATGGAACATAAAGACAGGAAGAGGTTAGATCCATCCCCTAAGAAAGTCATCCATGGCTGAAATCTGACTGCTTAGAGGCAGAACAGGGCTATTCATTAACCTTGAAAAAATAATCCTCAAGTTGAAGGGAAAGGAAGACCAACCACTGGATGAATTTAGTTACCAGGTCTGCAAGTTAGCATTTCAGTCACGTATCACCGAGTAGCTTGAGGAAAATGACAACATTTACACAATCACCAAAGTGGGGTGCTGGGTCTTCATAAATTGTTAGCAAGAATGAGGATTTTTGGGAAAGATACTGGGATGTTTGGAGCCTTTTTCTTGCTTGGCTAAAAATTAAACAAACACAGTTGCTCAGTGGGGCTGACGAGGGAATGGAGATGGCTTTGATGGCTTTGGAGAACACAGTTGGTGTTAAACCCTTTCCACAAAATGAAATCTAAACAAGAAAGCTTTTGCCTTCCTGAAAAGGGTCATATTGAAGCAAATAATGGCTCACATAAGAAGGATAAAATATCCCTTGTTTTACACTGCGGGCTTGTAACAATGCCACTGCTCATCTGAGTGATGCTAATTAATCTTGAGCAGACCTATCATCAGTTCCTGAGACTTGCCCCTGGATTATATGTAAACCAGCCTTGCATAAATTGAATGGCTCCTTTGAATATATAATTGAATTTGCAGAAGTGTGTGCCAGGGGGGTGTTTAAATAAGTGCACAAATATGATAAAAAGAACTTCACGCTATAATATCTAATTCAGTAAGCAAAAATAATGGCAGGGCACATTCCAATTAGTGTTTGATTTATTTATTTTAACAAATCCAATTAGTTGAATGTTTTATAAAGTCATCCAATGTCAAACTCTCACAGACTCACCAGATAAAAAACACAATACTTCTAAAAGGGGATAAAGAAACACAGTGATGTGAGAAGCCTCAGTGGTTATCTCATGGTTCTAAACACACACAGGAAACAGAGCAGCAGATAGAATTTGATCAGGCATTTACAGCAATCCCAAAGTAGGAAAAGGATAGAGACAATGAGAACATCAGTCTCACTGATCTACTCCACCATTCCTCCAAAAAGTAGTTATTTCTCTCATTTACTAAAACCAAACCAAAACAAATAAAAAACAATAACCCCCAAACAGCAACATAATGGGTAAAAGTTAAGAAAGCATGAACACTTTTTAGTAAACATCCCTTTTGAAACTTTCATGAGAGCTGATATTTAGTCTATCAATTTTTATCTTAAACTCACAAAATGGAAAGCAAGTAAAGGAAGAAACAAATGCTGTTAGGATGAGGCAGTGCTTATGAACTATAAAACTCTACAAATTAAACCACCACTGTTTCTGATCATTCATTCTCATCCCTTCCAGAGATATTCTTGTTTACCAGGGCTGGAAAAGATTCATTTGGCTCATTAAAGTAACTCCTAGTGTGGGATTTATTGTATAAAAACCCATTTGTAACTTATTTTTCAGACTGTAGAATTCATAGAGCAAATTCCTGAGAAATCTTATTGTATATTCTTCTGGAAGAGGGAGAGAATGAAGAATGGAAATGTACATGTAAAGCTTGTGCTGAGTTGCTTTAAGATGGGATAAATCAAGGAATATTGGAATTTCCTCACTCAGGAAGAGCAGTAAGTCCTTTATGTGCTTTCTAGTCCTTCCAGAAAGAGGAAGACAGAAGACATCAGACAAGTGCACCTCAACCTGCTCTTGCAACTGGCCAATTTCAATGAGTACTTCATTATCCCAGCCAAATGTTTGTTCTACAGCCACAGGTTTTCAAAGAACAGGTTTCTGCAGAGAAAAAAAGAGTCATCTTGACTGAGGCAAAGAGCACCATGTATTCAGGTGTATTTAAACTCAGGCTCTACAAGGGAGACAAAGATGCTCTGACTCCTCAAACTGCAGGGAAAGCTTTGATCATTTTTTGTGCCTCATTAGCTAACAGAGGATCCACACCTGGAGAAACTGGGAATAGATTCTCCAGTGTGTAGGAAGGAATGAACCCTGAAGTAAAGCATTCATAACTTCTCTTTCTGATGTCAGCTCTTTAACAACTGGGCTCAGGCCTTGCACAGATTCAGGTGAGTCACTCAAGCATTAAACACAATTCCCAGGCTTCTCAGCGGCTGGTGCTCACAGAAATGCTTCTCTGGAGGCATCCAGATGTTTGGGGCTCAGAAACAATAATCACTGATTTCTCAAATTCATCCCACCTGCTTTTGTTTCTGCTGCAATTGTTAGTCCCCATGGTGGAGGAGTGATTCACCCACCACAAGACAATTCTGCTCCTTGCCCTGACTTCTCACTCTTGGCATACTCTTGCTAAATTTACATGTAAGCAGAGACAGCTTTATTTATGCTCTGGAGGGTGACAGTTCTCTGAGAGACCAGTAACAACTGCCTGGCCAAAGTTTGAAGCATTTTTGTTAGAGTTGACTAAATTTCATTCATTCTTTTTGCATGTTCTGTGCCCTGGCAATCCAGATTACAGGGGAAGCATACAGAAAGCTTGTCTTTATTTTTAAAAACAGCAATGAAAATTATCTTTAGAAATTATATATATATATATATATTTATGCATATATAGATAGACAGATATAGATATACACACACACATATATATATATAGGGTTTTGGAGGTTGTTTCCCTAAATCAATGTAATCCTTAAAAATCCAGAATGCAGTTTAGAAATTTCACCTTGGTTCAAAGTGGAATTGTGCTTCCAAGTGCTATCAAGCCAATAAAGAAGACAGTCATACTATCAGCATATATTTATATATTTTCTAAGGCTTTTTCAAATTATACACCCTGTGACCTTGCTGTCTTTGCAGGTCCAGTGTTATCTATCTATTCCCACATGTTTTGAAGCAGCTCTGAGCAGTTTCCATGCACACACATCCCCCATGTAGAGATAAAATCAATAGTTGGAGGTTCCTTGCATAGGAACCTTGCTACAATCAAAATATTGCTGAAGGGATCACACCTGCTGTCCATGAGGAACATCACCAGTAACAGACAGGTGAAGCTTTGTCATGTGAACACCTCAAGGGCCCTCCCAGTAATAACAAGTTTTTCTCCCAGCACTTCCCTGCACAAGTGTTGGTCCCAAATGTGCAGCAGAGGCAAACAGAGTTTCAGTTCTGTTCCTAATCCCAAGGGAGCAGAGCAAGCCTCGTGGATCCTGACATGCATGGAATGAGTGTTTAAGCTCCACGCCCTGAACTTGTCAGTTTAAGCTGAGTTTTCAGCTTAAATTCATCATTACAGGTTTCTCTTTGCTGAATTTTCCCTCTGTGTCTCATCACTGAGCCCCAGACCTGCTCAAACACTCATTACTAATTCTGCACTTTATAATCCACCACGGATCAGTGGAACCACTTTGAAGTATCCCAGGACTAAAACTAACACTAAATGTCATTTGTTTCAATTTATATGTCCAAATCAAGGATGACTCATCTAACTTGCCTTGCAAAAATGTATGTCCTTTATTTAATACCAGGAATACATTTTTGCTACTGACAGCTGAGCTGTCACTATTCCAATTGCTCAATATTAACATTTTATTGCTTTAAGCATAAGTTAATATTAGAGATCTGTACATATCCCTAATCTGATTGAATTATTTTTTCAAGCTGCTAAAAAAGTCAGTTAATACCCTGTACCTTTGCAGAAACCCTGACTTTCCAAGTTCAGTTAGTTCCAGTCTGCTGCATCACACCAGGATTTATGCTAAGAATGTTCAGACTTGCCTGTCCCAAGGAAATTAAACTTGTAAAATTAACACAGGTTATCAAACCCATAAAAGATCCTTAAACAGACATTCCCCACCAACTTTTCTCAATATTCTAACTCATAATCTTTCAATCTATAAATTTAATGGCTTTCCACCATTGAAGCAGACTCCTGCTTTAGTCATAGCATGACAGAATGAAGATTTCTTTTTAAAACCACAGATTTGTAGCACACACTTGCTGCTGTACTTGAGACTGAATATTTTAAAAAACCCTTACTTTGCTTCAATTCATTTCTTAAGTCACAGGACATTTTTTTCCCTAAAATAATTCTGTTTTGTATTCCAAAAATTCCTCTTAAATTGTTAGCCACGACTGTTGAAGATGTGCTTAGTTATATTTGTCAGTAAAAGCTATCTGTGGGTGTTCCATTGTTTCCTTTAAAAAAAAGAAAAAGATGAACATTGCTTTTCTTTCCTTCCAGTATATGAAAAATCTTAGGGCTAATTATTCAGTGGATCCTAACAGGCTTGTCCAACATTGTATTTATAGTGCATTTCCACTAAATTCCACCTCAGCTGCTGCAATGGAGAGTTGATCAGTCAGATCTCTATTGGCTTGCTTCATTCCAGCATTTCATCTGTCACATGGATACCTGTTCAAGCTGCACACTTAAATTACACCCTTCTTTTACTCCACAAGGCAGAAACACCTCTCTGGAAGTAGCTGTTTCTCACTTATTTGATATTCCATTAGCAAGCCTCTCATTCTCAATGAGCTTTTATACAAACTTCAAATTAATGTGTTTGAACTTCAAGCAAGAAGCAGCCGTTGACTGACTCACATTATCTTGGGTGATGAATAAAATATTGTCTCAACAGACACCATTCCAGGAATTCCAACAGCAATTACAAAACCTCCAATCCCTCTCCTTTCCCTGCTGTTTTGGAGGAAGATCTCCTTCCAAAAGAGATGTTCCATTGGAAGTTCATGATCATAAAACACAAGGATTAGTTTAAATAAGGGTAGGAAGTCTGGTTTCCTGCCACACCACCAAACACAGAATAGAATTAAACACAATCTTGCTGCCATCAGATATAACTAAAACAGACATACACTTTTCAGAGAAGAATTTAAGTTTTTATTGGACTGGCTTTTATATAATCATCCCATTAACTTCCCAAATGAGGCCAAGGGAAGTAAATTAACTCAGTGATGAACTTTCAAAATGTGTCTTACTTTTGTACTCACAGAAAACTACCCACAGCCTTCATGAGGACAAAAATATCCATGTGCACACACACAAACACATCCCACCTGTATTCTAAACAGTTCCAAAAAGAACTATCAGTTATTCAAATGTTTTCCTGGAGAAGATTCTAATGAAGTGGGTTGATTCTTGCTGAATAGTACTGATGTTTTGTCTAAATTGCTTCTGAACATGTGCAATTAAAGATGCAGCACTGTGCAGGACTCCAAAAGCTCCTTGGTATTTGAGCTCCCATGCTTGACAAGTATTAGCTCAACTCACCCTGGTTAAATATCAGATTTAGATAAAAGGACAGCTATCATCTGTTATTGAGTATCAGCAAATAAAATCTAGTAGGCTAATAATGCAGTGGTAATAACTTGCAATGAGTCTTGCCACTGATATATCATACTAAATTTGATAACTTTGTTACTGGAAGCTACTCCCAGAGAATGGCTGTATAAATAACTTTTATTGAGTTCTAACAATTCCTGTAGCTCCAACTTTATACTTAGATCAAGGTTATCTCTTCAAATGCCCTTTCACTTGTTGCTGGCACTTACTGGTTCAAATTACAGTTAAAGTGCAATGTCAAGGATATTTAAAGACATGTATTTTAAATTGTTTTCAGTCAAACCATGATCTTCATCCAATGTGTCAGGAGCAAGTCAGCCCCAGAAGTGACAGTGGCTCCCCAGCTGCTCTGCTTCCAGCTGCCCTGGGGTCAGGCTGGGAACAGGAGGGCAAATCCTGGATTCTAAGAGCTCTTGTAAACTTCCATCAGCTGACTGATGGCTGAAGCACTGACAGTCAGCTGCACATTTGAATTTCAATAATTTTTTACCTTATTTTAATTGTTTTTTTTCAGTTTATTTATTCTGCCTCTGCATTTTTTATCCACATTTTGTCCCTTGATGTACCAGTGCACTGCAATACCCAGGATGTTGTTCAAAATCCCAGTGCAGTGGGGCAAACACCAAGCCTTGGAATCCTCTCTGTCCTCTGCAGCACACTGGAAACAGTGTGACAGAAATAAAACCAAAAAAACAACAAAAAAAGAGACTTGCTTGCTTTTATCCTCCAGCCTCCTCTGTGTAAATTCATTGCCCAGAGAGAAAAACACAGAGTAAATACGTGCCAGGAATAAATGGGTCCTCTGCCTAACAGCACTTGTGAGTTCTTGAAAAATATACAGAGCTCCTCTTCTGTTTAACCAAATTTCCTACTACTACATAAGCATATGTGCAAAGTGCCTCTCTAATTACAGCCATGAATCTTCCTCTCACAGTCCCTGACCCAGAACGTGCATTCAGCAGAGCTGCAGCATTCCAAGCTCTGTATTAATGAGGGGCAGCGTGGAAATGGGGAGAAAATCCAGAGGAACTTCAGCACCAGGGCAGTTATCTCTGCAGACAGCTCAGATTGTGTGAGGGGCCACCACAGCCCCTCTCATCCCCCTGGGATGAGCACATCTTTGCACATCCTTGGCCACCTGCAGCCCCTGACAAGTCTCAGGTGGGCTCAAAAATGGCCCATCAGCCATGGGCTGCTGAAGGAATCCCCATGAGCCACTCCAGTCTCCATCCACTGATGGGGGAAATGATTTGTTAATAACAGAGTGAGAACAGCTGAGGTTCTTGATTTTAGAGGAACTCCACACCTTAAAATGGATGAAATTTCAACATCTTATTTTCACTCTGCACTTCTCTTTGGAACAGTTTCAGGCAGTGCTATCCCAGTTGCACAAAACCAGGCTGGTAATGAATATAGAGAAAAATATTCCTATTCCATCATCTAAAGCCTCATTCTTGTCTTTGCTATACATAACCTCCAGTTTAAGGCTGAAACTTAGAATAATACATTTCCAAGGGAAAATATTTTTCAAGACAGATTTTCTGAACTCCACAGCTCTTATTCCTTTTAAGCAGCATCAAGCCTGAACTCTGCTGGGAAGCATTAAATCCTTAAAACATTTCTTTCAGAGACTTGAAAGGCACAAGGTGAAAGAACCTAAAAGCAATCACTTCTCAGTATAATGAATGACCAGCTTGGAATAAGAAGCCCTTTTCTGTCACATGAACCATGGTTTCAATCAGCTGTTAATCCCTGGTCCATTGAGACATTGAACCAAGTGCTCTGAGCTTTCATCCCAGCCTCAGCAGCCCTTGGTGGTGCAGTCAGGATGGACATGCAGCTGAGATGGCCCAAAATTTAGTTTTGTCCAGTAAAGGGCAGATTCTAAAAATCTTAATTTGAAACAAGCTTCAAAGCTGTTTCACTGACAGTACATCAATATTTCCTTTCAGGAATCTTGGAGGATTTCGTAAAACCTGTGTAAAACGCCACACTTTTGGTTGTACTGCAGACAAACTTTATTGCTGTTCTTAGACTGAAATAGTCCAAGTTCATAAGTGCTATTCAGATGCACAAAAATCTCCTTTACTGGATATTTACATCTGGAAATGAGGTCTTACCAGCAATTTGAGAAGATAATTGTCTTTGCTTTAAAGACTTCTCTTCATACTTGTAATTGAATGATGCCATCTCCAGAAATAAGACAAATACCTTGTGCATGATATTGTTTTATCCACCTCCTCACCATGCCCTATAAAGCACCTTTCCATTTGATTTTGGTAGATGAAAGGGTATTTGTGAGTACAGCTGCATACAGTATTTAACAGCCCAGGAAACTCCATTAAAATGTAATGCAATCCCAGAGCCCCAGGTGAAAGTGCAGCTACTCAGAAGCAAAGATTTTTAATAAGTGTCCTCCACAAGATTTCAGCTCTGCAGCTTAACTGAGTATAAAATTTCTAATAAATTCATTGTCCATTTTCATACAAGTCATTTAAATTTTAAGATGCCTGTATGAGAATCTGATTTATTAACTATATGATTCTTCAAAAGATTATGATCATGACATTAAGTCATTCAGAAATTAGATTCAGTTTCTGATCAACTGAATTGGTATTAAATATACTTATCCAATTATAACCAGAGTGCAATTCTACTGATACTTGAGCTAACTGCACATTAGGCATTGCAGCCAAAAATGTAAGAGAGATGGAGTGAAAGAATGTTTGAAAGCACATTTCTAAAATAAAGGAGAAGAGATTCAGATTAGAGTTTGAGAGGAAATTCTTCACTCAGATGGCCAGAGGCACTGACCTGAGGTGTCCAGAGCAGCTGTGGCTGCCCCTGGATCCCTGCAAGTGTCCAAGGCCAGGCTGGATGGGCTCAGAATGACCTGGAAAAGTGGAAGGTGTCCCTGCCCTCCCTCTTTAAGATCCCTTCTGACCCAAACCATTCCATGCTCCTATCTTTAGTTTTGTCCTATGGCTTCTCTGTTCTTTAGTCAGTGTGCTTGTACCAGAAAGACTAAAGATAAAAACAATAATACAATAAGCTAATCAGGCATCTCCTTTTGTTATCTATGCCCTTGGCAGCCTATTGTAACAATCATGACATATTTTTACCCCAGAGTCCTCTCCCAGTCCCCTCACCAGCACAAACTTGTCACTGGCAATGGGAAGGAGCACAGGGAGCTCCACAGAGCTTAAAACCAGAACAGCTGGGTCAGGTCAGACCTGCCAGGGGTTACTTGGAAACACTCATGAACAGGAAAAGCACACACTGAATCTTGCTCAAAACACATCCCCAGCCTCCAACACCTTCCCACCTTCCACGAGGTGCTGGCACTGCCCAGGGAATGGGCACAGACCAAGGCTGTCAGAGCTCCAGGAGAGTTTGAACACCTCTGTCACAGACACATTTTATGAAAAATCCTTTTGCTAGGATTTTTCTCCTGAGAAGCCTCAAAACCAAAATGTAAACAATGATTATCTGCTGCTGTGGAATGCAACAGGTGCATCTGTGATTGGTCTCATGCAGTTCTTTCTAATTAATGGCCAATCACAGTCCAGCTGTCTCAGACTCTGGTCAGTCACAAGATTTTATTATTGTTCCATTCCTTTCTATTCATTACTAGCCTTCTGATGGAATCCCTTCTACTATTCTTTCAGTATAGTTTTAACATAATATATATCATAAAATAATAAATCAGCCTTCTGAAACATGGAGTCAAGATTCTCATGTCTTCCCTCATCCTGGAACCCCTATGAACACCATCACACACCTCCAGGGGTGCCCAGGGTGGGGTTGTTGGGTGTCTGTGCTGCCCTGGGTGATCCTGGGGGTCCCTCCCAGCTCAGGACATTCTGTGATTCCATGAACAAGCTTCACTGATATTCAAACATTCAGGACCTCTGTGCACTTCTGGAATTTGTAAACTTCCAGGATAATCACTTGTACACCTTTGGCACAGCCTGACACCCAGCTGTCACCTTCAGGGGTTCAGCTGGAAACAGAGGGGACAGGGGTGCTCATACCAGGACTGGCATGGGACAGTGCCAGTGCAGACAGAGCATCTGCCACGTGCTGAACCAACAGCCCAGGGAGGATCCAGGGACTGCAGGATGTTGTTTTTCCATGGAAATGACTGTGCCTGGCAGTACCCAGGAGGCACAACTGTTTTCCATCACATTTTCACTTCATACAAGACAGACTTCTCACCAGACTATCAATATCAGCTTTGGTTTGTTTGTTTCCTTTTTTTTTTTTAATTCTAAAGCACTGTCTCACAGGGAGGAAATAATTGTGCTACTTGACTATACTGCAGCCTTTCTAGCAGTTTAAGACTATTTTAAGATTAGATAATTAAGATAAACTTGATGATGAAGTCCCAGCTGGAATAAAGATGTTGTTTATCTGAAAACACTCATCTGTGGCAAAACTAATAGAATTTCCCAGAGCAGAGCCTATAATTAATATGGATTAAAAAAAAAAAAGCATTATTTAACCAGCAGATATAATTTTATTAACACAGAGACTAAAGACAATCCGAGTGAGTGGCCTTGGTTTCAGATATAAAGATTATACCAGAGTTGTGTAAGTCAGGTTTGGGTTAAATTGTTCTTTCCTCAGAGATGGAGATGACACAACCACTGATCATCTATGCAGCTGCAGGATAAGTGTGAACAGAGACTTTCTGAACACACTTGACCTGAATTCCAGTCAAGCACCAAATTTTCAAACACTTACACTGACCCCACTCCTCACAACTTACACTGACCCCACTCCTCACAGGAGCAGCAGAGCTCCAGCCAGCTGTGCTGGGAGAATCCTCACCTACCCACAGCTAATTGCACAACACTTCTGTAGTGGAGGAACGACCCCAAACATGGAATTTGATGGCACTCCAAGGTGAAAACCAGAAAATGAGCTGTTAAAAAGTGACCTCTTGCCCCAGCACTGACTGCAGCCCCTGGGAGCACTGAACTGGTGGGGACAGCACAGGCTGGGTGCCTGAGTCAAAATCACAACTGCTATTAGCAGATCTGCATGATCTGGTTTTATTTTTAACCTACATTGAATGATGGGGGCAATAATGAGGTGTCCTCAAGAGAAAAATGACCAATGACACAGAATATTTTCTTGCCAATATCACCAAAGCTTTCTTGGGATCTCTGGAAGACACTGTGGTGAGGACAGGAGTGAAACACTGTTTATTGCTATTTAGGAAAAGAAAATAATTTCATTCTGGAAGAGTTTTGATGCCAATTTTCCATCAGTAGTTTGGTTTCACTGTAGCAAAAGTTTGATTGTTCTTGAGTTGGGTGAGATTTCTGTACTGTGGGAATCTCAACCACACAGACTGAGGGGGTGCCAAGGCAGGTTCCAACCACTGCCTCCTGTTCTGCACACTCTGTTTTTATTCTTTGCAACTAGAAGCCCTGTGATGACATTGCTGAGTCCTCACAGCCACTGAAGGCTCATTTCATGCTTTTTCCAGCCTGGCGTGGCTGCAGCATTCCCTGCAGCATTCCCTGCAGCATTCCCTGCAGCATTCCCTGCAGCATTCCCTGCAGCATTCCCTGCTTTCCTTCCCTGCACCTCCCAGGACCTGCTTTGCTGGATTAAGGAATCTGCACCCTGCAGCCTCCCCATGGCCAAAATTCTCAATTATGCCACATCTCCTTATAGCCCTTCTTTATGTGCTGGATTCCTCTCTCCTCTGGAGGAGTACCTGTGCTGTCCAGATGGATATTCCAGAATATTCCAGATAAAATAATTGCTGATCTATATAGCACATTCCTGTTTTGCCATCTTGCCTCACACACAGACATTCTCTTTGCAGAAGCACATCTCAGTCTCATCTCAATCTCCTGGCTTTAATGCTCAAACAGCTTCTTGTCACTTCCAACTGATTTCAAATCTTAAACCAAAAAAACTAATTAGTCCTGAGATGCATGACCTTGCATTCTGTAATGCTAAATTACATCCCATTTTTTTATGTCATCACATTTCAAAACCTTAATTCTTCCTGTCTGATAATTTTATCCTCCTCCAGCTGTGAGGGACTACCTGTAACATAAAAACATTCCTTGTGTTTATGTTCAGAGCAGCAGTGAAATAAACTAAGATTCCAAAAATTATCATTTAACCTCAGTTAGGATTCCTCCAGACTGGTCCAGAAGAAAGGAATAAAAAAAGCTTACAATACAAAAAGCCCAGGGTAGTTGTAGATTCACACATTCAGCTCATTTGTCTGTAGAAATGCTATTAAACTTGAATTAAATTTACTACATTGTGTATTCCAAACCAGTCACAGAGTCCTGGAATGGTCTGGGTTGGAAGGGACCTTAAAGCTCATCCAGTTCCAGCATCCCTGGGCAGGGTCACCTTCCACTAAACAAAAATCTTTTGGTGTCATGCAGGTAAACAGTGCCACCATGTTCCTGTAAAACATGCCTTCCTGTTCCCTTGTAAAATCTTTTAGCACTATACTGGTATTTCCAAAAACCTACACTTTAAATTAAACCTACTAAACATCCCTACACCTTAAATTAAACCTCTCCAGCTTTAGCAATCAACATTACAAGATTCAGTAGTGAATAAAAGAATTTATACCCTGTTGGACCAATCCTCCATGATTCAATTCCACACTTTACAGTATTTAAAGTGTCAATTATGTGATTTAATATCTTAGATAAAGTCAGTGCACTAACATGCTGGTACTAATTAAACAGGGCAATTATAAAATAGAACCTGACTTCCAGTCCTGGCAAACTGACAGTGTTTCACAGGTGAGAAGGTGAAAATGAGAAACACAAAAACAAGAGGGGTTTCTCCAAAACCCTTCATTTAACAAGATCCACTTGACTTGCCAAAAATTGCCATTACTGTTATGATATGAAGTATCAATAATCTAGAATCAGTAACTCCCAAGTACCTTTACTAGTTACTACAAACTTAGATTTTTGCCTTATTGAATTTTGGGAGAATTCCAAAATACTGCTGAAGCACACACTGAGCAGAAATGGTGGTTCTTAACTCTGCAAGTTTATTTTTTATATACATATAACAAATATATTCATATACAGAGCTAGTGAAAGATCCTGTC
Source organism: Setophaga petechia (assembly GCA_024362935.1). NCBI lineage: Eukaryota > Metazoa > Chordata > Aves > Passeriformes > Parulidae > Setophaga > Setophaga petechia. The sequence continues at coordinate 1,326,068 of JANCRA010000080.1, forward strand.
CTCTTTCTGCTGCCACATTCAGGGAGAGTTGATCTGCATGAAACCTGGTACCAACAGTTATTTTCCTTCACAGTGCAAAAAAATCTGTGTACAAACATGAGGGCAACAGGGAACTGACTGAGGACAGTGAAACAAGCCCTGGAAATTTGGTGAAAGCATTGAGTCTGTCCCTGGTTTTATAGAACAATGAGCTGGTGCTGTACAATCTTCAGGATATGATCAAAAAAGCTGTCAAAGCACAGAAACATAACTCAAGTACTTCTTAGGGTGGTTTTGATGAACCCAGTGGATCAGACTATCATAAAGCTTCTTACTAATTGAACTGGATGTGGCAACGAGGAGAATAATTTATGCACCATGACTGTTTCACTCTGCTGGTGCCCAGTGCATTTGTGTTGGAGTGAAAGAGATGGCACCCACAGCAATAAACTTAAAATTTCCTGAGAGAATGCTCAGATGAAAAAAAAAAACAAAAACCCAAACAAAATAAAAATTTAAAAAAAAATTACACCAAGCCCACATCATTTTGTAATACCTCATTCTCAAAAACAAGAGATTTTAACACATGAAAAATCATAGAAACACAGAATGGTTTGGGTTGGAAAGGACCTCAAAGGCTCACCCCTGCCATGGCAGGGACACCTTCCACTGTCCCAGGGTGCTCCCAGCCCTGCCCAACCTTGCCTTGGACACTTCCAGAGATCCAGGGCCATCCACAGCTGCTCTGAACAGATACATTCCCTGTCTGCCAGGCAATTTAGTTTAGTTAAAATATTGTTTGATTTTTTTCAGTTAACTCAGCAAATTTCTAGACCCCTACGAAGGTCACATAATTCTATCCACTAATCCATGATTTTCTATAACAGCTTTAAAAAAAGCCTTTACTCGTTTCCAGTGAGCTTTGTGAACTTCATGTACTGCAACAGGAAAAGGTTTTAGGAAATACAGGAAGCAGTTTACTGAATGATCCATTTTTTACATTTTTTAATTATTATTAAGTTTTTAAATTATGTTCCTTTTCTATGTGACTTTGAAAAAACTCATGATCTGCCTGAAACCCTACACACCACAGGCACATAAAGAGGCTTCATTAAACTATAATATTCTTATTTTAATCTTTAAATTATTAAATTTGCTGCCACTCAGTGCCAGCATTTTGAGGCAATTATAGAAGTGTTTTCTAAGACTTTTAAATCTTTTTGGCTAAGATATCAATCACAGGCCTTGCCTAAAAATGTCCCTGGAATGGATATTCATCTTTTTTCCTTATGCCAGAGGTGAAAACTATATACCCAGCTGAATATGCAATTTCCCATTACTTGTATTATCATAGCACCCCAGAGACCTGAGGGAGGGCCAGAATGTGATCAAATGCAGGTTATTGAGCTAAATCCTGCCCTTCCTGGGGATCTCTATTGCACTCCATGCTCTGGAGCCCTCAGGAATGGATCCCCTGGCTGGAGGAGATGCTGGCAGTGCATTAATTAACGTGCTGGTGCTCATTAAACAGGGCAATCACAAAGTGCTGGGGGAGCAGCAGTCTGGGGTAATGCAAGGAGTCCCAGATTTGCTGCAAACACTGATTTACCTGCTGAAACTCTGCCTTGCTGGCTCTGAGCAAGGGGCCACTGCCAGCAATCCTTGGGACAGGGGACTCTCTGGAGGGGAAAGCTGAAGGATTATAAACCATCTAATTTTTGCTGTAGTTTGTTTCCTAAAACACAGTTTAGAAGCTGCACTGGTCAATACCACTGCCCAAGGCACCTGAACATAATTTTGCTTTCTTTTTTAGGTTACATCCTTGTGCTGGAGACACAGGAAAAGAGATCTCTGGGAATCAGACATTGTGTGCACATGGCAGAGCACCCCTTTGCTGCAGTTCCACCCCAATACACAAGATTTAGGCTGGTAGGATTCATTCAGGGGGTAATCCATACTCTGCTTTTTACAGCCTGGTACCTTAATTCCCCATTTCAGAACCCCCCAAGTTTACACCTACTTATTCAGTTGGCATCAATTCACCCAATTCTGAGTTGCCAGCTCACCAGCAAGTCAGTCCCATTCAGGAAGGGGTCACAGGCTTTTAAATTCAAATTAAATTCCAGCTGTTTGCTTTGATTCTTTCTTGGCACTGCAAGGCACATTAAAGACTGACAACTACAGATGAAGAAAACCCAAGAGGAATTCAAGCCTGCAGATTTGTCCAGCTCCTGTCCTCACAAAGACCACACAGTCTTGACCTAATTCACACCATCAGGGGTTTGCATTACTCCTCAAAACAATCACACTGCTGGTGGCACCCAAATATCCCACTTGCTCTGCCTGAAAGATCCAAAAGCCTTAACAAAAGCTGGACTCAAAGTCTGAACCACCATTTCTGAACCACCATTAGCTTCACCCTACCACCTATAAAGAGAGTTCAGGAATGATGCTTTGTTCTTGTGCTGCCCTGGAAAACTGCAAATTATTGGATCTCCAATCTCTTCTAAGATCTCAGATCACCAACATAAAGTTTAAACCCCATTTTCAATCAAAAAATACTTTTTAAGGAAAGAATTGCTGTTTATTTTCTTCCTCCCTGAGGTATGAAACACAGCATTCAAATACATCAAATGCTCTGATGCTGCATCATTCATTTACTTTTATTTCAGACAGGATTTTTTTGCAGCAAGAAAGAGAGCATGGATTTCCACCTGTGAGCATTTTTGCAGATTGCAGAACTTCCTGGCAGATAATCACAGAATCATAAAATGGTCTGAGTTGGAAGAAACCTTAAAAATCATCTTGTTCTAAAACCCCAAAATTCTACTTTTTCACCTTGTGACAAATTCACTATCATTCTACTCAAACTCTCATGGCCTGTACATCTTCACACAAGGTTGGTAATTGTTTCCATGGGTTAAAATGGAAGGCACAGGTGTCTGTGACTCCGTGCCAAGGTCTCTGAGCCCCCTGCCAGGGTCTGGAATCACCCAGGGCAGCCAGAGGGATGTCCTGGGTCCCAACAGGGGGATCCCAGCAGCTCCTCTGGCTCCACACACACAAAGCCCTGGTTTGGAGAGCCCAGCCCTGCTCAGGCTGAGCACAGGGACAGCACCAGAGCCCATTCCCCATGCCAGGCTGGAACTGCCAGGCACACACTGCTGCCATGTTCACACTCATAGATGTGCAAACCCAGGGCATGGGAATATTCCTCTGTCTGCTCTGGGGTGCCCTGACCCCCAGGGCAGCACTGACTCTGACCCTCATCCATGGAGAAGTTTCCCAGACTCAAAGATAGACTGGAATCCACAAAAGTGTGAAATAAATTATAGAGAGCAGTGTAGGTGCATCACTTGGTGAGAAATTGAGGGTTTGGGATTTTTAGTGTGTTGTGGATGGAAGCAAGATGGAGGGCACAGGGTGTCATCCTGGGTTTCTTCTTCATGCTGCTTCTTCCTTCTCCTCCATGGGTTTGGGTGGCATTTTGTAATTGGGCAGAAAAGTCCACATTGGAATCTCTTTGTCCTCCTCATTGGGATCCAAAAGTCCTCTTTGGGATCAGTTATTGAGTTGAAGGGGAGGATAATCTGGGTGTCTGTTCTTGGTTGGATGGTTTAGTCTTGAAGGACCTTGTGACAAGGGGTTGTTGGCCATCTTGTGCCTTCTAATGAAAAGCTGCAGAACTCTCAATAGTGAGACTTTTACTAATAAGAAATAATAAAGACCTGAGTCTGAACATGAGCCACTGTCTCAAAACTGCCCCAGAGAAATCAATAACTGGTACCCCCACAACACTCACTATAAAGCCTTCACCTACAATTGAGGTTTAAAATTCCCTGAAAGGCAAACAGCACTGAAACACTTTCTTAATGTGGAGTTGCAGGATAGACACATCAACAAACAATCCAAATGCATCTCCATGGGACTGCATTAAAATAATGGATAAGATCTATCAATTAGCAGGTCAAGCATCTCCCTTTTAAATTCTACCTTGGAAATGAAAGCTACATAGAAGAATAATCATATTACTCTTCCAGAAAAAAAGCAGTATTTCTGGAAAAGACAATGTTTTATAGGTCAGTACTTACCATCACTTTAGATTATGTGAGAAAGTCTTTAAGTGTTACTTTATAGACCTTTTAATACAATTTTCTACCATTAAGTAAATGCATGCTGTATTACTTTTAATAAAGAAACTTAAATACTGAGGGACTTTCAATTTGGGCTTGTTTGCAGACCTCCCTAACACTGCACACAGGAAGTCAGCCAGACAGGTAAATGGAAGTAGGAGCAGGACACACAAGGCTTTGAAGACCTCACTTGGCAGCTGCTCAGTGTATTAGGAAAATGTGGCTTAGTTCCAGCAGTGGCCTCTGATAATGGATTTTCTGAAGAACAACTTTAACACTACTTTTAAAACTCTGTATTAATGCTGCTAGAGAAGATTGCACACAACTGCATTGTCTGTCCTTTCTGTCCCTGTTGTACTAAACTGACCACAAGCTGTGTGACCTCCCCTCCTCTGTCACCTGCAGCTCTGGGTTTCCTCTCTCTGACTCTTTCATGCTTTCTTCTGGTAGTAGCAGCACAGAGTTCAAATCAAGATGCAGGAACAGAAAGCAATGTTTGTGCTTTCTCTGCTCACTTTCCCTTTTAACTGATAATCTTAGGTGGAAAAAAAAAAAGGCTGCTTAAATTTAATTAATGAAGCTGAAAATTTCAGTTTAGAAGTCAACTACAGAAAATCACAAAAATTAGATAGAACTAAGTGTGCAGCTCATGACCTTGCCACTGCTGTAAATGAGGAAATGTTCTCACTGTACCAATGCTTGAGCAAAGGCAAAGGTTTAATTGCATTTTTTCTGTGGTACAAGTGGACATATTAAAACTGAGCATGGGGAGAGAGGAGAGTTAATTTGATAAATCTTCTAGGGCTGCAGAAAAGACAGTTGGTACTTAAAAAGCAAAATACTACAGTGCGAGCTTCCCCTCTCCCTCCTTTCCAACTTTCACTTATCAAAGCATCCCAGAGCTCCTCCAAGCTTTATCACTGACACTGCTGATCCATACAAATGCTGATGATGGCTGTTCACAGATCCAAAACATTGCATGCTGCTTTTTTATTGTAGAGATCCTTTCCCTCCTTCTTCCAAGAGCAAAACCCTTGACCCACCTGAGAAATCACAGAAATATGGGAGGGAGGGCGTTGGACCAAAACAAAATAAACCAAACAACAGCAATTTTCTCATGACTGTGTAAGAAAATGTCCCCTGGTTCCAATTACTGTCATGCAGCTGAGCTGATGAGATGTTGGGACTTGAACCTGCCGTGGCATTGCACCAGAGCCCCTGCAAGTGCCCAGCTTTAGTCCAGCTTCACAAGCATAAATGTCATCTAATTTTTATCATCATATTTTCTGAAAAATCCCTTTGCCAGGATTTCTTCTCCTGGGAAGCTGAGAAGCCTCAGAGAAAAAGGAAAACAATATTATCTCATTTGCTTCTCCTGTGTTTGCTGCTTTGGAATGTGGTTGGAGATTGTTTATCCAACAGGTGATTGTTTGATTGGTTTCATGTGAATTGTTTTAACTTAATGACCAATCACAGCCGGCTGTGTTGGGACTCTGGAGAGTCACAAGCTTTAAATTAGTATCTTGTTAGGCCTTTCATAAGTATCCTTTCTCTATTATTTAGTATAATTTTAATATAATATTCTTTAGTATAATATATTATCATAAAATAATAAATTAGCCTTCATAAAAACATAGGGTCAGATTCATCTTTCCTCCCCACAACAGGAGACCCCAAAAACACCACACTTAATCCCTTGGTAAATTGCTTTAAAAAAGATTGCTGAGTATGAAGAGCTCCCCAGCACACCAAGTAAGATATCAGACAGTTGCCAACCTCATGAAAGAGAGCCCAGAAGTGCCAAACTCAGTTTCATGCCACTGTGCCAGTGTTACACAATCTCCTGGTGGTTTTATCCCTTTCACAATGCTGGCATGCCGTGGAACAGCAATAACCTCACCCACAAACACAATTTAAATGGCAGAGCTTGTGTAGGTGCAAAAACTTGAGCTCAGTGGAAAGCTTTTGCTTGTGCATCTGCCCACAAAAATTTCACATTAACCCCACAGAGGAGTGACTTTAAAACAATCTGAACAGTTACACCACAAAGCCCTCCCTGCTGGGCAGTCAAGGACTGACTATGGAAAATTTTGGGGCTACAGGGGAATATAACAGAAATATAAATGTCCTAAAGATGCCCATCCTGTTGTGTCCAAACATATATTGGATATTAAGGAGAAATCTTCCCTGTGAGGGTGGGCAGGCCCTGGCACAGGTGCCCAGAGCAGCTGTGGCTGCCCCTGGATCCCTGGCAGTGCCCAAGGCCAGGCTGGGCAGGGCTTGGAGCAGCCTGGGACTGTGGGAGGTGTCCCTGCCCTGTGAATAGATAAATTTTAATGTCCCTTCCAACCCAAACCATTTTATGACTCTGCAACAGTTGTTAATCACACAGAATTTGTTTACTGAAAATTCCTATGCTCTTTTCTCCACATCCCATCCTGCATTAAGCATCTGGTATATCTCTGGGTTTTGGGGTTTCTTTGGTTTGTTGTTTTTGTGGGTTTTTTCCCCCTTATAAATAGATCCCAAATAACTGAAGATTGCTGAATTTAAAATACCAAAAGCCTGCTAAAAATTCCAACTAGCAGCACTCTGGAAACAGAACACCACAGGATACTGGGAGGGAAGGAACCAGCAGGGCAGCAAAATTCATTTGCTTTGCTGCAGTTTGCAACGGGAGCTTCCCGTGTGCCACCACCACCTGCAGCTCTGAGCATCATCTGGAAAAGAACACGAGGGGGGAAAATAACCACAGCCACTCCTGCAGCCACCACAGGCAGGGAGAAGCCCACCAGGAGCACAGATCACCTTCTCTGTTACCTGAGCTGCATTTGAGAGCCAGGATCTCTTCTGCATTCACACAATATTGACACAATTCACAAATACTCACACAATCCAAGAAGGTTTTGCTCCTCAAAGAACCCTCCTGCTCAGTCCATTCAAGCAATGATATGATCTTGTAATTTAGGAATTCCTCAGAGAGTGTTTGGTGTTCTAGAAGAACACAAGTGACTTTAAACTGTCTTTCAAATTAAACAGCATCAGTTCCCCTCAGAGGATGAGTTAGATATGAGTCTGCTTCACAATACAGAATGAGATTGCTGTGACTGCTGTCCCCTGGGAAGAAATTCCACAAGCAGGAAATGGAAAATTCTCCATTTTCCTGATGTTCCCCACAAATCCAAGTGTTACAATACAACACAAAATGAACAATACTCACAGGCTGAGATGTTTAAGGTAAAAAAAGCTTGTTTATTTCCAGATCTTGATATTTATAGAATTCTAAAAGTGACCATAGACTGGAGGATGAAATTACCACCTCCCCAACTACACTGGTGTCCTAGTTTGAAAAGGAAGTGAGCTTTTTGGGAGTTTGTGGTCAAACCAATCAGTGCTGAAATTTGAATATTGGCACATGGTGTGGCCACTGAGGACATGGATACACTCTGAGAACACAGGGGGTTAAAAGCAGAGAACTCCCAGGGGGAAAACAGTCCATCAGCTCTCTCCTCCTCCAGAAAGGAATGCAAAAAAACCAATCATTATTTACATGAAAAGTTCATGAGAAACTCCACTACAAAAGTGTAAACATCAGAAGGCTTAGGAGAACTTCAGAAGAACAGGGCAACATCCAAGTGTCACCATATTGAAATGCAAAGTAGTGTTCCATCTCTAAAATCCAGATTTATTTAAGCTGGAAAAGCCATCCAAGATGATTGAATCCAACCATTCCCCAGCACTGCCAAGGCCACCACTAACCCATGTCCCCAAGTGCCACATCTACACCTCTTAAATCCCCCAGGCATGGTAACCCCACACTGCCCCGGGCAGCTGTGCCACAGCTTGACAACTCTTTCCAAAAACACTTTTCCTAAACCTCCCCAGCACAACCTGAGATCACATTTCTGCACATGAAGAAGCAACTGTGCAAGAGAGAAACAAGCAGCAAATAATAAATTACTGCTGAATGCTCTGAGCTTGGCACTCATTGAACTTTCTTTGATAATTTTATACTCATAGCTGTGACCCTGCAAATGAAAGTGCAGATCAAATCCTCATTCTTAACGATTTTTCCAAAGCCTTTAAGCCAGTAAAGATTTGCTAAACTCAGGAGTCATAAAATCTATTGTTTCACTGCCCTGAAACACTTAGAGAATTTGTCAATATTCAGAAAAATTACCATTCAAACCTCCTGCAGCTTCAAGTGGAAAGCAAAGGGAGGGAATTAGGATCAGCTGGTTCATGTACTAAATCCAAGCTGCAATAAAAGTATAATACTCAGCTTCTCAAAATCTAAGGTGGGAGAAATCTGAAGTTTGTCTTAAATCACAAGGCAAACTAGATTTATTTGTAGGATTAATTCTTGGAAGCAAAGAGCATTTGGCTGCTTGTGACACTTGGGATTTCTGTCCCTGCCTTTCCCACTTAGAAATAGATCCTGCAAGCCTTAATATTCGAGAAATGTTTTACTGGAAGCACAAAGTACTTCAATATTAGCTAAAAAAAAATCTAAATTGTTACTTTGATCCTTTTATTTTCTCCTCACATTTATCTAAGTGAAGAATGATACACAGAAGAAGAAACAACTGCAGTTGAGCAAAGAAAATTTCTTGTCTTTCATGAGAATTTTAGTGCTCAAACATCCTCCAGAGGAGAGGAGGTCTCATTATCAATGTTACTCCTCCTATTCACCAGTGCAACAAGCACAGATCAGTGTCATCACTTGGGATTTTTTTTTTCCAATTTTGCACACAGCAAATCAAGCCAAGCCCTCCAGCTCTGAAGACCTGAGCAGACCCCGAGGCACAGCCAGTAGGAAGGAGAACATTTCTGAGAACATTTCTGAGAACATTTCTGAGAACATTTCTGAGAACATTTCTGAGAACATTCCTCCCAGTGCTGCAGGAAACCCACCCAGGTGACCTTGATTTGCAGGCTCAGCTGACAGCAGAGGAGAGCACCAAGCTCTGCTATCATTAGCACATCACCACCAGGCAGGAATTACACTTCCCTTGTGGAGGTTTCACACAGAGCTGAGCTGTCACCCCTGTCACAATCCCAACCTCCTCAAGGTGCCATCAGTGGGCTGAGCAGCCACGTGCAGGTTTGCTTCACACTCACTCCACAGCCTTCAACTCAGCCAAAACTGCTCAGCTGCCCCAACACCTCCTCCGTGGCAGCTGTAAGCAGGATCTGATTTACCTCCAGGAGACAAATGGCCCATTTCAGTCAAATGAGGCAGCTCCTGGAAGGGGGAGCACAGAAAGGATGGATGCTTTATTAATATGCTTTATTTTCATAACACACAGAACAAGAGGAAAGCACACTGCACACAGCTCTCTGCTCTTCTGATGACAACAGGACCTCCACTCATTACCCTCACTTGTTTGAATCAAAGAAAAATAAACCCTGAATTAAAAATAATACTATTCTGAAACACTGACTTCAAATCATGTACAGCAATTTTCTGGCAAATCATTTAAACATTTATTGATGTACAACTGTTCTGTACAATTCTACATGTGTAAGAGCCTGAATGAGGGATGTGGGACCCCAGGAGCTCTCCAAAATGCAGTTTATTCCATCCAAGACATTACACCAGTCCAGCATGGTGGATGACAGAGCTGTGCCCACAGCTGTCAGCTCCAGCTGCAGGCAGGCCTGGAGACCCTTTGGTTTTGGTTACAATGCATTATAGACTTTTCTTTGCTGAGCATCTTCATACAGTAGAACCAATCTATACCTTAACTATTATCTATAGCCCATCATAATTACTATAATTACCATATTCATGTTACTGTTCTCCAATCACTAACAGTCAGTACATTACAGTTTAAGCCAAAAGTTGTTTCTCAGTTTTCTTGCAGTGGAAAATTCTGAGACCTTTTTTCTACTTGCAACTTTGCTGCCTTGTTTGCCTGTGCTCTCTTTCTGCTTGGTAAAAACATCTTCTTGTTTGGGGTGGGTTTATCCTTTGCTCTAAGCCATAAAACCCCTTCTAACTAACACACCCTTTGCCTCCTTGGTTGTCCAGTAAGACTGGCTCAGCAATTCTTTTCTTCTATATCAAAACTTGCTTCCATCTCTATTCCTTCATCAGACTCTACATTTAAAAATCTTTCTGCTAAGCATACATATCTTTGAGACTTTCTTGTCAAACTTTCATCCTTCCCAACACACATCCAAGATGTTTGGACCTGTCTCTTTAACCAATCTGTACTCCAAGCAGTCAATATAGCACTGATAGGGCCCTCACAAAGGAGTCACACTCTAAATTTCCAGAAACAAAACTACTGCCACCTTGGCAAAAAGGCAGCAAACAGCAAAAACTCCTTCAAAAACTGGGAAGCAATCTAATCACACCAATGCTAGGTGTATAATTTTTAAATACAGTAATTCCTGGCACATTCTCTGTAAAAAGAAAACATTAAACTCTGTGTACAAATATTCACTGGAAACATGTTCACTGTCTCGCAATAAAAAAAATAAATTACATCTGTAGGACTGCCTAGGATGATTTTCAACCAGGTAGGAAATAATCAGTTGCTTACAAATCTAGGATTGCAAATAAGTACAAGATTGGAAACATACATATATATATTCTGAAGCAAAAATCTTGTAGACAACTACAGCTAAAAATGCAGAAGTAAAAACTAGATTTGTTCCAAAGCATGTGGCTGTTAAAGTAGAGCTGTTCTCATTTAGGTGTCTCTAACCACATACACCCAAAAGTGTAGAGGAAAATCCTAATGAGACCCAGACAGCACTCAAGGCAAGCTGGAATTAGTTGTTTGGATTGGTTTTTGGCTGCTTTTTTGTTTATTTGGGGTTTTTTTGTTGTTGTTTTTGTTTTGTGTGTAGAAAAGAGACAGGAGAAGAGAATTAGGGGTTTGTGTTGTGTTCTGCCTTTTTAAAACATGTTATTAGAGGCAAGCCATATCTCAGAAACCAAAGCAGCATCAGCAGTCCTGAATTCTAACAAAGTACAAACACTAAACTACTCAAAGAGCTGACAAAACCAGATCCACTCAGATGAGAGAGAGAAAACAAAGATCCTTTTGCAATAGTTCTCTGAAGCCATTGAAAAAAAATCCCAACTTCAAGCAGAAGCTGGGAGCTGAAATGCACAGCATAATCCAGAGCAGAAGTCTCTGGTGATTTCTTTATCTTTCTCCTCAATTTGGCTGATACCAAATACTAAGGTGGTTCAAGAGATCTTCAGAGAAGAAGCAGGTATGGAAAAATCCAACCACAGCATTAATTTTGATGGCCTTAAATAAGGAAACATAGGTCAAGACAAGCATTGCTCAGTCAGGAAGCCAGAGCTGGGCTGGAGGGCTCTGTGCTGGGAAGATTCAAATAATATATAATGTATATTAAATTATACATATATTTAATTATAACCAGAAAATTTATACATTATATGATATATATAACATAATATATATTATCTATATTATAGAATAATAATTATGTATATATAATATATAAATTGCTGGCTACACACATTCACAACCAGCAGTTTCAACCTGAAGTGTGGAGCCAAAATGAACTTTTGGAGCAGTTGGGCAGAAGCCATGGTGAGGATGAGTGTGCCCTGCTCTGCACAGGTGAAGTCAAATATCTGAAGGGGATGCTAATTAGTGCTTGAATTTTAAAGGATATTGACATAAAAGTAGTTCTAGAGCTAGACTTAAAACTTTTGGAGTTTGGTAAAAAAGTGTTTGCCACCTAAGTCTTTAGCCAGGCCAGGGCAAATACCTTCTTGTTCTTTAGAACTGAACAAGTACAGAAAATAGAAGAGCACAAATGCACACCCATGGCAGCTGAACCAGGAGACTGCTGCCAAAAAAGGCCTTAGTGAAAAGGGGTGTTTAAAATAATGTTTTGTGAAGCAAAGTTAATTAATACAATTTAAATGGCATCACTAAAACACACCAAAAAAGAAACAACAGACCACTAGAACTCTGATCTGATATTCAGCAGAAATAAACTTTCTGAAGTGTTCCTTTTATCTCCTCACATCCCCACAACTTCACTCCAGCACCTCCCTGTCCCCTCCTCCTGACCTGAGCCAGGCAGAGCAGGGCTGAGCCCAGCTGGGTGCCCACTAATTTGGCAGCTACTACAAAATTTGGTACTGCTCCCTACCCACTTCCCCCTCCACCCCTGCAAAATGTTACCCAAGACTAAATCCCACTTAGAATTCATCTGAACTCGGTTGTTTGCTTAAAAAAACCATCAGAGAAAAGGAACAGAGAGCAGCTGGTGAAGATAACGTGCCATGGAAGTGAAGTTTGGGGCTGAAAATGCTTTCCATCACTGCTGTCAGGCACCCTTCAGCTGCACTGCAAACAGGAGTGCAGATCACAGGCTCTGTGTGGATCACAACCTGCTCTCACACCATGACAAGTAGGTCACACAGGCTGATCTGGCCAGCTAAAAGTATCTGCAGAGCTGCCCCAAATTCTCCAAAACCTCAAAAGGCACCAAGGAGAAGTGCAGGGCTCCCTGCCTGCCCCAGGCTGGGAGTGGGGACAGCAAAGATTTCTGAGATTGCAGAGGAACAAAACACAGCCAGAGTCCTCACTGTGGTCTGAAAGGGATGGGGTTCTGAGGTGTGAAATTACAAATAATTTCTACATCTCATATCCAAAATATGAGTATGTAGAGATGTCAGATTCCCCTTTTCCTTTTGGAAGGTTCTAAGCACTACATTTCTGGTCCCATAGCTGTCACTGCCCTCTGTACAGCAGAGCACACTCTGAATTACATCTGAAGAGCTTTGCCCTATTATTTGTTTCACATAGGCAGGGAGGAGAAAAAACCAGGAAAATTGGACTTTCCCCTCTCACGTTCCCTGCAAGCCACTTATCTCTCTCTCAAGAGCTGAGAGAATTTCCCTGCTGTATTTCTATGTTCCTGCTAGTAATGAGTAGTTTCCTCTTGTAGACTCAGGGCTGCCTAGGAGTTCTACTATAATGACATAAAAAAGCTCAAATAAACTCCTAGAGCCTGTGCATCAAAATAATGTGTTTATTGCAAACCTTTTTACTTTTTTTTTTTTTTTTTGCATTGAAAAACCACCAGTTAAATGTGGCTGTTTTCATCAGCTGCAATTTTTCCCTAGTTTGGTTGGTTGGTTTTTGGGTTTTTTCCATTGAGACCTCAATACAGAAGATAGAAATCCAAAGGATTACACAGAGTGAATGTTCCTGTACCAAAGATCCTGCAAGTTACTACAGATATTGCTTAGTGGTTATGATTTTTGTGGTTTCTGATGTGCAAAAGCTGTGATACCTCTGTAATAATTTACAGATAGCATTGCTGATATGCTGCAGGTGTAACTGCCCAGAGCAGGACCCCAAACAACATTCCTGGAACAAACTAATAATAAAGCAATTTTTATTGCTGCAAGATGTCTCTCTCTCTTTGTGGGCGCAAGTTCAGAAAGCACAATTTGAAGGTTGTCCTACAATTCCCTCTCTTACACAAGTGACAAACACTTGCACTTCTCAGACAATGAAGTGGTCACATTAAGAAATTCCTTCTTTGTTCTCTCACAAAACACAGCCCAAGCCTTCTCTACCTAGAGGGAGCCTATAAATCTCCACTCTACCAGCAGTTTTCCCTTTCTACTTTCCAGCCTCCCAGGCTAGGCTGGCAAGGAATATTCCCTACAAATCACCCAGCTTCTCCCAGCCCAGAGTCTGGGAGCAGAGGATGAGGTCCCCACACTGAAATTTCTGTGGCACTTGGCATCATGCATTAACATCAGCTCCTCCGCAGTGTGGGAAATACTAAAGGTAAGAAAAATTTCAGAAAGCTGGAAAAGCTTAGATGTTGTCATCTTATTACAAAAGTTCCATACCTTCTCAGTGATTTCTCATGGGCAACTCCTCACAGCACAGCCAACAAACTCCAACTCCCTTCTCACCCAGCCAACCCACCCTTTTATAGCACTCATCCTTATTGGACACAGCTGTGCCCTGTTAAGGGCAGGGCTGTTCCTAATCTTTGGTGATTGGTACAGCTGCAGCTCCTCAGGGGTGAGATTGCCTTCTGCACTATTCTCTTACATTGTATCCCTCCATACCTAGAATCAGAAAGAACAGAGAACTTACAACAAGCTAAAGCTGCAAAGTCAGAAAGTAGAAAAAGTAAGAATGGTACAGCAAGCAAGGACATGAAACAATAGCCTGAGTTTTGGGCTTGGCTGAGATGGACCTTAAGACTGCAGGAAAATGTGCTTAGCAAGATAGGAGAAGGTTTTAAGCTCAATAATAATCTGTTGTGTCTAATAATAATTATAATATAATAATGGTAATGGTACAATAATGTATTGTTAATAGAAGGCATACAAGCAAGCATTGTGTACAGCAGGTGTACATGTACTTTTAGTAATTGGCTAGAACAATTGTCTGTGAGCTTTAGCAGTATGCTATTGGCTAGAAAGTTTTTTAAATGCTCTGTAACAAAAAAATCTTTGGCTGCTGCTGGTTATATGTGAGCTTTTGCCATCTTTCTGTTGTCTCACCATGTCATGAGGCTGATGCTGCAATAAAAACTCAAGGAATGAATCCCAGCAGTTCCATCCTGTTGGTGAAAAGACAAAACTTCCCAACACACCACATTTCCTGCCTTCCCCAGCAGCTGCTTTATGCACAGTGACATTCTGCTTGAAGTCTGCTCCAGGGGAATGAGTACTATGGGATGGATTTCCAGCACAAGTTTCACAAGTAGGTCAAAGGCAGCAGCAGCTCTCACCTTCCACAGGCACTGCTGCTCCTGCAGACACTGAGAGCTGCAGAGGGGCTCCAGTGCTGGGGACAAGGGTGTTATGGACAGCTTGCAGTGAAGAATGAGCACAAATCCCAAGAGATGTGTCCAGCTCTGGGCCCTCAGTTTGGGAAGGACCTTGAGGGGCTGGAGCACATCCAGAGGGGACAGCAAGGCTGGAGAGGGGCTGGGAGCACAAACCCTGAGAGGAACCCCTGAGGGAGCTGGGGGTGCTCAGCCTGGAGAAAAGGAGACTCAGGGCTGCCCCCATCACTCTCACAGCTCCTGAAAGGTGCCTGTGCTCAGCTGGGGCTGGGCTCTGTCTGCAGCAGCACTGACACAACCAGAGCACACAGCCTCCAGCTGCACCAAGGGAAATACAGGCTGGAGATTGGGAAAAAGCTTTTCATGGAAAGAGTGATAAAGTTCTGGAATGGCTGCCCAGGGAGGTGGTGGAGTCCCCATCCCTGGGTGTGTTTAACAAAGCCTGGATGTGGCACTGGGGGCCAGGGCTGAGTTGAGGGGTTGGGGCTGGGTTGGACTCGATGGTTTTGAAGGTCTCTTCCAACCTGATCATTCGGGGAATCAGTAAAATAAACCACCAAAGAGGAAGTGAAACAGCAACACTCCCCTTTCCTGCCATCACTGCTCCAGCAGAGCTCACTGCTCCACTTTGGGGATGCTGACAGCCACATCTCAGCCTCCTGCTTACCTGAGCCTCACTGAGCTCCTCAGATGGCACAGTGACACAGGGGAGGGACAGGAGCAGGAGCACCATTGATGTTGCACATGCTTGAAGTAGAATTTTCATGAGAAAACACACAGGTTTCTCCCTGACAGTGTGAAAGGCCCACAGGGAACATTTAGCTGTCATAGTCACTGCTCCTTTCATCCAAAACAGGTGTGTGCATTTTCCTTCCCTCCACCCAAGCATGGGAGAGCATGAGCAGGAGCACAACCTGCTCCTGGGAAAGTCACACAACCAAAAGGGAAGAATTTGGACAGAGTTCCTGGCACTCACATCCATCCAGCCTGCAAAAACTGAGAGGAAGGAGACCAATTCCCCAATAGCTTAATACTAACCTACATTCTGAATATTCTGTTCTGGCACTGGGTGTCTCATGAGCAGAATTAACTACAGGGCCAAGGAAGTAAAAGGCAGCAAAAATATTCCTCCAGCATACGACTCTGAGGGTCCCCAAGATGTAACAGATTGAGCTGGACATTGGGAAGGACAAACACCTTGGTTCTAGGAAAGGGAGGATGGGCTCTGTCCCAGCTGAGGACCTGGGATAAGAACTGCAAACCTTCCTCTGGATTGTGCTGGCAAGCCTGTTTCAAGACATCAGGCTGAGACAAAGCACCTCAGGCCAGCCTGTCAGGCTACTGTCCTGTAAAAATTCCTACAGAATTTGTGGACAAGCCATTTCCTTAATCTTTGACCTCTGATGTCACAAGGTGACCCAACCTTTTATTCTTCATAACGCCTTTCTTAAGTCTGTCTACATAGCCTACATGTCCATTACACTGTGAAAAATGGCTATTTTATGATTGGCCTTTCACAAATATTAAAATGAATATTATATGTGTTATGCTAAAAAGTTACGCTGTATTAATTTTTTTTAAGTAGTTTATTAAATATAGTTTTAAGTTAAAACATAATGTTAAAATAGAAACTATGTATGTGGGATATTTTTTTAAAGAAAGGAATGAGGTACTCACACCAAGATAGCAGCCACAGGACACCTAAATCTTTCAGAGAAAGAGAATTTTTTGCTCCATTATCAGAGGAAATTAACTTCCTGCCTCACTCGGCTCTGAAGATGCCATCAGGATTCAGAGGAAGAAGTTGACACTGACCAGACAGAATCCTGTGTTTGAATGGAATTTATGCATCATGGATGAGGTGTATGAATATGCAACAGGCTGTTGCTTTTAAGGGTTAATCCTCTGTTAACGTGGGTCCTTTTTCAATCTTATTTTTGCCCAGAAAAAGGTACCCAAACTATCCACAACTCTTTGTTTTTATTATTTATTTGTATTCTCCTAATTCAAATTGTTCATATTTTTATTACTCTAATTATATTGCTATTTTTATAACCATTTTACTACTATTAAACTTTAAAAATTTTAAAAACAAGTGACTGGCATTTTTCACAACACCCAGAGAGAGGACAAAGCTTCACAGGCAGCAGACCTCAACTGCTCAGCCAGAAGACTCATGCTTGCTGCCCAGAACCAAATTAAAAAGCAGGAAAATTCTGAGATGCCACCACGAGAGATCTACAGAGCTGCACTGTCAGTTGTGAGCAAACATCCCAGCCCCTGCCAGAACAATGTCACTCACTGCAGACCTGTGAAAATTGTGCATATGGGGTGGCAGCAGGAGCCACATTTGGGGTTTGGTGGCTGCTGCAGGCAGAGGGAACGTGTGCCTCAGCAGGTACTGTGAAAGCAGCTGAAATGAGGAATGGTGGCACTTCCCTCACTGGAGTGTATTTGTGTTTTCAACCATGTGGGTGGGTAAGGCAGGTTCTACTGTAAGCATAGCTGTTCCTAAACAAAGAGCATTCCTGTAAACTCGAGGAATCTATTACACAGCACAGAAAAATATTTTTACACACAGAGTCTAATAACATGTTTTGTCAATTAGCTCAGTCACTGTTCAAAGGAGTCACCATCCTACCCTCTTCCCCTTCTTTCCTCCCATGAAATAGAAAAAGCAGCAGTTTTAGAAGTAGTTCTTAAACACAATTAGCATTTATTATAACTTCCCAGGTACAACCTACGCTTATCTCCCAACTGCACGAAGAGAGATCTCTTTGAGGGGTTATGATAAAAGTGGTTATTTCACAGCTGATCTCCACACACTGTTTTAACAAGCCTGCCCATTTCCAGAAAATCCTGTCACCCTATAATCTTCAGAAAGATTAAAGGTACATAACACAGCTTTAAAAACCCACATTGCTTAAGGTCTCTTATTACTCAGGTTTTCCCTAAACTCACTGTTCATTATTTCTCCGCCAAGAACTGAAATGAATTTCCTGTAATGCCACCAAGATGTCACTTTTAACAGGCAGCAATGGCTTCACTCCCCAGCTGCCAGAGGATCAAAGAGCACACTGGGACCATTATGTGAAGGAAAAGGTGAAAATAGAGCTGAATACCTTCCATCTCCTCAAGCAGCCTGAAGTGTTCCACCTTTAGCTCTAAATTTCCTGCATCTATCCCATCTCTGCCTTGAGAAGGCACAGACAGCTCTGCACTCCTGAGAATAAGGATGTTCATCTTTAACCTGAAATCAAAGCCCCAAGTACCCCAGAGCTTGCTGCATGCCCCCCAGAAAAGCGAGGCATTAAGCACTGCAGCAATAATTAGAGGAAAATAAGGTGCTCCCATTTCTTCCCTGCTTTTTGTGAAGTTGGAACATCTTCCTGAATTGCTATTTTCTCTCATCTCCCCCTCACCCTCTCGCCGTGGTTTTGTGAAGTGGCAGCCAAAAGCAGAGGTTGTTCCTAGGTGGGAACATGAAATTTAATTAGCTGCTCCCTCTCCTGAGAGGATGAGCTGGAGACAGCCAGAATCAGAAGGCACAAGCTCCTTCTGGAAGGAACCCAAGAAAATTCAACTTCAATCAGAAGGAGAGAAATGTTTATTCATTAGACCTCTGCCAGAGCTGAAACAGAAGAGGTATTTCCAACCCCCCTGCACTATTTGCAGGGCATTTCCTCTCATTTGTACTGGGTTGTATCCCACAGTTCCATTTTGGAAATCCAGCTCTGGATAATGGTGAGCCAAGTCCATCAGTCATCCCAGCCTCACTCACACCTCCCTAAAGCTAAACTCCCTTATTTTAGCTCACAGGCAGACACACAATGCCACCAGGAACCAGTTCTGTACTCTGGTGCTGTTTGAGATTTATTCTTTGGAGAGGAAGTGGCTACAGAATTTCACCTGCAGGGGGAAAGAGTCCCCAAAATTCATTGCCTAATGTTGTTATCACCCATCATCTACAGCATTCACAGCTTAGCAAAAATTATTTCATCTTCCGGGCAGCTTTAACAGCCATGGAAAGATGAGGAAAGCTTGCAGTTCTTCAAAGCAAACTTTCATGGCACAGCACTGAGAAACCAAAGGGACTGAATCACAATTTCTTCAATAACTTCATGAGCAAGGAGGAAAACTGAACACAATGAAAATGGACAATATTCCTTCAGTGAGCTCCCATCAGGAGCAGATGGAGATCAGGCCAGTGGCACAGAAATAGCTAAAACAATGTTATAAAACCTGTCAAGAAACCTCTGGACTGCATTAAAGAAGCAACATCACAGAATCCAGTAAGAAAACACTATTGTGATAACAGATAAAATGTGGGGGGAAATAGTAGAACAATTTACAGATTTCTATAAATGTCAGATATCTGTAACTTGGCTGGATAAAACTCTCACAGCTGGTGGTTTCATTGTTTCTTTTCAATAAAACTTAGAGGATTGATGAGAATTTTGAATATGTACAAAGGTGAACCTGTCAAAACAAAAGTGCTAATTCCAGTCCACTTTGGCTTAACTTAAAATTCCTCAACAGAGCAATAGCACATCCTTGCAGACAAATCACCTGTATCTGTTGGGATGACAAGGAAATGAGTAACAGCCAACAATTGTCATGGATCAATCCAATTTTTCTTCCACAGCCATGAACAGACTGGATAAAGGAATAACAGAAGTTAGATATTGAGACTCCAGTGAGGATTTTGTCACTGTCTCATCGGACAGGCTTCTAAACTGTCTCATTTTAGAGATGCCCCCTTTATTTAATACTTAGTAAAAACATCCATTCCCCAAGAATGAGCCAAATTGCTAATGAGAGATCAGAGCCACACAGCAAACTGCAGCCCAGCACGATGCTGAGAGCTTTGGAAGCACCTGGAAGTGCTTTCCTAAGGTGGAGGGCCCACAATAGGAGGAAGATATTGACAAATCTTGACAATCTCTCACTATTGACACTAAGATATTGACAATCTCTCACTTAAAGGAGAGTCAGGTCACAAGACCAACAGGTACAGGATCTCCAGCACCAGACTTTTCATGTCAGGGGATCTGAGAAACTGCCTTGCTGAACCTCCAGCTTTCATTTTCCAGTCACTCAGAAATGTTTCAGCAGTGCCAGGCAATAACACCCCAGTACACCCCACACAGGTGATGGCCTTGGCACTGCCTGCTCAGTGGCTGGAATTGAGGATCTTAGAGGTTTTTTCCTCTCAGGTTTCTGTGGTTGAGATGACCCCAAGGTATCAGAAAGTCTCTTTTTTCCCAGCCCTGAGACTGAAGAAGTAGTTGAGATTTGTCAGTTCTGCTTTTCAAGGTTGTTTATTTTCTCTTATCTATTCCATTCTTTCTCTGACCTGCTGAGATCTGTCCAGCAGGTTGGGTTGTGACACAGTCACTGCCCTTGGGGTGGTGTTGGCTTTTTTTTACTAAGAGCTGTGTGTACTTTATTTACAATAATCTTGCAATACCTATCACCCATGTTACACAGTCTGTCTCTACTCTAAACCAATCCAGAAGTGCCACCATCACAGCAGAAGATGGAGGACAAGAAGAAGGACAGGACATGCCCAGATTCCTCCGTCTTGCCTCTTGAACCCCCACTCTCAATCCCCAAAATTCTACTTTTTCACCCTGTGACTAATTCACTATCATTCTACTCGAACTCTTGTGGCTTGTAAATCCTCACACAAGGTTGGTAATTGTTTCCATGGGCTGAAATCAAATGCACAGGTGTCTTTGACTCCATGCCAAGGTCTCTGAGCCCCCTGCCAGGGTCTGGAATCACCCAGGGCAGCCAGAGGAATGTCCTGGGTCCCAACATTTTCCTACACAATTCTGTGATTATATTAACTCAAGGCTTTGCCACCAAAACCAAGCACTGGATCCTCCTGCAACTCTGAGTGCTCAGACTGGGTAAATGTTTGGACTCTCTAATCTCTGCAGGGCACAGGCAGAAAAGAACTTTTCTTTCCATTTCTGACAACACGAGGAATGCCAATGCCCAGCACAGAACATGCATCAATCTCTTTTCTACTGAGCAGACAGAAACCACAGCCCCTACTGCTCTGTCCAAGCAGCACATGGGCTCAGCTCAGACCTTGTTCCCTTCCTTGTCCCAGGGCCATGGGCAGAGTGACAGCAGCCACAAGGGTCACAGTCAAACCATCCCTGCTCCAAAGAGCTCAGCTGGGGATTCCACCCTGCCCCTTCAGCCTGCCCAGCAGAAATAAACCCTGCTCCCACACCATGGTCACCAGACTGATGCACTTCTTGAAAGGGATCCACAGGAAATATATCCACAATTTCAACCTTGCTGAGAGAGAAAAACTTTCCACAAGGGCTTCAATACAAACCCAATCACGTTTGCTTGTAAAGCACATTTATATTTGGGTAGTTGGAGATTTGGTTTCTCTTTTCCATGAGATATGAGCACAGAACACTCACATCTGAGCTGCTACCAAACACCTTAAAGCTCCAATTTCTGCCTTTTGTCTCCTCCAAGACTTGGCCTCTGCCTCCAGAGCCTGCCTAGGAGCTGACACAGGTATGCACAGATTCATCACTGAGGGCTGTTCAGAGCATTTTCAGTCCTGCTCAGCAGCCTGATTTCCAGTGGCACTTCCAGACTGAGCCTACAGAGATTTGGGCACACATTAGCAATTCATATGCCTCACTAAAAACCAATATTTCTTAATTTCACCTGTCTCTCCCAAGCCAATTTACTGGGGAGAGCACATGGGGGGAGGCAAGTCTGCTTTTACTGAATTTAACATGCACCAGTTCATGCTTTACAGCTCACACCTTCACGATACTGACTGTTCTGCTGGGAGGAAAACAAACCATTTCCAATCCCTGGTTGTTTTATCCTCCCTTCTTTCATCAACAAGAAAAGTGCATCATGTTGTACCAAACCAACCTTTTCTTTAGTGACTATTTTACACCTCACTTCTTGCTGTTAATGCAACTGAGACACACTAAGAAAAAAGAACATTTCTTTCACCCAGTTCCCCTCCTCCAGCAACACATCCAGCAGTAGGGAAATGATGTGGAGAGCAGAAAACTGGAATCATAGCACAAATACAGTATAGCTCCTTACTAATGTGTGACAGAGACAAAGAAAGCTCAAAGTCCTTTGGAGATACAAGTTCACAGGCTTGGTTTTACAATTCTCCTTCCCCTGGTACAAGATCTCACTGCCTGCAGAAACAGGGCTAAGGAAAGCTGACATCTCTTTGTCTTTCCTAGCAGAGCATATGCAGAAAGGGACTGGAACAGTTCTGACTTTACTTGCCCAGACTGTTGATTCCAGAGGCAGTTTCTGGATCTAATTTATTAAGCTGAGTTTTTGCACTCCTTAGGAACCTGAGATAATGTGTTAGTTCATGCAGCTTTTTAGGAACAATGTGGATCAATGCTCCACCTGGGCATAGGGTGGCAAGGTGATTGAACTTGTTACTACAGTGACCACATTTAATCTGAATGAGAAACAACAGCTTCTTAAAATACCACAACACTGTGGGAATCCACACAATCAGAGAGTTTTGGGAAAGCTGCAAAAGGCAGGCCTAGGAGACTGTGATTAGAGCTAAGCAGCAGCCATGAGATTGGTCAGCAGAAAAATTATTTAAACTGTAGAAAAGCAAGGACATTAGAACAATGGTCTGTGTATTAATGCTGGTCTAGAATAACTCCCTAAGCTACAGAAAAGTTTATCTAGTGAGATATTAGGGAGTTCTAAGCTTAATAATGGTGCATTGTGCTTTAAGGCTTACAAGCAGGTATTGTATTTGAAATAAGCAAGCATTGTTTTAACCAAAGGTACCTGTGCTTATGGTGGTTGGATAGAACTACTGTCAATGTGCTTTTGCTTTGTGTGATTGGTCAGAAAACTTATCAAGTGAGTTGTAACATTAAATTCTTCGTCTGCTGCCTGGGATGTGAGCTGGTGGCATCTTCCCATTGTCATAACCATGGAATGAGGCTGATGCTGGAAAATCAAACAGCTCAAGGCACGTTGCACAATTGTCCTGTCCAGTTCATGATTTATACAGAGCCCCCAGCCAGCCACCTCAAGATTTTGTGAATGAAACAAGTCAGGGCTTTCTGGCCCTTTCTGTATGGCCGCTTTATACTCTAAAAGTGGAGTCCTGATAACGTAATTTCCACCTTCAGCCTGAAAGCAGACCACAGTGTGAGCTGCACTGACCTGGGGGTGCAGTGGCACAGCATCCCTGGAGAGCAGCACCCTGCACACCTGGGGCCAGATCCTCCTCTGGGGGCTTCAGCTGGCAAATCTCAAAGCTTTGCCCAACACTGGTTTCCTTGGAGTTGCTGTGGGAGAGTTTGCCAGCCTAGAAATCCCCCTGTTGCCATAGGAACAGAAATACCATAGTAAAGCAAAAGGAAGAAATATTCAATTGTCAGCACAGAGAGATTGATTGTTTAGGTTTCCCCCCACACGTGTAAAACCAACACAGGGCTTTGTGTCATTCACTCCCAGCCTAAATCCCTTCCCAGTGGTTTGATCTGGTATTTCTGAGGGCTCTGAGCTGATAACCTCCCTCCCTGTCACAGCCCCAGCCTGCCTTCAGTGCAGCAGCCAGGCCAGGCACAAGGGGCAGGGGAAGGGAGCCCTGTGCCACCCCTCAAAACCAGCACAGGGGAAAACACTGAGGGAAGAAAATTATTTTAAATAATTTTTAAATAATCTTTAAAATAATTTTTAAATCACTTAAAAATAATTCTTAAAATAATTTAAAGAACATTATTAAAATAAATTTTAAAATAATTTTTAAATAATTTTAAAATAATTTTTAAAATAATTTAAAAATAATTTAAAAATAATTTTTAAATTATTTTATTAAAAATAAATATTATTAAAAATAATTTTTAAATTATTTTTAAATTATTTTATTAAAAATAAATATTATTAGAAATAATTTTAAAATAATTTTTAAATAATTTTTAAATAATTTTTAAATAATTTAAAAATAATTTTTAAAATAATTTTTAAATAATTTTAAAATTATTTTAAAATAATTATTTCTTTAAAGTTGGGCAATGCTGCTTGACTACCAATGGCTGCACTCAGCTCTTTGCTATGCACGAGGTGTAAGCACAGGGTAGAGCAGAGCCCAGCCCTGCCACACCATTCCTGCAGCTCCTCAATCACTCCCAGCACCCAGCCAGGAAAAACCTGACCAACTTTATGGGCAATTAATTGGTGCAGCGAGGTAAACTAAAGGAAGAGGAACATCTTGGGCTGGAACAAGCAAAGCAGCTTGTCCAGGGCTCGAGCTCTGCCAGAAGGTGCAGAAAAGCAGCAGAAAAGATCATTTCAGGCAGTAACAAGGCTCCTGGGGAGGAAGGCAGTGCCTAACCCCAGGCCAGGAGTGCTTGGCTCATGTCTTAAAGCAGGCAGCTTTATCTCTCTTCTAAAACTTCATCCTACATAATTTAGCTGTGGATTTTCAAGTAAACGTCTCATCTTTTGCCAAGCCAGCTCAGTTATTTTCCTGAAATGCCTCGAGACAGAGTGGCACAAGTAAAATATGTGCTCCTTTTTATTCAGTTTTAAATACATTACCTTCCAAATTTCTTGGATGTCCTTTTGTTCCCACATTACCAGAGTGGCAAATAGCTGTTAAAAAGAACTGCACAGATGTTGCTTTCTCTCTGATGGATTTTTTGCGCATTACAAGACACAAAAATTAAAGATCACTGAATTGTATTTTCATTCCAGATGAGTTAATTGATCAAATGCACACTAACAAAAAGCACAGAAGAAATTAGCTCAGAAAGGAGAACCAGGGAAGACAGGAGGCTTGGTGAACACAAGGAGCACAGGGAGGTAAACAGGGATGTGGAAGGACATTTGTAGATCAAAAAATTACTTTTCCTCAAAGTTCTTGTTCTGAGACTGGGAACAGGATCTGAAGATGATGAACAGGCAATAAAAGTGAATACAAATATCTGCAGCACACAAGTGGAAATCTTCTGTTTGGTTAGGACAGCACTGTTATAAGAAGGGATCAGAGTGCTAAGATCTTTTTATTGTTAGGAGCTTGAAAAATCCCACTGTCATCAGTGGAAGAAAAATCCTGGGCTTTTTTTCCTCCCTCATTTAGGTAACAGCACCAAGTTCCAATAAATGTCCAAGGCCTGATCTGTACAAAATTCCTCTCAGAACCAACACTGCAAACCCAAGCTGTTTCCTAATACAAATCTTACCTGAGATAACTTCCAAGAAGATATTGCATATAAAAATTCCTTTCCAGACAGGCAAAAAACATTTGTGCAGCTCCAGAATACATTTTAAAAAGCAAAACTGATGAAAATTCAAGGTATTATATCACACAACCCTTTCAACCTGCTGCAAAATTCACTCACATCCACAACAGCATTTGCAACTGAGCCCAAGGCAGGATGCCTGACACCCCTTCAGACTGGACTTGGTTTCTGGAAATCTAAGGCAAGGTCAATGAATTTTTTAATACATTTTTAATTGCCTGTAAATCAATCCCTTACAATTTTAAACAAGTAATTTTGCAACACCATTTCCCTATCTCTACCATTGGAAAAAATCTTCCACACTTTTGTAAAGCAATAAAAAGAGATTTGGCAGGGAGCATGTGCAAGGCTAAATGATTCCATTCAAAAAAGACCAGAACCCAACAATTCTGCAGACAGCCAGGTCCTGTCAATTCAACTCTTTCAGCTTGGGGTTGTTGATTTATTTGTGCACTATGACTTCCCCAAGTTCTGCAAAACTCATGGATTTCAATTAATTTTAGTGTAAGAAAGTAATTTCTGTAAAGAAATTACTGCAGACTTTAAATTACTTCCTGTAATTTAAAGTGTGCAGTGCTCTAGAGATTTAGGACAAAACAGGAAAAAAAAACAAAAAACCAAAGCATTTTGGCTTTTTAAAGGAAAACTAGAGTTATCTCCTGGGAACAGCTAAAACTGCTGAGTTTCTCTGCTGACACCCTGGGACAGCAGCAGAGAGAAGATGGACAGTGAGGGCAAACAAAATCCACTCCATGGGAATGCATCCAGCTCCAGAATTCCCTGGAATTCTCTGTAACTTAGACAAAAAAACAACTTTTTTTGAAATTCCTGCATGCATACTAGGCTTAGATGAAAATGGAAAAGTTATCTTTCACTTCTAGAGCTGTACAGAAGTTGCTCCTTTCCCTTTCTCTGTGATTTCTCCCGAGTGAAGGGGGAGGAAAGCCCTGCCACTTGGCATTAATGGAGTGCTGCACAGCCTCTTGCCTGAAGGAAGAGCTTTTAAGCAAGTAAAACCAGAATTCAGCAGAAAAAGTATCCCCTTTACCTCAATTAGGAGATGAAAGGGGCCCCCTCAGGCTCCTGAGAAACCTGAAAGGACAGGGCAGCAAGAGCAGCAGGGGCAAGAAAAAAATTATGATTTTGCTTTAAGTGTTACAACAACACTCTGCAAGAAAAGTTCTCAATTTGCCAGACTTCAAATATGATTAAGGGCACGGTGTTTAGCTCAGTAGCATCAGTGTAAATCAGAGCAGAGCCACTCTGCTGACATTAATTACCTGAACACTCATTGAGCCCTCTGGGATAATGAGCAGAGTGTCAGCACTTGTGGGGTCTCATCCAGCTCTGTCACTGCTGTGTTTCCAGCAGAGATTTCAGCCAAAATCTGAAATCTGTTACTTGAATTTGAGTTTTTCATCTTCACCTTGTAGCACATTCTACCCAAGACAGTATTTTGCTTTTTATATAACTATCAGGAAAGAGCCAGCGAGCTTAAGAAAGTGAACAGTGCATGTTTTAAGGCAACACCACTAAGATAAAAGTTTAGGAGCCCCATTGCTCGAGTTAATTCAAATTCAGCACTGAGGAGCTGAGCAAGGACAGCTCCCACAGGCTCAGGATGGAGAAAAGCTCTTGCTGGAGTTTAGATTTGCAGCTGCTGCCCAGCACTGAACAAAGGAAAAACAGTGAGTGATGGTAACTGTACATAGGATGGATAACTCACAGAAATGCACAGTGTCTTCTGAGTGCTAAACTCACAGAATATCAAATTCAAGTAGTTTGTAATAAATTGCTGCTGCAGGAACAGGTCCAGAAAGAGAGACATGATTGTAATTCAAATATGAGAGGTATGAAAACTGACATACAAGTTGCTGTTGTGAGCAATCTCACTTGAGAAAGAACAAAGAACTTTAAAAAAACCTCAGGTTCTTGAGTTAGTGGTGAGAATACAACATTTTTGTGTCCTGTGTATAATTAAAAGTCTGGAACAAACCCCCTATTCCCTTGTCCACTTCACAGGGGAGCTGCCATCCACCCAACACTGCTCAGAGTTCTCTGCCACAGAGTGCAGGAAGGCAATGCTGCCTTTCACAGGTGACATTTTATTCATGAATGCTCCTCCACATCCTCCTCTCCTTTGCCAGCCTCCTCTCCCCAGAACACAAAGGCACAGCAGAACTCCCTGCAGCTCTTTTATTTCCTCACTGACTCAATGCCACACAAACTCTCTCTTGAGCACCCCATGAACAGTGGGACTTTGGCATGGGTGCTCTGTCTGCCACTTTAAAAAAATCACCCAAAGGAAATGATAAGTGCTGGGTGAAAAATCATTTCTAAGCCAGTGGCCTGACCCAGCCCTGTGTCAGCAGACACAGGGAAATCCTTGATGGCTTTGGTTACACACATCTGCTCCAGGATGCTGCCAAAAGGTTCAGACTTGTAACCTGGAGAGCTGCAAAGCAAACAGCAAAGCAAACACACTCAAACCAAACTTATCAATGTGTGAGAAATACAGAAAAACAGCTGATAAATACAGCAAAAAACCCAGTCCAAGTTCTGAAACCCTCAAACTACACCAGAACCAGAAGGTAAAACTTTATTCATATGCAAATGTCTCTCAGCTGATGCTCCACACATCAAATAATATGAAAGCATTTAGCTAATGCCTGAAGTCTCTTCCACCCTTGGCAGCTGACAGCTCCAAGCAGCAAGAGTGGGAGAGCCTTAGTGCCTGCCCAAAGGAAATACTTGGTCTGGCACTCTTTGAGTTATATTGAGGTTTTCAAAGGGGGTAATAGAAATTATGTTAAAAAAAAAAAGAAAAAGGTCAGTCCTCCCACTCAACATAGACATTAATAATTCCTTTTGAACCAGCTTTAGATATACCAAGCTTTAAAGAATTGCCATAAGTCCATATTCAACTTGAATCCTCTTATCTGTGAATCAGGGAACCAAACAATTCATTGCCCAACACATCTTCAGCAGCAAAGCTACTCTGAAAGAAGGTGTTCCACAGCATCAACTGCTAATTGATAAATATTGCATCTTGAACTTTGGAGTTGGCTTCAAACTCGGTTGAAAAGTTTGTAAATGAACTTTTTCCTCCCTTGTTCTGTCTTTGGAGTGAACAGAAAATAACTGAATCACAGAATCACAGAATAATGAGGTTGGAAGAGACCTCTAAGATCATTGAGTCCAACCCATGCCCTAACACCTCACCTAGACTACAGCACCCAGTGCCATGGCCAGTGTTTTTTAAACACATCCAGAGATGGTGATTCTGCCACCTCCCTGGGAAGAGCATTCCAGTACTTTGTTATTCTTTCAGTGAAAAATTTCTTCCCAATATCCAACCTGTACCTTCCCTGACATAGCTGGAGACTGTGTCCTCTGAAGGAAGGCAGAGGAAGCCAAAGACCACCTCTGACCCCCTCAGTGAGAAGAAAGGAGCAGACATTGTGACCAAGGCAAACACAGAACAAATCCCCAGGAGGATACCTGGGTTTGGGCAGAGCAGCAGAGAAATCTGTCATAAAACACACAGAGGTTCACAGGGATGCTCTGAGATGCTCAGCTGGGCTGCACCATGGAAGCTGTGCCTGATCCTATCACTGCTGAGACCACCAAGTGACAGTGAAGGTTTATTCTCAGCATCCTGGTGACAAAGCCACTAAAAATGGCAGAACCCACTCGAGGAGTGTCCTCTGATCTTAGAGATGAGATTTCAACAGCATTGACATTATAAGGAAATCAAATACTTAATTTCTTCCTATTTATTCCGTGTTGGGAAGCAGAGGTGAGGCTGCAGAACAAGGACACGGGGAGAAGAAATTTCATTGCATTTTCAGTGCCCAGCTGGGTCTGCACTGTTTTCTGCTTCCAGTAAATACAAGACCTGGCCAGGGCTGATCCCCACAGTGTCCATCCTCAGGGCAGGAATACACCCTGGAAATGCCCCACAGCACACATGCTCTCAAGAACTGAGCCCAAATGCTGTCAGACACCTAAACCACTCTGCCACAAGCAAAAAATGCACATCAGTGAGCAGACACTGAAAGAACACCCTGCCAAAGAGGACACCTCTACACCAGCACAGGCATGAACTGCACAGTTACAGAGAAACTGATGTTGTGCAGGGTGATGTGGCCAATTACACTGCTCTAAAACACACATCCAAATACTCAGCTTAATTAGGCACAAGGAAAAAGCAGTTTGTATCCCTTCCTCAGATCCTTCTGTGTATTTGACTCTCTCTCCATTTCCAAGGAGGCAAATATTTGTCCTGCCCCAGGAGGGAGGCCACAGTGAGATGTAATAAAGGACAGGGACTTAATAACATGAGGTATTTACAGAACAGCAGACAGAAAATATTGACTTGGCAGAACAGAGGGAACATCATTTGGAATGGTCTTCAGGTCAGGGCTGCTGTGGCAGTGGTTGAAAAAAAAACAATTGATGCTGAGGTCCTGGGAAAAGGCAGGAAATTAAAAAGGGAAGATGCTGTATCAACATTTACCATTATTTTTAATACACAATTTAGATTATGAATTCCAATAAACCCCAGAGCAGACAAAGAACACAATGCAAACTCTGTTTTATTCCACTGATAATGCACTGCATGAGAAAATGGAACTAAGTGCATCAGATCAAATCAAAATGTGAGGCAAGATTTCAAAAACATCTCAGAAACAGCAGCAGCTCTCGGTCTTGTACTTCAGGAGGATGAGTTACAATAGTGCTGCCAGTCCAGAGGAAAGGGACACATTTCACTGGGCTCCCAAGCCTCCAGCTGAGCTGCTCTGTGCTCTCCTTGCACATAAAGATGGATTCTCCCCCCTGGAGAGGCAAAGAAAGGCAGAAGCCCCTTCCCATATCTTCTTTGTTAGTTTTTAGTAAATCAGCATCCTGAGGAAAGCAACACAATTTCAATATTTAAAGTGTTTTAGCCTCTATCTGTTCATTGCACAGAATGGAGAGAAGAATGTTCTACTTTGTTACAGCAGCACAAATCCAAGTGCCTTCATTTTTAATTGTTTTTTTTTTTTTAAAGCGGTGATTTTACATCTGTACAGAGAGCAGGAAAACCTTGACCTGCTGACACCAACAGAATGCCTCAATCCCCACATTCCCCCCTCCAAGACAACACAAAAGCAGCCCTGCCCCACAGAATCCTTCTGCACATCATCAGAATTCACAGCTTTCACAGAACTCACAGAATTCAGTTCCACTTTGGGGCACAGATCCTCTTGACTGTGTTTGTATCACACACCACAAAATTTACCTGTCTGAATTATCACCACAAGGAACAGGTGGAATCCAACCACTGTTAGAGAGGATTCTTACCCAGAGTTACAGCCCTGCCCTGAGAGCAGAGCCACCTTGCTCACTAAGGAGCAGAAAGTCACCAAAAAGTAAAAACCTCCTGATTGATTTCTGGAGCAGAAGTGAGCTGAGTTATCAAATACATATTTATCATTGAAAGTTCTTCATCAGGCACAGCTACACCTGTCTGGATGCCCACCCCAACACTTGAAGGTGCCTATTTTGTGCTGGTTTATGTATCTCAAAAGCACATCAGGCCTTTCCATGCTCATTTCTGTCCCAGTGTGTGCATGCCAGCTCTGTAAAGCTGCTGCCTGATGTGTCTGCTGGGTCCAATCTTGTTAAGTGTTTGCATTCTATGCTGTTTCACAAAGTATAAAATAATCCACTTCAGCAGCCTTACTTTAAATTTATGGCATGGCAGCTGCAATCTTAAGCCTTGTGTTAATAAAAAAAGCACATAAATTTTGTTCCTGATCAGTAGCCAAGTTCACCAATAGATAATTTCTGCTTTATTTGAAGGCCTGATGAAAATCTGCATTTACCCAGAATGAAAAAATGTGGAATTTGCACAGAGCCAGACAGAAATACAGGTTTGGAAAGCAAAGTGTTAGCAAAAAGCCCCAACAGGTGAATCCAAACAATGGGAAGAGTCCAGATACTGCAGTAAAGGAAGCCAGCTTTGCTCCTGCTGGAAAAGAGAGTTTTCAGTTTTCATCCCACCCTTGGAGGAATTCTGCTGACCAAAATCACAGGAAGCAGCAAGGAAGAGGGGGAGCTGGCAGGAGCATCCCTCTGGAGTGGTGATAACAGCCCATAGATTTGCTGCTCAGCTGTGATGCTGCTCTTTTCTAAATGCTTGACTTCTCAGACTTAATGTGGTGTGAAAGCTGGGCTTGCACGACATAGATAAACATAATTATCTCCTGCTCATAGGGAGCATTAGTTAAAAGAAGTTTTCCATATTCACAATTCGCCAGGATAAAGAGGATTTGCGGTGATCAGGAGGCCAGCAGAGTGAAAATGTGGGAATTAAGGAAAAATCTGGAGTGTGCATTCACCCAAAAGAACATTTGAGAGAGGACTAGCAAGGTATTATGGTTTGCTAGGAAAAAGCTTAGTGACTTGAGAGAGAATTGGAAAGGAAAACAGCCCTTGATCCCAGAGCAGGATGAAGCTGCTCCATGCAGGGAAATGACCTGCACCAGGCAGGGCAGGGCTGTGCCCAGCACAGGAACCCTCACTCCCTGCTCATTCTTGACCTTCTCCCACCCACAGAGCCAGAAACATCCCCACTGCTTCTAAGTCACACTCAAGGCAAGTAAATGAAAGTTTTTGCATGGCTCGTATTACATTCATTTCAACTTTATATCTACCAAGTTACTTTGGCAAATCAATTTTAATGTAAAAAAAAAAAAATCTTATAAGCTTATTTTCTCCTTCTGCAGACAGTAAGTTTAACTGCTTTATGTATTTAATCATCCTGAAACACCATTTTTTCCCAATTTCAATTCAAATGCACACAGACAAATCAAAAGTAACAGCCAAATCTAATGAAAATAACACTCGATTCACCCAGTGACAGAAACATACAGAAAACCAAGAACCCATATCCACATCCATCTGTAAACCTGCTTAAATAAGTGTTTATAGCTTAAACATTGCAGGCTTAGCACTAAAAACTCAGCTCTAAGAATACACCCTGCATTAAGCTTTAAATGGATTTATCATCTACTGAGAATCTTACCTGGGAAAATAACCAGGAAAAAAAAGCAAAATATGGCTACATCCTGCTTGCCAGTTTTACATCCATCATTAGAAACTGAAATGTTAAATTAAAACTTAAGAGACTGTCACCATCATATTTTCTGGAAAAATCCCCTTGCCCAGGATTCTTCTCCAGGGAAGCTGAGAAAAAGGAAAACAATAATTACCTGATTTGCTTCTCCTGTGCTTTGCTGCTTTGGAATGTGTTTGGACATTGTTTACTCACAGGTGATTGTTTCATTGGATTCTGCTGTGAATTATTTTGACTTATTGGCCAATTGGAAACAAACTGTGTTGGACTCTGAAGAGAGAGTCACGAGTTTTCATTATTGTCTTTTAGCCTTCTGCCTGTATTCTTTAGTACAGTTTAATATAGTATTCTTTAATATAATATAGATCATAAAATAATAAATTAGCCTTCTGAGAACATGGAGTCAGATTCATCATTCCTCCCAATGACGGGGGTCCCAGAAATCACAACAAAAGACCAAGGAACTCCAGAGCAGCTGGAGCACAAGAGATGTCAGATGTCATCTGACTCTGAGATGTCAGGGCCCAGGGCAGCCAGCAGCTTTTGCATGGATGGAGTTTTTGCATGGAGCTCTCAGCAGCTCACATTGGCTCTCAGTGGTGCCAGGGAGCCTTTCCCCACTGACCCTGGCAGCAGCAGAACCAGGGCACCGTGGGCATGTTCCTGAAATCCTTAATCTGCATTAATCCTTGCACTGGCTGCCATGGCTGAAGCCACCACTCCTGGCACAGCTTCCTCTCATTTCTGCTCCCTGGTCACAGCCTCTTGAAGTGGCATTTCAGCTTTAACTGACTCAAAAAGAGCAGTAACAGAATGCTATGACTCTGCCATTTTAGGAATGAAAGAGGCTTTCTCAGCCTTTCTTCTGGGCAGGAATGGGATTAAGCAGTTGCTCATAGTCATGTTTTGCATGCTTTTCATTCATGCTTGAGCACATCCAGAGGAGGCAATGAGACTGAAGAGGGCAACAAACCCTATAAGAGACCCCTGAGGGAGCTGGGGGTGCTCAGCCTGGAGAAAAGGAGACTCAGGGCTGCCCCCATCACTCTCACAGCTCCTGAAAGGTGCCTGTGCTCAGCTGGGGCTGGGCTCTGTCTGCAGCAGCACTGACACAACCAGAGCACACAGCCTCCAGCTGCACCAAGGGAAACACAGGCTGGAGATTGGGAAAAAGCTTTTCATGGAAAGAGTGAGAAATACTGGAATGGCTGCCCGGGGAGGTGGTGGAGTCCCCATCCCTGGGTGTGTTTAACAAAGCCTGGATGTGGCACTGGGGGCCAGGGCTGAGTTGAGGGCTTGGGGCTGGGTTGGACTCAATGATCTGGGAGGTCTCTTTAAACCTTGTGATTCTGGGAATTCTTTCAAGTAAACTCAACCTTTTAGTGAGGATCCAGGTGTCACTGGGGAAATCAACTGTGTCAGCACAAGGAGCACCTGCAGCAGCACATGGTCCTCAAGGATTTCACTTAGGGAAGAGCTGACAACAAACCCTGCACTGATAGAGCATGTGTCCCTCACAAGTTGAAGTTCCATCATTTTGAGAGCTGCTTAAAACTCTACTGAAAAAAGCCCTGGAACTTGGGAAACAAAGAAACATGAAAAATGTAAAACAATTTATCTGCTTCTGTTTGTTCCTCTCGTGTGCCAATCAAGGCACTGCCACCCACATAAACTATTCTCTTTTTTCTGCCTCTCATTGGCAAATAGATGAAGGATATTGATTTGACTGGCAGAGAAATAAAAACAGATTCAGCTTCACTGAACTTTAATATAACATAATTTGAAGCTAAATGCATTACAGACTGGTATCCAACAAAACAACATTTCAAATCTGAAAAAAACTAATTCTACAGGAGGCCAAGAGCAGGAATGGACTAAAATATTGTATTTGAAGGCCAGAGGCAGATCTTTCATGTAAAGACAAAGTAAAAGAAGATTTTATATCACACCAATGCCTAGAGAAAGATCCTCTGAGCTCAGAACCAATATTGAGTTTGTTCAACACTCACAAAATGTTTGCATAAAAGCCACACTCCTACTCCATCATCTGAGGACAGCAAGTCAATCTCAGGGTATGGGGATAATCACAGCAACTACTCCAACACAGACACAACACAAGCATTAAAGGGAAAGGATAATCTTAATCACTGCTCCTCTAATCCCATCCCTTCCAGAGCCACTGGGAGCACAGTGGGATTGCAGCCCTGCAGAACAGAGGCTGGTGGGTGTTCTGCAACAAAAGGAAATTAACTCAGGCATCCCCTCCCCTCTCAACATCCTCTGTGTCAATTGCAGCTCCCTGCCATCCCTCTGCCCCAGTGTTTTGTGCTCATAGCTCCTTGCTCCAGAGGCAAGCTAAGGACTAAACTTGGAAATTCTTTTTCACACAAGACTCAGCTTTCAAATCAAAAACAAAATCTTTCAGGTGTTGCTGAGAAATGAAGCAGCAGAGGTTATGAGCAACTGCTTATGATCAAGGGTTGTTCAAAGGATTAGCAGCATTTAAACATTGAAATGTTTAGCCCATGATTCCACTCAGTTCAGGACTCTAACAATTTTTTCACATGCTCTTCATTACTGAGAAATGAAGGAACATTGTCCCTGTTGTGTGAGTGAAAAACTGTCATATAAGCACCACAGGATGCTCTTTTATGTGTAGCAATGTACCTAAAGCTGTAAATGGCAATTAGCAAGGCTGAAAGCAGCAGCCAGGCACATAACTCCTACGGAAAACCAGGGGGAACTAATCACTTAACACCTTTTCCAAACTGGTATTAGCTCCTGTATAGCTCCCATGTCCTTAACAACATGGATATTTGTATCAAACTTGCACAAAAACTCTGGAGGACACCAAAGAGCCGAGTCCAGACACTTTACACCCAGTCTCTTTAACAGGAGCTAATTTGTTCTCATCCCAAAATGCCTGGAGAAGGCAAGGGATGAGTGCTGGATTGCAGCCTTGACACCTGGCTGGACAAGGATGGTTCAACACAGTCCAAATCCTCAGCATTTCATGGAACCACAGAATGGCTTGGGTTGGAAGGGACCTCTGTAACCTTGTGTGAAAATGCCAATCACTTTGTTTTTAAAATTTTAAAAGTTTTAATAATAATAAAATGGCTATAAAAATAGCAATATAAATAAGAGTAATAATAATTTGGACAATTTGGATAAGCACAATGTGAGACAATATAAACAAAGAGTTATGGACAGTCCAGGTACCTTTTTCTGGGCAAAATAAGCCCAGAAAAGGATCCGCGCTAACAAAGGATTAACCATTAAAAGCAACAGCCTGTTGCATATTCATACACCTCATACATGATGCATAAATTCCATTCAAACACAGGATTCTGTCTAGTCAGTGTCAGCTTCTTCCTCTGAATCCTAACAGCACCTTTGAGATGGGAAGAAGTTCATTTTTTCTGATATGAGGGCAATAAATTCTCTTTCTCTGCAAGATTCAGGTGTCCTGTGGCTGCTATCTTGCTGTGAGTCCTTTCTTTAAAAGAAGTACCTTACATAGCACAGTTCCTATTTTAACCTTATGTTTTAACCTAAAACTATATTAAACACACTACTTAAGAGAATTAATACAGTATAACTTTCTAATATAACACATGTAATATTCATTTTAATATTTGCAAAAAGCCAATCATAAAATATGCATTTTTCACAACCTCTTGCTCCAGACCCACTGTGCCACTCACATGAAAGCCCTAGAGAAGGTAAAACCCCTGATGAGAAGTTAAGGTAGGAGTGGAAATCCTAGGAGTAGCAAAGATGCTGGATTTCTCAAGTAGTGAAATTCCAGGACTTGGAACCTTGTCTGATTTCCAGTTCTCAGTACATTCCTACACTTATGACAGCAGACCCAAGTGAGCATGCCAGTACATAAAAAGAGTTTAAAGAGGCAAATAGAGAGCACAGTGCTCAACCTCAGCAGCTTCCAGTGCAAGAAATATTGTTCTTTTAGTTCTTAGAGATGCTGAAGCAGCCTGTGCTGGCACCTGTGACCGTGTTCACAGGGGTCGGAGGAGGAGAGAACAGACGAGGATCTGACTCCATGTTTCAGAAAGTTTGATTTATTATTTTATGATATATATTACATTAAAACTATACTAAAAAGAATAGAAGGAAGGATTTCATCAGAAGGCCGGCTAAGAATAGAAAAAGAAGGAATGATAACAAAGGCTTGTGTCTGGGACAGAGAGTCCAAGCCAGCTGACTGTGATTGGCCATTAATTAGGAACAACCACATGAGACCAATCCCAGATGCACCTGTTGCATTCCACAGCAGCAGATAATCATTGTTTACATTTTGTTCCCGAGGTCTCTCAGCTCCTCGGGAGGAAAAATGCCAAGGAAAGGATTTTTCATAAAAGTTGTCTGTAACAGTCAGCCACAAAAACAAACCCTCCAATATCTGATGTTCACAGAATTCACAGAATCACTGGGTTGGGAGAGACCTTCAAGACCATCGAGTCCAACCCAGCCCCAACCCCTCAACTCACCCCTGGCCCCCAGTGCCACATCCAGGCTTTGTTAAACACACCCAGGGATGGGGACTGCACCACCTCCCTGGGCAGCCATTCCAGAACTTTCTCACTCTTTCCATGAAAAGCTTTTTCCCAGTCTCCAGCCTGTGTTTCCCTTGGTGCAGCTGGAGGCTGTGTGCTCCGGTTGTGTCAGTGCTGCTGCAGACAGAGCCCAGCCCCAGCTGAGCACAGGCACCTTTCAGGAGCTGTGAGAGTGATGGGGGCAGCCCTGAGTCTCCTTTTCTCCAGGCTGAGCATCCCCAGCTCCCTCAGGGGTTCCTTGTGTTCCAAACCCTTCCCCAGCCTCGTTGCCTCTTCTGGATGTGCTCAAACATCTCAACATCAATGTTTTGCCACAGCAAAACAAAGCTCCACAAAAAGGAAATTAATTTGGCTGTCACACAATCCAGCAGCCCCGTTTGCCCTTGCAGCAGCACAGGTACCCAGCCCTCATCCCCTGCTCTCTCCTCCAGCATCCCAGCCCTGACAGAGCTCTGGGGCTCCCAGGGTTTTGTGCTGATGAGCTCAGACACTGCTCACATCCCTCAGCACTTCCCCAAAGCCACTCTGCTCTCCCAGGAGCCCTCCTGCCTCCCAGGCTCTTTGGGGCATCTCACAAAGCCAGGAAGAGACAAGGTGGAACCTTCCAGGCACAAATCCTCCATCCTGCCTCCAAACACATGTGTCTCAGTAAACAACAGCTCTGACTTCCTGTACCACCAAATCTCTTATTTATGAAAAGCAAAATGAAGCAGCACAAACCTGCTGCAAATCTTTGTTCAGAGTACAAGCCTCTATTTTATTTGTTCATTTGTTTGGGGTTTTTTAAATCAGTCCTGAATTCAAGCACAAACTAGTGCACCCTCCAGGTTTTAATTTTGAGTTTTCTAGGACTGAAAAACACTTGCAACATTTGTCCAAACCTAGTTACTATTTCTGCCCAAGCTAGTCTTTTTGGGTTTTTTTTCTAGGACAGCACAGAGAATTCAGAATGCATCCAGGGATGGAAGATACACAGCAAATACATGTTTACACTGATACTGCAGAGCTCAATAAATGTGCAGCAAACCTGCAAGCCCACAAAATTGCTACTAAAAAAGCCACCAAATGTACATGTATGAGAGCAATAGAAAAGTGGGGTGTCCTTCATAATGCAAACTCTCTCAGTGCAGGCTTTTAAAATCCTGGCAGCCCGAGTGGTCCACAGATGTTAAATATTATTAGATCACTTCAGGGAAAGAACATGAAACACTGTTCTGTCAGATTCACAGCTGCTGCTCCACAGACTCTCAGACAATTTCAAATTAGGAGGAAGGGACACATTTTTTACAGTATATGGGTGATTAACCACTGGTGCAAACAGCAAAGGGGAAGGATTGGAGCTGCCATATCTTGGTGTTTGAGATGAGAAGTTTCCTAAAGACACATTTAGAGAAAACATAAGCTAGGTTTTCTAAGAGCTACAGTGCTTTGTGTGGCTCTGAGTGAAGGAAAATAATTGAAAATCAGTAGTTTGGCTACCAAAAGATGCAGGACCACTGGGTGGTTCCTCCTGTGCCTGATTCCTGTGAGTGAGTTTTAAGGATGATGATGATGATGATGATTATTATTATTCTCACACATAATTTTGTAAAAACTTCTTCTGCTTAGAAAAGTGAAGTCCCAGAGATGGGACATGGCCCATCCCATAATTCACTCCACAAGGTTTTCCTTAGGCTGGAGTGGAGCACAAGGGGACATCCCTTCTGAGAGAACTGAAACAAGAACTCTTTCTTCAGCAAGATTATGGATTTTATGTGAGAGGATTTTAAGGCAATAACTTAAGATTTCAAGCCTGCAAAGCCATGGAATATTAAAATGGCTTTACTTTAGATAACATAATTCTTTCATTCTTAACAAGCATTTTCTTATGATAGCATAATAATCCATAGTTTGAGCTATTGCT
This sequence comes from Setophaga petechia, assembly GCA_024362935.1. Taxonomy (NCBI): domain Eukaryota; kingdom Metazoa; phylum Chordata; class Aves; order Passeriformes; family Parulidae; genus Setophaga; species Setophaga petechia. The sequence continues at coordinate 1,364,899 of JANCRA010000080.1, forward strand.
TTGTTTCAAGTAAAAGTGATTACTATGGCAAAAAGCAAAGAGGATTCAATAAACTGGGTAATCTTTTCTGTCTGCTCTACAACATTTCAAATGTCCTGAACTGTAAGAATTTAACCCAAAGACAAGGGAAAAAAGAAAAACATTCCAATCTCACAGCTCCAGATTTCACCACAATCCACACAAAAATCTCATTTCCAGTTCAATTTTGGCTTGAAGGCTTGTATTTCTAACCTGGCCAGTTTCCCCAGCTGCCTTAAGAAAATCAGTTCAAGGTAGAAATATAAAATGGTTTGGGTTGGAGGAGATTAAAATTAATCCAGTTCCACCCCCTGCCATGGCAGGGACACCTCCCACTATCCCAAATTGCTCCAGCCTGGCCTTGGGCACTGCCAGAGATCCAGGGCAGCCACAGCTGCTCTGGGCACCCTGTGCCAGGGGCTCATGGGGAAGAATTTCTTCTAAATATCTAAATCCCCCCTCCTTCAGAGTAGCCACAGGTTCATAAGAACATGTCTGGCAACACTGATCCCTGCTTGGGATATTATAAATGTGAAGATCTAAATCATATGAATGAAAAGATTTAGCTAGAGCAAAATATTTCAGAACTTTAGTAAATCTGGAAGGTGGTGATTTTGCTTTGGAAGGATGTTTTGTCGTTGTTCCTTTAAAAAAAAAAAAGCCTGATTTTGCAATTACCTTTCTAGGTAATCAGAGAAATCCTGTTAGTGCACAGCTAAACTCTTCTGTTGCTTAGCAGTTTTCATCTCAAAATGAGAAAGGCTATGAAAGGACTTATGGTCTCCATAGCAGAGTGCATAATTGCAACATGTTTCCAGAAACAATAATCCCATCTTTACCAGTGCTAAGCTTTACAGTTTACACATCTGTGCAACTGGATGTCTTCATTGCTCTTATGGGATCTTTATTCTCTTTTCCTCAGATTCCTCCTTTTGTCTCACAATAATAAATTAATGTGTCACATACACAACAATTCTTAAACCTCAATGCTGCATTAAGCCTCACACAGAAGCACAAACATCCTTTAAGCCTCAGGCTCAAAATCATTTCTGTGTTCAGATGTTCTGCATGCAAATAATACCTTGTAGCTTTGATAAAACTTAAATGTTTCAATCAAAACAAAGAGAATCTCTGCAGCAGTGAAGTTTCAGGTAATTAATCCCTTACTACTGGGACTTTATAGATGTTTTTGTCACCCCCATAATGCCACAACAAAAACTATCCAAAGACTCATTGACCATAAATAAAAGACAGTTAACATTTCTGTCAGTTATTCAATGACTCATTTATATTTAGATAAGATATATGAATAGTTTTTATGGGTCCACAGGGAAAGAGAAGGAAGCACATGTGAAAAAAGGCTTTTTCACAGCCTCAATAGCCATTTCTCAGACCACCCTTTATTTCAGTTTGATCCAGCAAGGCAGGGCTTGCCCCATCAAAACAAATTGTGGAAGATTTAATGATTCTGCCTCTTCCATTATTTCCATATTGGTGATGCTCTGTGATTTTGTACTTCCAACAATCTTACTTTGTTAATACTTAAAACTAAATCTCAAAATACCATTATTTTACTTTATCTTATCTTGGAGTGACAAATCCTCTGTTTTAATTCAAGTCTTTTAAACTCCATTGATATGCCTTTATGCAATCTCAAGCACTCTGATCTGAGACAGCAGGACTCAAAACCACACATGCATGTATTTGACAGGATAAAATGTTTTGCCTCTTGCAGCACTGATCTCCAACCACTGCTCTGCTGGAGCTACTCAAATGACAAAACTAAACCAAAAAAACCCAAATGAATCAGGATCTGAAAGCCAGAAACTCCAGCACTAAAACCAGCAATGATTTTTTTTTAGTGTAATATTGTCCCCAGAAGTGTTGATGGTTTAAAAAGAAGAAGAGAACTGGGGTTTGCATCTGTTTATCCACTTGAACACACAAATCCCAGCCCAAATCCACTCTGTGTGACACGTGCAGAGAAGGGAGGGCTCCAGGGACACCTCCCTGAGGCCTCAGTGCTCAAAGGGAGCTCATGAGAAAGCTGGAGAGTGACTTTTGACAGGGGCTGATGGTGACAGCACAGGGGAGAATGGGTTTAAACTACAAGAGGAGAGATTTAGATGGGATATGAGGAGGAAACTCTGCCCTGTGAGGGTGGGCAGGCCCTGGCACAGCTGTGGCTGCCCCTGGATCCCTGGCAGTGCCCAAGGCCAGGCTGGACAGGGCTGGGAGCACCCTGGGACAGTGGGAAGGGTCCCTGCCATGGCAGGGGTGGCACTGGGTGAGTTTTGAGATCCTTTGTAACCCAAACCATCCCCAGCTGGCCTGTAGGAGCACATTCACTAGGGCTCCCCAGAGACCTCATGAAATACATCTGTGACAAAAGATGTAAAGAGTTGCTTTATGTTCCCAAGTGTCACTATAGGACATGAAATAACACAACGTGCACACACAGCTCTCTCAAGGTAAAAAAGAGAATTTTTAATTTCTGACTCCAGCATTTATAGATTTCCAAAAGTGACAGTGGATTGGAGGGTGACAGTGCCACCTCTCCAACGACACTGGACAAACCAACAGTCCATCAAATTTCTCCTCCTCCATAAAGGAATCCAAAACAATGAGTTATTTACAGAAAGTGTGAAAGTGTGTGAGAAAGTTTGCTATAAGAATGTGGTGGGGTCAGGGTCAGCAGGAACTGCGCTAAAGAAGCAACAAAAAAAGCATAAAAGTGAATTCTTAGCAAGAAATTTAACAGAGAACAACTGATAACAACCAATAGTCTTCAAGCTGTGCCTCCCAAGTTTACAATCCTCACTTAGAGGGACAGATATCACACAAATGTACAAGATTCTCCAGAGTAATATTCACCATTACTTGACTTTATAAAGCAGATAAATAAGCAAGAGCAAGAAAAACATATGTGCATCTCCTTCATAAATTCAGAGCAGTGTCCAAAACTACAAAAGGAACTGTCACACGCCTGAGTTTTAATTGGTATTTTCACTAAATAAAGGCATTATAATTTTTTCAGTTACCTTCAGGTTCTCTGAGCAGTACAGATTAGTTTAATGAGACTTTGGATGAAGCACTCAGAGTCAGAAAGGTACAGACACTGTTATCCCCCCTGCCAACCTTTGCCATGGTTTATTAAACTGGAGCAAACAAAGAACTGCATCCTGCTACTACTGATTCAACAAAGGATTAGACACTGACATGGATAATGGAAACCTCTAAATCCATCAGATTGAATGTGAATAAATAAATAAACAAATCCTAAGACACATTAACCCTCTGCACCTTCCTAGCTGAAGTGGGGAACAGAAAATCCCTAAGAGCCACACCAGGACTTTGCTCTAGTGTTTCTTCCACACTCCTCTGATGCATCCCACAACAATGGGGCTGGGCACACAGCTGGTATTCAATTAATGAATCATTTCCTGCCAAATCCAAATGGTGCTCTCAGAGAATTCCATTGCATTTTTTCCCCTTAACACCCTGCATGCTTCAAAAAACAACACCCAAGAGCCACTGAAGACATTATATGAAATGAAAGTTCTGCTGCATCTCCTGCTGCACAAGCCAAAACTATTTGAGTGATAAATTACAGGGGTGCATGAAATTCCAGACTGGGGGGAACATCTTGTCAAAGATCCCAAGGGGAAGGTGCAGCATGCAAGATGCAGTCAAAAAAAGCCAGAAAAATAAGCTCCCTTTGCATGACAAGTTCCTGGATGCACAAATTTTATTTGGCTGCTGATTTGTGAGATTTTAGGGTTTAGCAATCTGTACCCTGCTGCTCTCCCACTGCAAAGTAGGCTGCCTGTAGGACATGGCCAATTATTCTCTTCTTCCCCATCTCTGACACTTTCCAAGAGCCACTTGCACCAGTTCCAGCTGAAAAGCCCAGAGGAAGGCAGAGCAGCTCTGCTCAGCTCAGCTTTGCCCTGGTGCTCTGACACAAGCTCTGATTTCCCTGCATGGCTTAAACCAGAAGCAGCCTGTGTTAATGTTAGTCAGGCACACACCTGGATATTCCTGCTAGCAATGATGTGACAAAAAAAACATGACCTGAGGTCCTGCAAAGACTGGCAGAGCTGTCTGGGTCATTAATACAGGAGGGAGAGGTCTCTGTGGGCAACTTCTGCCAAAAACTGCTTCTCTACAAGATCCAGGTGGAAGTTATCAGGCAAGCTGTGCTACAGAGCTGCTCTAAGTCAGGCTGACAGGACAGGGGAAGAAAACAAACTGGGCTCAGTGCAAGAACAGGCAGGCAAAAAACCCTGCAAGATTCAGAGGAGCAGGTCTGTAACTCCTCCTTCCTCTCAGTGACATTGTCAAGGACTCAATTCCAACAGAGAAGTGGGGAATGTCCCCAGGTGGAGGGGCTGTCACACCCAGCAGGTGTGACATGTCATGAGAAGATTGAAGAATCAATGCCAGGGAACCCCAATGTAGGGAACAGAGTGCTCTGACTCCATGATTTCAAAAGGCTAAAGAAATGTTTCATTAAGATATTATATTATATTATATTATATTATATTATATTATATTATATTATATTATATTATATTATATTATATTATATTATATTATATTATATTATATTATACTATATTATATCGTATTATATCGTATTATATCGTATTATATTATATTATATTATATTATATTATATTATATTATATTATATTATATTATATTATATTATATTATATTATATTATATTATATTATATTATATTATATTATATTATATTATATTATATTATTATACTAATACTATACTAAAAAGATACTCAAGAAAACCCTATGACTGTCTGGAGACTGCCCAAAACACAGCTTTGACCTAACTGGCCAATCAATCCAAACAACCATCACCTCCTGTAAACAATCTCCGTAACACGTTCCACATGTGCCAAACAACAGGAACAGGGAATAGAGATAAGGATTGGTTTCTCTTCTCTGAGTTTCTCACTGCCTTCCCCAGGAAAAGTCCTTGGGAAGTTGTGCCTGCTGCTCTCTGTGAAGAGACCTGTGGCCATGTTCAAGTTCCTGCCTCAGTTGCAAACTCTCCTCTGTCATCGAGTTCCTATTAAAAACCAGCCAGTTTGAGCTGTCCTTCCCCCCAGGAGTAAAGGATCAAGGTGCCACTGGCACCTGACAAGGGGGAAGACTTGGCTTAGGGAGCTGAAATGAACTTTTAAATTAAGCATGAAGAAGGCATTACAATGTCAGCCATCCATGTCTTGGAAATGTTGGTATACTGAAACAAAAACAAAACAAATAACCAAATGTAAAGTTCCTACATTAGAGCTGTGGTTCAGGAAAAAGAAGAAAAGGAAATTAAATCAGAATCTTCCCCCTTTTCAGAATTCACAGAATGCCCAGGTTGGTAGAGACCTTCAAGATCATCGAGTCCAGCCCAGCCCCAACCCCTCAACTCAACCCTGGCCCCCAGTGCCACATCCAGGCTTTGTTAAACACACCCAGGGATGGGGACTCCACCACCTCCCTGGGCAGCCATTCCAGAACTTTATCACTCTTTCCATGAAAAGCTTTTTCCCAGTCTCCAGCCTGTGTTTCCCTTGGTGCAGCTGGAGGCTGTGTGCTCTGGTTGTGTCAGTGCTGCTGCAGACAGAGCCCAGCCCCAGCTGAGCACAGGCACCTTTCAGGAGCTGTGAGAGTGATGGGGGCAGCCCTGAGTCTCCTTTTCTCCAGGCTGAGCACCCCCAGCTCCCTCAGGGGTTCCTCTCAGGGTTTGTGCTCCCAGCCCCTCTCCAGCCTCGCTGTCCCCTCTGGATGTGCTCCAGCCCCTCAAGGTCCTTCCCAACCTGAGGGGCCAGAGCTGGGCACTGCACTCAGGTGTGCCCTCAGCAGAAGGCAATTGATCACCATTGATCACCAGTTAATCACCACTGATCCCAACAATCCCAGCCCAACAGCAGCAATCCTGCTGTCCTGGGATGGGCTGGTGGCATCACTCTGGGTCTCAGCACTGCTGTGTGTCCTAGGGTGACATTATGGTGTTTGTATCCCCAGTTGTGTGTTCTGCTCATGCTGGATATCATGTTCTGTGCCTTCAACACTGGCTCTGAAGAGTGAAAGTTTTGTTTGGGTTTCTTATAAGCTGCTCCCCCACAACTGGCAGGACACAGAGACAGGGCTGTACATGGTGCTGCTTTTGCTTTCTTTGCTTTTGCTTTTTGCTTTGCTCTCACTCTTGCTCCTGCTTTGCTCTTGTTTCTGCTCATTAGCCAGTTTAGCTGAGCAGTTCAAATTTCTTCCTGGACTGTTTTCCTTTCCCTTTTTTGGAACCACTTGACCCAGCTCTGGACCAGGACCTGGGAACACCGAGAGTTTGCACCTTGTGGCTGCAGCAGCTGCCCCAGCACTGGAGGGGCTGAGAACAGAGCAAGCACCCCAGAGAGACTTTCTGAATTTGTCACCTTTGTCAGAGCAGTGACAGAGTGCTGTCACCTGGTATTGTTCATTCTGTGTGCTGGGGGTGCTGTGCCTGTTCAATAAACAGGTTCTTTCCACTTCTCTCCCAGGAATCCTTCCCAAACCGGTTGGGGGCAGGGGCTGTGTGGGTTTGCTTTCTGGAGGGGCCCCTTTGGAGATTTTCTCCCAAATTTGCCCTAAACCAAGACACAGTGCCCCACGGGCTGGGCACTCCCTGCCCCTCTGGCCAGGGCTGCAGGAGCTCTGGGTTCCCCTGGAGCAGCCAGCCCTGCTCAGGCTGAGCAGCTCCCAGCCCTGCAGCTGCCTGAGCCCCTCATCTGCTGCTTCCCAACAGCTCAGAGCAGGGCTGGAGCTGAGCAGGGAGAAAAGCAGCAGGGATTCTCCATCCCTCTGTGAGCACTGCAGATCCAGGGGTTCAGCTGGCCCTGGCTCCAGAGCATCATTAGGAAGAGGCTGCTGTGCTTTCCAGCTCATTTGGCCAAGGCTGGTGACAAACCCTGACAGGCTGCCACTGGCTGAGGAAAGGCTGTGCAGATCTGGGGCTGCTCCAAGGCTGATGGCCTTTCCAAATCTGAAGGGGTGAATTCCCCTGTCCTACCTGGAGACCAAAACTTCTCCTCTGGGGTTCTAAACTCTCAACCACCTTTCAAAGAGAAATGCAAAATCCACCTAATACACATGGAAAGAAACACTCTCACTAAGCTGTCAAGAAGTACAAGAGTTAGAGAAGTACAGGAGAGACTGAGGCAGATTTTCAACATTTTTTCCATAATAATGACCAAAATTTGCACAATACTAAAAGTCTCCCATGCGAATGCAAACATCACTATAATCCCTTTTAACAAAGCACACAGAGAAATTAAAGCAAGCTTAACTAAGCAATGTTTGTGAATATTAATGAGCCTAAAAGCTAAATCCAAGCTTTTAAAATTTAAAGTAAAGAGAGGATTGTTTTCAGACTAATTTGTATTTAAACTCGATGCTTTGCATGTGAAATGCAAGGAGGAGAATGAACTGTGGTGCCCTGGAAAAGCATTAAAATGAGTGTAACCAAGTCAGATCTTTGAGAATTCTAAATATCTGCATCTATCCAGCTTTTAAGCTGATACAGTGAGATGTGTTCAAATATCACTGGACAGTGGCTTATTCCAAATCTCCACATCCTGTTTTATTGTAAAGATCAAAAGAATATGGGGGATTTTCCTTATCGTCATAATTCAAACAGCACTGATGTTTCACCTGGCATGTGAGAACAACACATTTGCCATCCAGAGAAGTTTAGGACAAAAGTGGAACAGCTTCTACATCAGACACAGGCAGCTCAAGCTTGATTTAGTGAGGCTGAACATCCCTCACATCAAACTGAATGGTTTAAAATCCCACCTGCTTCAGCAAGGAGCAGAAATCACATCAGGTGGGATTTACCCAGATCCCAGATGTTTATCACAGACACCCACATCACCTCTGCTCTCTGCAGTTCGTGAAGAGAAACTGATCCTTTTATTCTGAATTCACCCCAGCCTCCTGGAGATGCCTTGGTGAGATGGATCACCCTTGAGTGTGGTCACCTATTGTGGTCACCAATTGTTGTGGTGTTGTTGAGGGTCCCCAGGACAAGGTGAGAGATGAGAATTGACTCCAAGTTCTCAGAAGGCTGATATATTATTATATTATATTATATTATATTATATTATATTATATTATATTATATTATATTATTATATATTTTATGAAAATTCTGTACTAAAACTACACTAAAGAAATAGAAAGGAGACATCAGAAGGCTGGACAAGAATGAATAATAAAAACCTGTGACTGACCAGAGTCCTGACACAGCAAGATTGGGATTGGTCATTAAGTAAAAACAATTCACATGCTGGGTAAACAATTCTCCAAATCACATTCCAAAGCAGCAAAACAGGAAGAAGCTGAGGCTTCCCAGGAGAAGAAATCCTGGCAAAGGGATTTTTCAGAAAATATGCCAGTGACACTCGAGAACACTCGTTCCTCTCCAGAGGCTCTGAGGGAGCTGAGGGGTCACTGCAGGGCAGCTGCCAATGGCACAGACACCTCACACTGATGGATCTCACTCCTCAGGGGCCAGAAGCCAAACAAACCCCACTCATCCACTGAAATCTGACCAAAATTTGAGAGCACCAGCTCAATCCTTAGAACAGCCATGACCAGACTCCCTTTGCTTGGCCATCCTGACCTGACAGAGCTGCACTAGGAACATGGAATGGTTTGGGCTGGAAGGAAACTTAAAATTTCATCTCATTCCACCCCTGCCACACCTTCCACCATCCCAGGGTGCTCCCAGCCCTGTCCAGCCTGGCCTTGGGCACTGCCAGGAATCCAGGGGCAGCCACAGCTGCTCTGGGAATTCCATTCCAGGGCCTCCCATTCTCACAGGGAACAATTCCTTCCCAATTTCTAATCTAACCCTGCCCTCTGGCAGTTTACATTGTTTACATTTTGTTCCTGAGGCCTCTCAGCTTCTCAGGAGGAAAACTCCTAAGGAAAGGATTTTAAAGGATGTCTGCAACACAGGCTGAGGCATGGAAACTCCAGTCCCTGATCTATCCACAATCCCTGATCATCCAGAGATTTACAGGAAAACTCAAGCAGGCACGAGGCAGCCTCAGCCACATGCTGACATCTCCTGATCAACGCCCTCCAAGCTCAAAAGAAACAAATTCCCCTTGTAGGGATGAATTTCCTACACTGGTCCTTCTGCTTTCCCTGCTTTCTGCTGCCATGGAAAGCACCAACCATGAAGTTTGAACAACTGGTAAAATGAGTTTATAAACAAAGAACACTCAGGCCAGTTTGCTTCTCTGAAGTCCCCTATTCCTCTCTCCCTGTCACCCCCTCAGTCCCTGAGCACCCAGGGGAGCTCAGGCAGCTCAGCCTGGGTTATTCAGCTTACAGAGATCAGTGGGGACTGCACTTCAAACGGTTCATTAACTTCTTGTGCTCCAGCCCTGGAGATAAGAATCCACTGTCTGGAACAGATTTGCATGAAGGCAACAAAAGATAAATAAAATTACAACATAAGACATAACAAAGTGAGCAAGCAGGGCTTTACCCCATTCTGTAAAACCCTAAAGAGAGAGAAATCCCCACCTTCCCTTACAGAGAAAGAAAGCTCACACATGTGGCCTTGCTCTATCTGAAGAATGCTCTAGGGCACAAAACCAGAACTCCCTGAGACTGGTGAGCCCTTCCTTTCTACATTCTTTTAGATATTAATTCTCCCACAGGCAGAGAACTACTTGTAAAACACAGTCCTCAAAAAGTCTTTTCTAGACACCACTCACATAGATGAGGTGCAAGAGTATCAGGTTTTTAAGGGGAAAATAGAATTAGTAGACAGAGAACAGGAGCTGGTGGAGTAATCTTATTTATTGCCTTCTTTGAACCCAAGCTGTTATTTTTTTAGTGTGGGAATGACTACTTAACCTCTCCAGCATCTACTTTGTTAAACATAAACACACACACACACACATATATATATATAGAGAGAGATACATAGATAGATATATAGATATAGATGATATAGATATAGATGATAGATATAGATATACATATCAGCAAATATTACCTCCCAGGGAAAGCAAAACTGTTGTATACTTCTGAGTTTAATAAGAATATCATCCAGTCCATGAGTGTTACCCAACATTTCAAAAGCAATCCTGATGAAACTGAGGGAGAGCTGGGACATTAAAGCTGGAATTTACCTCTTGCATTCCTGCACAAATAGGCTAAATAGCTTGGATCCCAGTCAGGATCACAGATGTGCATCCCCTAAAACACAACTGCTAACAAGTCTGGCAGCCTGTGCAGCCTTGGTAGGAACAAGGCTTCCCTGCCAAATGGTCCCCAGTGCAGCCCAACTGTGCACAATAAAACATTCTCCAGCCTTGCTCAGGTTCTGAATTCCTGCTCCAAGGGAAAGGAACAGGGTTTCCAAGCATCAGCTCTGTCACAGCTGCCCTGCCTCCATCCCTGGCAGCCTCTGACACAATACCCAGGTGCTGAAAGCTCTGTGTGCTCATTAATCTCAGCCCTGACAAAAGCAGTGACATTTGCCAACGTTTGATTCATCCCAGGCTGAAATCCTCATTCCCTGGAGGTAAATATTGCTGTCTAATGAGGAACAGTCACGCACAATTACACTGTGAGCAGCACATGGCTGAGGGTCTTGAGAAAGCTGATTTGTTAAACTAATTGCTGGAGGTAAGGACTGGGGTGAGCCACGGCTCCAAATGGAATCCCAGCCCTTCCAGGGCACTCTCCAGAAGGGTCCTTGGATCTGCCTTGAAAAATTTACCAAATAAGCACAAAATAGATGAGAAAGTAGCCTGAACTCCTGCTTCTCTTTGCCTGTGAGTTTTTTCACAGAGAAAGGAGCTTTGTTGAAAATGTGCATTTTGTAAGCTGCAGCAGGAGCTTTCCTCCAGCCCCAGGAGCTGATCCCTGATGGAGCAGCACATCCTCTGCCTCCCACGCTGTGCTCAGCCCAGCCTACACATCACCAGCAAGAAAATACCTGTTAAGGTGAGGCTTTAGCACAGAATGACCAGGTTGGAAGAGACCTCCAAGATCATTGAGTCCAACCCAGCCCCAAGCCCCTCAACTCAACCCTGGCCCCCAGTGCCACATCCAGGCTTTGTTAAACACACCCAGGGATGGGGACTCCACCACCTCCCTGGGCAGCCATTCCAGAACTTTATCACTCTTTCCATGAAAAGCTTTTTCCCAGTCTCCAGCCTGTGTTTCCCTTGGTGCAGCTGGAGGCTGTGTGCTCTGGCTGTGTCAGTGCTGCTGCAGACAGAGCCCAGCCCCAGCTGAGCACAGGCACCTTTCAGGAGCTGTGAGAGTGATGGGGGCAGCCCTGAGTCTCCTTTTCTCCAGGCTGAGCACCCCCAGCTCCCTCAGGGGTTCCTCTCAGGGTTTGTGCTCCCAGCCCCTCTCCAGCCTCGCTGTCCCCTCTGGACCTGGGTTTACCTTCCTGAGCAGTGTCTCACCTGCCTCTCCTGCTCTCCAGAGCCAGAGCAGCCTCCTGCAGCCCCTAATGCACATCATTTCTCCTTTCAGGGCTCATTTAGCACAAAGTTAGGACAAAGCAGAAAAGCAGCCACAGAGATTTGCATTCTGTAATCAAGGCAGCCTGGAAAATACCCGTGTGTCACCCAGCAGGATGTGCAGCATCCCAGCCCTGAGGGGCAGCTCTGCTTCCCCCAGAAACTCTTGCATCTTGTCCCATTCCTGCATTCCTGCAGGAATATCATCACATTCCAGCCAGGAACTTCCTGGCCCTTGAACTAAAACTATCTAGGTCTCAGTTTAGTGTTACAGAGTTTCTGAACTTTTTGAAATCCCCCTTAAGAGGGATTTCAGTTCAGGAACACCTTTCAGGGGAGAAAAGAAAAAGGAGAGAAAGAGAGAAAGGGAACAAGAAACCCCCCTAGCAAACCCAGTAGCATAGACTTCTATAATTGATCCAGGAGGGAGATGAAACCATAATTAATCCATCTGGGAGATGGGGATGTCTCAAACCCTTTTTTTGGGAAGATGGGGAGTACCTGGTTATGTTCACTTTACAAACAAGCAAAAGTTAATTGCTTCAGAGTGCCAGCAAAATCTACCCGGGGAATTCATCCTCTTATCTAATGCCACCTGCAGCAGGACTGGGCTGCTCTGAATTAGGGCTGAGATCAAAGAGCACCTGTGCACAGCAAGATTTTGATTTCCTCCTCCCCTCTCTTTGCTCCACCAGACAGGTTTGTATTTCTCGTCACACTGTCAGCTAAATTGTTACTTTTAATTACCAGGCATTCCCACTTCTCCCCTTCCTCCTCACACCTCACACAGATGAAAACCCAGCATATCCATCACGGTTTGCAGCACTGGGAGGTGGGACAGGAGGGAAGAGCAGCTCCTTGCAGCATCCCTGCCCCTGCAAAGGGTTTTTTTCTCAGTGTACTGCATCTCAGCATCTGCAATTCATACACTCACTGATTCTCACTTGCTGCCACTAATAGGGGGCAGGTTAGCCAGAGAACAGCATTAATTAGTTATAAATTGAAATTAATTATCATAATAATGAAAGGATGCATGAATGCAAAGTTTGCCTCTTTTGCAGTGGTATTTACAAAAGATAGATTAGCAAGGCAATTTGTGTTAGATTTTTACTACAAAACCCATGAGGGATGCAGAGCACAGCAATGGGAAACAGCTGCTTGGAGGCACCAATGTCTAAACCATGTCAAACCCAACACTTGCAGGAGGATGGAAACACCTCTGAGAATCAAAAGTCATAAAGCAAAAATAAATTCTGCTGTGTATCATGTCTGCTGGGCACTCAGAGCCCCAGCTCTAACTGTTCCTCTGTGGGTATCCATTTACTGAAGTTACTGTCACTATAGGACATGAAACACTGCTGCTCTCAAGGTGAAAAAAGGGAAATTTAATTTATGACTCCAGCATTTATAGATTTCCAAAAGTCACAGTGGATTGGAGGGTGACAGTGCCACCTCTCCAATGACACTGCACAAACCAACAGTCCATCAAATTTCTCCTTCTCCATAAAAGAATGCAAAACAATGAGTTATTCACAGAAAGTGGGTGAGAAAGTTTGCACGTGCTGATTTATAACAAAAGATGTAAAGAGTTGCTTTATGTTCCCAAGTGTCACTATAGGACATGAAATAACACAACGTGCACACGCAGCTCTCTCAAGGTAAAAAAGAGAATTTTTAATTTCTGACTCCAGCATTTATAGATTTCCAAAAGTGGCAGTGGATTGGAGGGTGACAGTGCCACCTCTCCAATGACACTGGACAAACCAACAGTCCACCAAATTTCTCCTCCTCCATAAAGGAATCCAAAACAATGAGTTATTTACAGAAAGTGTGAAAGTGTGTGAGAAAGTTTGCTATAAGAATGTAAACATCAGAAGGCTTAGAAAATCTGTAAAAATCAGGGCAACAAGCTATAGCAGAGAAATGGCCCAAAGTGATCTCCAAAACACAGCAGAGAGCATCACACAAAATATCCTGGGCCTGGGAAGACAGACCCCCCTCTCCATGTCCCTGCTTGGATTAAGATAAAGGAAACTCTCTGGAAGTTCAGTGTGAGTTGGTTTAACATTTCCAGTCCCCATAACTGGCTGGGAATCAGCTGGTTTAATTGCAACAAATTAAGCTCACTCATCACCTCCCTTTGTTAAGCTTTGTGATTTATTTGGTAGCAGTAATGATACCAACAGCTGGAATAAACTCTGGTTTGGGTAGAGCAGACTCAGTGTTGAGAAAAGGCTGAGAACACTGACTGAGGGCAAAGGAGAGGCAAGCAGGGACAGGAGAGAACTGTTATTCCAGATACCCAGACTTTCTCTGAGGTCTGACTGTGAAAAAGTATTTGCTCTGCACTGGAAATCCACTGGGACTAAGCCAGAAGCTCCTTAGGATCTTCCACTCAGCACAGGAACAAAACCCCATGGACCAGATTCCTTGGTATTGGAAAAACCAGGGAAAAGTCACTCAGGACAATAAAATAGGGTTACAAGATCAGCAGAAACATATTTAATGATGAAAATTTGGTATTTCATTGAATCCTAAAATCATTTAGGTTGGAAGGATCAAGTCCAACTGCTCTGCTTGGTCCAGCTGGAATTTTGTGGGGCAGCAAAATTCCTTCCTGGAATATCCTGGAATAACTTTATTGATCAGGGGATCAATGTGGTGTTTTACATGGATAAAAGGAATGGCTGAAAATAAAGGGAAGGAGGGAGGAGGAGGTTTTTATCTCCTCATCTGAGCAGAGAAGACCCTTACAGGCAATATGCAGGCACAAACCAGCACTGGCACAAATCACACACTGTGCAGAGCAAGAGTAACTTCCCATCAACTCCCTGAAAGGCCTTTTAGTCCTCTAAGTGGAAGTTTGTACATCCTTCATTCATTTACCATCCCTAGTGGCTTCTGTACTAAATTAAGTGTTTATACAGCGCTTTGAAGATGTAAAGCACTGAAAGTGGCAAATACTCTCACTAGATATCAAAGAGCTACAGCTCCTAGAGACTAAGCAGATCCATCAGCTGAAATAATTGGCTGCACCTAACACTGACAAAGTAGAGTGGCATAAATGTCATTTTTTCCCCATAGTATATAGACAGAAAAACACAGATTCACACTCAGACTTGCACTTGGAGGAAGCAGATCATTCCAGGATTATTTTATCCAAAGGATTACCTTGGTGGGAGGAGCGCTGCCTTTCTCTTAAGGACTGAGTGTTGGGCACAGCTGGCAATAAGGCACTAAGGATGACAGGTAACTGCTGAAAATCCTGATGGAAAATGCAGTGTCTTTGATTTAGGTTTCTTTCACCAAGGATGGAGTCTGTTAATTTTGCTGTTCCCAACTCTAGAAGGGCACAGGCTATGCACAACTAAGAAAATAACTGGAAAATAGGAAAAGCCTGCCCTGAGAAGCAAAGGGAATGATTTACAGTTACTTTCCATGGCTATTCAATATCAAATAAGCACTGTCAACTGTGCTGAAGTTGGGAAGGCACACATTACCCTTCCCAATGCCTCCCCTGCAGCCTCAATATGCCAAGAAAAAAAAAAAACCAAAAGGGCAGATTAGGACTGCAGCTAATTAAGCTAAAAATATACCATAATGGGAATATTAAAGGGGAAAAAACCCAATCAGTGGGAAAGGCATTGATATAGCAGCAGTGAGGCAGCTCCAGCTGTTTGAGCACATCTGGCCAATAAAAGTTACTCTACCACCAATTTATTTCTCCTAGTGAAGGAGCAGATTTCACAGGGAATAGGTGCATCATGCACAGGGAGGGATCTACAGAAGTGCAGCACTTTTGCCCTTTGTGGGCTTTATCCAGGTGAACTCTGGCAGGTCAGAGGGGTGACCTGCCCTGGCTGGCTGTACAAAACACCCCCGAGCCTCCTGCCCTGCAGGGACAGCAAGGGTTAATCACTCTCAGATGCTCTGGCTGTGCTGGGATGTTGCCCTGTTCTTCTAAGCCTTCTAATGTTTGCATTTTTGTAATGGAGTTTCTCACACGCTTTTCATGTAAATAATGATTGGTTTGTATTCCTTTCTGGAGGAGGAGAAATTTAATGGATTGTTGGTTTGTCCAGTGTGGCTGGAGGGGTGGAAATTTCATCCTCCAATTCACAGTCGCTCTATAAATATAGGATTTCAAAAATAAACTACTCTCTTTTTACCTTAGATGTCTCAGCTTCTCCGTGTTGTTCACTTTGTGTCCTATTGCAACACTGTGATATGCAAGAAAACAATGATTTTGCACTTTATAGTAAAAATAAGGATGGGAGAGCTTTCCCCCTCCTTATTTGCTCTGACTAGTTATTTTATTTACCAATTTCTCTTTAAATATCTCCACCTGTTTTGGCTGAGGGGTTGGAGCTCTGTGATTTGTGTCCTCATCTTAACCCTCCCCTGAACTGCAAATGCTCCTTTGGGGATCTGTGCAGGTCTGTTTATAACAGCTCACAAAGGTTACCCAGATAATGCACCCAGTAATGTCACAGCTCTAAAACAGCCAGGTTTGTTTAGACAGTGCTTCTAAAGGAGATAGAGATTTGAATTTGGATTATTATTTAAAATGCTACTTTATTCTTTTCACATAGACGCTAATAAAATAATTTTTTTTAGAGGAAGGGTGGAGAAGATAAAGCAGAAATTCTTCTGTGAGAATTCTCTCCTATCTCCCTGAAGGATGAACTTTAGGATCCCAGCCACTCTGATTATTGCTGTAGCATTAAAATGGCCTTTAATTCTCATTATAAACTGGCTCCTGACTTTCATCCAGGTGTGACTGATCCCCACCAACACTTTCATTCATTAACCTGCCAGCTGCCATAGATTTACTTGAATCTGGTTTGTGGTTTGACCAAAAGGAGGGGATGTATTGAGGGAGATACAGGAGCCTGTGCCAACAGCAGGCAGCAAGAAATCCAAGGTGAGCTAATGGTGAAAGTCTGAGAGCCCATGAGTGTGACAACAACTAAAGGGGGAAAAATTTAGATTTAGGCAAAATATCAAGAAATATTTAGGCAAAATATCAAGAAAGGATGAAGAGACCAAGCTGTGCTAAAGGAGCTGTTGTGAGCAGCAGGGTCACAGGTACAGCTGGCCCACCTAAAAGGGAGAACAGAGCTGATGGAGGAACTCTCTCCTCTCTGGTGTCCAGTGAAAGGACAAGAGGAGGAAAAGGTGAACTCCTGTTATTCACATTTAAACATATATTTTAATTTTTATTACAACCTTGATTGAACACTAGAGCAGATTTGCCCATAAAAGCTGTGGAGTTTCCCTCCTTGGAGATATTTAAAATTAGATAAAGCCCAGAACAGCCTGCTCCAGCTGACCCTGCTTTGAGGACAGAGAAAACATTTCAGGATCTCTAGAGACACCATCTAACATCAGCAATTCTGTTATTCAATACCATCTGGAAGGAAAGGACCTTGGAACCCTCAAAACCAGCTCCTCCCAATTCAATGTCCCAAAATCAGAGGAAAGGACTTAAGATCCCTTTCAGGTACAGGATGCTCCAAACATGAACTGCTTCCTCTCTCTCACTATAACCCCACCAAGCTCCTTTCCATCTTTTAGACCCTTTAATTCCCAATTCCTTCTCAGGTTATATCTGCCCTATTTCCTTTACCTCTATTTTCAATATCACCTCTCCACATCCACAGCAGATGTCACATGTTAATGAAATAACCCTCCAGGGAATGAAAGCTGCAATGCAAACAGGAACATCTTGATCAAATCCATTTTTTGTTTCAGGAAAATTTCTCTCAGGAGAAGAGCTGTGGTTTAATGGCTCCAAATTTAGCTCATGAGCTCCTCCTCACAAGTCTGAGAGCTCCTAGACAGTCTACATAAACATATGGATCTCATAATGCCCAAGCTGGCCATTAAAAGGGGGAAGTTCTTGGAAGTGCAAGTAGAATATAGAGCAGGCATTCCCTGTGTCTGAAACCTGATTTTCATAGTGGCAGCTGGTGAGGTGCTAGTGAGGGAGTGAATTCCTACACAGGGCGGTGTTTTCAAGGAAACACAAGGTTGTTTTGGGCTCTTGAGTGCAAATCAGAGCTCAGAAGTAGCTGGAATGAGCAGTGTCTGGCCTAGTCCTCTTCCAAATAATCCAAGAAAAAGTTTACAAGCTGCAAATTGCAACAGAAAACTTCCTGTGGTGCCTTACAGATGTATTTCTACCTCATACCTCATCCCAGCTAGGTCAGAGCTCAGCTCAGCTCTCTCAGCCCTCACTGAGACTGATGGCTCCTGCTCACTCTCACCACACAGCCTCTTGTTTGCATTAGGCTCCTGCACACAAGGAAAAATTACTTTTTCGCTGCTTCAGCTGCCTTTTGTTTCACCTGAAGGCAAATAAACAGCCCCACAAAGTCATCTGCAAGTCCCTGGCCAGAGCTGGAATGGGCTGGCTGTCACCTGCTCCTGGCAGGCACCAAAGGCAGCCCCAGGCACAGATTTCCATGGGGCTCCAGAAGTATCCATTCATGGAATAATGTGCTCTGACTCCATGATTCCAGAAGGCTGAACAGTAGCTTTATTAACTAGGTTATATTACACTAATACTATATGAAAACTATACTAAAATACTACAGAAAAACCCATGACTGCCTGCAGATAGTCAAGACACAGCTTTGACCCAACTGGCCAAGCAATCCAAACATCAGCAGGGTCCAATTAACAAATCATTTTGGGTAAACAATTGTGGGAATCCATAAAATCAGAGGGTTTTGGGAAAGCTGCAAAAGGCCTCAGAGACAGCAGAACTGTGATTAGAGCTAAGCAGTAGCCATGAGATAGGTCAGCAGAAAAATTATATAAGAAGAAGAAAAGTAAAGAAAAACAGAACAATGATCTGTGTATTAACACTTGTCTAGAATAACTCCCTAAGCTAAAGCAAAGTTTATCTAGGGAGATATTAGAAAGTTCTAAGCTTAATAATGGAGCTCTGTGCATTGTGCTTTAAGGCTCACAAGCAGGTATTGTATTTGAAATAAGCAAGCATTGTTCTAACCAAAGGTACCTGTGCTTATAGTGGTTGGATGGAACTACTGTCAATATAGAATATATACTCTACAGATATAAACACTGTCAATGCGCTTTTGCTTTGTGAGATTGGTCAAAAAACTTATAAAGTTTTTATAAGTTGTAACATCGAGCTTTTTGTCTGCTGCCTTGGATGTGAGCTGGTGGAATCTTCCCGTTGTCATAACCATGGAATGAGGCTGATGCTGGAAAATCAAACAGCTCAAGGCAGTTCCACAGCAGCCCTGTCCTGTTTGTGAGCTGGTGGTAAACAATCTCCATAACACATTCCACATGTGCCAAACAACAGGAGCAGCAAATGGAGATAGGAATTGTTTTCTCTTCTTCTGTGAGGTTTCTCACTGCCTTTTCCTAGGAGAATTCCTTGGTAAAATTGTGCCTGCTGCTCTCTGAGGAGAGCTGTGGCCACACAGAAGCACAATGTGTGCTGAACACAGCCATCATCTGTAGGGGCAGGAACAGCAGGGAATTAAGGTGGAACATGCACTTTCAAAAGCAAAAATCCAACTCAAGAGGTAAAATCCCAGTCTGAAAGCAGGGCTGCACTGAACAGGTGTGTTTATTTTGAAATGAGGATAAAGGAGGCAGTAAATCATTCCCACACAGCCACAGGAGAGCTGGCAGAGGGCAGGAACTTTCAGAGGTTATCCAGGATCAAAACAGCAACTTGGAATTTAAAAGCCAAATGCCCTCTCCTCCATCCACAGTAATTCTGCACATGGAGCAGCCGTGGTGGCAGGAACAGAGGCAGGATGCTCCTAATTTCCATTCTTTATGATCCATAGCAGTCACTTTGGACAGACACAGCAAACTGGCATTTTTCTAACCTTCCTAATGAAAACCTCATCCCAAACTTCATTCTGCCCAGTAAGAACAGCAGCACAGGTTGTGGGCAGAGCAGAGAGAAAGCAATGATCCCTCTGTTCACCATAGCTATAATTTTTTTCCATCTCTCTGCTGATCTCAGACAAATTCCTGTCAGCCCAGGGTCTCTGAGGAGGCTCTGCCTGGGCCAGCATTCCCATGCTCCCTGCATTAACTGCAGGAGGAACAAGGGATGTTTCTCCCAGTGCCATGAATCAGCTACTCAAATGCCCACTCAGCAATCTCCAGATGCACAGATCTCCCTCTGCCACCCACTGCCCAAAACATCCCAAAAAAGTGGAGAAATAATTCTTTCTAACATCTATTATTACATAATACTACTGGAAACATCAAAAGGAAACTTCTTCCTACTGTTTACTTGTTAAATACCATTTTTTTTCCTTATGTAACTAAAGGGAATGATGAGTGGAGATTTCTAACAAGCAAAGTTCAGCTCCAGTTGGGATGAAGCTGGCACAGGCTTCCATGGGGAAATAAAACCTAAACCACATCAAGTAGTTTTTAAATTCCACCCCAAAACAAACAAGCTTGAGGAAAACAAACTGAAATCTGCCTTTGCACATTTTTCTGTGGCAGCAGCAAATGTCTGCAGAAAGATCAGTGCATTAAACATTTCAGAGCCAAGGTCTGTACTTGCACTCTGCAAATGAAGAAAGTAGAAGGGATTTATTTGCCCCAAAGGCATCAGACAGACAAGGACCCAAGTGAATCCACAGCCCAGAGCTTCCCCATCTGCTGCTCCTGTGCCTGCTGAGCAGCCACGCTCTCCCAGCCCACTGCAGGGGAGGATAACACAATCTGGATGATGTTTTCTGCTCTAACTGCATCTCCAAAGAGGCAACAGATCTATATTGGGAAGCCCTCACATTGATGGTTTGCTCTGAGACCAAACTTTGATGAAGAATTTCTCATTTGGATAAACCAAAGCCATTCTCATTTTAATTTAACATTTCGCTGCAATGAACAGAAGAATCAAAGGCACTGGAGATTTCTGCCAGGCTATAATAGAAGTTGAATTAAGTTGAAAATTTCTGGGTCAGAAAAAAATTCAAACATGAAAATATTTGCATTCCAAATCAGAGTAAAGAGCTGAATTTCTTTTAACCTCTGAAATAGGACTTGTCAGGCTCTGTTTTGATCATCTTTTTAATAAAAATGACACATTTGGATATTTCAGAATCACTTCTCTGAGTCCTCAAAGCTGCAAGTGAGCCTGATATGGAGAAATGTTCTCCTGAGCTCCCCTCTCCTGGGAGGAGCAGTCCTTTGTGGATGCCCCATTCCAGCACTGGGGATCCATCAGCATTTGGGAATGCAGGAGATGCAGCTCAAGCCTTTTATCCATAAGCTCAGCAGCTTCCCAAGCCCAGGCAGGGAGGAGTTCAGAGCAAAATAAAACCACAATTTCTCCAGTTCAAAAGGAAAACACTGCAAGACAGTTCAGACACTGCAATCCAAGTACCAATACTTTTTTATGGGTCATAAGAAAAGCATCCTCTGTTCTCTTTAAAGTGCAAGAGGGAAGTTGCTTGCTTGTCTTCAAACTTGTCCTCAAATTTCCACTGAGAAACTCACTTAGAAGTTAACACACTTTCTACCATAAAATAGTGATTAATAATTTCCAAACAGTTTTTATTTAAAACTGTGATTTAATTCATATTTGAACTGTTCATTGAAAATTCTTTTCCCCTCAGTGTTCCTTTAAGGCTGAGTAGTGGTTGATGGGCCACTAGATTTAATTCCAATTATCATAAATCTTTCAATTGCCTTTTTTTGGGATTGATTGGGTTTTTTTGGTTTGGTTTGGTTTTTTTTTCTACCTGTTCTGAAGCAGCCAGCAAAAAAAAAAAAAAAAACAACCAAAAAAAACCCACAACAAAATTATCTGAAGAAGCTACAAATACCAACAAGCAACAGAACAGAGAAACAGGGCTTGGAAATTCAGCAAGCATAGATATTCATGCACTGTCAGGGAGATCTGCTTTTATTCACTGTTCCTATTGTATCAGGAGGAAAGATCAAATTCATTTAAATACAGAGAAGGACTTCCAAAAGGAATATAAAAAGCAGCAGTGTTGAGGTTTTGGTATTTAGCACAGTCCTGTGCTTGGCAGGGGGCTGCAAAGGGGCCATGCAGCTTCTCAAGCCATTAACCACCATTCAATTCTCCTTTTCTCTCAAATACAGAGAGCCTAATACAATGTTTTACCTTTTCTATTAACATTTAATTACAGGAATGCAATTAGTGCCACAGCTTTACTAAGCTAGGTTATATTACACTAATACTATATGAAAACTATACTAAAATACTACAGAAAAACCCATGACTGCCTGCAGATAGTCAAGACACAGCTTTGACCCAACTGGCCAAGCAATCCAAACATCAGCAGGGTCCAATTAACAAATCACTTTGGGTAAACAATTGTGGGAATCCATAAAATCAGAGGGTTTTGGGAAAGCTGCAAAAGGCAGCCTCAGAGACAGCAGAACTGTGATTAGAGCTCAGCAGTAGCCATGAGATTGGTCAGCAGAAAAATTATGTAAGAAGAAGAAAAAAGTAAAGCTTGAAGCCAGGGTGAGAAAAGCACAGTGCAGGTACCAGCTTTTCTTCCTTCCAGCACTCAGAGCAGCTGAGGGGAGGATGAGCAGGTGCAGGGATGTTTGGAAGGGGCAGAAATGCCCACAGGGTGGGAGGGAATGCTTTGGGCTTTACAGGGGGAGGCAGCATGGCACAGAGGTGTCTCTTCATCTGCACTCTGCCCAATTCCACCTTTAGCTGGTGCAATAAATTACACATGATATAATCAATTATATAAACAAACAGACTGACAACCTTTCCATGGTCAATAAAACCCCTTTGATTTTAGTGATTGGCTGTAAATGAGCACCCAGTTGCATGCACAGAAGGAAGAATGGACCCAAAATGGAGCAGTGACAGTCAGCTGTGCTCCAAGTCAGAGTTCATTCATGTGTGGCTTGAGGTGCCAGAGGTTGTTGATAACACAAAATGTCCAAATCCGGAGCTGCTCTGAGAACACAACTCCTTGAGATGCTTCCTTCAAAGCAGCAGCAGGAATCAATCTTCAGGTCTTTACACGGCTTCTCTACAGCAGCAGAAGCACTGCAAATGATCCCTGACTAATTCTTCCGAGTTAATGAAGAGAATTTAATCCATCCTTTCTTACTTTCTTTACACTTAGGGGTCAATCCACCCCTGAGCTGCCTCTGTGCAAACACAAGTGCCCAGCACATGCAGTGAGGAGCAGGGGATGCACTCCCTGATGCCTTAAACTTTTAGCTTTTATATTTTTGAGATCCTGCATTAGTGTATAACTCTGAACTCCATGTAGAGTGTCAGTAAGCTGTCTTCACATTTTGGTCAGACAGAACAATCCTTTTCCAGATGGGAACCAAGGGCATCATTGCACCCTCAGGTCCAAAAAGTATAAACCAAAGAGAATTGGGGAGAAGCAAACTGAGGGAATGTGACTTCATTACCTGAAGCTGTAATTGGACAATTAACCCTGATATGCAAATAGACCAAATCTAAAAACTTGTGACTTTTATGTATCTTGGGTGTAGCTTCTGCCAGGCTCTTGCACTGCCCAAGTTGTGTCCTTTGAAGGACTTCAATAAATACCTACTTTATTCTTTAACCATGTCTAGCCTCTGTTCTGGGTAGCCACTCCAAGGCATCATCCTCAGCTCAGGCACTGAGGAGCACAGGATGCTGTGTCCAGCTCAGTGAGGAGCACAGGATGCTCTCCCAGCCCAGGGAGGAGCACAGGATGCTCACCCAGCCCAGTGAGGAGCACAGGATGCTCTCCCAGCACACTGAGGAGCACAGGATGGTGTCCCAGCACTCTGAGGAGCACAGGATGCTGTGCCCAGCACAAGGAGGAGCACAGGATGCTCTCCCAGCACTCTGAGGAGCACAGGATGCTCTCCCAGCTCAGTGAGGAGCAGAGGATGCTGTGCCCAGCCCAGTGAGGAGCACAGGATGCTCTCCCAGCACAGGGAGGAGCACAGGATGCTCTCCCAGCACAGAAAGGAGCACAGGATGCTCTCCCAGCACTCTGAGGAGCACAGGATGCTCTCCCAGCCCAGTGAGGAGCAGAGGATGCTCTCCCAGCACACTGAGGAGCACAGGATGCTCTCCCAGCACACTGAGGAGCACAGGATGCTCTCCCAGCACACTGAGGAGCAGAGGATGCTCTCCCAGCACAGGGAGGAGCACAGGATGCTCTCCCAGCACAGAAAGGAGCACAGGATGCTCTCCCAGCACACTGAGGAGCAGAGGATGCTCTCCCAGCACACTGAGGAGCACAGGATGCTCTCCCAGCACAGGGAGGAGCACAGGATGGTGTCCCAGCACTCTGAGGAGCACAGGATGCTCTCCCAGCACTCTGAGGAGCACAGGATGCTCTCCCAGCCCAGTGAGGAGCACAGGATGCTCTCCCAGCACACTGAGGAGCACAGGATGCTCTCCCAGCACTCTGAGGAGCACAGGATGCTCTCCCAGCACTCTGAGGAGCACAGGATGCTGTGCCCAGCACAGGGAGGAGCACAGGATGCTGTGCCCAGCACAGAAAGGAGCACAGGATGCTCTCCCAGCACTCTGAGGAGCACAGGATGCTCTCCCAGCACAGGGAGGAGCACAGGATGCTCTCCCAGCACTCTGAGGAGCACAGGATGGTGTGCCCAGCACAGGGAGGAGCACAGGATGCTCTCCCAGCACTCTGAGGAGCACAGGATGCTCTCCCAGCACAGAAAGGAGCACAGGATGCTCTCCCAGCACCCTGAGGAGCACAGGATGCTCTCCCAGCTCAGTGAGGAGCACAGGATGCTCTCCCAGCCCAGTGAGGAGCACAGGATGCTCTCCCAGCTCAGTGAGGAGCACAGGATGCTCTCCCAGCACAGGGAGGAGCACAGGATGCTCTCCCAGCACACTGAGGAGCACAGGATGCTCTCCCAGCACAGGGAGGAGCACAGGATGCTCTCCCAGCACTCTGAGGAGCACAGGATGCTCTCCCAGCTCACTGAGGAGCACAGGATGCTCTCCCAGCTCAGTGAGGAGCACAGGATGCTCTCCCAGCACTCTGAGGAGCACAGGATGCTCTCCCAGCTCACTGAGGAGCACAGGATGCTCTCCCAGCTCAGTGAGGAGCACAGGATGCTCTCCCAGCTCAGTGAGGAGCACAGGATGCTCTCCCAGCACACTGAGGAGTTTCTCCCCCAGCTCCCAAAGCCCAGTGTCCCCCCTGAGCAGCCACACACAGTGGGGAGCATGGGCCCAGCAGCCAGAAGCCCCTCGGGCTGCATTCCCATTCCTTCCTAACCTAACACTCCAAACCTCTCTCACACTCCTCCATTTCTCCCTTAATTACTACAAGTAATTTTATTAATATACTTTGCAGCACCATTAACTATTACCTGAGGCTTAGCTTTAAATATGATGAGACTACATAATCTTAATGGCACTAATTAATAGTGCCATGGCTTAAAAATTTCACAGATCTGACCAACAAAGCATATCAAGTGTGGTTTGGGGGGGAATTTTTTGGTTAGTAATTTTTGTTGGTAAAGTAATGCCCCCTGACAAACAGGAGCACAAAAGTGGGAATTATAAAAGCAGAGAATTAAACTAAAAGCAAAGTAACTCCCCCAGGAATTAAGACAGGCATGGAAGTTTGTCCAAAACACTCAAGCTTTGGTCACCAATCCAGAGACACAGGAGGGACTGGAAAGGCAGGGGTAAGGTCCCATTTTTTTGGAATTTTTTAAAATTTTTGTTTTAATTTTCTTGTGTTCTAAGCACTGAAGCAATCACCAAGCTCTCTCTTGATATTGCTTTGGTGGCCAAAGGCTGATGACCAATGGGACAGGGTGATAAAATCTTCAGAAGCTGCAGAACTGAACACTGCACCAGCCAGAAAACAGAGGGTGGACAACCAAAACACAAACTTTGTTCCTTCAGTGGCACATTTAATATTTAATCCTCATGGCACACTCTGTCAGAGCAGAAAGGCTAAAGCTGTGTGTCCTCAGCAGAGGTTCTGCCAAAATGTTCCAACTGATAACTCTTGTGACTAACCTGTCAAAAAACCTGGCACCAGAAATTTGCACTGGGGGTTTTTATTTCTGGATTTTATGTTGTCTGTCCTCCTCTCTCTCAGTTGAGCAGGGAGTTTAACAAAAAAAACCCAAATTTGCTTAATTCCCAACTCCCAAAAATCAGCAACTCATCAATCAAAGAGAAACACAAACTGCAGGTACTGCTGGTGTGGTTTCCAGAGACTCTGAGCAAACAGCACCACCCAGAAAATCGTCCTGGGAACAGAAGTACAGCAGTCAAACTGCTCCAGAGATGCTATAAATTACATTGTCAGATGAAGAGCAATGTATTTCCTCTGCAGTAATACTGTAATTATCAAGCAAGTGCCCTGCCTTTGCCTGTGAGTGCTGTGTGCAGTAATTAATTTTCCCCTGCGTACTGATGTTTGATAGTAATATGTAAATCACTGGGTATTTGTTACAGATAGCTAATGAAATCTATCTACTGTCACACACTTGAAAGCATCTTAAAACAACATTAAGAAGTTGCAAGAACACAGAAATGCAGTGTCCTTATGTGTCTTTAAAGCAGGCTGTAGGTAAAAAATTTGATAGTTCCAACGCCTGAAACTGTAGCTCTGCTTTTTGCATGATTTTATTCTTAACAAACCCTCATTGCAGTCAAGAGGCTCCAAAGTTCCAGCCTGAGAGTCTAAAAATCCAAGTGCTCAATAATGACAGGGAAATTCTGGTTCCCCTGGAGTGCTGGTGAGCCCAGAGAGCCCCAAGACACCCAGGAAGGGAGGATACACTGAGGATGATGCAGCTTCTGCCAGGGCTACACAGGGCTGGGGACAGAGCAGCCAGAAATCCTACAGTGAGAAAATATCCCTTGGCTCAGTCTTTGGAGGAATCTCACCATCCTGCCATGCCAGGCAGCACAGGCCAAATTGAAAATGTGCATTAAAAAAGAGCAGTTTTCCTCCTTTTTTCCTACCATTCCCAGGTACAGATCAACTCCAGGTTTATGGGAAATATCCACACCTGGGAACTGAAGAAGTGCTGTAGCTGGAGGGGAACATGAAGCCATTATCTGGTAAAACTCCTCAGTTCAAGCACAGCTTGAGCCTTGCCCCTCTGCCACGTCCCTCAGCCCTGTCCACCACTGTCACCCTGGTTTTTTAAGATTCTCAAGGCCTTCTGATGTTGACATTCTTCTAAGGAACTTTATCATGCACTTTCTTGTAAATAACTTATTGTTCACATTCCTTTGATGGAGGAGGAGAGAACTGATGGGCTGTTGTTGTAGCCAGTGTCATTGGAGAGGTGTCACTGTCACCCTCCAATCCTCTGTCACCTTTGTAAAACTATAAATATAGGAGTCAGAAAATAAATCTTCCCTTTTTTCCTTCACCTTGAGAGAGGTGTGTGCTCGTGTTCCTTTGTGTCTGATAGCGACACACCACCACTTTTTCCTCAATAATAACACTGATGCACAATTAACCCTTCCATCCACCACTTCAGCCCTAGAGATCAGCAATGAAGCTGTTTCACAGGTGATTTCCCAGCTCCTGCAGTTGTGGTGTCACAATGGCAGGTTGAGGGGAAAAAACCCAACAAATTGACTGAGATGTTGAAATCCTGCAGAGCAGCATCACACCTGAGGGATAACAGCATCCCTGACCCCAAAACAGCCCTTTGACGTCTCCTTAGGGTGCCTGGACCCCAAAACAACCCTTCAGTGTCTCCTTAGGGTGCCTGGACCCCAAAACAACCCTTCAGTGTCTCCTTAGTGTGCCTGGACCCCAAAACAACCCTTCAGTGTCTCTTTAGGGTGCCTGGACCCCAAAACAGCCCTTTGATGTCTCCTTAGGGTGCCTGGACCCCAACACAACCCTTCAGTGTCTCCTTAGGGTGCCTGGACCCCAAAACAGCCCTTTGATGTCTCCTTAGGGTGTCTGGACCCCAAAACAACCCTTCAGTGTCTCCTTAGGGTGCCTGGACCCCAAAACAACCCTTCAGTGTCTCCTTAGGGTGTCTGGACCCCAAAACAACCCTTCAGTGTCTCCTTAGGGTGCCTGGACCCCAAAACAACCCTTCAGTGTCTCCTTAGTGTGCCTGGACCCCAAAACAACCCTTCAGTGTCTCTTTAGGGTGCCTGGACCCCAAAACAGCCCTTTGATGTCTCCTTAGGGTGCCTGGACCCCAACACAACCCTTCAGTGTCTCCTTAGGGTGCCTGGACCCCAAAACAACCCTTCAGTGTCTCCTTAGGGTGCCTGGGCACTGCTCTCCAGCCATTCCTAGCAAGAGGAAAACCATCCACACCCTGACCCCAGCACCCATTCCTGCCCCTGTGCTTAACTGCAGTGGAATTACCCCCCAAATTTAAAATAAAACATAAATACGTTGTTTTCTTACACTACAAACTCTTGTAAATGTTCCACATTGGAATTTTCAGGCAGAAGAATGCTATAATAATCACATCAAGTGTGTATCCTTGACTTCTGCAGAGGCCACATTAACTCCAGAGTGAAAAACACTTTCAGAGAAATGATTGTAATTTTGTCTCAATAAAGGCTGCAGGAAGATTCCGTTGGGGATTTATTCCACCAGAAGAGAAAATTATTTTTCAGGGGGAAAAAAAAAGGAAAAATATGTAACTTCTTTTCTTTTTAACAACATACAGCTTAATTGGAAATACAGAAAAAAATTAGGACAAAAAAGCCCAGGGAAGTTTAAGGCAAAAACTCTTTAGCAGCTTTGCATACTTGAGCATGAAGTGGAGGCAAATCAACTGATAATCTTCTCTGCTAAATTTATACAAGAGACAGAATATTCTCTAGAGAATTTGTTTCTTAAAAGGAAAAAAAACTTAGCATTTTACTTGACCAAAATTATTCCCTATTTGAATAATCATGCTTATCCACCTCCAGACTTAGTATTCTTTTTATGGTGATTTACAGAGTGCCTCTGCCATAAGTGCTGCACAACACTCACAAGGTCTAAAGAAGTTAATGGTGTGCTGGAAATGCTTGATAAAGAATTTTTACTGTCTTTGCCACTTGACAAAATCGAGTAATAAGCATAATAAATAGATGTATCAGCCGTTAATGCTATGAAAGCTTTGCTAAATCTTTCTGTCCATCTTCCTTGCACTTATTCTGCGTGGGACATGAGATTTCTCTGTCTTTAAAAGTAAAGCTCAAATTATCTCCTGTTAACCTTTCTCCTAGAAATGCCATCTGTTAATAATAATTTTAAAAAACAACTTAAAAACCCCATTCCAGCACACAAGGACTAACAGCTCCACTTTTTCTATCCTAAAGACCATTGATGTCTTTCTGAGACTACCTAAAAACAGAGGCCAGACAGAATTATGGGAATAAAAATCAATTATGTTTATTGAAGAGCCTTCAGGTGCATTTCAGGTAGATGAAACCTCCCAGGTCCACCCATAAAATGGATCACAGGTCACAGGTTTTCACACTTTTATAAGTTTGGTCCATTTGCATATTGGGGGTTTATCAATGATATTTTTGTTTGACGTTTGGGAGAAATGATGAGGAGGATTTTATTTTATTCAAAGGATAATTAATTACTTTATTATATTCTATTATTTTGTATTATATTACACTATATTACATTACATTTAAACTGAATGTGTTAAGTATTTAACTGCCCTCACTCACCTGCCTCACTCAGCCCTGAAGACACCATTAGGATTCAGAGGAAGAAGCTGACACTGACCAGACAGAATCCTGTGTTTGAATGGAATTTATGCATCATGTATGAGCTGTATGAATATGCAACAGGCTGTTGCTTTTAAGGATTAATCCTCTGTTAACGTGGGTCCTTTTTTGGGCTTATTTTGCCCAGAAAAGGTACCCAGACTCTCCACAACTCTTTGTTTTTATTGTCTCACATTGTCCTAAATCCTAATTGTCCAAATTTTTATTACTCTAATTATATTACTGTTTTTATAACCATTTTATTACTATGAAACTTCTAAAATTCTAAAAACAAGTGACTGGCATTTTTCACAATGGGGGCTGAACCACAGCAGTAATGCAAGTCTTAAAACCTGAGCCCAAGACTCATTTGGAAAAGCTGTAACAGCCTTGGCTGCTTTGTGACAGGCTGACCTGGGCTGAATTTCCCCCTTTTGAAGAATTTCCCTGTTGAGTTTTCCCCGGAAAGGCTTTGCTTTGCACTAAGATGCATTCAGACAGACAAGTCCCTTTGATGTGTCAGGACCCACTGAACATGAATAACCCGATTACAGCGCAGAGAGCTCCTGATAAATTCCCCTCAGACAGCAAGATTTGCTTGTTCTGAAGTGTTTACTTCCACCCAAACCAGCATTTCAACCAGGAGCTCTCTCAGTGTAACGGGGGGAAGTCCCTGTGCCCCTCTCTGCTGTGTGCTGCACCATTCCCATCTCCTCTCCTCCTCTGCCTTGGTGATCCCACCAGTTTTGGGAAGCATCACTTCCAAAGGCAGCAGGAGCCACCCCCAGGAGCACAGAGGCCATCCCATGTTTGTCCATACTCAACTCTGACATCTGCCATTTGCTCCCACCCTCCTTGCCAGAGTCACTCACCTTTTCTTTTTCTTTTGTTGCACATTTCCAATTTGCTGGCTGTTGCTAAATTGAATAGCTGATGCTAGATTTGCTTTTGTCATAGGGTTGCTACAGACCTTGACTTTTCTCACTACAGAAAATGACTTTGTGTCAGCCCTTAGTGGTTGTTTATAATGGAGACTTCATAGTGCCGCCCAGTATGGATGTCTTTGATTTTGAAAGAAAATCAAAACAGGCACATGAAGTGTTCAGGGAATGAGGGCAGTGATGAGGAGGCAGAAAAGGACTACATCATTAACTCACTTTGGCTATAAACTCAGCAGAGCCCAATCTCAGCATTATTACAGTCTGTTTCAATTTTAAAGTTCAAGTTTAAAAGGAGATGAGATTAACCATTCACAGGCTGCAATCACTGCTACAAATTCCTCTCTCACGGTTCCAAAAACTGGGTGTAAAACCAGACATTTCACAAGTCAGCTAAAAAACATCACCTACAGCTCCCCTGCTTGCTAATTCTTTAGCTTGACTGAGAGGCAGAGCAGATGCACAAGAGCACATCCCTCTGACTGCCAGCTTATCAGGGAAAAATGCCTGACTTCTCCCTGCAAGCTCTCCTTGCCTCCAAAGCCTCCCTCCTCTCCCCAGCCTACCCTCAGCATCTTTTCCCACTCCCATTTTACAGTTTCCACAAGAAATAAACTGAGTGGCACAGCAATCCTACAGCAGGAGGAAGAAGAGCGCCCCAAAGCCCAAACTGCTGAAATCCTCCCCTTACCCAGGGGCACAGCACACACTGCTCAGATTGTTTGCAGAAAGAGAAGCAGAAATTAAAGCACTGATTTTAACAGAGTCACTGGTTTAACACAGCTGAACACACCTTGCTTAGGGTCAGTGATGGATTCATACACTGAAGTGTGCTGGTCTCAGCTGGGGTGGAGTTAATTCCCTTCCCAGAGGCTGGTTTGGGAATGGGGTTTGGGTTTGTGCTGAACAAATAGATAATACAGATATTACAAATATCTTTTCTGAAAAATACTTGTAAAAGTAGATATTAGAGATATGTTGACAGGTTGATAATTACAGATAGTTTTTGTTATTGCTGAGCAGGGATTGCACAGAGCCAAGGCCTTTCCTGCCCCTCCATGACCATGCTGGGGGGACACAGCCAGGACAGGGGACCACAAGTGACCCCAGGGATGTTCCAGACTGTGTACATCACACTCTGTAAACAAACTGGGGAGAAAAGAAAGAAGAGGGGGACATTTGGAGTCACCCCTGAGTGTGCTGGAGCCCTGCTCCCCTGGATGGGGATGGCTGAGCAGCTGCCCAGCCATGGGAAGTAGGAATAGCTCCTTGCTGGCTTTGTGTGCACACCTTTGCTTTCCAACATGACAAATGTTTAACACAGCTGAACACACCTTGCTCAGGGTCAGTGATGGATTCATACACTGAAGTGTGCTGGTCTCAGCTGGGGTGGAGTTAATTCCCTTCCCAGAGGCTGGTTTGGGGCTGGGGTTTGGGTTTGTGTTGAACTAATAGATAATACAGATATTACAAATATCTGTTCTGTAAAATATCTGTAAAAATAGAGATATGTTGACAGGTTGATAATTACAGATATTTTTGTTATTGCTGAGCAGGGCTTGCACAGAGCCAAGGCCTTTCCCTTTGGCCATGCTGGGGAGGGGCTGGGGAGGGACAGAGCCAGGACAGGGGACCACAAGTGACCCCAGGGATGTTCCAGACTGTGTACATCACACTCTGTAAATAAACTGGGGGAAGAAGAAAGAAGAGGGGGATATTTAGAGTGACCCCTGAGTGTGCTGGAGCCCTGCTCCCCTGGATGGGGATGGCTGAGCAGCTGCCCAGCCATGGGAAGTAGGAATAGCTCCTTGCTGGCTTTGTGTGCACACCTTTGCTTTCCAACATGACAAATGTTTAACACAGTTGAACACACCTTGCTCAGGGTCAGTGATGGATTCATACACTGAAGTGTGCTGGTCTCAGCTGGGGTGGAGTTAATTCCCTTCCCAGAGGCTGGTTTGGGGCTGGGGTTTGGGTTTGTGTTGAACTAATAGATAATACAGATATTACAAATATCTGTTCTGAAAAATACCTGTAAAAATAGATATTAGAGATATGTTGACAGGTTGATAATTACAGATAGTTTTTGTTATTGCTGAGCAGGGATTGCACAGAGCCAAGGCCTTTCCTGCCCCTCCATGACCATGCTGGGGAGGGACAGAGCCAGGACAGGGGACCACAAGTGACCCCAGGGATGTTCCAGACTGTGTACATCACACTCTGTAAATAAACTGGGGGAAGAAGAAAGAAGAGGGGGACATTTGGAGTGACCCCTGAGTGTGCTGGAGCCCTGCTCCCCTGGATGGGGATGGCTGAGCAGCTGCCCAGCCATGGGAAGCAGGGAATGAGCTCCTTGTTGGCTTTGTGTGCACACCTTTGCTTTCAAACATGACAAATGTTTAACACAGTTGAACACACCTTGCTCAGGGTCAGTGATGGATTCACACACTGAAGTGTGCTGGTCTCAGCTGGGGTAGAATTAATTCCCTTCCCAGAGGCTGGTTTGGGGCTGGGGTTTGGGTTTGTGCTGAACAAATGGATAATACAGATATTACAAATAAAAATATCTGTAAAAATAGATATTACAGATAGCTGTTGACAGGTTGATAATTACAGATAGTTTTTGCTATTTCTGAGCAGGGCTAGCACAGAGCCAAGGCCTTTCCTGCCCCTCCATGACCATGCTGGGGAGGGACAGAGCCAGGACAGGGGACCACAAGTGACCCCAGGGATGTTCCAGACTGTGTACATCACACTCTGTAAACAAACTGGGGGAAGAAGAAAAAATGGGGGATATTTAGAGTGACCCCTGAGTGTGCTGGAGCCCTGCTCTCCTGGATGGGGATGGCTGAGCAGCTGCCCAGCCATGGGAAGCAGGGAATGAGCTCCTTGCTGGCTTTGTGTGCACACCTTTGCTTTCCCCATCAAACTGCCTTCAGTTACCTCAGAAACTGGCACAGTTCCCACTCTGAGTCTGTCCCCACCCCACTGGTGGCTGAGTGAGCATCTGTGTGGGCCTGGATTGTTCTGTGGGGTTCAATCATGACAAGAAGCCCTGAAACTCTGGAAGGGCTGGCAGACACTCTCTTTATGCAGCACACAAGGTAAACCCACGTTTCTGAGGCAGGAAACCTCCCTTAAGTCATTTAGCTGCTTTGCAGTGATGATCACACAGATCTGCAGCTACACACACTGCATGCAAAAAGAAATTCAATAGTGCTTGCTACAGAGAGAGGGGTGTGGGAACAGCTTAGGGTTTTTGAGTCTGTACATACATAAATAAAAGATTAACTCAAACTTTAAACAAGAGATTAAAAGGACATTCTGCACCATTAGCATAGCGCTCACTAATCTATAATGGGATAAAACAGATTATAATTACTTTATGTTCATAGTTTTAAATGAAAGAGAGGGTTTGATAGCACATAACAAAAAACAAGGTTATGAAGTTGCGAGGCAAGAGGAAAAGAAACAAATCCCTACTGTGAAAAATGCAAATTTTATGATTGGCTTTTCGCAAATATGAAAATGAATATTATGTGTGTTGTGTTAGAAATTTGTGCTGTATTAATTCTCTTAAGTAGTGTGTTAAATATAGTTTTAAGTTATAACATAATGTTAACATAGAAACTATGCTATGTAAGATACTTTTTTAAAGAGAGGTATTGCACCAAGGTAGCAGTCACAGGACACCTCAATCTTTCAGAGAAAGAGAATTTATTGCTCCATTATCAGGAGAAACGAACTTCTTTCTGCCTTTCTCAGCCCTGAAGACACCATCAGAATTCAGAGGAAGAAGCTGACACTGACCAGACAGAATCCTGTGTTTGAATGGAATTTATGCATCATGTATGAGGTGTATGAATATGCAACAGGCTGTCGCTTTTAAGGGTTAATCCTCTGTTAACGTGGGTCCTTTTTTGGGCTCATTTTGCCCAGAAAAAGGTACCCGGACTGTCCATAACTCTTTGTTTCTATTGTCTCATATTGTCCTAATCCAAATTGTCCAAATTTTTATTACTGTAATTATATTATTATTTTTATTACCATTTTATTACTATAAAACTTATAATTTTAAAACCAAGTGATTGGCATTTTTCACACTTCCAAACAACCATAAGCAGACCCAATATACCATTACACTCAGATAACAGAAATGCTGCATGTGCTGAGGATGAGAACATCCACCCCAAACCTCTGAGAGCACACACAGCCCGTGGGGCACAGCCTGAAGCCCCCAGAGCCCCCCAGCTGCATGCAGGAGGCTGGCAGGAGCATTCCCAGCAGCTCTGGCAGCCCCAGGAAGGTTCCCCCTGGATCCCTGCCACTGCTGCTCCTCAACAATGCTGGCATTGAGCAGCTGGGGCTGGGAACACAGCCTGCCTGTCTGGGCAGCCTGCTGGGGAACACTGGGGCTCTCACAGCCCACCCCGGCCAGATGCAGCCCCCAGCCCCAGCCAGCAACTGCACCCACAACATCTGCACACTGCAGCCCTCCAGGGCACCTCTGCCTTTCAGTTCCTGGGTTCACTGCATTTTAAGGCAATTAGACATTTTTAATTTCTTTTTAAGTGTTTAACATTTACCTGTTTGTTACCCTGAAACTTATTCTGCCTTTGCAGAGGAGATGTTAATGTAAATTGGTAAAGACAAGGATATGCAAACACATGAATTGTGCAGGTTATGGATTTTTGTAGCCTCACAGAATCACAGAATGTCCTGGGCTGGGAGGGACCCCCAGGATCACCCAGGGCAGGCCCAGCCCTGCACAGACACCCCAACA
Organism: Setophaga petechia; assembly: GCA_024362935.1. Classification (NCBI taxonomy): domain Eukaryota; kingdom Metazoa; phylum Chordata; class Aves; order Passeriformes; family Parulidae; genus Setophaga; species Setophaga petechia. The sequence continues at coordinate 1,399,911 of JANCRA010000080.1, forward strand.
GCCCCATCCTGGGCATCCCTGGCAGCTCCTGCAGCTCTGGCAGCCTCGGGGCCGTGCCCATTGCCTGGGGAGCCTGGGCAGTGCCAGCACCCTCTGGGGAAGAGCCTTGCCCTGGTATCCAGCCTGAGCCTCCCTGGCACAGCTCCAGCCATTCCCTGGGTCCTGTCCCTGTCACAGAGCAGAGATTGGTGCTGCAGACCCTGGTGGGATCTGAGCTCAGGTTCCTCTCCCCAGCTGAACCAGACAAGTGACTTCAGCCACTCCTTGTGAAGCCCCTCCAGTCCCTTCACCCTTTTTCATTTTCATGTTCCAGCAGGAAGGGAATGTCTCCTGCATGAGCCAAGAGAACAAACAGGTCTGCTGTGGCTGAGCCCTCATCCCCACTGCTGTGTGTGGCAGAATAAACAGAGTGAGACCACATCTCAAAACACAGGAAAATGCTGACACCAGAAATTAAACTGCTCCTGCAGAGGTCAAGCACATGAGAAGCCATAAGATTGGACTGATTTTCTTTCAGGGTTTTTTTTCCTTCAGAATAATGTGCTGCTGGTGGTGCATTTGTATTTTGGTGGCAGAGAAAAGGCTGCAGCACTGCCTGTACCAGGCAGTGAGCAAACACTGCTGAACCTGCCCTGAAGATCCCACAACATCAAAAAACTCTGCTTCATTGAAAAGAAAACAAATGCACACTTCACATTTCTCTTTTAGCAACCTTAGGGTTCAGTATGCCAAGTGTAATAACATCAGTTGACAATTCCACAAGAACACATGGTGAAGAGAGAAGAAATTTCAAGGGGGAAAAAAAAAAAACCACCTCAAAACCCTGAACCAAATATTGAGACTTCTCCCACGCTCCAGCAATGCTTGTGACATTTCCCAATGTGAAACCAAGCTGACATCTCCAGCCCACCCAGAACAGCCTCGACTCTTCCTTCCTGCAGAGGAAGGGAAATGGGGTTTTTTCCTTCTTCTTTTCTTCCTTTCTCAGCACATATGTTCAAGATAAACATCTGAGGCTGTGAAGAAGCACTGACTTTGCAGTGTTAGTGGCTGTACAGCACATCATCTGCAGTTATGGGATGGGGCTGGTTAAAGATGACATTGCAAGGAGCCAACCAAGTGCTACCTGATCTCTCCTCAGCAGTCCCAGGAAGAGATTTACTCTCTCTGGGCAGCCCATGGCAACAAACTTCATTTTTATTCCACTGAAAGTAGATGCAGGATTTATATTCCAGGAGACCTGTACATATTTATGCTAATTGTTCAATAGCACAATATTTTCTCGAGTAGTTTAGGAAACTCTCTGATAAAGGGTAAGGAAAATTGGGGATTTTCTGGTACATTGGCAGCAAAAAAATACAGCAAAAAGTCATTTACTACTGATTTTGTGGCTGCATCTGAGGTGGATGAAGGTTGCTGAACATGAATTCAGGGGAAGAGCTGGTTTAGAGGCACACAGGAAATTCTGTAAGGGCACCTGTGGATGCCAATGCAGCCAAGCCAGGCTGGAGATCAAACTGAGCTCCTTGCTGCCATCAGGAACACAGCTCACTGCTGCTGGGGTGCTGGAGACAGCCCTGCAAACTGGCTGGGACAGCTGGAAAATCCTAAGGAGACATTTAGTGGGTTTATTAAGGTGTAATGTGATTTTATTTTCATTCCTTTGCAAACATGCAAGGCAGGAATTTGCTATTGTTACAACGAAACTTTCAGCTTTTACATTTATTCTGGAAAGCAACTGCTCTTGCTGAAGACTGTGACATATTGACAAAGCCTAAATTCAGAGAAAGCCTTGGGCCCACCTTGCTGGAATCAGTGTTTAAGTCAGTGTCATGCAAAAGCCACAGTGAAATGGAAAAAAGCTGAATTTTTTCAACAGAATCTTCCTCTGAGTTGTACTGTATGGATGGATATCACAGCTTTGTCTGTGCAGGAGCTGCTCATCAGAAAACATTCCTTCCATCAACACAAAAGGCTGAAATCAGGAGTGCTAGAAGTTCTCCTCTCAGGGCCTGAAAAAACCCTTACACTGGAGATGCTTAACAGGCAGCAATGAGACACTCAGGAATTGGATATCATCTGTTATTTCTCACAAACATGGCATTTAAAGTCAATTAAAACAAGCTCCTACCAACTCCCTGCACCCCCTTCTGTCATTCCAAACATCCCTAAGGTCCCTCAGCAGAACCTGTTAAAAAACATAAACCCCCCAACCTGAGCATTGACACACAGACCACAGGCATAAAAAGTAACACTCTGAAAGAACAATCAATATAATTTCCCATTAGTTGTCTTCACAGATTTGTCACTTGGGCTTTTCTTTAGCAGCCTTGAGGGGAAAATGAGAGATGTGTGTGACTGCACAGGAACTACAGAAAGTCTCTTAAAGGCATTTAGAGCTGCTATTGCAATCATTTCCTTTCACCAGATGAATGAGCTGAGGACATTAGGCATGAAGAAAACTAATTTTCAATAGAATAGCACCTATACATTATGTTCCAGCTGGGTGGGGAACCTCTGGGGCTGGAGGGGCTGCCCAGAAGGCTCCAAGAGAAGTTTCCACAGCAGAGCTGGTGGCACCTCATCCCTCTAAGGGATGTGATAAGGGATGTGATAAGGGATGTGATAAGGGATGTGCTCCATCTCCAACAGGGGCTAGGTCTGACCCTCTGAGGGCTCTCAGCTGTGCTTCAGCCCCACAGATCCCACAGGATCCCTTCCTCAACATCAAACTCTGCCCTGCTGCTGATGCCTTAGCATTTAGCTTTTCTATTTTTCAGATCCTGCAATTCTTCAGTGTATAACTCCAAACCCCATATCCAGTGTTAGATCACTGTCTTCACTTTGGGCAGACACAACAATTCCTCTCCTGAGAACCAAGGACACCTCACTGCCTCAGACCCCAAGAGATGGAAACAAAAGTGAATTGGGGAACCAAAGAGAGTAAATTATACTTCATTACCTGCAGCTGTAACTGGAGGATAAACCCCTGATATGTAAATAGACCAAACCTGTGTGAAAAACTCATGACCACAGTGCATCTTGGAGGTTTTTGGCTGCCCAGGATATACCTGTTGAAGGCCTTTAATAAAAACCCCTTTTTATCCTCTTAATTCTGCCCAGCCTCTGCTTTAGGCAGCCACTCCAAGGCATCACTGCATGCAGGGACTGCCCTGCAAACCCCAGCCACACAATTCCCACCACCAATTCCCCCTCTGCTCTTGGCCAAGGGATGCTCTTACAGAACATCTCAGGCATGGCACTAAAGAAAAACCCTAATTCCAAGCCCTTGGAATTAGAGTTTTTATTTAAACCCTAATTTAAGGTTTAAATAAAAACCATAATGAAAATGAAGCACAGCCCAGTGCCCAAAAAACTGCATCCACCCCACAGAGCCCAGGGTGCCATCTGGGGTCTGTCCAGCAGCTCAGTTTGACAGAAAATGCTCACACTGAGTTTATCCCTCACACACCTCCCAGACCACCTCATACCTGGGATTGTTTGGCTCAGGGGAGAAATATCCCAGATCACTTTGAGCCTGCATGGCAGGGAATACTGAATGCATCCTCTTCACTACACAGCCACAGACATTTCTGACAGTACCCATTCATCCTGAGGTTTTTTTCTCCTTCCTAACTCTTCCTTGACAAATGATAAAAGCCTCTAAAACTACTTCTGCTAAGCACTATATACACATAAAATCTGTGCTGTTGGGCTTCTCCCGTGGCTCTGAGCTCCCAGGTCCTCATTACAGAGTCAGGCAAGGGCTTTCAAGAGCTGTAATTGCTGCAAACTGAACAAAACCCACCCTGAGCACGAAGGCAGAGCCTGCTCTAGGAAATGGTCAAAAGGAACTGGGTAGGAAAAAATTTAAAAGAGCAGATTAACTTAAGTGATGGCAGTTACCTGGAATAACTTGATGCTCAGAATACTTAAGATATAATCTGAAACAGGAATTTCTTTAGCAGGTGCAGAATTTCTTTCAATGGCTCACAGGTTTTCATCCCATTCCACCACCTCCCACAGAGCTGGGACAGCTCCCACCAGCAACACTCTGGGGTCAAAGACTGATGATCACACCCAGGTTCAGGGTTAAAAACAGGGTTATAAACCCTGTTTATTCAGGGTTATAAACCTGAATTAGCAGGTGAATCAATAAAGGGAATCAGAAGTGAAATGTTTTGAAAGGTAGATCAAATATGTATGATATGATATCAAATATGCTTTAAATTAGAATTAAGCTAACAGTATAGGTCTACATTAGCTGCATCCCAAGCAGGTATTATTTCTCCATGATAAAAAGGAGATGCACCCCTATGAAGTTGAATAAACCCCTCCTAAAGCCAATCCCTATTATCTTTCTTCTTTAGGCTTTGTTTCAAACAGCGAGTTTCCTTTAACATCCTTCAAGACAAAGCATCATCACTCTGAGCAGGGGAAGAAAGAACAAAGCAGCTCCTTTTATCTACATCTCCATTTCTGAGTAAATATTGCATCACTGCTCTCCCTAGGAAACACCTTTCATCTTTTTAGGGGTGGGGAAGGGTTGATGTGGCCATGAGAGGAGCAGAGCTGCAAGGGCACCCTCCTTGCCCAAGATTAAAGCCTGTGCAGGGACCCCCCTGTCACCCTGCCCTCACCCTGTCCCTGCTCACAGAGCTGCTGAGGGCAGCAAGAAGGGTTTGATGCCTCAGGATTTGAGCTTTTCTGTTTTCCATGTATTTGTAACCCTGCAGTTCTTTAGTGCATAACTCCAAACCCCACACTCAGTGTGAGCTGCTGCTTTCCCAGTTTGGGCAGACACAACAATTCCTCTGCAGGCCTGGCAGTCAAGGACACCTCACTGCCCCAGGGCCCAGAGATGGAAACAAAAGTGAGTTGGGGGAGCAAACCTGGAATAAATGACTTCATTATCTGAAGCTGGAATTGGAAGATGAACCCCCAATATGCAAATGGACCAAACTTATAAAAGTGTAAAACCAGTGACCTGTGGTCCATTTTTCAGGTATAGCCCCTGGGAAGCTCCATCTGCCTGAAATGCACCTGAAGGCCCTTCAATAAATATAACTGCTTTTTATTCCCTCAATGTGAAAAGTGCATATTATATGGCTCTACACAGGTATTTACTATATGTATTATGTTGTATTGATTAGTAGTGCTGTATTAACATTTTAATAGTATGGTAAATGTAGTTTTGTAGTTCAAATGTAACTTTTGTAGTTAAAATAGAAACTATCTATGTGGGATATTTTTTTAAAGAGAGAAATGAGGTACTTGCACTGAGATAGCAGCCACAGGACACCAAAATCTTGCAGAGAAAAGGATTTGTTGCCCCATTATCAGAAGAAATTAACTTCCTCCTACCTTGCTCAGCCCTGAAGACACCATTAGGATTCAGAGGAAGAAGTTGACACTGACAAGACAGAATCCTGTGTTTGAATGGAATTTATGCATCATGTATTAAGTGTATGAATATGCAACAGGCTGTTGTTTTTAAGGGTTAATCCTCTGTTAACATGGGTCCTTTTTTGGGCTCATTTTGCCCAGAGAAAGGTACCCAGACTGTCCATAACTCTTTGTTTCTATTGTCTCATATTGTCCTAATCCAAATTGTCCAAATTTTCATTACTCTAATTATATTACAATTTTTATAACCATTTAATTACTATTAAACTTTTAAAATTCTAAAAACAAGTGAATGGTGTTTTTCACATTTAACTTTGTCTGACCTCTATGTTTAGACAGCCCCAAAAGGCATCAGGCTCAATAGTAAAGTTTCTTTTTTCCCTTTCCCCCTGAGATAACACTAAAGCAGAGTGCAGAAAATCCCAGTGTGTGTGTGTGGCTGGGTGCCATCTGCTCCCCTTTCCAGAGGAAGAGCCATGATATTTATATGCCCCAGAGTACCCACATTAGCTGTGCATAAAGACTCTGCTCCTCCTGCACTGCTCTGCACAGGAATATAATGGCTGCAGAACAGATGGGGAAAACAATACAAGGATATTATTAGGACAAACCCACATTATAAGGAATGGTTCTGTTCCTTATATAATTACACCAGAGCAGGGAGGGGTTTCTGGAGTGCTGCAGCCCCTGGAAATTTAAAAATTCCATAGAATCAGTCTTAAGGTTTCTTTATTGTAGACCAAGAATGTTTACCCTTAAAATGTCCCACACGTGTATTCTGAATTTTTAAAAAAGGGAAATACAGGAAAACAGCAGCAGTTTTTGTGGGCTTTTTCAAGAGTTAATCCATCACGAAGCAAAAAGGTCATGGAAAATAAAGTGAGCCTGTTCAGCTGGTGGTCTGCTCTTGCATCAGTCCATGACTAATTCCACAGCACCCACCTGCCTCTGTTTTCATGTAAATGCTTAGTCTGGTACTTCTGCCCCCTCCCTCCCACTCTGAGCCTCTTCTGATACTCCATCCCAGAAGGAAAACACCTTGGTTCTGCAATTCCCTCCTTAATTCTGCTACTCCATGATGACAGAGAGGTACATCCTAGATACTGGGAATCCTGGCAGCTGCATAAAGGGAATAATTCTGCACCAGTGACAGCTCAGATGACGAGATATTTGCCAAGCCTAGGGAATGTCTTTGCTCTCTCCCAATCACTTCCCATTCTATAAGAGAGAAAAAAAAATCTATTGCCCAGTCTCAGACTGGGAAAAGTTACAGCCCATCTTTACTGGTCATCAGCAGCTTTCAAATAATTCATGCAGAAAATTACTTAAAACACGTCCCACCACAGAAAGGCATCTGTTTCTGATTTAAAATAAAGTTCAATTCCCATTTTTGAAAAGGCTTTTATCTTCAGGAAATATGGAGGCTTCCAAGCTCAGTCATTTGCAGCTCATTTGAACATTAATGGAAAGAAGTGTTCCTCCACTTCAAACTATTTCCTCAGTCAATTAGACAAATCCTCTAAGTGGAGGTGGTGAAGCAGTTCATGTCCAGGAGCTTAATTAGTGCTGAATTCCCAGATTTGCATCCAGCTCAGCCACTCCAACAGCCACCTGAGGGCCATGAGGCTCCTGGGACAGTGCAGGAGGGGCCCTGGGGACAGCTGGGGACACCAGGGGTCAGGACAGCCAGCACAGCAGCTGGGACAGAGCAGCAGTGCTGGAAGAGGATGCAGGATCCATCAGAAGGGACAAGTAAATCCAAAACTGATGATTCAGCAAAGATCCTGCCTTCTGATGGCCGTTGAGAAAACTCCCCCAGCAAACTTTCAGCCTAACAGCTCTGCCCTGTGCCCCTGCTGAATTTCCCATTGGATCTGCAAACTATTCCTGCTCCACTGCCCTGTACCTTCAATGGCACTGTCACCTGCACATTTGTGTGTCCAGGTTAGCTGCTCTGCCCCTGTCAGAGTCTGTCTGAATCTTCCCTCATCTGCCTCACGATCGTCATTTGGGGACCACTGAGGAGAAGACCCCCCCTGTCTGAAAATCTCTGGCTCTGCAGGAGAAAGTTACACACACCAAAGGCCCCGAGCCCTGAGAGCACAGTGCTGAGTTATTGTTTCCACAGGTGTTGTTTGCTGTGTGCTACACTGAGCCCAATGAAGAAGGGGGCACCGTGCCCTTTGTGCAACAACAGCCTTGGGAGCTGTCCCACCTCCCGGCCTGGCTGGAGTTCCCCTGAGTTTCGGGTGGTCTCCCACAGAAGACCCTCACCTGTTTTACCCCCACCATGACAGACAGACTGAGATGTAAGGAGCCTCTCCATCAAGGACTGAGACATGGAACCCCCATGAGGAAAGGCCCCTCTGCTCCTTCCAAGGACTGGCACTGAAACCCCCAGCCCGGGCAGGTGTGTGGGGGAGGCAAGCTGACCACAGTGAGATGTTTGCCTGCAGGTTGTGACCACTGGACCAAGAAAACAATGGCTCTCATTTACTGCTGAGAACATGGACTACCTGCTACATCTATTCCCTATTGTATCTGTTCCCCACCCCTCACAATTTTCACTAGAGTTATCATAATAAAAACCTCAGAGTTAGCGAGAGATTTTGAGATCTCCCCGACGTAACAGGCAGATCCTCGACTGGACTGGACCAAAGGACTTCATCTCTACGTTTGGTAGCTCCATCCCCCTCTCTCTCTCTCTTTCTCTACCTTTTTCTCTTCCTTAATCCCTCTATTGCATTTTCACTGTGGTTATTTCAATAAAGGTATATTTCTTTTGATTATCACTGCAAACCCCCTGTACTGTGTCGGTTTTTTGCATCCTGAGATCAATCCACGAACCATCACGAACCCCGTTCCTAAGGACAGATTGTGACAGTCCTTGGCTGTGGCACTCCTGATTGGGATTGCTGGCACCTTCCAGCATCACCAGAGCAGCCCAGAGCTGGCTGGGGAGCCCAGGAGCAGTGGGAACGAGGATGGAAGCAGAGCAGCTCCACACTGACAGAGCAGGAACTGCATTTCACACTCTGTAAAGCTGCACTTCCAGTGTGGAAAGCACTGAAAAATTCCTAAAAATAATTAGGGTCTCCTGGGAAGGAAGAAGTTTGAACAATATTTATAGAGAAATTCAGCTGGGAGGGAAAAAAAAAAAGAGCAGTCCTTACTGCACAGTATTACAGCAGAAACTAAGTGAGCTCCTTAATAAAAGGTTCATCTAAAGCAAATTGGTCTCATCCTATGAGGGCTCATTCCTTGTTTCCACTTTCTCCTAACCTCCAAGTGAGTGCAAGTCTTGAGAGCAATTGATAATTACCATCTTAAGACAAAACAGTTCTCTGAGTTTCTCTGAAAAGGCAGACTGCAGGTTAAATACAGCTAAAAAAAGAATATTATTTTTGAAGCCTCCTTTTACATGCTCATATTTATCACTTATGGAGAAAGTGACTCCACTGCTTTTTGTGGTCACACACCTGACAAGGCCTGTGGCAGATGGAGAGGTTTCTTCTACATCCTCACACAGGATTTAACTCTCACATGGATAAAATTCAAAGATATTAACATCCAAACCCTGTTCCCTCAGAGTCACCTGGAATTCCAACAGGATGCTACATCTACATTAATTATGTAGGCCCATTTCTGCAACTTCTGGGCACATCAAGTCCTTTTATTAATTGGCTTGGATCTTTGGACAAGAGAGAAGTTGTGTTCCCTCAGGGTATCTGCAAATAAATCACAAGACCCATGGCTCAGATTTGTCAGGATAAGCAGGTGCCTGAACAGAGCACATTTCCAACAGATCCAAGAGGCCTCAGTTACCCAAGATTGGGCAATAAGTTGGTGAAAAAGAGCACAAGAAGCCCAGTGCAGCCTCACACCATGAAACAATCCTTTCACAGGCAGGGGCAGGATGAAGACAACTCAGGGAAGGGCTCAGGGGAAAAATGCATGGCAGAACTGCTTGGTCTTGCACCTCAGTAAGTTTTTTCCCATCCCAGGGAAGTCCAGGTGAACTGCAGACTCTGCACATGCTGCTGCACCAGCTTAGTTGGAGGAGAAATCAAATTCAAATCAGCATTTGGCTTTGTCTGCCTCCTCAGCCCTGAGTCTGCTTGGAGGGTCCAGAGCAGCTGCCTGAGCTCACACAGCCTGGGATCAGCACACCCAGCTCACACCATGGAATTAAAATGGGAGGGATCAGAATTCAGGGCATCCCTCTGGCTGTCCTGGATTGCCCAAACCCTGCCAAGGGGCTCAGAGACCCTGGCACAGAGCCCAAGACAGCTGTGACTTTGATTTTGACCCATGGAGCAAATTACCAACCTTATATGAGGATCTGCAAGCCATGACAGTCTAAGTAGAATAATAGTTAGTTTGTCATGGGGTGAAATAATAGATTTTTGGGGGGTTTTAGAATGGGGGCTCAGGGGGAATAATGGAAGAATCTCTGTGTGTCCAGCCTTTCTCCTTCTTCTTGGCCTCCATGTTCTGGGTGATGTTGGGACTTACAGATTGGTTTAGAGTAGAAGCTCAGTGTCTAACATGGGTATTGGGTAAATAATGTACATGTAGTTTTTAGTATAAAAGATAACACCACCCCAAGGGCAGGCAGAGTGCTTCTGTCTATTCTGCTGAACAGACCTCAGCAGGTCAAAGAAAGAATTTTATAGAAAAGATACAATAAACAACCTTGAGAACAAGAATAGAAGAGCTCTGACTCCTCCTTCGAGCACCAGGCTGGGAAAAGAGACTTTCTAACCCATCCCGGGGTCACTGTGACCAGCTAAAGTTTCGAGAGGGAGAAGCCACATGAACCAAGAACCATCTTCAGGGATGTCAGAACGCAGGGAAAAGCATCCCAATGAGATATAACAACTGAAACCAGCCCAAAAGCATCCACTACATTTTTTTTCTGTGTAAGAGCTCATATTTCTGTTTTGTTTATTATCAGAAAGGAGTACAATATATTTCCTATCCCATAAAATACACATATAATTTTTGTGGTAATAAGACCCAGGAGAGGCATAAATATTCCCAAGGGTTTCTGCAGTTCAGGAGAACACTGTAAAACAGTTTGATAACTAGGAGATTACACTTCCTTCTATTCACCACACACAAACACACACACTTATAAAAGCCTGCCAAGGGGAACATTATTGATGCTTTATAACTATGAGCCAATAAACCTCATGAATTTCATTTATTTGAAGACTGCAATAGCAGCAGAAAGATAAGTAGCATCCTTAAATTTAAGATCATTAATTTAATCCCCACCCCCTAACACACACCAGCAAACTCTCTATGCTAAATCTTTTCATGGTTCTTTTCCCAGTGCAAGCAAAACCAGTAAATGCCATGTGGGAAGGAACATCACAAGCCTGTTCAGCAGAGTATCCCTCCTGAATTACCCACAGCACATGGCAATGAGATGTTTCTTGTGGCAGAGCTTGTATTTTGCTCCCAGGAATAATTCAGGGCTAGGATAGAGAGGAGAGAGGTGGTGGTGGGACAGGAGCAGCAGGGAAGATGGGCTGGGCTGCTGTTTTCAGGTGTTTGAGGGAGGAACCAGAGACCTGGGGGTCCTGCTCAGGTCTCATGTCCTTTGTTCCAGCCACTGGAGAGGATCCAGCAGCTCTTTTCCTTGGGAAGCTCTGGCACACAGCACTGATTTTTTAAGATTTTCTAAACATTCTGGTGCTTACATTCTTGTAACGAACTTTCTCACACACCTGCTGTAAGTAACTTATTGTTTTGCATTCTTTTTTAAAAGAAACAAAAATTGATGGACTGTTGGTTTGTCCAGTGTCATTGGAGAGGTGGCACTGTCACCCTCCAATCCACTGTCACTTTTAGAAAACTATAAATATTAAAATCAGAAAATAAATTTTCCTTTTTTCACCTTGAGAACAGCAGTGTGTGTGCTCGTGTTGTTTCATGTCCTAGAGTGACACAGCACCCAATGAGGATTTGAGTGGGCTGCAGAGCAAGTTCAGGAGCTTCTCCTCCCCTCTCCAAAGCACCTACAAAGCTGAGAGAGGATTCACACAGCAGCAGCACGGCCAGGGCATTCTGTTTAAGAATCATGAGATCAAACCTGCTGCAATAATCAATATTTCTGAGATGCTGTTATCAAACACAGCCCACCCCTGCCACCCTGCCTTGGTCACCTGGCTGCTCTGTGGCACCACAGCTCCCACGTGCAACAACACAGAGAGCACCAGCAGTGCTGATAAAACTGCTCTGCATGGACAGGAAAGGCAGATAAAATCCTTTACACAGTTAAAGGCTTTAACAGAGAAGAAATAAGATGCCATGGAAGTGCCAAAAATCTATCAAAGGCAGGTTAGCTCTCATCAGTGGTGCTAAAGAGGTATAAATGGACATGTTCAGGCAGGCAGAGAGAGCTCTGTGGGGAGCTCAGGCAGGGAGGAGCTCCCCTTCCAGAGGGGAGAAGTTCAGCATCTGTTTTGTTCTCAGCCTTGAATGCTGAAATGCATCTCAAAAAGAACAGTCACCAGTCTGCCTGAGACAGACAGAAGGACAGAAGGACAGATCACATCAAGCAGCACATCTGGGCAAGAGTCACACAGAACTGACATTCCTCCACAGTTTGGACACTGCCTCTGTTTGTCCTTGCACATTTTGAATCCAAACCTCTGGTTTATAAAACCAACTGCTTAGTTATGCAAGTTTCTAGTGAAGCATCTCTACTCAATCCTGGTGCAAAATTTAATGAGCCCCTTGACTCCTGATTGTGCTGTTTTAAAATTTGAGGGTGCAGTTTCTGACCTGTGAAGCACCAATTATCTGCCCCACCCAGCAAAATTAAAAAAAAAAAAAGGAAAAAAATGACAGCTGCTGGGTCTGAAGCATCCCTGTGTCCCAGCTGCTGCTGCATGGTGCAGCATTCCAGAAGGGAAGTGGGAGAAGCCCTGCACAGCAGGGCAGCAGCTCTGCCAGCACACAGGGAAAGTTCATTTATATCTGGAATTATCCCCCAAAATCTGTCTCTGTGGTCTTGCTGCATACAAATGCACCTGCAGCAGTTATAGGATCACAGAAGACACAAAGTTAATTCACAAAATGTTAAATAATTGCCTTTCCCTACCATGACTAACCAAAAGCACAAACCACGCCTCACCCAAAATCCCAGGGCATCTCAGGAAATCTGATCCTGAGAAAATGATTTTGAATCAGATTAGTTGGGGGGAATTCTGCTGCTCTTTGGGTGCAGCTTTCAAACAACTTCTGCATCTCCAAAACACACTAAACAATACAAGAAAACCATTATTTTATTTAAATACACACCCTTAAAAACAGAACTGAAGCTCACACACCAAGATTTCACACAAATACAAATGTTTGACAGAGAACTATCTCAAAAGAGAGAGATAAATTGGCTGGGCCAGATGCTTAAATCAGGAACTGAAGTCTGATACTGCATGTGGGTACCTGTCTCATGGTTCTCTAAATGCCCCTGTGTGAAAACAATCTTAATAAATAGAGAACAGAAATCAATTAAGCCTTTTGACAACTAACACTGCACTACCCAACACTAATGTTGCCTTTAATTACTTTTAAAAAAATTATGACTATTCAAGCAAAAAAGAAAAAGGCTAAAATTATACACACGAAACACACAAAATTATGCCTTATTCTCAAAATAAATTATTCACTTGCTTAAGCCAGCACCTATTCAAATGTATTTCCTTGAGGCAAAACATCTCTTCTCCAGTACCATCACTCTCTTTGAGAGCAACATTCATCTTATTTCCCTCTTTTGGAAAGGAGGCTTGATGGGAAGGCAAGAACAGACCTTAAACCTTCATTTCACTTCCTGCCTCTCCCCCACTCCGTCCTTGTCACTTGTCACCTTGTTCCACTCATCACTGTGCAAACCCAGGGCACAGGGAATATTTCTCTGTCTGCTCTGGGGTGCCCTGACCCCCAGGGCAGCACTGACTCTGACCCTCATCCATGGAGAAAGTTTCCTAAACTCCAGAATAGACTGGAATCCACAAAAGTGTGCAATAGATTATAGAGAGCAGTGTGGGTGTATCATTTGGTGAGAAATTGAGGTTTTGGGATTTTTAGTGTGTTGTGGATGGAAGCAAGATGGAGGGCACAGGGTGTCATCCTGGGTTTCTTCTTCATGCTTCTTCTTCCTTCTCCATGGGTTTGGGTGGCATTTTGTAATTGGGCAGACAAGTCCCCACTATAGGGTCTGTGGATCAGTTATTGGGTTAAAAGGGAAAATAATCCAGGTGTCAGTTCTTAATTGGATAGTTTAGTCACAGAAGACCTTGTACCAAGAGATTATTGGCCATTTTGTGGTGCTTTTCCAGCGTGCTGAGCCTGGTGTGGACAGTGTGCAAAACTCTAGATAAGATAATAATAAACAAGAATCCAAAGACTGAAAAAGTCCAATGCATCTCTCTTTCCTGACACAAAACCACTCTAGAAGGGTCTTCCCCCAACAGGGGAGCCCCCAGGGAGGGCCCAGCAATCAATAAATCAATGCATTACCTTGGGGCTCAGCCCTGGAAGCAGCCTGGGATTTAGGAGTGTTGGTCAGCTGGATGCCAACCATGTGGTGTTTGTGGTGCCTGGCCCAGCTCTAATGGGAACACAACAATTTATGGCCAGATTTGGGCTCCCTTTGACCATCCTCTAGCACAGATGAGCCTCTCTTACCTTCCAACATGAGATATTTTAAGATTCTATGGCTTTAAACTCCCATTATCTAATTGACCTCAATGCCAACTTCATAGCATGAATATTACTCATCACAAGTGATTGTGCTTTACCTTCAAGCTGTAAAATAAAAAAAAAAAAGTTGTGGAAGTTAAGCCTGTGGTGGGCACCTTGACACAAAGCCCACCAAAATTATGGACAAACCAAACTGACATCCAGCATCACCTACATCTCCCTGGGGATAAATGGATCTTGCACCTGGAGTATCCCTTTAGGACTGATCACATAAAATAAAAGTAGTTTGTGACCTGGGGATCCATGAAAGCAGATTTTCTTAAATATAGGTTTAATATGAAAACTGGTACTTATGGAAAAGATCAGAAATGCACAGCAGACAAGGCTGACCCATGAAGGGAGCAGGGGCCAAGCCCATCTTCTGGCTGCAATCACCAGGATAAAACACAAATGTTCTCCAGCATTCCTGGAACCTGATGAAAATGCCAAAAAAAAAACCCTGAGACATCTCACAGCAAGGCTGGAGGGGAAAATACTGGAAGATTTATACACATCTGGAGGTAAGTGGTAGAACACAGTCTGCAGAAGGTGCAAATTTCATCTTCCCAGCTATTCATCACCTCGGGAGACACTTGCTTTGGGCAGAGAGACATATTGCAAATTTGGTACTGATTCCTCTTGAAAAACATTTCAGGATGGTGTCATTTTCCAAAAATGAGGTTAAATAAAGGCAGTGTTATCTGCACCCAATGCAAAATACATTTTACATGTACAGTTCATGGCTGCTGCACGTATTCAAAAGGTAACAAAAATTACAGAAACTTCAAAAAAATAAAATCAACACAAGTCTTATCTTCTTCCTTGTCAGAACCATCTGCTATTTCAATTTCTATTCATTTTCCTGTAGGATGATCAATGTTTAGTTTACAATAATAGTTTAAATTTGAGTTCTTCAGAGAATTTACATGGATTAAGTTCCTATTACCTGCAGTAAGAACTGCAATTAAGAGGTTGCAAAACACAAAGATGAGCCAAATTTATCATTACTTTAACATTTATCACAAATCACAACACCACAAAAGAAAATAAACATGATCAAAAAAGCCAGGGAAAACCCAATCCTACAGCAAATATTAGATACTCTACACAGAAGGAAAGAAAGCAACTTATTTTCATTAATTGGGACTTTACCAGTTTTTTTAAAACACATCACCAGGGAAAAAACTCTTGTTGGCCTCTAAATGGAGAGGTTATTTGGATGGCAACCCAAATTTTAAATCCCAGGCTGATCTGCCAAAGAATGCTCAGCCTAATTCACACCTGAGTGTCTTTTTTTTACCACTTCTGATGCTCACACAGAAAAAAGGTTTTTTCTCTGAAAATTCAGAAATAATTGTTAACAAATAGCTTCAGACATAGTGCTCATGGACTTTTATTTATTAATTTTCTTACATTAAACAAACTTCTGAGTCTTTAAGGCCTTCACATACCTCAAGAAACAGATGTTTTTCTCACCATATCATAAGAATAAACACATCCTTATTTCAGGCACTTTTAAACCCATTCTTTTACTAAAACTTGAGGCACAACATCTGAATTAAAAGCATCAGTTCATCTTATTTCAAAAATATCTTGAAATTTAAAAAAAAAGCTTAGAGAAAGGCCAGGTTTGATGCCTCTGGGAGCCCACAATGATAGTGGTGTCTTTTTCTTGATGAAGTGGTAAAAGCTGCATTAGGCAGCTCCTCAGTGCCTGCAGCACTCAGCAGGACCGTGTTGGGTTCTTTAATCCCAAAGTGCAGCTCCTCAACTCCTTCCTGCTCTAATTAGGCACCTGAAGGTGCATCCTCAGTTTTTGAATTATCCTCTCTCCCCACCACTGGAGCAACACAACATGTCAGGAGGTACAAACAGAAGGAGCTGCCTTGGGTGGCAACCACAGAGCTGTGGATTATCACCCCAGGCTTTAGTGTGTGGGGACCCAGCACATCCCTCTGGCTGTCCTGAGCAGCCAAGACCCTTGCTGGGGGGCTCAGAGACCCTGGCACAGAGCCCAAAATGCCTCTGTGAGTTTGATTATGGCCCGTGGAGCAAATACCAACCTTCTATGAAGATAGCAAGCCACAACAGGTTAAGTAGAATATTAGTGAAATTATCACAGGGTGAATTATGCATTTTGGGATTTTGGTACAGGGGGGTTATGGAGGCAAGATGGAGGGAACTGGGTGTGTCCAGCCTTCCTCCTTCTTCTTCTTGGCCTCCATCTTCTGTAGTGATGTTGGCACTTTTAGATTGGTTTAGAGTAGAAGCTCAGTGTCTAACATAGGTGATGGGCATTGGGGAGTAATTGTAAACATTGCACACGTAGTTTGTACTATAAAGACACAACACCACCCTGGGGGCAGGCAGAGTGCCTGTGGCTGCCCTGCTGAGCAGATCTCTGCTGGGCAGAAAGAAAATTTTTTAGATAAGAATTAATAAACAAGCTTGAGACCGAGAGATGAAGAGCTCTGACTCCTTTAAGCGCCAGGCTGGGAAAAGAGACTTTGGAATTTTTCTCAAGGTCACTCTGACAAACAAATGATCCCGACATTAGTGCAGCTCTCCTGGCTGCAAAGTGGGCAGTGAAAAATGCTGGGAGTGCTCATGGAAAGGATTCACCCTGCACAGGTCAGTGAAATTCCAATATTAAAGGTAAAACCCCCAACCCTGCTGCCACCCAGGTTAGGTTGGTTTGCTGCCCACAAGGATCCAGGTTCAACAGGAGAACTTCTCCACTCAAAGCATTTGATAACACAAAGTTTTGGTTGGATCATAGAATCACAGAAAGGTCTGGGTTCAAAGGGACCTTAAAGATCATCTTGTTCCAAGGCCCTGCCATGGCAGGGACACCTCTCACCATCCCAAGGTCCTCCAAGCCCTGTCCAACCTGGCCTTGGACACCTGGTCACCATCACAGTGACCATCACCTCACCTGTACCCTCCACATCACTTTAGAGAACTCCCAGCAACAGTGTGCTCTGTCCTGGAAATAAGTCTGCATCCAGCTGAAAATGCAGCCTAGAAACAGCTGAAACATCAGCTGTGTGTTTCAGGCATTTGTTCTGACCTAATTATTTCTAAATAAGCCTAGAGGGGGTTGGGGTATTTCCCCCCTCCCTTCTCTCCAGGTAAAGCTGGAAATGCTCAGCTCCATTTCTCAGCCAGTGATTTCAATAATTGTCCTCAAAACATTACTAACAGATAACTGAGAGATGGGATGACCAAGTGCCTGAGTATTTATTCTCTGGTGTTTTTTCCAGCAGAGATTTCAAATGACAAATCACTGATGGCTGGAAACCTCTGGTGTTGTTGGGGAGGTTTTTTCACCAACAGGATAGAACTGTTGGGATTAATTCCTTGAGTTTTTATTGCAGTATCAGCCCCATGACATGGCTGAGACAACAGAAAGATGGCAAAGCTCACATACAGCCAGCAGCAGCCAAAGATTTCTTTGTTACAGAGCATTTAAAAAACTTTCTAGCCAATAGCATATTGCTAAAGCTCACAGACAATTGTTCTAGCCAATTACTGAAAGTACATGTACACCTGCTGTACACAATGCTTGCTTGTATGCCTTCTATTAACAATACACCATTATTGTACCATTACCATTATTATATTATTATTACCAATACCATTACCATTATTATATTATTATTATACACAATACTTCATTATTAAGCTTTAAACCTTCTCCTATCTTGCTAAGCACGTTTTCCTGCAGTCTTAAGGTCTATCTTAGCCAAGCCTAAAACTCAGGCTATTGTTTCATGTCCTTGCTTGCTGTACCATTGTATCTTTTTCTATTTTCAGACTCTGCAACTACAGCTAGTTCTCTGCTTCTCTGCTCTAAGACCTACTTTTCTAACTTTCTAAAAATCTTCTTACCTTTACTATTTCCCACAGGGGTCAGTGCACAGATGGGTCCATCTGCAAGGGGCATCCCTGGGCACAGCAAGTGCTGAGGATTTGAAGGGATGGATGCAGCCAGAAATGCCCAGGCAGGTATTTCCCAGTGGCTGGAACTCCTTACCTGGCACACCAGGTCACAGGGTGAAGCTTTTTTTCATTCAGGAAAAAAACCTGCTTCTTAATATTGAAATTACTTTCCTTGTTCTTATTCTAAAAGAAGCTCCACTTAGTGCTCAGCTTTTATCACCCCAAAGATTCCATGTGGGGCCAGCCCAGACTTGGTAAAATCTTTGGGGTTTTTTTCATCTAGATCAAGTCTCCCACCTCAGATCAAAAGTCATAGTTCAAGAAGCCACAAAATAAATCAGCTCCTGTTCTTGATTCATTTCCAGTAATTGCTTGTAAAAGCACCTTGTTAACCCAGGGGCTGCCCTGGCTCAGCAGCCTGCAGGACTGGCCATGGCACAGTGGCACAAGGGGCAGCTCCTGCCCTCAAAACCATCAGGGAACAAAGATTTCTTCACAGCCACTGTAACAGACTCTCACCTGGCCAAATGTTTTATAGGGGAGAGAAAAAAGATGGAAGGGAGGGGAGCAGATGGTGATTGTATGCTGATTTCAGAGAAGAAAAGGGGAAAAAAAAAAGTGATTTTCAAAATCAAGCTGGTTTAATGAATGGTACAAAATATCATCCTATTTCCACATGACTGGGAGACACTTTGCTAACTGCAGCCATACAAGAAAATAACGAGAAAAGTAAAAAAACAGAGTTCTGGATTGATGCATACAGAAAACTGAGATTGAAATTCAGCCACTGAATGGGGTGAAAACTGCTGCCCCTGCAAATGGGGAATGGGGGAGAAACAGCTCTAGAGCACAAGAGCTTCCAAAATCTGTGGTGTGTTTGCAGAGGAAGAGAAATAAAGAAGTTGTGTGATTTACTTCTATGTACTGAGTAAAATCCAAACACTATGACTTAGCCTAAAGCAGAAGTACCAGGGGAGGTGTTTTGTTTTTTTTTTAATTTGCAGTGGAGGTTTTTTTTATTTTTAAGTTTTAAAGGACAACTGAAATGACCTGAGCAACTACAGAGTTATCAGCTTGGCATCAACCCCAGGTAAAAGAATTGAACAGAAAAAAGAATTGATACAAAAATCAATTAATAAAGAATTAAACTAATCAATCCATTAAACTAATTAATCCATAAATCCATGTTGACTAAAATTACAGCCCTTGATACAATAACAGGATCCCTTCCATAAAAACTTCTTGAATGCCAGTAAGGGGAAGGGTTGATAAAGGTACTTCAAACTTCCCCAGGGCATTTCCCTTGGCATGAGGTGGCACCTGCCCCACTCACCAGCAGGACCTTTCCCACATTTCCTTGGTGGGCAGGACATCCTCTCCCTCTCCAATATTCAGCAATTTGGGCTTTCCAGTCCTTTGGGATCACTGGCACCAAACATCCCCCTGGTACAGCTGACAAGGCACACACATCAGGAGCCAGAGAAGAAAATGAGGAGCAGCTCCTCAGTCCCCCAATTTGCTGGTGGGGAAATAAACCAGCACAACTGAGCCTGGGAGGTCTGGGGGTGTTCATGGACAGGAAAAGGGGTCAAAGCAGCAGGCAGAGGATGTGGGACATGGGAAAGGAAGGAGCAATAGGAGAGTCAGGGGCTGGTTCTAGTGAAGAGGGGTGGAGGCTCAACCACCTCCCTGCTCACCCTGTTCTACTGCTTCATAACTCTTTCAGTAAAGAAATTTTTCCTAATAAAATAATTGCTTCCCTCTTACAACTTGAGGCCATTTCGTTTCAGTCTATCAGATAATCCCAGCCCAAAATATTTTATGATTGTACAAAGTTATAATGATTTCTTTATTGTTTCAAATAATCTGGTAATTTAAAAATATTTGGGTTTTTTCTGCTGTTTGCATTTCTTTTTGTTTTATCCCAAATTCCTCTTTGCTGTCTTTATCTTTTTTAAGATATATATATAGATAGACATATTTATATCTATTAGATTATATCTACAGATGATATAATAATATCTATATTATTAAATATCTATATATCTATAGGTATACATAGCTATAGATATCTATATATCTATAAATATATATTTCTATAAATATATATAAATAAATAAATAAATAAATATATATTTATATAGATATATTTATACCTTCAGAATCAAACTTCCATTGATCTAATTTTTTGCCAAAATGTTGCAGAGGTAAGTGACACAAAGAAAGTTCCAGACAGAAAACTGTAACAATAAATAGCTGTAAAGGAAAGGAAAAAAGCCACAAACATTTTATGTACAAAGCACTTTTGAATATTATTTTTTCCAGATATTTAACTTAATTCCACAATACTCTGGGGCACCTTAGGTCCCCATTCTTGCTCCACAGTGTCTCTTTCTCCAGAGCTGGAGGGTCAGAGGCTGTGGCTGCTGCTCCACCCCAGCCCAGGGCACCCCAAGGGATCTCAAGGGCTCCAGCTCCCAGAGCAGCCAAACACCAATTCTGCTCACTTCCATCTCCCTCACCACCAGCCAACCTTGGCAACATAATAAGAAATCTACTCTCTCCCAAAGAATAGCTGATATTCCCAATCTCATCTCAAATCTGTGGTAAACTCCATGGCATCTCTTTTATTTCCAAATGAATTTGCCTTATTAAAAAGTAATGAGCTATTAATTAACTTTGCACTCATACAAAGCTGTTTAATTCTCAATCCAATTAACAGCAATCTGCTGAAGGATTCTAATGATTATTTTAAATTTGCTAAGAGAAACATCTCTGAGCCTTTCATAATAAGATATTTATAGAATGGCTTGGGCTGGATCGTGCTCGCATTTTAATTCGATAACATTTTTATAACACACCAACATCTCTCTGCAACATTATCTCTGACAACACATCATTCACATGCACAGGAAGGCTGAATAACCAAAGCTGCTTATTCAGAAGTAGTTCTGCAAGGATTATTTTGTTTTAGGCTTTCCCAACCCAACACAGACACTCCTCAAGCAGGGTTTCTGCTCAGAGGAGTTACCCAGCTGTTTGCAGTGCAAAGAATGCACTGAAAGATTGTTTACCACCCCTTCAAAGGCTCAGGAAATCATCCCTGCCTGCACAAAGCAGCCCAGCTCAGCAGCTTGTTCTGTCCTGTGAAGTTACACAACCATACCAACAGTTGTTGTGTGACCTTTGAGCCTAAACATGGGCAGGTCTGAGTGGCTGGACAAGAAAAGCTTTATATCCATGTGATTTCAGCATCTGAAGGGTTCCCCCTCCCAACACAGAGAGCACAAACATCTGCAGTCACTCACCTTGCAGCATTTCTGACAGAAAATAAAAATTGTGCAAAATCTGCCCTTTCAAGGAAAGTTATCCCCTCCACCTCTGTAGCAGAGGCATTGAAGAGCTAAAAAAGCTGCAGCTTTTCCTTCTCACTAATATTATAAATTTTCCCTAAGGCAAGTGAGGAGCACACTCAGCTCAACACACTTGGGAAGATAACCCTCCACTTTCAAAAACCACAAATGAAAGCAGCTTTAATAATCTTAAAGACAAAAACTTCATGTTTGGCTCTTAATTATTAATTGCCACAGTCTACCTGCCAGAAAAGCTGCAATATTAAATTCTGAGCAATTTTGTCTCACACAGGCCTCAGACACCCAATTTCAATCAGGTGTTCAGAGCAGGAAATTTAAAAAGGCAGTTTATAACTCACCTTTGCACATACCCATAGCACACAAAAAAATCCTGGCTAGTTTAGTTTTACACACATCCAAACATGAAGTAATGTAACTTATCACATATGAGTGCTGCCAGGTTCATCTACAAACACAGAAACAGGAAAAGTCAGTGGTAAAAGCAGGGAAAAGTGTGGAAGAGACACTGATAAAAGTGGTATAAACCAGAGAGGGCTGTATTTTTTAAACAATACAATTCCTTTAATGGTAACTTCTGTTTAATTGCAACTTTTTCTCATCCAGGTGAGGAATTTTTGCTGTTCCACTCAGGGCTGTTATTTGGACTAAACCTGTTTCTGCAACTTTGTTGGATTTTCCCACTTCAGACATGCCTAATAAGGGATCAATGTGCAACATCTGTCCCTAAAAACAGGTACCCACTCAGGAAACTGAGGCTAGGAAAGGTCACAGCCCTTCAACCATAAACAGAAGTGTAAGAACAAAATAAACTTAAAAATTTTGGTGCATCCATGAGTCCCAGTTAAAGTCAGCACTTCTCTTTGCATATCTACATTGGCAAGATGCAGGATCCTTCAGGAGAAAAAAATGAATTTTCCTTAATTTTAGATATTGAGTAATGCCCAAAACAGCCCCAAAGTGAGATATTTAGAGATGTCCACAGTAGGAAATGCTGATTTTGACACTGTGGGATCCTCCAGACACTTCTAATTCACCCATGGCATCATGCAGGACAACTGCACAACGTGCAGCAAGGACTGTTCATCTCCCTGATTGATGAACATCCTCTGTGGGTGCAGTTTTCCCTCTCTGAGGCAATTTGTTCATTTACATGCTCCACAGCCTCCTGCTCCAGAGGAGACACACGACTCTGATTTACTCTCTGCCTTTGATTGAGGCTGAGGGCATTGCACATTATTTTATTAGCTAGTACATGCACACACAGGCTGCTTTAACAGCTGCATCCATACTCTTATTTTACAAATCAATGCTGTGCCTCTCTCTGAATTAGAAGAGCTATCTGAAGGTATTGATCTGCTCATATTTCTCTTTCTAGTGATCATGTCATCCACGGCC
This sequence comes from Setophaga petechia, assembly GCA_024362935.1. Taxonomy (NCBI): domain Eukaryota; kingdom Metazoa; phylum Chordata; class Aves; order Passeriformes; family Parulidae; genus Setophaga; species Setophaga petechia. The sequence continues at coordinate 1,422,782 of JANCRA010000080.1, forward strand.
CCATCAAGTTTTCTTTGGCACAGAGTGCACCCACACGGTGCAATTGTCCCTGCTCAGGGCAGTGACATCTGCCACTGACCTGCCCCAAAGTCACTAAAGTGAAACTTCCTGACTGTTCTGTGCATCACCCTCTGGACACACACATTCTCTCACACATGTGAGATACAAAGCTGTGTTTTGTGTCAGGTACATACTGACAATGTGTGTATTTGTGATTGTGATGTGTGTGGAGATCAACCATAGGACAGTTGTGAATTCTAATAATAACTGAGGAAAGTAAAGCATGGAAGGCCTTTGAACCTGTCTTTTTTTTTGCAATTAACCCTGGTTGATTTAGGAGCATTTGAATTAAAGCATTAAGGATGCTGCTCTTTGCTTGTAGTTAATCCTTAAAGAGTTCTGCAATAATAACCTTTTGAAGTATAATTTTAGAATATTATTTGTATCCCTGAAACCATAGCTTTGGAATATATATAAAGGAAACATGCTTGTCTCACACCTTAATAAAGCAGAGAAAAACAGCTTGAGAAAGGAAGATGAACATCACCTCAAGGATTTATGGTTTTGACCAAGGGAAGCTGGACATCACTGTTATGAGATTTATAGTCTCAGCAATTAAAAGGTGGACCCACATCTGGGGAGCTGGACTGCACCAGATGGGATTTGTCTTTCTTCTTTTGGAAACCAGACCCCACCATCTGGGGATACTCCTTTTGGGATACATCCTGAGAAAAACTAAATCACAATAGTGTATAGAATTGTGACATAAAAATTGGGAATAGAAACTGCTGATGAGTAAAAATTGGAGTAGAAACTGCTGAGAAAGCTGATGAGTACCCCTATAAATACCTGTAAGCCCCAACCATGGGTGTGCAGTTGGAGGGAAAACTTCTCCCACTGTACCCAGCACTGTATTGCTCATACTTTACCATATTAATGAATAAATTGATTGCTGCTTGAACATTGGCCTAGTCAAGCTTCTTGTTCATAAAACACACAAATAATTTCTCTTGTGACATCTACCTGTTTAGGTTGGGGACATCTTGTCAACTGCAGCAATTTGTCCAGTCTCACAGGATAACCAGTGAACCCCCCCCAAACACAGCAGCCCAAAAAGAGGGGCTGGTTTGCAAAACTCAGGAGCCAAATGACAACACATGAAAATGTTTTATGCTTTTGTGAAGCACAGAGGAGGCTTTAAGAATGTTCTGTACATGACCCTCCGGACACACACATTCTCTCACACACAAATCATTTCTCTTGTGACATCTGCCTGTTTAGGTTGGGGACATCTCGTCAACTGTTGCAATTTTTCCAGTCTCACAGGATGACCAGTGAACCCCCCCCAAACACAGCAGCTCAAAAAGAGGAGCTGGTTTGCAAAATGCAGGAGCCAAATGAAACACGTGAAAATCTTTTATGCTTTTATGAAGCACAGAGGGGGCTCTGAGAACCATTCAAACATCTTGCTTAATCTTAATTTGAAAATAACTCCTGTTGAACTCTACTTTCAGGGAGTTAAAGAACAAAACCACAAATCTAGCACCCCTGCTAGCTTCTTCCAATAAAAGAAAGTTGTTTTTGCAAATTATTACTCTCAAATTCTGTTATGTGGAAGGTTTTTACTATAGAAACAACAGAGCAGTAACTAAGAAGGTTTTTGGTGTATTAAGGATCACTTGTCACCTAACATTTGTGCCCTTACACACCCCTTGTACCAGAGGGGAAACAATTGTGCCCTGTGATGAGGTCTGACTAGAACACCAGTTCTCAGACTCCAGGTGCTGAAAATTAATTATTCTTTACAAGAAAATAAGAGTTTAAATGCATCCTTTCTGCCTGGGTGGAACTGAGCTGTGCCTTGGCTGCACACAGGTGCTGGGAGCAGGGCTCCTTCACAGGGATCCCTTGCACAGCTCTGGCAGCACAGCAGGGCAAGGTAAAGTTGAAGTTTTGCAGCTTCACAGAGGAGTGAAAAGTGTGTCCTGTGCCATACAGATCAAAAGGTTCTGCAGCTTATGCAAAACAGAGTCTGCAGAGAGCACCTGCAAACAGCCAGGCTATTCCTAAATAACTTCAATTCTGCACAAGCAGGAGCTCCAGATGGATTAAAAGAGGGAGAAATAGGGAGATCCCCAAAAGAGAGCACCAGGGAAAGCCCCATACACAGAGAAACATGAGCCTGGAATAACCCATTTGGTAAATATTACTCATTTTGCATAGAACCTACTTATTCAAGCACACTCCTACTGAAGTCAAGTGAGCTGAACTTCCTTAACATTGAGATCAGGATCTAAACACAGCTGTAAATTGTAGGAAATGATCTCTGAGTAGCAGCACAGTGTAAATCCAAGGGGTTTGGGCTAGAAAATCCACCAAGGGAGCCTCAGCCCCCTTCTCATTTTTACACTACAGAAATTTCTACATTACACAATCTCAAATCATTGATTTATATGATTTTACCTCAATTATATAAGCATTAGAAAAGACAGAAAAATAAGTATCAATGGCTAACTTGTGGTGCAGCACAGAAGAGAATTTCACTATATTCAAGACAGCATCAAATTAGTATATTGTGACTTTCATATTTAACATTTTTATTCATCCCAGTAAAAGGTTTACTAATTGATGGTGTCATACTGTACTAAACAGCACATGCCAGGAGGAACAGCTGCTAATGCTGCCCAGCAACAATTTGGAGCAAGGACTAAAAAAACACCTCCAACAGAAAAAACTGTTGCAATGCAAATCCAAACAGGTAGAATACTACTATTTATGTACCTTTTTTCTTTTTTTTTCCTGAGAGAATCAATAGAAAGCAGAACTTTCGTTTTAAAAAGAGACAGGTTTTGTTCAGTTGAGCATAGAAAGTTCATGGAAGTGCAGGATCATTACAAATTAAAGGATTACTGATGCATGACATACAACATGGCTGCAATCAAGTAAACAAAGCAATAAGACAGGAAAAATCTGTCACAGCCCAGGCACCTTGCACCTGGAACTTTGTTAGAACTTGAGGTTTTTTCAGTGCAAAATGCTGTCAGTCATAAAATGAGCAATCTGTTCTCCTCTGAACAAAGACAAACCCAAGGTCCAACTCGTGCAGCTTCAGCTTCTCCATGGGGGCAAAGAATTCAAACTCAGCTCAGCAGCTGCTTGAATTCACATGCCTGAAACCCAAGGATGCCATCTGCAGCCCTGCATTTACATTTAACATTCACTTGTGCTCCTGGCAAACTTCAGGCTCAGCCTCCAGAGCCTCAGCCTCGTACTCTCCCAACATCCACATGATGACTCCTAAACTAAAGGGACACTCAAAGGAAAACTTCTCACCAACATTAAAAGCTGTGTGGCAGTGTTTGATGTCCCAGCACGTTGGACTTGATGGTCCTGAAGGTCTCTCCCTGCCTGGTGGTACTGTGTGTGTGCAGCAGGGGTGAATTTTGTATTTGTGCTGCCTCCAGACAAAGGCAAAAATGATGAATCTGACTCCACATTCTCAGAAGGCAAATTTATTACTTTATGATACTATATTATATTAAAGAATAGTATACTAATAGAGAATACAGAAAGGATACTGACAGAAGGCTAAAAAGATAATAATGAAAACTGGTGACTCTCTCCAGAGTCCTGACACAGCTTGGCCCTGATTGGCCAAAGAGTGAAAACAACTCCCAGCAGAATGCAATGGAACAATCACCTGTGGGTAAACAATCCCCAAACACATTCCACATGTGAGCACAACACAGGAGAAGCAAATGAGAGAAGAATTGTTTTCCTTTTCTCTGAGGCTGCTCAGCTTCCCAGGAGAAAAAAATCCTGGGTGAAAGGATTTTTCCAGAGAATGTGAATGGCACAGTGAACCAGGACAAGGACTCCCTACAAACACCCACACTGCTGTCACCCCAGTGTCCCTGAATGTTCCTGCAGTGCAGGCCATGCACATGGAAAACAGAAATACCACTTCTGTTTGAAGGCATGCAATCACAGAGTTTCTCTCTTTTCCAGAGCCCTGGAGCCCATCTGATGCTTCCTGCTGCAGGTGATATGGACCAAAGTCAAAGTCAGCATCACTGCAGGCTGGGGAATGCACAGGCAGCACTGGGAACATGCTGCCCACACAACTACCACTAGAACCACTCCAGCTCAAAAATCACCTCTCTCAACATCCATTACTATATCTATTGACTGTTTCTAAAATAATTCTTCTAATATTGGATTTATCTGAAAGTCTCGAGCCTGCAGAATTGACATGCAGAACAGCTTATTATAAATCTCACAAACAAGGACAACTGCAAAGTCACTTTGTACAACTTTCAAAGTTGAGCAGCTCTAAAATGGACAGAAATGCCATTACTGCAGCACAGCATCCCATTATTCAGCAGTGAGACACTCTCCCAGTGCTATTACACAGCTCACACAGGGCATGAGTATTTGTGTCAATATGGATCAGTCCATGCAATGTGCAACTGATTTTCCATAGTCAACCTTAAGTGTAATCAAACAATTTAAGGGCTCAGTGGGTATTTTAACAGATGGAAAGAAATCCAAATGAGTAAAGGCATTTTGATATTTGCTACCACTTAGGGTTTCCAAGCTTTCAGCACACATATGTTTATTCAGAGAGTTGACTGGGATCACGGGTGAGTGATTATTTATTGACATGTGCACAGAGGGATGGAAACAGAATGGGATAATTGGTTCCTTGCCAGAGTAACTGGCAATCCTTATTGACCATTTTTTTATTTTTGGACATCAGCCCAAATATGATACTGCATGTGCCAGAGAAACTTTACATTTGGCAAAAGTGGAACTAGAGGAATAACTTCCTACATGTGATTAACCCTCCTAATTCAGGGCCAAGATACTCCCTAAACCTCACAGTTAGTCAGGGCCTCCATCTGCACATGGTACAGAACAGCTACACACACATTATTTTCAGCAATCCAAGCAGAAAAACAAGTTGGCATTTAAGAAAAACAAACCAGCAGCACTCAGATGCCTTTCAGACCCCTGGTATGAAGCAGTAATCACCACCTTTCTCTGACAGCCCACTATTAAAATGAGGGAAGAGCAAATGTTTGCTTTCCTGAGAAGGGCAATATTCCAACAGATGAGGAGCAGAAGCACCAAATATTGACAGAGCACCAGGATCCTCAATCAGAGCAGAGCAAGGTCAAGGCCCCTGTCCCTGCTGGGACGTGAGCTGAGCCCCTTCCCCTCCTGGAGGGGAACCCTCTGCCAGCTGAAGTGTGGGTAATAATCCTGTCAGAGGGCTGCAAACAGGGATGCCACACTCACAAAGTGTTGGGGAAGATGAAACAGGAAAGCCTTATCAATATGATTGCCTGGCAAAAGATTTTGAGAATATAGAAACTGTAAGACAGATGGAAATGAAAGCAAGTTTTGAGATTCCTCAGTTACTGAACAACTGGAAAACAATGGTGTAGCTGTACTGAAGGTGATCCCCTTTTGATGGAACAACACCCTCTGCTTGCAGACAGGTCCCGGGGGTAGAGCAGACCCCGCTGGCTTGGCAGAAGGGGCCCAAAGAGGAGTTTTTAGGATTTAAAATGTAACACAGTGTGGTAAGGTAGTGATTCTTACAGGCTGTATTTAAATACTATAGGATTTGTATCTTGTACTAGATTGGGTAGTGAGAATTAGAATATTCAACACAGAAGATTTATTGTATTGGAACGGGAACTTCGCTCTCTTAGCTCTGACCCCTTCTACTCTCTTACCCTTTTGCTCTCTCACCCTCTCATCCTCTCTCCCCCTCTCCTCTCTCACCCTGCTCTGAGCTGTGTCTGGCAGCTCCCAGCAGGGCCCTGCCCCCAGGCCCTTTGCAATAAACCCCAAGTTCCAGCCCTGGCTGCAGAGATCTCTCGTGTCCGTCTGTCCTGCCCGTCCTACCCCCAATGCTCCTACAACAAAGATCATTTAAAACCCCTCAGACTCATCTGTCCAACAAAGCTGGAAGGAGGAGATGGGTCAGCTCCAAGGAGTGCCCAGGAGCTTTCCCACACGTGGGGTTTGAAGCAGATCCTTGAGCACACAGCTTTGTTAGTGCACAAACCTTCACATCAACTCAAAGAATGCTTCCGTGTCTCCTCCACACAGCTGAAGGCACAGGCTAGTTGTATTTTATCTGTAAGCAGCACCAATTAAAGTAAGATACATCAGAAACCCAGTTTTTTTCTTTTCAAATCTGAAACTTCATCTCCTCCCCAAGCCTTTCCTTAAGCATCCTTCTTGCTACATTGGAAATTACCATACCTGAGAAGACTTTGGCCCATATATGCAAATTACCATCTTTCCACAAACTTTCTTTTTTAAAACACTGTAATTTACCTTTAATTATTAACAGCAGAGAAATCCAAACAAAACAAAACCACAACATTTGCTTATGGGATTGCTAATCAACTTTTCAGCTTTGTTAGAATTAATACAACTTTCTTCAAGGCCCTCCCTGAAGCCTCTGTCCCCTCTTCTGCATAAGAATATGTGCACAAGTGGATACAAATACATACTCTTGAACCTTTAAGGCTGCAAAACAGACATAAAAATCTGCAACATTTAGAGTAAAATAAAAAAGTGCAGAGCGGTCTGTTTGAATTACAGGCAGCTACATTATTTTGAGTTTTAAACTCTAAAAATGAGGGGAGGTCTTGAAATCAACCCCAAGACCCAAAATTTGTTCATATAGTTTCTTTTTTGGAGGTTAAATATTTGCCACATTGATTTGTGGGAAAAAGGGGGTAATTTCCCAGCTTTGCTAAGAATCACCAGCTTGTACAGAGAGATTTTGTGCAGATTGGATCCTTTAACTCATAGAAAAACCCCAAGAGAATAATTTGACTCAATGTCTGGTTTGGGAGAGAATTCACAATTTAGCATTTTCCCCCAGTACAAGATGCACAGGGCAGGGATGGGATGCACATGGAGCAGGGAAACCTGAAAAACATCCTGCAAAGTTCAGCTAGTTCCCAAAACCAGCAGAGGTTTCACAAAAACACTTGTTTTACAGCCCAATTCAGAAATATTTCTACTCCCATTGGTAATTCTGACAATTTTCAGCCTGTGCTTATCCACAGCTCAGCAGAGATGTGGAAAGAGATTTGGAGGAAGGTGCCAGGGGGAAAGGAAAAAAAGCAGTCAGCTCTACATGCAAGGCTTGATCTGGATGAGGAAACAGTGCTAAAAGAAAGCAATTTAGCAGCTGACACTAAACTTCCTTACTTTAATACCTCCAAGTAAAAAAATCAATAGATTTTAATTGTTCATTCCAAAGTAATGTTTTGTTCTGAACTGAAGCAGAGCTTCCATGCTTTCTGCCAAAGATTGCTCCTCAACAAGTGTTGGAGTATTGATTTTGATTTCACTCATCAATAAAATACTCCGTTGCAATTCCTACATCGTGTAATATAAAACTTGAAGATTTCCCCCCCAAAAAAGTAAGTAATGCTGCAAGGATACAGTGAAAACTGACACGTTTTCTTCCTGTCTTGCCAGCACTGCTGGGATAGAGGTAAATGAGTTATTTTGCCCTCAATTCCACAGCTACAAAGAGGACTGAGGCTCACCCTGTCTCCTGTGGGGCTCTCCAGCATGAGCCAAAGGCTCTCTGCAGCCACAGGAGCCTGCACAGCCTCAGCAGTCAGCTCAGACAGCAAAGCCTCATCCTAAACCATCCTTTCCATCTGTTAAAAACAATTCAGGAGTTCCTTCAGACTCGGGCAAGATGAGAGCTACACCAACCATGGATGAGTACAAGTCCAGATAAATGTCCACATTTTCCTCACCAAATCAGGAGGGCTCAGAGCACAGGAGCTCTCCCTTACCCTGTTTAATGCACACATTTAAAATACTCTCCAAGTGCTTCCAGGAAGACTTGCAGTGCTTGCAGTTCACACACTACCACAGGCAGGCAGGGGAATATATCAGAAATCATTAAATTTAACAAGACTGCTCCAACCAGCCAGACAGCAGCACTGTCAAACCTGTAATGGGTCTGAGGTGCCAGTGGAGGCACAGGAGCAAATCCAGGCTAACCAGGGTGGTTTGGGCACACAGCCCTTACCCACAGCACAGCAGAGTCTGCCTCCACTGAGAGCTCTCTCTACTGCAGCTCCATCAATGAAAAAAGAAACAACCCTCTTTCTCCTACAAAGGCTGTTCTGCTATATTAACATGTGATCAAATGCAAAAATAAGTCTCAAAGAGAGTGCTGGCAGAAAAGGGATTTTGGAGGTGTCAAATATGCAGCACTACACTTGGTAGCACCACTCCCTATGAATGTGAGTTAAACCACAAACAGCCCCAGCCCACCCAACACAGCACAGGAGACAAAACTCACTTGGTTTCTTATAATTTACAAAATTAAAACAAACTTTAAGCTTGTTTCCAAGCTAGGTTTAGTCCTAGTGTCCAAACCAAAAGACAACAGGAATATCCACATTTTAACAAGGCCAAGTACTAGAAGCATTTTCAGCTCTCCAAAAGAACCAAATAAATTGTTCAAGAAGCTCTTAAAAAAAAAAAATAAGCTTCTAGTAAAAAAAATTATAGACAAGTCACTGTGACACAAAAAATAAATCTCTCCTCTTGTACATTGTCTCAAAAAAGAATTAGTATGTTTTCCCTTAAATGAAAATATAACAGCTACTGACACACTGATTATTAGTTTTCTGTACCAAGTGGACAGCACTGAGACAGTAAATCAGGATGAACATAATACACCAATTTATTCAGCAAAGCCAAATATTTGAGCAAGCACACACTGAAATTTAATCAAACAAGAGTCACCTGGGAAATCCTACCCTGCACATCAGCTACCTCCAAATAAATCCTAAAATATACACGTATGTGGAAAATACACACAGAGGAAAACGTGACAGTACAAACAGGCTTTGCATTAGGGTTGATGTGTGCAGAGAGGATTAAAACAGACACACAGACACAATTATTACATGATGTCCTGCTGCAAATCCAGCATGAGGCAACAATAATGAAGGGACTGGAGCACCTTACACACAGGAGAGCTGGGAAAGCTCAGCCTCAGGAAGGTTCATGTGGATTATCCATGGCCATGGGAAGGAGTAAAGGAAATGTCCAGAGCAGCTGTGGCTGCCCCTGGATCCCTGGCAGTGCCCAAGGCCAGGCTGGGCAGGGCTGGGAGCAGCCTGGGACTGTGGAAGGTGTCCCCATGGCAGGGGTGGGATGAGGCCTTTAAGGTCCCTTCCAACCCAAACCATTCCATGATTCCATGATCTCTTCCTCCAAGGAAGAGCTGGCAACTCTCAGTCTTCCTGAGGTTTTTGGAAGGTGAACAAGAAGCTCCACTGATTTTATTGAACACATGTTCATGGGCGACAGCCAAGATCTAAACAAACCTTCTGGAGAAGTTATCCTTTGACACTAGTGAGAAATGGGAGCCAACCTGAAAATACACACCCCTGTGGCACCTTCCAGCAGGAGATCTTCAAATAATTCCCCAGCGTTCATTAAGCACCCCCAAACTCCTGAGAGATAGAAAAGAAACAAGAATGCTTCTTACAACAGACTTATGTGAGACATGGAAAAAATTCACTTGCTCAAGGTTATCAAACAAGATGGGGATAGAGTTTGGAACAGGGAAGCTGAGCCTCCAAATCCCTGATCTAAGCATGTGGTATTTTCAGGGTCTGCCATGGCAGGAAGGAAATGATGAATCTGACATCATGTTCTTAGAAGGTCATATTAAATTATATTATAGTCTAGTATAGAATATTATGATATATTATATTATTATAGAATGCTGTACTAAAGCTCTACTAAATAATAGAGAAAGGATACAGACAGAAGGCTTAACAAGATACTAATGAAAAACTCCTGACTGACTCCTCAGAGTGACACACACTGACTGTGATTGGTCATTAAGTATCAACAACTCACATGTCAAATAAACAATCTCCAACTACATCCTAAAGCAACAAAACACAAGAGAAGCAATCACATAATTATTGTTTTCATTTTCTCTGAGGCTTCTCCACTTCCCAGGAGAAAAAACCCTAACAAAGGTATTTTTCAAAAATTATGAGAGTAACACTAAGCACAGCACCAAAGCTCCACCTGCTCCCTGATGGGGCATCCCCAGTGCAGCAATTCCTGGGAGGATGAAGAATGCTGTGAAGGGAGCCCAGCTCTCACAGGCTGCACAATTTCACTGGGCTGCTTTGTCCCCAAGGGAAGCTGAGGTTAGCTAAAAAAGGCAAGATTTCATTCTCACCTGTGAGATTGACTCACCACACTTGTATTTGGTAGTGTACTTTGATTTTCCTGGTAAACCAGGAGCAGACAGAGAGCTGTGATATCCTTTAGTCTGAAAGAATTAATTAACAGTGCAATATCATAAGGGGCTGGGGGAGGGGAACCTTGATTCATGTTCATCTTTAAATACATTTTCTTGAAATCATTTCCTTGTGCAATTACTCATATATTACAGATAATGTTCTTGTACTCGATTTGCCTTGCTGTAAAACAGCAACATAAACATTTTCCTCCTCCCTAATATCTTTGGAATCAAAGTTATCATCTGATGAGAGGTATCCAGGGGAACAGTATTCAATACAACAAATAATTTTTCATTGATATTTACTTCCTCTTTAAAATATTAAAGTGCAAGGAAAGGAGTAGAAAGAGCCAAGGTCAATTCATACATAAATATTTAGCTTGGAGATGCAATTCCTGCTTTCATTACTTTGTACTATTTTATTACTGTGTCTTAAGGACACGTACTGCCAGTAAACTGCAGTTTAAGTTCCCAGGCTTTTATTTTGTACTGACTTCCCATAAAAGAGAAATTCCAAGTTCCATCTATTCCTGAACAATTAGGTAAATTCCTGTTCTGACAGACAGGCTAAGAAGTGTCAGCCCTGTCCCTCTGCATGAATTCCATACCACTGGAATCTCTCTCCATGACAAAGAGAAAATTGCAATTTTGCAAAAAGCAAACTTCTTAACCCCACCATGTTTCTCCCACATTTTTACAACTTGACACAAGCTTCTCCCACAGTGCTGAATCATGGAATTGTTTAGGCTGGAAAATACCTCTAAAATCACTGAGTCAGACTGTTAACCCAGCACTGATCAAGCCACCTCTAAACCATGGCCCCAAATGGATTTCCCCCATGGATGGTGACTCCACCACTGCCCTGGGCAGCTGTGCCAGTGTTTGACAACCTTTTCCATGAAGAAATTTTCCTTAGTCTCCAGTCTAAACCTCCCCATGCCCATGCTGAGGCCGTTCCCTCTGCTCCTGTCCCTGTTCCCTGGAGCACAGCCCGACCTGGGGCTGTCCCCTCCTGGCAGGAGCTGTGCAGAGCCACAAGGTCCCCCCTGAGCCTCCTTTTCTCATGTCTGAGCCCCTTTCCAGCCCCCTCAGCCTCTCCTGGTGCTCCATTCCCTTCCCTGGACAATCTCCAGGTCTTTGTCACAAGGCCCCAGAACCAGCGGTGGGGTCTCACCAGTGCCCAGCACAGGGGGACAATCCCTGCCCTGCTCCTGCTGGCTTTTCCAGAGGTTTCAAGATCCTTGGTGAGCACTGCAGAACTCTCCAGCAGGCAGCAGCCTCTGGCAGGCACTCATAGCTGGGTGGGATGAGCCCAAGGAGGAGAAAAGCAAAGCCCAGCAGCACAGGAAGATCCCCCCCAGCAGGGCTTCCCTCCCTGCACCAGCAGCTTGGCATGAACCACCATTCTCCTGTCTGAGCCCCTTTCCCAGCCCCCTCAGCCCCTCCTGGTGCTCCATTCCCTTCTCTGGACACTCTCCAGCCCCTCCAGGTCTTTGTCACAAAGCCCCAGAACCAGTGCTGGGGTCTCACCAGTGCCCAGCACAGGGGGACAATCCCTGCCCTGCTCCTGTTGAGTTTTCCAGAGGTTTCAAGATCCTCGGTGAGCACTGCAGAACTCTCCAGCAGGCAGCAGCCTCTGGCAGGCACGAGGTGAAGCACTCATGGCTCGTGGGATGAGCCCAAGGAGGAGAAAAGCAAAGCCAGCAGCACAGGAAGATCCCCCCCAGCAGGGCTTCCCTCCCTGCACCAGCAGCTTGGCATGAACCACCATTCTCCTGTCTGAGCCCCATCAGAAAAACATGGGTGAAAGTCCAACTCAAGACCAAAGACTAAGAAAAATCTGCTAAAACATTTTTGTGACAAATGTATGTATTTTATGATTGGCTTTTCGCAAATATTAAAATGAATATTATATGTGTTGTGTTAGAAAGTAATGCTGTATTAATTCTCTTAAGTACTGTGTCAAATATAGTTTTAGGTTATAACATAATGTTAAAACAGAAACTATGCTGTGTAGGATATTTTTTTAAAGAAAGGACTCCAAGATAACAGCCACAGGACACCTGAATCTTGCAGAGAAAGAGAATTTATTGCCCTCTTATCAGAAGAAATGAACTTCTTCCCACCCTGAAGGCGCTGTTAGGATTCAGAGGAAGAAGTTGACACTGACCAGACAGAATCCTGTATTTAAATGGAATTTATGCATCATGTATGAGGTGTATGAATATGCAACAGGCTGTTGTTTTAAGGGTTAATCCTCTGTTAAAGTGGGTCCTTTTTTGGGCTTGTGCTGCCCAGAAAAAGGTACCTGGACATCCGTAACTGTTTGTCTCTGTTGTCTCATATTATCCTAATTCAATTTGTCCAAATTATTATTACTCTAATTGTATTACTATTTTTATAACCATTTTATTACTATTAAACTTTTAAAATTTTAGAAACAACCGATTGGCATTTTTCACATTTTTAACCACTGCTATCTTTTCAACCTTTTTACTTCTCTTAACAAAGTTGTCACAGTGGAAAATCTAGAGTTTTCCTAAATAACTCCAGTCACCCTGACAGTCTCAGAACAGGAAAGGATCTGCAGATTTACTGGGCACATCCTATGAACACACAGACAAACACCTGCTGCTGTGCCACTGTAAATTCCTAGAATATCATTTAACATGGACGGGCATTGCAGGAACACAGCAGGAATGAACAGCCACTAAATGCCTTGCAAAAGGAGAGAGCAGAGTAAGGAAAATGGGTTGGAAGCCTCAGGGCATAAAGAAAAAGGAAAGTTTGGAAAAAACTCATTATAATTTGTTCTCTTTAACTCTATGGTAATATCAATCTGAGAACAATAGCAAAAAAACAGGGTTGAAGATTATTTTCAGAAGACATTAATTCCCTCAAGTTGACTGATAAATAACAGTGTTTTCTCTCCTCCTTTTTGTCTTTAATGGGATTCAAATGATTCCATTTAATTGCAACAGCACTGGTTTCCCCACCCAGCTTTCTATACTCCAGTGAAGCACAGGGTGACCTTAATTGTGTACATGATGCTGATTTTGGTTCAAACAAGAAGTATGAGTGCACCACGTAGCAAATACAAATTTAAACAAACCCATAAAGGCTCAAATCCCAATTCATTACAGTCCAACTGCCTCCTTGCAAGTTCTAAACCACAATAAAATTGCTGGCAGCCCTTTATGATCCCCTCAGAGAGGAGCTGCCTGCACAGCTCTAAGGACATGCACTACCAATAAAACACAGGTTAAGTTTCCAGGCTCCCATTTTGTCCTGAATTGTCATAAAAGAAAATTTTCCAGTGCCATCTAGTTCTGAACAATTATCTAAGTCACCATCCTGACACAGACAGAGCCTGAGAAGTGACAGCTCTGCCTTCCTGCATGAATTAGGTGCCAGTGGAATTTAAATCTCTGACAGCAAAAAGCAAATCTATTAATTCCAACACACTTCCCTTAAATTCCTGTGGCTTGTCAAGAGCTTCTTTCACAATATAGAACTACAAATTGTTTAGACTAGAACAGCACTTTACTCTGCCCAAATCCCCAAACTTCTGTTCATATCCCTGTTTTATCAACTCTGGGGTGATATTTAGAAAGTTGAGGGTGTTGCAGAATTACACAGGGAGCAGCAAACCCTCCCTGTACATCCATGCAGCCAAAAAGAGAAGCCCACAAACTCCTGACCACTCAGGTGATGGGTTTTTCCCTGCCACAAAGGCACACTAAAAAAAGATAAATACTAACATCAATAAATAATCTAGCTTTCCCAAGGGTATTAGGTACACTAGTAGAAGGCTATCCACAAAACCCTGTGCCAATCCTCTTGCAGGTTTGACTGAAAAAAATCACCTGAGCACACACTTCTGCCATGGGACATTTAGTTGTTTATGTAAAAGATGGATGGCCCTGACTGGAGGGGCAGCTACTCAATATTTTGTTTTATTCTTACTGTTGGCTCCATGGGCCCATGCATTATTTACTGCACACTATGCAAACTGAGCTCCACAGAGAGAATTATTAATTTCCTCTCAGGTTTCTCCCCAGCTACAGAATTTCTGGACTTTCACCAGCATTCAGACACACTCACCACCCCACCTCAGAGTTCTGTGTTCAACCCTGTCCTTTCAGGCACTCAAAGAGTGAGGATTAACCCACGTTAACATAATGTGATGTTCTCTGTGAAAAACGCCAATCATTTGTTTTTGAATTTTTAAAAGTTTAATAGTAATAAAATGGTTATCGAAAGAGTAATATAATTAGAGTAATAAAAATTTGGACAATTTGGATTAGGACAATAGGAGACAATAGAAACAAAGAGTTGTGGACAGTCCAGTACCTTTTTCTGGGCAAAATAAGCCCAAAAAAAGGACATAGTTAACAAAGGATTAACCCTTAAAAGCAACAGCCTGTTGCATATTCATACACCTCATCCATGATGCATAAATTCCATTCAAACACAGAATTCTGTCTGGGCAGTGTCAGCTTCTTCCTCTGAATCCTGACAGTGTCTTCAGGGCTGAACGAGGCAGGAAGAAGCTCATTTCTCCTGACAAGAGGGCAATAAATTCTCTATCTCTGAAAGATTTAGGTGTCCTGTGGCTGCTATCTTGGAGTCCTCTCTTTAAAAAAAATATCCCACACAGTGTAGTTTCTATTTTAACAGTATGTTATAACCTAAAACTATACTTAACACATTACTTGAGAAAATTAATACAGCATAGCTTTCTAACAGAACACATATAATATTCATTTTCATATTTGTGAAAAGCCAGTCATAGAATATGCATTTTTCACATTCCCCATTGGCAGCTCAGGGGTTTTTAGGGTGCTCAGGGTCCTGCCAGGACCCCTCACACAGGTGTGATGTGACACCTAAAGCCCTTTTTGGGGTCCCACCTCAGCCCCCAGGGTAAGAGCTGATGCTCCCCTGCCTCAGCTCTCCAACAATTCACCCACGAGCACTCAGCAATTCTGCTACAGAAATAAAGCATCACATGCCTAACACTCCTCCTCTCTCTGACTGGTACATTATGTGCTTCTTCAGCACCTACAAATCATATATTGCACTTCTAATTGGGTTTTGTTTGGGCTGCTTTTCTGTTTGCTTGGGGGGTTTGGCTGAGGTTTTTTTGTGGGGTTGTTTGTTAGTTTGGGGTGTGCTCTGCTGGTTGGGCTTTTTAATCCCACACTCACTATTTGCCCCCACAGTTAGATAAGGTCTAAATGCAGATTTGGGGGTGAGGGGGATTTGGAGGGGCACATGATGCAATCTTGCCTTCACCATGGTGCTGTTGATATTTAACAGATAATCAGATTAATTAAGAAACAGCAGAGAAGCATTAGTATGTGTTATCATTTATGCTAAATTCAGCATCATCACACTTTTTTTTTTCCCTCACTCTACCTCCTCTTCTGTTCCCTCTTCAACAGCATTATAATAAAGTCAGAAGTTTTAGAGGAAAAAAAGCCTGCAGTGGATTGTTCAATTTTTTGTCCTGTCTAAATTAAAATGACTCAGACAGAGTTCACACCATTTCCTCTGGGACACAATTCCACAGCTTCATGGATCTGCAGTAAGATTTTCATAATGCCCAAAGTAATTATTTACTTGTTTTTATCTCATTCTGTTCCTTTCACTGTACATTAAATATTTCTCCCTTATTCCCTTTCCTTCCCTCTGAGGTACTCTCCCCTTCACAGCTCCCTTCTCAGTTAGAGATCCAGAAATTAAATGGATTTAGATACTGTAAATCTCTCTTCAAAGAGGAGAAATTGCTGTCACTTGTGTGTACTCTCGATATGTTAATTTGTCACTCCTGGAAATAAGAAGATGCTCAGGGGGAATATTCCAGGCAGAAAAAACATCCTGATATATACTTTTTAAAATACAAACACAGCAGGTGGCACATTCTGCCCTTGGTGCATTTGCTGCTTTTCAAACCCACGTTCAGTTTGATGCAAATATGCCACCAATTGCCAGTCAGTCCTCTCAAAAATCTCAGCATTAATCACCCCCAGATTCCTCTCCTCCACTCAAAAATCACTTTGTATACACCTTCACTCTGCATTTACATTGTAATACTCCTCAGGATTTCTGCTAAATTTCTGTTTGAGATGCTCAAGTCTGACATTTTTTTAAGAACTGAAAATTTGAAAGTTTACCATCACCAAGCAAAAACTTACAAAGGAACTACTTCTAAATGTTCTCAATTTTAATAGAAATTGTATCTGCAGTCTGAATGTGATGAGTGATCCTTCTGCCATCCCCTGTGAGGAAGAACTCTGTGGGTAATCCAAAGTGGAAAATCCAAATACTCTCCTGTATTCTCTCCAGCAATTCTACCATGAAAGCAGCATGATACAAGTTTGGGGTCTATGTATTGTTAATGTTGCTGCTGTTTCATGTTTTAAATATCTGCAAGTCACCCTGAAGTCAGTGACCACTGGGAATTACACTAAAGGACAGAAGGAAATTTAACATTTCTTTCACTGAAACGCTCATTTATTGGGCACTCTGTTAACAGTACCAAGGAAGTAAAACCTCTAAAAAAATCCAAACAAAAACCCCCAAAACCAAACAAACAAACTAAAAAAAACAAAAACAAAAAACCACACACCATCAAAAAAACCTACACCAAAAAATCACACCAAAATCCAGGAGTGATTCAATATAGACAATGTGATCTTCAGAAATCACCAAGTAACATTCCAAAACATTACTTCCCAGTCATTATCAGAGAAGGTTTTGTATTATTACTAGAAAATCAAAGTGCAAGGGTAAAGCAGATGTCCAGTGCAGCTGTACTCTGTATGTTAATTTTTTTACAATAAATATTCACAGAAATCTTAATAAATACATTATAGAACGTGGAAATCTTTGGCAGATAGAAAAGCTTTATACTAAAAGATGCAAAGTTGAGTGTTTACTTTAAAAGGGTTATTTTTGCTTGGTAAGTTCATTTAAGGACAATTAATTATACTTTCTTATTTTTGCAGGCTCTGGCCTTGGCAGTCTCCAGGGTTATCCCTGTGCCAACAGAGACACTGTGTTTATTTCCAAGCTTTCCACTTCTCTGATCATTCCTACCACGTGCTGATAGCTGTTAGTACATACACCATCTCCCATGTTTTAATCATAAAAATATTTACTGTTTGCGTAGGAAACCCTATTGCCAACAAAAAATTTATTCAGGAAGCTGGGGAAATGTTTTGACCAACATTTGCATAGCAAAAATCTCTTTTAAAAGGAGATTTTTTCTTTTTTTTTTTTGAAACCTATTATTTTTTACTAGCTCACATCGATTCATCCTCCCTGATGAAATGTTTGAACCTCAAGAACTGCAGGGAAGTGCCTGGTTTAGAGCAGCTTTTTTCAACAAAATAATTATTCAGGTTGTATTTATGGGAAAATCCAGGTGGGTCTAGATTTAATTTATACAAATAAACAAATTCCCAATTCCCACAAGGAAACAGTGGGTGCAATGCAGCATCCCTGGTAAGGACCAAGTGCAGTGTTTGTGCTGTGGGGTCAGGCTGGCAGCCCTCCAGCCCTGCTCTCTGTACCTGCCTTGCCAGGCAGGAGAGCAGCACAGGCCCCAGGGCAGCTTCCAGAGAGGGAATGAGTCAGTGCTGGCACAGCAGGCAGGCCACAGGAGCTTCCAGCCACCCATCTGAAAGTCAAATCCATCAGCTGACTGTGCCCTGTGCAGCCAGGCCCAGCAACACAACACAAAATATCTGTCTCAAGTGAAAGGCTCAAAACCAGATCCTTGAAGGGAAGGGGCAAAGGTGAGTGACTGGTTTTATTCAGGTGGGTGATGGCTCCTGGATGTTTAATTGGGGTTGGCTGCAGCACAGACTGAGGCACATCTGGGCTGTCTGGCACAGGCTCTGACCCAGGCCCAGAGATGCACTGAGGAACCCAAAAAATCCTGATCTATTCTAAGTGCAGGGCCACTGATGAAGGATGGAATGATGAGGACTCCATCTCATCAGAAGGCTCATTTATTGGTTTATAATACTATATTATATTAAAGAATACTATTCTGTACCAAAGAATACAGAAAGGATACTGACAGAATGCTAAAAAGATAATTATGAAAACTGGTGACTCTCTCCAGAGTCCTGACACAGCTTGGCCCTGATTGGCCAAAGAGTGAAAACAACTCCCAGCAGAATGCAATGGAACAATCACCTGTGGGTAAACAATCTCCAAACACATTCCACATGTGAGCACAACACAGGAGAAGCAAATGAGATAAGAATTGTTTTCCTTTTCTTTGAGGCCTCTCTGTGCCCTTCAGCTTCCCAAGAGAAAAAATCCTGGGCAAAGGAATCACGTTCAGGGAATGTGAATTCCACAATGATCAGCCACTGTGGGACAGCCAGAATGTAAATATAACAGGCTTTTCCTCTCACAGGCTTATTCCTTCCCATTTCTGAAACAAACACTGTGCAACTGTCATGAGAGCACACGAGCAGAGCTGTGAGATACCAGCTGAGCTGGAGGAGCAACAGGGAGAACTGCTGCTGGCATGGTTAAGGCTCTTAAAATATTAGCAACTGGCAAATATAACAGATAAATAGATGCTTTTCTAAGAAAATCAAGAATAGCTTGCTGGTAAATTCAAAATATTCCCATCAGTTTGGTTTGTGAAGGGAGATGCTCAATCACTGAAATTAAAGACAAGAGCTAGGTGCTGTATCCCACGTTTCAGGCTAAGGAGCAAAATCTGCAGCCATGAGCTATGTCACAGTGACTCTGGTGGACATTTAGCTTAAAGAAGGGGAGATTCTATCAGTGCCAGCCACCCTCCCAGCCTGAGAGCATCCAGCAGCCACTTCAGAGCTTTATTTATGTCTGCTTCCTCACTGTTTCTGCTCTGGCAAAGTCCCCTTTCCTATTTCTCTTCCTACTGCTATAAATTTACCCTATTTTCCTTCCCATCACACTCTCCATCACTAACCCCACCAAACACCAGGATCCTGTCAGCTGCCACCTTTCTTGCTTGACTGTGGCACTGCTCATGTTTCTGCTGCTCTGTTTCTCCCTTATAAAAGTGCAAAGAAAACATTCTCCAGGGTATCAAAAACCCCAGTAATTTGTGCCCCTAAAGCATTTAGCACTTGGCTCTTCAGGGGTTCCAAAGGTATTACACAACAAAGCCATCCCTTCAGGTTTAATAAACAATTAGGAGGGGAAAAGGAGTTTCTATTAAAAAGGCTCATTAGAAGAGGAGTTGGTACCACTGAAAAACTGGCAACTGCCTCTCTGGGATGAGAAGGTAACAAGGAGAAACAATGAGAAGGTCACAAACACTTCTGCCCAGCCATTTGACAATCACACCCAAGCTAGAGACCAGAGACAGCACAGAACACACTTCCTAGAGAGATTCACCTCTTTTAAGTGTGAATGGAAAACACCAGAAATAGCTCATTATTGTTTATCTCGGTGCTTTTCTTAAGAACTAAGAACAAATTAGTAAAAAATTCTTAGTACCAGCCAAGAATAACCAGAGTTACACAGACAGCCTCTTGCCTCAGCTGGTTGGTTTTTTTTTAAATCTACCTCTCAGCCACACATCTCTGCAGAAACATCAAAACCACAAAATATTTCCCTGAGAATGACTGACTGTGGTAGAAATACACTGCACTTTACACTTTCAGCAGCAACTGTTCCCATTAGAGCACTGAATTCCCACCTAGGAATGCAGAATGAGATTTGGGCTGCCCCCACCTAAGTGGGTACATGTTGACAGCAAATCCCTTTTCTGGAGGAACGAACCATCAAGCTCAGCAGCTTCCCATCCTGCTGACAGAAGAGCTCTTCTGCTTATCCAGCAAATGCTGCTGCACTTCCAGTAAACATTTTAAAGGAAGAAAGGCCCATTATAGAGCAGTCAGATTGCTTTAATTCCCTTCTTCCTCCCCTGCTTTGTGCCCTACTTCTACTAGTTGGTCACAATCACTCGCTGCTTTTCACTCCTACAAATCATCATTATCTTCTCAAATAAACAAAACCACGTGGCACCATTACCATCCACAACTCCACATTTTGTCATTAAATAAAAGATCCTGAAAGCTCATTTCAAAGTTGGTCTATTTGCTCATTTAGGATTTCTTTTCTCCACTTCTGCTATTGAGGGCTGATCTTTGAGTCAGTACTAAGGGGAGGAGGATTCACACATGTTCAGATTAAGGAAGCAACAACAAATTCAGCCATGCTGGAGTCAAAAGCATAATATTCCAATAAAATATCCCCAGCACAGCCTGAAGCCCTACTGCTCACACAGGTAATGATACTTTCTTCAAATTCAAAAGAGGGAAGGATTGATCACAATCACTTCTACTAGCTGGTCACAATCAATCACTCGCTGCTTTTGACTCCTACAAATCATCATTATCTTCTCAAATAAACAAAACCATGTGGCACCATTACCATCCCCTGTTCCACACTTTGTCATTAAATAAAAGATCCTGTAAGCTCGCTTCCAAGTTGGTATATTCACCTATTTAGAGTTTCTTTTCTCCCCTCTGCTCTTGAGGGCTGATCTTTGAGTCAGTACAAAGAGGAGGAGGATTCACACATGTTCAGATTAAGGAAGCAGCAACAAATTCCGCCATGCTGGAGTCAAAAGTATAATATTCCAATAAAATATCCCCAGCACAGCCTGAAGCCCTACTTCTGCTCACACAGGTAATCATACTTTCATCAAATCCAAAAGAGGGAAGGATTGATCACAATCACTTCTACTAGCTGGTCACAATCAATCACTCACTGCTTTTGACTCCTACAAATCATCATTATATTCTCAAATAAACAAAACCACGTGGCACCATTACCATCCCCTGTTCCACACTTTGTCATTAAATAAAAGACCCTGAAAGCTCACTTCGAAGTTGGTATATTTGCCTATTTAGGATTTCTTTTCTCCCCTCTGCTATTAAAGGCCAATCTCTGAGTCAGTACTAAGGGGAGGAGGATTCACACATGTTCAGATTAAGGTAGCAGCAACAAATTCAGCCGTGCTGGAGTCAAAAGTATAATATTCCAATAAAATATCCCCAGCACAGCCTGAAGCCCTACTGCTCACACAGGTAATGATACTTTCTTCAAATTCAAAAGAGGGAAGGATTGATTCTCAACCAAAAGAACAAAACGGATAAACTCTGGCTGAAGTGGTAATATTCTTGATTTTGTTGTTCTTTACAGCATTGCAGAGGAGAAGAATGGAGCAGCCCTCCTTCACTCCACAGCTGAATTCACAGCCAGGAGCTGCTTCCCAGTGATTCAACACAGTCACTACCAGGAAGGAAGCTGAGATTGACAAGGATATATGTGGAAAAAAAAGTGATAAACTCTGTTTCCTCTGTAAAGCCAGATCTGAAGCCGTTTCAGCTAAGCAAACATGAGATATGGGACACTTTGAGCACTTGCAGCACAAAGGGAGCAGCATGGCTGAACAAAGAGCTCTGCGTAAGCGGAGGTTGCTCAGGCTGCAGCACTGATCTGTGCCCACACAACATCATCAGCTGTCAAACCCCACAGCCTTCCTCAGAGATGAACTCAAAAATATCAAGGAACAAGAGCCAGGTCCCATCCTCCCAAAATTCATAAGCAGCTCAATCATTCTTCAAGTACATGAGCAGCACGGCTTCAAACGGCAGCAGAATTCACCAAGTCGGTTTGAATTCCCAAGGCTGCAGTCCCAGGGGGATCCAGCTGGAGAAAAGGAATCAAGCAACTGGCCTTGGATTGATTTACAAGCACTACTTAAAAGAAAACAAGATAACCAGAGGAGACCAAGCACTAAGTAGGTTCTTTCTCCCCGGGGTTTCTTGTCCTGTTTTACCAGGACTTCCTAGAATTACATCATCTTTAACTGGGGCATTAAACAACACCTTAACAGCCTTTCTTCTCCAGAGGTCCTTGTTTTCTTTAGCTGAAATTTCTTTCTTATCAGCATTTTCCTCTGGAACATGCAATGTCCTGCCATCCAGTTTACAAAGCATTTGACATCTCTGAACTGCAGTGATAGATGGGATGTATTTATTGGATTTAAAAAACAAGCAGGAGTGATTAAATGATGCATAGTCTGATTAAGACAGTAATTGTCTCCTTTACCATGAAGATGTATGATCTTTAGAGCTCACACTAATGAACCCTTTTTTGTTATGTAATGACAAGTGCACAGAAAAATAGGACCAGGCTGTGAGAAGCCCTCACTGATGCCATCAACAACATCCACCACCTTTGTGTTCCTGCTCTTTTTCTCTGGTTTTGCCTGGAATGGCATTCAAAAGTAAGGGACAGCACCAGGCCAGGAAGGTGGCAGGGTAAGAGGTAGATAAAGATGTCTCAAAAAAAAGCAGAAACCACTTAAATGAAGGTACAGCCAAGTAGTACCATCCAGCACAGACAGGGGAGAGCACCAGCTAAAGAAAAATAACAAAACTAGGAACTGTGAGTGGTATAAAAAAAGAGGCTCCAGGCCAAATACATTGACTTCAATGAGCCAAGTAATGCTGCTCCATAAAACGTTCCAGAAATACCAGAAGAGCCATATACCACCTTCTTATCAAGAACACGAGCACAGAGCCAAGGAATGGCAGCCCACGAGCCCTTGCTCAGGGGAGTGGAGCCCTCTGCTACTGAGGCAAAGGGAGACACAGAAGGTTTCCTGCTTCACAGATGGAGACCTGGACTACAACTTGTTCACAGCAGCAGGTGACCCCTGCATGCTGCTGCTATTTCAAGTTCATGTAAGTAAAGTCTCATCTATGGATGTTCCTATGAGCATTTTTTTTGGAAGCTCAGTTACATTTTTAATCTGAGCCTTACAAGACACCGAGGAAACAGACTGCAGCAGTTTCCATAAAAAATTAAGGGATGTCTCTCTAGAAAGACAGAGGGCTTTATATAGCAATGCACACACACACACACATCCTGCTGCTCGTCACCCAAACACCGGGAGGGTTTCTGGGGATGTCACCAGGCTGCAGGATTTCTGTGGGAAAGCAGAAGTATTATCACTCTCACCACTGAGCAAACCCATGTATTTAATCAGATTTTGTTAGGTTGATTCCAGACAACATCTGCTATTTTTATTCTTTTTCTTAATTAGGGCCACGTTAAATCACTCTCAAATTTGCCTGTTGCCATAATATTTAAGTTCCAATGCACACCTCTCCATTGTACAGTCAGTGCTTCCTATTCAGGCAAAGAACAATACCTGCCAATACACATTCGTGCACCTCACTTATAAAATCACAATGAAAATTACCAGAGGCATAAAACAACTATTATGATAAATAATGAGCTTTAAAAAACCCACACCATACACACAGAGAGAATCAGAGACACTGATCCTTCTGTGCTGAATGCTATTCAAGAGGATTGTCAGAGCAATGCTGAACAGATCAATTTATTTCTCTTTCTTCTCTCCACTTAACTGGATTTCATGTACAAAAGTAATTGTTCCTATAAGAAACAACCCTTGTCCGTGGCTTTCGAGGTTCAAAGCCTCAGACCTACATCTTTACTACTATTCGGGTTTCCATGGCAACAGATGATGGTGCCTTCTGAAAAAAAATATACTTTAATATTCTACAGTAAGTGCCCCAAATCATTCCCGTAATATTAATGAAAACTGGAGCACGTGGGCCTGCACGCAGAGCATAACAGACTTTAAAAGTACAATTAAACAAGAGAAGCAGAGCTTAGGGACTTGGATGGTTAAAAAGGGCTCTGCATTTGTAAAAGAGAAGGATTATCCCTCAGAGATTCACAAACGCCTTTATACACACAGTGACCTTTCGTTGCCGCTGTCGAAAGAGGCAGTTTCACAACATCACCTTCTTAGGATTAATTGTTTATGTATTAGAAAACAAATCGAGCCAGCCGGGGATAAAAATAAAGTGGAATTGTGGCGCTAACAGCTCCCCAGAGGGAGAGAAAAGTGATTATTGAGTTAAATGGCTGCATTGTTAACAACTGCCACACAGAGCAGCTCGCTCAGAAAGGCCCGTTTTTCACCGCCAATTTACTGACAGCAAAACCCGAGCAAATGAACTCCTACTAAATTAAGCCTTCCCCCAAAAAATTTCCTTGCAGTTTGCTCCCTTTTCATCTTCTCTCCTGGCTGGACGAGCCCTGTGTAATGAACTCTCCGCTGCCGCAAGTTCGCGATGTGGCAGCAGCCCCTGGGAGCGTTCGAGCCCCGCCAGGGAAACAAGGAGCAGGACAGGGGGAAATTAAATTAGGCGCTGCCATCAGAAGAAAAACAAGTGTTAAATAATCTAGTGTTCAGGTCAACAGCCCCCATGTAAACCCTCTGTCCTACTTTCCCCACCGGATGCTTTTTCACAGCTGCAAATGACTTTAATCTGTCCATTTATCCCCCTGTTGTGTTAAAAATCCTCACAAAACAGACAAAGTGTGTCAACTGCAAGAATATCCCCCATGTTCTGGTGGGAGAAAAACCACACACGGACTTTGAGGAGAACTTCCCTGTAAGTAATGCTGTTCCAAAATCCTGAAAGAACTGAGTACCGCTATCATTACCTGGCGCTACTTCTGTGTCTGGCACGGAAAAGTAAAGCATTTAAATTAGCAGCTGACCCTAGAGCTGACAAAAAGTTTAGAACCTCGAAAAGCATATGTTGAGTTACAAATAAACACAGAGACTGCAGGGAAGGGGAAGTAATTGCTGGGGAGAAGGGTTATAAATAGAGTGATGGAGAAATTACATAAAGAAATGAGTGGTAGCCAGCTCCCTCAGGATGAAATGAGGTATGCCAGGGAGGAACCATGAGCATTCTGCTGTCTCTTTGTAGTATTTCTAATTTTACATTGGCAATAACACAAAGCAGCAGCAGCTGTGCAAATCGGGTAGGAACTGACTACGTTTCCTCTTGACTTGTGCCTTTCCCATTTCCCAGTCCAGCGATCACTTAAGAAAATAAGTTTAAAAAAAGATAATAACCAACAACTTGCACAGTGATTTTTCGGGATGTTTAACAAAAGGCTGCTGTATAAACACAGTATTCTTTGAAAAATAATCGGAGACGGGAGGTATTTGCATCCTAAAAGTTATGGAGAGAGCACCACCTGATGGAAGACGCCGAAAGACACCGATGGCATTAACTGGAGTCACTCCAAACTTCACGGAATTTTCAGGGACAAAGTGAAGCTGTAAAATTTCGCTTTTTACCATTCAAAAACAATTTTATAAATCAGCTACAGGGGCACAGTCCAGACCGGTACACTTCACGGCAGATATTTATTTTAAGAGTAGAAAGCTTTCTCCTAATTTCAGTACTACAAGCAGCTCAGAAAACAGTTATTAAAATCAGTGCCTCTTACTTTGGATGGCAGGATGCACACTCAAATAGGAGGGAGAAGGGGATTTTAGTGATTTTTTTTAAAACCCTCACAGTTACTATTTCTCCTGAACTGATAATTAAAATATTTTATGGCTTTCCTAAAAATAATGGAAATATGTGACATTTTCATGCGTTTAGCTCATATTACATTATCTCCCTCAAATACAAAGTGTCTTCTGCCCCCTTAAAACTTTGCTATTTTCCCAGAACACTCTTCTTCCCAAGCATCTGGCTAAATGATTCATCAAAAGCCGGGATCTAATCACAATTGATATGACAAGTGTCAAGAACACGAAAACAGTTGGAAGGGAGAAAAAAGAAGGGAGGGGGGAAATAAATAGCTCCACATATTGCTTACTCAAGGAAGCAGTTATTTAACTAGGTTAGATTTCCCAGCCTCTCTAATAAATCTGTGCTTTGTGCAGTTGCCTAGCAATGTAAACACGATCCCGGTGGTGTCAAAGCCAGCCGGGTTGGTGACAGCACCTCCAGCCAGCCCCGTCCCTGAGCCCAGGGGTTCGGGGGAAGGTGGGCACGCTGCTCAGCATCCCCGACACGCCACTGCTGCTGCTTTAAAACAGCGAGACAGAGCCACCCGAGCTGCTGCTTCGAGTCACAAAAACCTTCTTGTGTTTGAGATGAACTCAACTTAGTTTCGTGCCTCCAGCACGCCCAAGTCACAGGCAATGAGATGTATCCCTATGTTAAGCGACACAACACATGGAAATTTTACTCGTCTTAAACATACAGGTAGTTTTAAAATACTTTTTCTCCTAAGTCAAGAGAGAAGAAAGCTGCAACTGCTTATCTTTTAGCATAAGCACACACTGCAGTGAGAAAATAAATGTATTACAAGATCTAGGAGAAAAACAAGACCCATGTAGCTTTGGATTACCTACAAAATAGCACAGGACGAGAAAGCCAGCTCTATAAGCACCTGTCATCTTCAAGTCATTCAAACTATGCCTAAAGGAACTCGTAGGAGTGGGAAAATAGCCGGCTACTATTACTGTACACATGCCAGGGAGCAAAGTACTCCTAAACATCAGCGACAGACAAAATGACAATTGGGAAGGAGCCCCCCGAGAAAGTTCCTGGAGCTGTGACATGCAAGTGCTCGAACAGCTGCCACTAAACTTCCCAGAGCCAGCCCAGACCCCTTCCCCTGACCGGAGGGGAAAGGCAGCGGCTCCCCCCGCGCTCCACATCCCGCAGGAGCCAACTCCTGCCTGGGGCTCGCAAACCACCAAAAAACGCCTCGCGTGTCGCGAATCCCAAAATAAAGGCGATGCTGTCATAAAGACGACGCTGTCACCTCTTGCCACACGCAACTTTGGCAGAGGCGAGCCCTCCCGGCCCCAGCCCCGGCGGGACCCCCGCACGGCCGGGCAGAGCCCCTCGCATCCCATCCCCGGCGCCTCCGCGGGTACCGAGGCTGCTCGCTGCCGCTGGCCAGCGCCTTCCGAGGCGCCTCCATCCCCCGGATGGCACCGGGAGCTCCCTGCGAGGCCGCGGGGCTGGAGGCGCAGAGTTCGGGCTGCCGGGAGAGCCACTCGAGGGATGCAGGAGCGGGGCAGCGGCCGGGCGGGCATCACTCACCTGGGAAAACCTGTCCGTCCGCCCTGGGTAAGAGCTGCAGGAAAAAGACGATCGCGGCCACGCCGGTCATCCTTCCCCGGAGTTCACCTGCCCTCCGCGCTGCCGCGGAGCCGCTGCCTGCCCGCCGCTATGCCCCGCATTGGTGGCCGTGCGCGGCGGCGGCCCCGGCAGCCGGAGCCGCGGCGCTGCTCGGAGCGGGGAGCGCAGCGGGGCGGGCGGGCGGGAGGTGCCCCCCGAGCCGAGCCCAGCGCCGGCCGCGCCCGCGCAGAGCCGGCCCCGCTGCCCCCCCGGGGGAGCCGCTCGCTGCCAAGCGGAGCGCGGGTTCGGGGGTGCTCGGTGCCTATGGAAGGCCGGCTGATCGTCCGCACAGCGCCCCGCGGTAGCGGCTGGAGCGCAGCATCGCGCGGCGCAGGCAGGTTTGCTGCCACTGCCCTGGCAGCGAGGGGCTGGCGTTAAACGGAGGGCTGGGATTGGGGGTGGGATTGGGGCCGGGAGAGGCGCGGGGATGGGATGGGATGGAGGGAGCGACCCTCTGCTGGAGCCAAGGAGGAGATAGGCACCCCCCCGCCCCCGAGCCCTGCTGGTTGATGGGGCGGCTGCAACGAGCAGCTCACGGGCACCTACGGCTGAAAATAGTCATTTCCATCCTAATTCACTTTACTTTCGGGAGTTCACTGCTGAACAGCGAGGCACACCGCGCCCTGGGCACTCCTAAGGCTTAGGCACAGGCAGGGAGACAATTCGGGGCACAATTCTAAGAATTGCTGTCCACAGGTAACTTCTTGACCCAAAATGATAAGGCGGGGGGGAGGAAACCCAAGGCCTTGAATAGGACTGATCAGTCTGGATCAGTCACCTGGGCTGGATTCGCAAAGGAAAAGGAGAGCAGTGACCACCCGGACAGAGCACCTGTGCGGCCAGCCCTGGGCACTGAGTGCAGCGGGGGTGGCAGCGGGGCGGCACTGCCGGCGGCATCCGAGCCCGGCTCCCTTCCTTCCCGCCGTTCCTGCCCGGCTCCCGCTCCCTTCCCGCCGTTCCTGCCCGGCCCTGCTCCCTTCCCGCTGCTCCCTCCCGGCCCCGTTCCCTTCCCTCTGCTCCTGCCCGGCCCCGCTCCCTTCCCGCTGTTCCCTTCCCGCCGCTCCCGCCCGGCCCCGCTGTGGCTCCGGCGCTGCCGGGCCCGAAGGGGGCGGTGTTGGACCGGCGGCGGCTGCGGGAGCTCCCGGGGCTGCCCCGGGCGCGGGCAGCGCTCCCCCTCCCAGGCACCGCTGTGTGTTTGAAACAAGCGCCTGGCGATTCGTTTTAAATGCTGCGAGAGCGCCGGAGACGTATAATGACGGGAGTACTATCGGTGATGTTTTTGCCCGACGTCTGGGAGAAGTGATGCATCTGATTTCATCGATATCAGAAAGCTAATTAATTACTTTATTATATTATTCTATATTATATTACATCTACATTGAATCGACACAAGCACCCAATTGCACTCAACAAAATCTCATTACTGCCTGCTGACCCACAGTCTGCACACACCTGGCCCTGACAGGCCAAGGAAACAAAACACCATCACTGTGGGGAAACAATCTCCATTTGCATTCTGCTTTGGCACAACACGGGAGCAGCGAATGACATAAGAATTGCTTTGATCATTCTCTTCTCTGCTTCTCTCAGGTTCAGAGAATGTGAATCCCACAGAGTATGGAAGTTTCTTGGGGGCTGGGATGGCCTCAAGACTCAGCCCGGTGGAATAATCAGAAATTTCTTCACTTAAAGAGTGGTCATGCACTGGAAGAGGTTGGCTTGGGGAGATTTAAAAGGCAGGTGGACGTGGCATTTGGGGCTTGGGTTGGTGGTGGGTTTGGCACTGCTGGGTCAATGATCCTAAAGGTCTTTTCCAACCTGAACTATTCTATGGTTCTGGAGTAACCACTGAAGAATTGCACATTGCAGTCCTTGACTGCAGAGCAGCACCCTGGGAGCCAACAGAGACAGCATCAGCTTGCTATACAGCAAATACTCCCCCTCAGCTGTTCACAGCCTGAGCCAGAAATGAGCTTGAGAGGTCCCTGAATCTCAACAGAGAAAGGTTTGGGTTGGAAGGACCTTACAGACCATCCAGTGTCACCCCTGCCATGGGCAGGGACACCTCCCACTGTCCCAGGCTGCTCCAAGCCTGCCCTCAGACACTTCCAGGGATCCAGGGGCAGCCACAGCTTCCCTGGGAACCAAATCCTATGCCCAGCCCTAAAACCCCTCCAGTCAATGATGTGTGACCCTCTTTAGGTGTCAGCATCACTTCAGGAATTAAGGCCTGACTCGATCTTTCATTCAGCACAAGGACAATCACAAACCAGTGCAATTGTAGATGAAGGGAGAGCAGAGAGCAGAACAGCAAGAAGAAAATCTCACTAAATAATCTACTAGGAAGCAGAAAGGATCCAACCAGCAGAGCAGACATAGAAAACACTGGAATAATTCTTAGATCAGTGCAAATTGCCTGGGCAATAAGAACAAAGTCTTGAAACACAGGGATGGTGCTGGTAAGAAGTGAATAAAACAGTAGCAAAGAACAGCTGTAAAAAACAAATTCTAAATAAAATTGTTTCCATACAAACTAAAGAAAAGGGAAGAAATAGAAGCAAGTCTGGCATTCATGTTCAGAATGACAAAAAATTCATAAACTAAGTGACTTCCTGAGTTCCAAGGAGTTCAGGGAGCAAAAAGGAGAGAAACTTAGCATTTCTTACAGAGAAGATTTTCAAACCAAGAAGTCTGCATCATAAGCAAGGTGAAGAAGGGTGGGAGGGAAGATCTGGATAGAGAAGAAAGGTTAGAAATAAATTGCCTGCAAGAATCTGGGAAAAAAACTGACAAGAGACAACTGTCTTGGACATCAAATAGTGCAAAGGCAAACATTAGGCTGGACTAAAATCAGGCTAAAACCTTATGAAGGATTGTCTCAACTCAAAAAGTCTTGTGAGAAAGGAAAGCAAAAAATATAAGATGCAGGATGACTGCAGCAAGAAGAGGATAAACTAAAATTAGGCAGATGTAAGCACAAAATCCTCAAGTCTGAAATTATTTCAGTTAATGGCAAAGTCAATAGATATTTGTAACCCAGGAGGATTGAAATAGTCTTCCAGACAACAACAACATCTTTGAGGACTAGATATATAGTGGTGGGATGGAATCCAGCTATTAAAAGAAGTTGTAAGGCTGGAGAAGGGAAATGAGAAAACATGCTGCAGATAAGGAATGTGTAATTTATAAATAAAGAGCCATGCCATCAGTATAACTCATTTACAGCTAAGGGAGCTCCTGAAATTCAAACACAG
The DNA here is from genome assembly GCA_024362935.1 of Setophaga petechia. Lineage (NCBI taxonomy): Eukaryota > Metazoa > Chordata > Aves > Passeriformes > Parulidae > Setophaga > Setophaga petechia. Next base: position 1,453,447 of record JANCRA010000080.1, read on the forward strand.
CCATAATGTTGCTTCATAAACCATCAAGAAAGACAGGGACAAGTTGTGCTCTAAAACTCAGGTGTTCACAAAGCAGTAATGCACACAAAGGCTGGCTTTGGAGCTGGCATGAAGAATTAAAACCCCTACACAAAAGGAATTTGTTAGACTTCTATACTTCAAGGCTAGTATGTATTACATGATACTATTTTCTGAAAATGGTAAAGAAAAGTTTTAAGTCTGATCTCATCCTGGTGTACAACACCACAGCTGATTTTGCTGTTGCTAATAACTCTCAAGTGGCTTAAAAAAGAAAACATTGACATACTCTGAAGTTTTCTTGAGCTTGTTGCTTGAGGCTTTTTGACTCTGTAAAACTGTTCCCTCATTGGGTCAGATGAGACAAAAAAAAATGTAATTCTTTGGTTTCCAGGGACAATCTGTACCATTTGTAATGGGACAAATGAAGTGCTAAACAACTGAAGGCACTGTCATGTTAGAACAGCTGATGCATTTCATCAAGGAAACACATTAAACAAGTTCAGCTCACAAAACTGAAGCAATAGGTCTGTTTTTGAAGTATTTAACAAAAAAGTTAGCATGTAAATACCCAATCCTACTAGCAGGCTAGAAAGGGAAGTTGGAGGAACTCCTCCAGTCCCCTGCAGTGTGTCCAGCATCTGAGCTCCAGCAGAAAGCTGACTCACAGAGCACAGCCAGGCTGCCTCTGCTCAGACAGCACAGCTCCTCTGCCTGGAAATGAGTACTCCACAGCCCATGTGCTTTTTCTGAACGGGAGGAAAACATCTCTTTGCAGTTCTACAGGATTCCTTGAGGGTACACAGGTCCCCAAAGCACAGCTCTCACTCAGGTCTGGCCCTAGGCAGACTCCTGGAGGTACAGGAGGAGCTTAATCCCACACACCAGTGGATGCTTAAAGAGAACCTCAGCTTTGACAAGTTCAATACACACCAAGATCAGTCAGCTCAATACAGCAAACTCTTTTTTTCTCCCCTGAGGCAGGCAGTAAATATGTACTTACAAATAAATACTCACACAATTTACAGCTTTCATTACAGAGCTTCCTATTAGGAGCATCCTGGTTTGAAAACAGGATTGATGGGTGAAAGTTTTAGGTAAACTTCAATGGGTGGATTAAAAGTTTCCACTTCCTCATATTATGCACTGAAAGTCTGGGTCTAGAATGTGATCTGTTGAGCTTTTGTTGTCATGGTGTTAAAGAAAGGAAACTTAACACCTCAGGTCATTTTCCTGATACCATTTGCAACTTCACCATCTGCCTTCCTGATTACAATTTTTTATTATTAGAAACAAACTGTCCCTCCAGCACTGGCTTCACTTCTTTGTACAGATTCATCCATTTTTATAGATATGTATGTGCACATCCAGACATGCCATCACCACAGGAGAAATAAACCCACACCACATCTGTGCATAAACTTCACCACTGAGGAGTTAATGATAACCCAGCTCAGTGAGTGCCAGGGAGAAGACCTCTGCCCAGTTCTCTGTACCCTGTAAGTGGTGCCTTATCTGTTTTCCCACTCCCACCAAGTAATCAGCACAATTACAGATAATTATGTGCTCAAATACAGAGCCCAGCTGCTTTTTCCAACCTGGTTACAAGTTGAAATCATTAATCGATGTCACACACACTGGCATTGATCTCTCATGCATTATCCTCATTAATAAGTTTCTTCCTTTCTGAAGATAAAGAAATTAACTACCAGCCATCAATTATTCAGAAATACAAGTTCACCTTTAGACATGAGCACAATGACACCTTCTGGGAAATGCTAAAAGGTCCTGGATCCAGCAGTTTATTTTAACAATGCTGGATTCATGGAAAAGCAATCTATTAATACCATAGGCAGACACATGTAAATAGAAAGGTGCAGCAAGTAGGCAACATCAAAACAGTCTGAAAATGTCAAACAGCCCAGCAGTTGCTCTTCATTAGCAGCAAGTCTTGAATTTAAACTTTATCTTCCCATATAATAGAATAAGTCAGAGGACCCTGATAAACATCTTTCTAAAAGAAAGCACAACTTTCCACGAGTGTAATTGAATTTATGGATCAAAATTAATGAAATTCCAGAGACAGCTGTAACACACAAGGTTTAGTACAGTTGGCAGAAGAGCAGAAGGGGCAGCACCTGGCTCCTCATGCTGGCTGCAGGCTCAGGGTGGGTGGAACCTGCCCTGGGAGAGGGGATGTTCCCTCTGGAAAACACCTGATTGTGCTCATGGGGAAAGCTCTCATGTGCAGCCTGAGATGGCAGGGACAGAGAAATCAGAGCCAGCCTAAAGGGGGCCTGGGCCAGCAGCACTGCAGATCCACAGCAGGCCTTGGAGGGAGCAGAGAGGATTTTCTGAGCAGCAGGAATAGCTGGCACACAGTTTGCACTGTGCTGTTCCATGAGGGGACAGGCTGGGCATGGACAGATTGCTTAGCCAACCTTTTATTTTTATTCAATATTTTAAAGATCCCTCTGAGCTCTTCACCATTATCCAAAGTTTGCAATTCTTGCAGTGCCAGCTGTAAGTTATTGTCAAGGCAAAGCACAACAGAGGGATGTCAGTGTCATTGCTGCCACCTTCTGACTCACTGAGACCTCTGTGCATTTCCCTGCACAGAATATTTCCTCACTAATCCTATCCTTTTTAGCTATTTCCAAAGCACTGAGCAGGTAAAACTCCTGTTTTAGCCAAATTCCATCATGTACCTATTGCTGGCTGGGGTCTCTGTACAAATCACAAACAGGACAGGGCTGCTGTGGAACAGCCTTGAGCTGTTTGATTTTCCAGCATCAGCCTCATTCCATGGTTATGACAATGGGAAAATGCCACCAGCTCACATCCCAGGCAGCAGACCCAGAACCTAATGTAACAACTCACTTTATAAGCTTTCTGACCAATCACACAAAGCAAAAGCACATTGACAGTAGTTCTATCCAACCACTATAAGCACAGGAACCTTTGGTTAAAACAATGCTTGCTTATTTCAAATACAATACCTGCTTGTAAGCCTTAAAGAACAATGCACAGAGCTCCATTATTAAGCTTCAAACTTCCTAATATCTCACTAGATAAACTTTTCTGTAGCTTAGAGAGTTATTTTAGACAAGTGTTAATACACAGACCATTGTTCTCTTTTTCCTTACTTTTCTACAGTTTAAATAATTTTTCTGCTGACCTCTCATGGCTGCTGCTGGGCTCTAATCACAGTTCTACTGTCTCTGAGGCCTGCCTTTTGCAGCTTTCCCAAAACCCTCTCATTTTTTGGATCCCCACAATTCCCCCTCTGGGTTCACTGAGCAGGTAAAATTCCTGTTTTACCCAAGTTCCATCATGTACCATGTCACATCTCAAGTTCTAGTGCTTGATGCTGCTCACTTTTCTCATGGAAAGCTTCCATGCAAGTTATGTTTGATATAAAAATAACCTGAATTAACACTGTGAAGTGGGGATCTGGGTGACATTTGCATCATCAAGCAGGTGTTCTGCACAGCTTTCCAGAGGATGGTGTCATTGGAAGGGGAACCAAGGCCTTTTCATCAGCCACAAGGAACAGGACAGCTCCTCCAGGCAGGGGACACACATTTGTTGCCACCTAACTCCAACAATTCAGATTTCTCTTGCAATAGGAAACCTCAGCAAAACATCTGAAAGTGATATTCTATCTTTGTGTCTGTAGGGATTCAGAAATAGCTACTGTGTTTGACAGCTATAAAGAAGGGAGCATTCCAGTTAAAGATTACTCCAAGCCCAGTTCCTGGAGCAGGCAATAGCATGAATGAAAAAATGAGTAATTCTAAAAACTTCTAGAATTCTCTTTTTTTTGGTTTTTTTTTTTAAGGGGTAGAAGGAAGAATAAACAACCATGACAAGTTTAACTGCAGCTAGCATATCTAAAAGTCATTTTCCTCCCCACATACATCAAGGACCATATGACAAATCACAGACACTTCCTCCACTGCCTCGCTCTGTCTTCCTTCCCAGAAACTGCAGGATCTTGACTCAGAAGCTAAGGTGCTACAAGGTACATTTCACAAAAACAAACAAAACAAAAAAACAAACACAAAACAAAAACAAACAAAAACCCACCGTAAAAAAACAAAAAACTCCTAAAAAAACCCCAAAACCTCCCCCAAAAATGCCCCCAAAAAACCAAAGAAACAAAAACAAAAGAAAACCAAAAAACCAAACAAAACAAAAAAAAAACCCTAAAAACCTATTAAAAACTGAAACAAAAAACCAAAAAAACCCAATTAAAAAAAAAAAACAAACAAACAAAAAAAACCCCAACCACCCCCCCCCCCCCCCCAAATCCACAAAACCAAAAAAAACAACCAAAAACCCAAACAAGAACAAACAAAAGCATAGGCCATTTAGGTTAATCAATGAAAAATGGCAGACAGAGGTGTCTCTACCACTGCAGCTTGTGAAACTTTGGAAAGCACAGTTTGTCAGAAAGGAGAAGCCAGAAGCATTCAGCACTTCACACACACGTGAACCTACAGCAGGATTTTCACTTCTATTTTGCAGATAGAAAATCAGAACCTGTCACTACATGGATGTACCCCAGAAGTACAAAGTAGAGATCAGTAGGAAAATTTTCTGCATAGATTGGGCAGCCAGGCATTGGGATGGGCTGCCCAGGAAGTTGGGGAATCACCATCCCTGCAAATGCTCCCAAACCCCTGTGGATGTGGCACTGAGGATGAGGATCAGCTGAACGTGGGGGTGCTGCTGTGTGGACACAGCTGGACTGAATGACCTTTAAAGGTCACTTCCAACCTCAGCAATTCTGTGATTGCAACTTCTCTAGAAAGTTCAAGAGGCCTAGAACATTAGGAATTACTTTAAAAGTAAACCAGTTCTGTTAAAATTTATGACAACATGCATTAGCTCAGAGTAAACCATAAATTGTCCCCTTATTTTCTGTGAGCTGTTCCCAGGGGATTTGAGCCCACATAAAGGAAGCAGCTGAGCATTGGCAGGAGATGGAAGCTTTTCTTCTTCCTGCACAGCACACAGAGCACCAGCCCCTGCAATGTGCCAAAAACTTCTGACTAAAGAGTCACATCCATTATGCACTCCTCATTCAGGAAAACGTGGATGTTTTCAAGTAAACTCCATGGAAAACTTGCAAATTCCACAACTCCCATTTGTAATGGATTGCTCATGAAGCTTATCTAATAAAATCTACAGAGAAATTTATAAGCTAACATAATGATAGCAAATATTTTTTGTTAGGAATTTGCTGCAGTGTTACAGCCAAGCATAAACTTTATCAGTTATTTGGAAAATATAGAGTGCCATAAAATAAAAGTAATTAGAATTAATGTATCTTCACTCTCCCCCCCTCCTCAAAAAATATCACTTAATTTCTCTTTAAGACATAGCCATTCATCAGAGTTCATTAAGGCCATATTTTGCTCTCAGTGCTGTGTCATTAACAGTCATTAGCAGAGGATGCAGGAACACAGAGTCACAGAGCAGAGCTTCAGCAGCTTGGGAAGCAAAGGAGCAATCTCCTCCTCAGGCCAAGGTGATATTAGGGACAAAGAGCCTGGGGGAAACACAACCCCAGCCACCCTTCCTATTAATATTCCTGCAACAGCCATTCCTTCACTATTTAATTCAACTTTCCGTCCTCCTTTGACATCCCATGCCATGGCACAGTCCATCTAAAGGTGTTTAGGTGAACAATTAACATTTGTAGACAGCCCCAAGACTTGCACAAAGGTGCAAGGCCTCCCCTCTATGTCATCCTGTTCCTCTAAAGTTCTTCTAAGCCTTCTAATGTTTGGATTTTTGTAATGGAGTTTCTCACCCACTTTTCATGTAAATAATGATTGTTTTGCATTCCTTTCTGGAGGAGGAGAGACTTAACAAACTGTTGGTTTGACCAGTGTGGTTGGAGAGGTGGCAAATTCATGCTCCAATCCATGGTCACTTTTGGAATTCTATAAATATCGTGGTCCAGAAGTAAACATTATTTTTTTACCTTACACATGTGTAAGTTTGTATCCTATTGTGACATCTCTACATTTCCCACTTGATGGTTCTTCATCTTCCCTGTTCAGGAGCCCAAAACCTCCCATAAAGCCAAGTTCACCAACCCCCTGGCCCTGCCATTCCAGTGGCCAACTCCTTGGGCCTCTTGGACCAAAACAGACCCAAACCCTGGGGGCTGGAGGCAAGGCCTGCTCATATTTCTCTTTTCCCATTAATGTTCTCCTGCAGGCTCTAATCTGGGTTTGCCATAGTCAGCACCATCAGCAAATGCAAGATATCCTGCAGCAAGGATTTGCCTCTCTGTGCAAGCCTGTATTCCCCACTGAATTCCTAGAGCTATCCTAAATTCAGCTTTTAGAAATAAAACTCAATAGCTGACAGCTGGCCAAAGTCACAGAATGGTTTGGGTTGAAGGAAACTTAAAGCTCATCTCATTCCACCCCCTTGTCATGGGCAGGGACACCTTCCACTGTCCCAGGGTGCTCCAAGCCCTGTTCTTCCAAGTTCTTCTAAACCTTCTGATGTTTACATTCTTGTAACAAACTTTCTCACGCAAGTTTTAAGTAAATAATTATTGTTTTACATTCTTTTCTGGAGGAGGAGAAATTTGATGGACTGTTGGCTTGTCCAGTGTCATTGGAGAGGTGGCACTTTCACCCTCCAATCCACTTTCACTTTTGAAAATCTGTAAATGTTGGAGTCAGAAAATAAACAGCCCTTCTTTTTATCTTGGAGGTTCCAGTGTCTGCATCATTTTATTTCGTGTCCTAGAGGGACACCAGGGTGCTCCAAGCCCTGTCCAACCTGGCCTTGGACATTTCCAGGGATGGAGCAGCCACAGCTGCTCTGGGCACCTGTGCCAGGGCCTGCCCACTCTCATAGAGAGGAATTCCTTCCCAATATTCAATCTACATCTAACTTTCTTCAATTTAAAGCCGTTCTCCTTTGTCCTGCCCCTCCAGAGCTCCTCTCCAGCTCTCTTGGAGCCCCCTTAGACACGAGAGGGGCTCTGATGTCTTCTGGAACCTTCTCTTCTTCAGACTGAGGGACCCCAGGCCTCCTAGGAGAGGTGCTGCAGTGCTTGGAGCATCCCTTCCCATGGCAGACCAGTGAACAGAGGTGGCCATCAGACACAAAACCTTTCACTGGACCCCTTGCAGCATTTTAAGACTGGACTGGATAAGGCTGCTGAGAGCTCCCTGGTTCAGACAAGTGTCATGTGAATAAATCTGTCTTTGCAGCTTCCTAAACAATCACATAAAGTGCCTTTGCCTCCGTAAGTGCTTGTAAAGCAATCAAGCACTGATATGATAACCAAATGTTTCTCTAATAGTAATTATGATTCTTTGAAAAAACGCTCCTCTAACACTAATTTATTTTCTACTTGAAAGCCAATCTTGCTGGTTATTAGATATTCTCCTTCCTATCACAATCAGTAAATTATTAAAGAGCTGACCAGGCTTTGTTTTAAAATTATTCTCTTATGAAGCTCCCTGATATATTTACCCTGAATACTGAATGATTTTGAGGCCTCTAAGGACCCATGAATGATTTCTATTTACTACCTTTAGCAAAAAGCCTGTGTAATTAGCAGCAGGAATTTCACTTGAATCACAGCTACTGATGATATTTCCAGCTCACTTACACAGAGTCTCTAGAAAAAAAAATAATAATTAAAAAAAAAAAAAAAAAACAACAACACAAAGCTCTAAGCTTTTGATGGGAGAAAGCATTTTAGCCTGGGAAGTTACTAAGTGGTTGTGCACTCAAAGCTGTGTGAGGAATCAGTCCCCTACTGGGAACCTGGCAAGGCTCTCAGTGCCCAAACCATCAGCTTTGCCACCTGATAGAAAACAGCATTTGAGAGTTCTCTGAAAGCAGAGAACTCACCTCATTCCAGCCCTCCTGCTATGGCAAGGTGTGGCTCTCACACTCCCACTCAAACCAAGTGCACAAACTCTCCTGATTATCTACATGACATGTGGGCACAGCTAAACTTTTTAAAGCTTCTTTTTCAGCTGGCATCTTTTTGTACACATTCAAGTATTTTATCACTGTGCTGAGCAGAGCAGCATCATTTGACAGACAGGAAAACAGGGGTCAAGTGCTGCCAACACACTGAAGAGGTGCAGAGCAGAACCAGTTTTAGAACTAAAACATGTAATTAATGCCCTGTTATCAGTATGTGAGCCTTATTATGGCTTACAGCAGTCAAACAAAACCCATAGATGGGAAACTTAGTGAATATAATCAGAGCTTCCTTTCAAAAGGAAAAGTAACTTTTAGTAAAAATAGATGGAAAGGTTTCAAGTATTTGGTTTAAACAACTTCTGACAGACTTCCCAGGTGCTTGATTCACTTGCCACAGCAATGGGTTTGTGCAGCACTCCTGCCACCTCCCAAGAGAGTTTATTCCAGAGCTGGAAGTTCACCTGTCGGGATCATTTGTTTGTCAGAGCGACCCCGAGAAAAGTTCTAAAGTCTCTTTTCCCAGCCCGGCGCTTAAAGAAGGAGTCAGAGCTCTTCATCTCTCGGTCTCAAGGTCGTTTATTAATTCTTATCTAAAAAATTTTCTTTCTGCCCAGCAGAGATCTGCTCAGCAGGGCAGCCACAGGCACTCTGCCTGCCCCCGGGGTGGTCGCGTCCTTTTATAACAAAAACTCCGTACATCATATTTACTTTTTATTCCCAATACCTTTTACGCTTATTGACAAGTGTACCTTCACCATAAACCAATCCCCAAGTGCCAGCATCACCACAGGAGATGGAAGACAAGAAGAAGAAAGAAGAAGCACGAGACACGCCCCGATTCCTCCATCTTGTCTCCATAACCCCCCTGTACAGTAATCCTAAAATACATATTTCACCCTGTGATAACTTCACTAATATTCTACTTAAACTCTTGTGGCTTGCTGATCTTCATAGAAGGTTGGTATTTGCTCCACGGGCCATAATCAAACTCACAGAGGCATTTTGGGCTCTGTGCCAGGGTCTCTGAGCCCCCCGGCAAGGGTCTTGGCTGCTCAGGACAGCCAGAGGGATGTCCTGGGTCCCGACATTCACCCTGGCTTCAAACCCCCAGACTGCAGTGCCAAAATTGGCTTTCCATGAGCCCTCAGCAAGAACTGCATCAAACCTGCTGATCCAGGTTTATCTGCTGAAATAGCCATGCCCAGCTGAAATACCTCACTAAAAAAATCCATTAAAACCCCACGGAACCAGAGACACATAAAGGAGCTAAATGGAGGCAAGAACTCCACAAATACATGTAGAAATCAGTGTTTGCACAAAGATTTGAGAGTTCATTCAGTGTTTGTTGCATTTTTTCTGTTCCTGTAAGCAGCCAAAGGTTATGCTGCTGTTTGAAGCCACCCAGTTGTGAGCCCAGGAAGCTGACACAGGATTGCCACCAGCTTGGGTGGATGCAGGACTGAATTCAGACTGGGCACCTAGACAGGAAGCAACATCCTCAGCTGAGATTTCACCTCACCTTTAATTAAAAAAGAACCAGCCTACCACCAAATCTCCAGCCAGCCCTCATACATTAAAAAATAATTTTAAAAAATCAATGTAAGACACCGTTTTACTAAAATCAAGATGATAAAAACTCACCCCCAAAAAACCCCACAAACCCAGTCTACTCTACACCATACCAACAAAACCCACACTGATATGCATTAAGTCTCAAACCCTAGCTTAGATTTTTATAGGGTTGGGGAATTTAGGGGTGCTTTTTGTTGTTTTAGAATCAAAACAGCATATATCCAATTCCTCTTGGTATAGCACCATCAAATTCTGCTTCACCAAAAGTAAAAAAAGATTGGTCCAAAAATTCTCAGGCTGAGAATTCTAGTTCAATACTCAATGTTTTTGTAGCTGCAGTAATTGCTTTCTGCTAGGGCCAGAAATAAACCTGTTCAGTCTGCAGTAAAAGCAGTATCTTAACAAGTGAAATTGTAAAAGCACAACTTCCAAAATCTGTGTAATCAGAGAAACCTCACATGGGAAAGGTTTACTAATTGCAAGACAAGTGGTTTCCAGTTAGAAATTGTTTTACCTCACCCTCATTGCTTGGACCAGGAGTGGATTTCCCCTCCTTCAGCTCTCTAAGCAGAGCTGCCCCTGGGGAAAGGGGGGGAAAATGAAATGCAGGTTGTGTAGTCCAGCACTTTTATGTGCATGACACCCCCATTACACTCTCACAGCCTTCCCCAAGTCCTGGTTAATACTATTGGAGTGTCCCTTACACGACAGGTGAACTATTTTTAGCTTTAAAGCTTAGGCAAAGCAAAGATTAAATTTCACTGTCCATGTCATACAGCCACAACACAGCTCATACAAGGCAGAGTTCTTCAGCTCTGCTCCCCTCTGCAGATAAACAGACAAGATTTCCTCTGAACTTGAGGGCACAGCCATAGCAAAGTTTATAAAAATCCAGTTCACTCAGCAAGAACATCAAATTCAGCACTGCCAGTGATCACACAGGTTGGTGCAACCTGAGTTCTCTGCAATATTTACCATCTTTCCCCCTCCAAATCCTAAATAACCATGTCCCTGAAAATAAGAAAGACACAGCATCAGGCCTACAACAAATCCAGTTCTGTCTTACACATATTTTGTGCTCCATGGTGTTGGGTGTTACACAACTCCACTTCAACACCAAAACCCAACAATTTCTACAAGTGGATTGTTACAATTTTGTCAGAAATACCAAAGGCAGTTTCTCTTACAAAGTCAAGAGCACTTACACATATATTCATGACACTTTGAAAAAAAGAAATCAGGCTGGGAGTTTAAAGAGACTCAGAGGTAGCATTAAGCTTCCAATAAATCCCAGTGAATTTAAAATTAATTCCCTTGGGTGGCACTAGAAAAAAAAATTTAAAAGTTGATTTGCTCTAAAATAAGCATCAGATTTCATTGGCTGAATCACAGGTGGCTCACATGCAATAGGTCAGTCCCAGAGCTGCTCCACTGCTCAGTTATCTGAGATTTACCTTTATCACCTCTGATGGGGTTAACAAGGAGCCAACATTCCCCACAGCAGGAGATGGGAAACTCAGATTATTACAAACTAATAGAGGACAGTTAACACAAGACTGTAAAATGGAGAATAACTGATAGAACAATCAAAAGGCACCAGGGAAAACCCACAGCAGAAGGGCTAAGTATGACAAAGAGGTGTTGTTTTAAAGTGTAATGAGATTTTTATCATTGGCACGGACCCATTGCTGCAGAAGAAGGGCAAAATTATTAATAATGACAGAAAAGTTCAATAAATATTTCTGCATTTGCATTTTGAGTGAAGGAGGAGGATATACTTGTATCACTTGAGAAAGACAAAGTACTTCATGCTGCAGCTGCAATCAAGAGCAACTCAAAGGATAACAACAGGAACTCGCTGAAAGCACCCTGGGACATGGTTGACATGCTGGTGCTAATTTTAATACATCTCTGAAGACTGATAATATCATACCAATATCCATGTAAGGCAAGGGAAGTGACTCAGCTGCACAAAAACTGGTTTGCTCTGGGCTAAATCTTAGGCAAAAAAAGGAATAAAATGTGTCCAGCTTTGTGATTGAGGGAAAATTAAGGGGCAGGAATTTCTGGAAGGTTGGGTTGATATCCCTTCATCAAGCTGACCTTGGCAGATGTGAGGTTTTGAGGGCTTTAAGGCATTTGATTTAATAATGCACACAATTCCCTAATAGATGCTATAAGCTATAAGGAAATTAAAGCAGAGTAAGGAAGAGCAGGGTGATTGCTCCACAGTGGTTGTCAGGAGCTGTGATCTGAGTTTGGTCATGAGCTCTCCAGCAAGGAGCAGCTCAGTGTATCAGATATCAGATCTGTGTTTATCAGCAGCTGGGGTGAAGCTCAGCACCTCCAGCACAAGGGTTTGGGGAACTGGGAGATGCTGATCAGGAAGATCTGACCCACCCAGCAGCCTGGAGGGCTTCCACAGGGACACATCCACTCCCACAACAGGGATATCAGTGCAATTCCAGGCAGGGATGCTTTAAAAGGGCAGCACTATTTGTGGATTGGGAAATTTTGGTAAGTGGAGAAGTCAAGGGAGATTAATGGTTCATACTCTCAGTAACAATACCAATAATGAAGCTCAAAACCAGTAATAAAGCACTAATGACCTGTGCAGTTTTAAGGCTTTCTTGGATTTATGAGACAGGAACAGCAGCTCTTCCCACCACTGCACATGACAGATACTGGTACCTTTAAAACCAATGTTCACATTCACTGACAGTATTGGAAAAACACAGTAAAAAAGCCAAGATGCTATGGAAAGCAGAAGAATATTTGTTTTAGGGCCAGAAAGTGTCTCATAACAGAGAGTAGGCAAAAGATCACTCTGGTTATTTTATCAAAAAGATTGAAAGGGACTTGATTACAAGTGTGTCCTTGGGGAAAAGATACCAGCTCCTAAAGAGCTTCTTAATGTAATAGAGAGCAGCATAACAAGGAGCAATGTCTGCAAGGCTAAACCAGACAAGTTGAAAAACTTGGCAAGTTTTCTCCTCTGCCCAACCACAATGAGAGGGAGGAAAAAAATGAAGCAAACCACAAAACCTCAGCAACATTATTTCCACCACCACAACCCTTAATAAATAAGTTACACCACTTGAAGCAGTGAAATAATCGCTGGGGATGCTGAAGACCAAACTCACATGGCTGAGCTCTAGAATATGGCATATTGCTGGATTTGTAAAGACACCTGTCTGTGGTGTTTTCTGAGACCCCAAGTGAGGGGAGGAAATGATGAATCTGACTCCATGTTCTCAGAAGGCTAATTTATTATTTTATGATCTATATTATATTTAAAAATACGATACTAAACTATACTAAAGAATACAAAAAGGATACAGACAGAAGGCTAAAAGATAACAATGAAAACTCGTGACACCTTCCAGAGCCCAAACACAGCCTGACCATGATTGGTCATTAAGTCAAAACAATTCACATAATGGATAAACAATCTCCACACACATTCCAAAGCAGCAAAACACAGGAGAAACAAATGAGATAATATTGTTTTCCTTTTTCTCTGAGGCTTCTCAGCTTCCCAGGAGAAGAGTCCTGGGCAAAGGGGATTATTCAGAAAATATGACAGTGACACCTGTCTACTGCAACAGTGCCACAAAAATGACAGCACTGGGGGTGCCACCTTGACTAACACAAATAATTTCCAGATAAGCTTCTCTTAAGAAGATAAACAGGATCTTTTAATTCTGTATATGGGTTTATTCTCTTCTTTGCCAGTTTGTAAACACACACTTCCTTGTCTTCCCTTGCCCAGCATGCAACTTTTTCAGAGGCAAAACCAAAAGGAGCCCATGACATTTCTACACCTTCCTGAAAACAAAAATGGTATTTGTGTTGCACCGAGACAAAGAAATGATGGATCTGACTCCATGTTCTCAGAAGGCTAAGTTATTATTTTATAATATATGAAAGAATACTATACTAAACTACACTAAGGAATACAGAAAGGATACTGACTGAATGCTAAAAAGATAATAATGAAAACTGGTGACTCTCTCCAGAGTCCTGACACAGCTTGGCCCTGATTGGCCAAAGAGTGAAAACAACTCCCAGCAGAATGCAATGGAACAATCACCTGTGGGTAAACAATCTCCAAACACATTCCACATGAGCACAACACAGGAGAAGCAAATGAGATAAGAATTGTTTTCCTTTTCTCTGAGGCTTCTCAGCTTCCCAGGACAAAAACCCTGGGTGAAGGGATTTTCCAGAAAATGTGAATGCCACACAGACTTTTTATACAGCTGATCCCAACCCCGTGGGAAGGCTCCCCAGAAATGGCAGGTGATAAAGAGCAATCAGAACATAAAGGATCACTCCTCAGTGCTCACCTGGCTCACTGCAGAGCCTGCACAGCTCTGCTTCCCCCCACCCATCTCCACTTTCTGGGAGCTGAGATCTGCCCTGGAGGCTTCAGCTGAGCCCATGGAGCAGATGTTAACTCACTTAGGTCTGTTACACCTTCCAGGCAGGTCTTGTTTTATTTTACAGGGTATTTTGAGTCTTTCACAGCGTCTTTCATCTGAAAGACTCACGATAAATTGCAATGAATAAGCGCAGAGATAGCTATTCACGTACCTTTGTTCTCCAAATTCCCTCTATTCAAACCGGGACTGAGGAAAGAGATTGCAATTCTAGGAACACATTTTGGTAGGATACAAGCTCCTCTCACCAGAGCTGAGCCTTGATCAATCATTCCTTCCCCTCTCTCTCTGCCTTAGCTGGGATGTTGCACAAACCAAGTTCCAGGTAAGGGCAGGTCATTAATGCCAGCGAGATCCTAAGGTTTCTATTGCTGAAGAAAGTTCCCAGAATGCCAGCACTGACCTGCAGAGACTTTATTTATTCCTTAAGACTCTAAAACCAGCATGAAAACACCTGAGCCTGCACCTGTAAGGCCCCTGCTTTCAGAGCTGGAATCACCAGTGAGGAATAATTTGGTTTCCAGCTGCTTTGTAGGGCTCTCCAGATCCACAGAGATGCATCTCTAAAACACAGTTTAACATGTCTGCTACCACAGGCACTGCTACTGCAAGAGGTTACAGGATATACAATTTAAAATAACTGGCTAATTAGTGACAAATACGAGAACAGTCCCTGTAGCAGCTCAGACAGACTGGAATATGGTACACTTCAGTGCACAGGCAAGAAAAAAAATCATATTTCTAATTTCTTTTGAGAGCCCCATAAAAATCCACTACTCTTTCAATAGCTACTCACCTCACCAGGGGTACAAAAAGTTCTGCTTGCCATTAGCCATTTAAGCCACCCAAATTAACAGTAATTGACTTAGAAAAGCCAATTTACATTTCCAATTGCTCTAGGAAGCAAATTTACACCTTGGTCAGTACTTGAGTGATTCTATTTCCTCTGAAAATTTGCATTTCAGACACACTCACCACTCCCTGCACCCAGAGTAAGGTGCTGTGAATGAAAACTCTCATTCCAAACCTTGTTGTAGCCAGAGCTGTGCCTGAGCTCAGCAAGTTGAGGGACTCTCCTTTAAAACCCCTTAACTTGCCCTGAAACTGGAAAGATGTCCAGTAAACTATTAAATTAGAGGAGGATGAGACAGGCAATTATTCTGGGGTAAATCCCAGCCACCCTAACTTTTGCTGACTCCCTGAGCTCCCACCTGAACCGAGTTTAGTCTGATTGAACCCAGTGATGGATTCACACAGTCCCACGAGGCAGGGCAAGCAGGATCCTTCCAGAGCCAGCTGCTCCTCCTGGAAAACAATCTGCTTCTCCCAGGTCACCCCTATGCCAGCAAAGAAACAGCCAGCAGGTACAGGATTCAGGGGGTACAACAGTAAAATGGGAATGCTGGGTGAATCCAGGGAGGAAAAACTCTCTGTGGAATGTGGGCAAGAGTCTGGGCTCCACCAGAGCTGCTGTATCTTTAATTATTCTCCCCCACATAAAAAGCAGCAAGATAAGTCATCAGTTAAACTGGCAGAGCTTATAAAAAGCAAAAGTACATTAAAATATAAATTAGAAGGACAATGAAAATATACCGTGCATGGTGCACGGAATCATCCAGCATCCTTAAAAAAACCCATCTAAATAAGCATCAGGAACACTGAAGAGTTACAAGTCAATGTAATCCATAAAGAGACATTAAGTTGGTTGTGCTTACAGTCTGTGAAGAAAGCAGTTAAGATTCCCAGGCTCTCATCCAGCATAAACACTGCTGCCCCACAGACTTATTTTTTGCCTGAAAAAAAATCTATAGTTTCTTTCCTCACCAATAAAGGAAGCATAAAAGAAAATGGTCAAACAGTTAATCTATTAAAGAGGCATCTAAATACTTGAAAGAGATAAATCTGACAAGTATGAGGATTTTTTAAAATGGTTAGAGGGAAATAAGGCTCGGTTTGAGGGAAAAAAAAAGTCATTAGGAAGTGTTGATATTTTAAGACATTCGATTTATGCAAGCAAATTAAAAGGAAAAACTGAAGGCTGCCTTAAAGCAACAAAGGAGGAAGCGTGCAGCTGGCTGTCACTGAGACTTTCAAGTCCCTTTTATCCCAGATGCAACACTCACTAACGTGGGCAAGCAGCTGCTGCTGTGGGATGGGGTGGAGGCATCATCCCCCACAAATGTGAAGGGCACAAACACAGCAGGGCAAACACCCCATATTCTGCCATTAATTATGTCATTAATAAAGCTGATCTGTCAGTGATGCCAGGATATTGTGACCCAGTGCACACATGCAGATACACATCTACAAAATTCACTGTGCAACTCCACATCTGTTAGGGACAGAACAAAAACTTGTAGCAGCTCCTTGATGAAGGATATTGTGTCCAGCACACTTGGTTCAGATGTGCTAACAGGGAACAGAGCTCTGTGCAAGCTGCCCATGGTGCCCTGGCTTCAGGCTAAATTCCACTTGCAATGGCATTTGCAGTATTAAAGCACTAAAATGGTACTTACATCTCCTGCTTTCATTTTTGCCTTGCCTTATTTCAGAAGGCACAGAGGAGAATCATCCAGCAGCACAGTGCAGCCTGCATTAGTCAGGGTCTGGGCAATTAGCATCTTTAATAAAAACCGCTCCAGGATAAGGTAAATTTATAAAAAAATAAATTTAAATTATCTAATTTTGATATGCTGGGGATTCAAAGCAAAGCTTCCTGCTGTCTTCAAAGCATCACTGAATGTCAGTAAGAAGAGAAAAGTATCACTCTGGCTCTTGCTACAACACTCATTTATTACCATCCATTCACTCATAAATGTCAATGTTGTTTCACCCTCCCATTCCTCCTCATCCCCTTTGCATCCCCACTCTAAAAAAATATATTTATGGCCTTTCCTAATGAACCTGGTGTGATTTTTCCTACTGCTGGAGACTTAAATAAGGCAGAGTCCTGTAACATCCTGCAGTGCAAAGGAAAAACACATACCAGTGTGCATGCATACATTAGAGAAAACAGGCTATGTGTAATACAGAAGTCTTTACGAGGGTTAGATTTATTCCTATTACTGCATAAAACCAAAAAATTGCATTGTGTTTCTAACAGATACACCACTTACACCTGGGAATGTAAATCCCACCCCTGTGGTATTTGCTGGGGTCCTCAGGATGAAGGAGGAATTGAGAATTTGACTCCATAAAGCTGAATTATTATTTTATCATCTATATTATATAAACGAATGCTATACTAAAACTATACTAAAGAAAGAGAAAGGATACATCAGAAGGTTAACAAGAATGATCATGAAAGCTCATGGCTGACTGTTCAGAGTCCAACACAGCTGATGGTGATTGGTCATTAAGTAAAAACAATTCACATGAACCAATCAAACAATCATCTGTTGGATAAACAATCTCCAGCCACATTCCAAAGCAGCAAAACAGGGAGCAGCAAATGAGATAATATTGGTTTTTCTCTGAGGTTTCTCATCTTCCCAGGAGAAGAAATCCTGGCAAAGGGGTTTTTCAGAAAATATGACAGTGATACACCACCATGGAATGAGAATTACAGAGCTGCTCAGGGCTCCCCAGCTGGCAGTGCCACCATGCCCAAGTCCAGCATCAGAGTATGGAATGAATTCTGAACTACAGGGCTTGGAAAATTTACTGAACCCATTCCACCTATTGGATTGTCCTGAAGAGCTCTGTCAGCCTGATGGCACTCATCAGATCAGCCTCATCTGGCAAATTTATACTTTATCCTTTCCCTTTCCTTCTGCTAGCACAGGAGCACGAGGAGGGATGGAGAGCAGACACACACACATTTACTCCTGAGCTCCTCTAATCCTACCCACAGCATCAAGAATAAGAAAAACCATAGTAAAAGGATTATCATAGAAATTGGAGCATGTTCCAGCAAAACATCCCCAAATTCTGGTTCTGAAAAACAATCCTGCTTTCTAGGAAAAGGAGGAAGAAATGAGAATTATGATATATGGTGATAGGGCCAGGATCACACCTTGCTCATCCCTCCTGCTGTTTAGCCAGATTAATTTTGAAGGAATGGCCTGTTGATTAGCAGTGCTTTATTGAAACTGTGACAAATGACACTAGGATCATTTTTAATGGCCTAAGAAGTCAAATAATTTATCCACTGGCAAAGGGGAGCAACTGATGGCTTTTAGAGAGTACAAATCTACAGGTTTGGCTCCTGAGCACCAGGAGTATCACAGTACCACAGCCAAGCAGCACCATCCCTGGGAACCAGTGAAATCCTAAATCCTCATCCCTGCTGAAGTCACAAGGGCCTTTCTGTGCCACTTCCTTCCCCAAAATGCTCAGCTCACTACAAGACAGAATGATTCCGTGAAAAGCAAGCACAGGGGGAGGATCACAGGAGACACATGATGCTTTCCCAGCTCATCTTAAGTTTTCCTCATACATCAGAAGACTCTGCCAATGAAGTAGTAGCTGTATTTCAGCACCCAAGCTGTTCTTTAGCAGGACAGAATGCCTTCAAAAACACTTTGCATATGCAAAACTGCATCAGGCATTTGCAAACAAGCAATATCTTGGTTTTTAGATTAACTGTGTGGCTTTTATGGGTGCACACTGACCACCCTGGACTCTGGGTGACTGTAAACACCAAACCTTGCTCCATTTACAACCAGTGTTTGAGATATGGAGACAGGAGACATCAGTGCTCAAACCTCTGGGAGAAAACACCCATGTGCACACTCAGTCTGGCTGCAAGGATTTCACACAGAACAGAAAACCCAACCAAGGGAAGTTTTTCCAACAAACATTTCTGATAATTGCATACATGGCAGGAGAAGATAAGAAGGGAGCATGAAAGCTGCCTGCAGTTATCAGGGAGGATGGAACAGTTTGAAACGCTTCCAGTTATGGAAGTTCTACTGGAAGAACTTTGTCATTTCAATTTCTCTCATACACTTTATGGTGCTCTACATTTCTGTGAATTCTTATCTCTTCAGCCCAATGCCACAGGCTACAGGTCTGGCACACAGCCCAGCTCCCACTTCAGTCATCACAGAAGGGAGGGAATGCATCTCCTGTCATGGCAGAGCTGAGCACTGCCACTTCCATCCCCAGAACACTGCAGGATCTTCTGGCTCACCAGGCAAATGTGAATCTCAGGGGCATCTCCTTCCAGTGCTGCTGTGTGACCATGCTCACAGGGATCCGAGGATGAGGGGAGAGATGAGGATCTGACTCCGTGTTTCAGAAGGCTGATTTATTATTTTATGATATAGATTACATTAAAACTATACTAAAAGAATAGAAGAAAGGATTTCATCAGAAGGCCAGCTAAGAATAGAATAAGAAGGAATGAATAACAAAGGTTTGTACCTCAGACTCTCTGTCCAAGCCAGCTGACTGTGATTGGCCATTAATTAGAAACAACCAACATGGGCCAATCACAGATCACCTGTTGCATTCCACAGCAGCAGAATATCATTGTTTACATTTTGTTCCTGAGGCCTCTCAGCTTCTCAGGAGGAAAAATCCTAAGGAAAGGATTTTTCATAAAAGATGTCTGTGACACTGCTGCCACTTCTTTCTCCATCCTCACTGCTGTTTCATTTTCTGAGGAGCAGGATAGCAGCACAGCAAGCTGCTGGCTGCCAACCAGAGAAAAACAACCCTGCAGCTGACAAAGCCCAGGGTTTGCCTCTTGCTCCTCCAGAATAATCCACTCCTGGCTGGCTGAGAGAAGGCAGCAAGAATCCTCCACCACAAACCCACATCTCTCCATGGGATGCAGGTGGTAACTCACACCAAGCTGGCTGCTGTCCTGTTTGCTTCTTGGTCAGATGGACTCTTAAATAGCTCCCTTGGTGGGGCTGTGAGTTCATTTTTAAATAGCACCCTTGGTGGGGCTATGAGTTCAGAACTCAACAGGATCTGCTTGGCACCGTTTCCTTTAAGGTAGAATAACCCAGTGTCACACAGATTTATAGGGTAAAACCTGTAATAGCTTCCTCTGGGGGGTTCAAATCAGTCCCCACACACTCAGTTTGCTGACTACAGGACTGGCTTGGATTGGTCACACACACTCCCCAGCAGCTGTCAGGCTGCTGTTGTCTCTGTCACCAGTTCCTGTGCATGGAACAAGGATAATTTTTCCAATATTTGATAAAACTCTTGAGATCCAAGTGCTATTTTTTTCATGTAGACTTTTCTTAAACTTTGTGTGCACAAGCAAAGTTTTTCATCTCTTTGCAGAGTTTGCTGCTTGCCATATTTAACTCATACTACACAAAACTCACCCAGGTCAGCCTTTCAGGGGTGCAATCTGCAAAGAGCTAAAGCACCAACTTGAAATAAAAGTAGTGTGAAACAATATCGAGGATAAAAAAAGCAAGGAATTGAACAAAGTAAGTGTCCTTGTAATGCCACAAAATTATAGTCTCACTCTTCAGTCTTTGTTTCCTTTTGTATCCCTGCTCCAGGGGAGAGTGGAGGGAAAGAAAATAATTGAATAAGTGTCCTTCCTAGGATGCTTGCAGCACAACAAAAAGCTCTGCTTTGATGGCTCTGCTCACCCACGTGCAGCTCAGCTCTTTCAGACCCTTCAGTCTGTGCTGGCACTACACAAATGACTCAGGCTCACTCCTGGTGTAAAAGCCCCAGCTCAGGTTACAGATTAATGTGCACCTTGCTGCTCTGGAGCTCCTGGAAGGCACCACATAAACCCAAGGAGAGGATCCAGGCTCAGGCAGGTGAAGAACTCCCCTTTGAGTCAATGCAAAGTTAATAATTTCCCTAAGAAGCAATGGCACTTGAAATGTTTCTTGACATTTTCATTTTCTAGTTATACACAGACAAAGCCACCTCTTAAGAGCTACCCAGAAAATGCATTCAGTACATCAGAGCCCATTTTATGCGTGGCATTTTGGCATTGCAGCAATCATTACACTTAAGGACAGACTGCAAAACAACTTCATACCCTCATGTTCTCCATCCCCCATCCCCACAGCCCTCCCAGTGCAGGACACATCCACTGTTTGCTGCCCTAATGGGTCCCTCTGGGATGCTCATGGATTTCTGCACAGCACAAAGTTGTTATTTCATCAGCACAGCCCTCCCTTTGCCATGGCTGGGGCTGTGCTGTGCCTGCCAGCTCCCTTTGCTGGGAGCCACCAAACCTCTGCCCTAATTGGAGGCCACTCTTCAATTAATTCCTGCCCAGCTTTTCTGCCACTCTGTCCAATCCCTGCCCAGCTTTTCTTCCCCTCTTCAACTCCTGCCCAGCTTTTCTGCCACCCTCCCCATTTCTGCCCAGCTTTTCTGCCACCCTTCAACCCCTGCCCAGCTTTTCTGCCACTCTCTTCAACCCCTGCCCAGCTTTTCTGCCACTCTCTTCAATCCCTGCCCAGCTTTTCTGCCACTCTCTTCAATCCCTGCCCAGCTTTTCTGCCACTCTCTTCAATCCCTGCCCAGCTTTTCTGCCCCCTCTCCAATTCCTGCCCAGCTTTTCTGCCCCCTCTCCAATTCCTGCCCAGCTTTTCTACCACTTTGTCCCAATTTGTTTCCCTGGGAGGGAACATTTCTGCCCTGTCCTCCGTGAGCAGCATTCCCTCAGTGGCCTGACACAAAGTCTATCACATGATGCATTGGCCTCCAGCTCTGCTCCTCTCTTTATATGCTTTAATAATTCTACATTAGGGAGAAGTGACAATATAATCCTTGGTCCAATTTTACCATGGCCATATTTGAAATTCAGTAAAGGTTTTAAAAGTGCTTGTCCAGCATTTTAAAGACCAAAACACAACACTTGCTCTTAATAGCAGCTGTACAATCTAATTTGTGGCTGATTGACACAGACTAAATGAAGTAAAATCAGAATGTGAAGTGAGTTAGTCAGGTGTTGGCATGTCAGAAAGTTTTGTGGGGCTTTTGCTTTATGATTTATTTAAAATTTTGACTATCAGCTTGCACAATTCTTGCAAAAGGGAGACATTTCAGAAAACTGGTCATGCAAAACATGCAAAACATTGAGATTCTTGAATTATAACACCTTCCTGACCTTTTCTTAACCAATTAAGAACCCCATTATGGGCACCTCTGCAGCACAAGCAGCCAGACCTGCTGAGAACCTGGCTTCCAGCCCCCATTGTTTATAGTTCTTTAAACACAGCCACAGCACCTGCACATGAAATCCCACCTGCAGCCACAGACCCAGCAACACCACATCCCTCAAGGTACCAAACAAGCATCAAGAGGAGCTAGAGCTTTTCTCCCAGTTCCTAGGATGTTCCACCCCATTCTCATGACAAAAACCTTTACACAATGTATATTCAGTCAACTTCAGAGATAATTCAAAAGCAGCAGAGTTTTGAATGGCAAAACTCAAGGTAGGCTGTTCCTCAGGTGGATTATTCACCATCACTCCTTACAAGAGACACAGAATTTGTCATTCCTGATGTGTTAACCCAGGTAAGTCATCAAGGTCACTCTTTGATTTATGCCATTTCTGTATTGGTCACATTTGGCACTTTTGGGTCAGTTTTCCATGAGGACATTGCCCACCAAAGAACAGATCCCTCCCCATTCTCCCCTCAAGGCAAGTGTGCACCACAAACAGTCAGCAGTCCTTGGTGCCACTTAGATCCCCTAAACAAGGCTCACAAGCCTTTAAACCCAACCACCACCTCCAATTTAAACCCTGTTGTACACTAAAATATGGGTCAGCAAGAAAGAATTATCCACTGAATAAATTTTAGAAGGAAACACAAAACTAAAGAGCTACAAGAAAAAAATAGAAGGTAGTACGGACAGAGCTGAGAAATAACTGGTCACAGAAGTGCAAGGCCTAAATTGTCTCATTAATGCTTTATAAAAAATAAATAAGGACAATCAGGACCCCCTTGGTGGCCTGGATGTGCACTTCAGAGTGCAGGGAGCACAAGCATCTTAGCAGCAGCAGCTGCTGTAATCTGTGTTACACACCAAAACATTAACGCTGCTCCTGGGCTGCACTTCTCATCAACCTGCAATTTGGAGAGGTGGCCCAGATTTAATACAGGCCTGGGAGATTACTGAGCACATCCTGGCTCATCTGTAATAAAGGAAGCTGCTATGCCTTGCTTCTCCCTGTAGTGATTATAAAACAGCACATAATCTCAGTGTTGGGGGGCAGGGATCTGCTTACTTCTCAATTAGGGGATTTTTTTTCAGATTGCTGTAGGGGGAATGTGGCAACAACAGCAGGTTTGTACCATTCTTCCCTATTTAGGAGTGCTCAAGGGATGACTTGAAGAAAAAAAATAAACCACCAAAGTATTTAAATAAAAAAAAAAAACTTTCCCCAAGGCAAAACATCCCATTTTGAGGTTCAGAATTCCTCCTACAGCTGAAATGATCAGCATGGAACGTTCATCCTGCAATACAAAAAGAGGGAAGTTGTGCCAAGTGCACATTTTCCTGAAAACTGATTCAGACAACACTGTGTCTCCTCCTGCTCCTCCACACACCCAACCAGTGCTCCTTCACACAGAGAGCCAGGGATGGAATGTGCAGGACAACAGCTCTGGATACAAACATAACATATTTATCCAAGTGTTTTATATAAGATATGGGACTCTCCATTCAACTGCAATGCAACAAGGAATGGCACAAAGAGGCCACTCTTGGGACAGGCTGGGGTGAGCAGCATTTAAAACTGACCCTGGTATCAATAAACACCATGGCATTCACTGCCAGAGCACAGGGGAGCATCCAGGGGGAAATGCCACCTTAGAAACCCCCTCTCTAACAGTGGGCAAAACCCTCCACTCAAACACACAGAGCTTGCCCAAAAACTCAAAACAAACCAGCTGCCCTCAGCAGCCAGAGCAGAGCAGAATGTCCAGGTTGGGAGAGACCTCCAAGATCATCGAGTCCAACCCAGCCCCAACCCCTCAACTCACCCCTGGCCCCCAGTGCCACATCCAGGCTTTGTTAAACACACCCAGGGATGGGGACTCCACCACCTCCCTGGGCAGCCATTCCAGAACTTTATCCCTCTTTCCATGAAAAGCTTTTTCCCAGTCTCCAGCCTGTGTTTCCCTTGGTGCAGCTGGAGGCTGTGTGCTCTGGTTGTGTCAGTGCTGCTGCAGACAGAGCCCAGCCCCAGCTGAGCACAGGCACCTTTCAGGAGCTGTGAGAGTGATGGGGGCAGCCCTGAGTCTCCTTTTCTCCAGGCTGAGCACCCCCAGCTCCCTCAGGGGTTCCTCTCAGGGTTTTGCTCCCAGCCCCTCAGAGGTGCTGGTGCCAGGCAGGTCACACCAGCTCACACCAACTCATTTATTTCCTGTTTCCCATCCCCATTTGTGTTTCCTTTCTCTCACTTCCACCTCATTTCACAACACAACATTGCAGCACCCTGCTCCCAACCCCAGCCCCCTGCTCTGAGGCCAGCTCCACGTTCTCCCACTGTCAGCACCAGGGCATATGTGCTCCTCAGCTTCCTCAAGTGTGCTATTCTGAGCCCTGCTAAGAAAAATCTATGGCTTTACACCCTGTCTGAGCCTCAGCAGCAATCACTAACACTCCACATTCTCAAATTTAATCTCATTTCTGATTAAACTCTCCTCTCTGCCATTTGTAATCTTTCTTGGCGGTGTGCTTTGTGCAGCTCAGTATAAATATGTGCTTTAGAATTAAACTGGTTCAGCAATTTTGACAATGATTTCTTGGAAATTAAGCTGGGACAATTTGTTTGGTTGAAGTGGAATCATTTGAAACATATGACAGAAAGGCTATAAAGTACTTTGTAGTGTAGCACACTCATAAATATCAGCAATTCACATCTCATTTATGCCTGCTTGGAGGGGGTGTTAGGCAGACAATGTGGTATCCTCTGACCAAATGCAGAAACAACATTTCTGCTTAAACTATAAACTGCAAAGCAGAAGACCACACAGAAGTGACAAGTATCCCAAGGAATAACCTGATTAATAATAACAATTTAAAATAGGGAAGGGCTGTAAAGGCAAGGTGAGTATCAAGAACAATGACCCCAAGCTCAGGTTATCCCGTTGCTCAACACGAGGCCATTGGACCAGCTGAAAAATAACAACTTCTTTTACAGCAGGCTGAAAACTTGAGGAACTCTCCTCCAACCACCCCAAATCCATGGCAGCAGCAGGAGACACAAACAGCCCCAGCTCCTCCTGCCCCCAAAGCCCAGCTCTGATGGGAAGCTCTGACACACATCAGGGCTCTGGGGAGCTCTGAGGCACAGCTCTGCCTCATCCCCCACCAGGGACTGCCATGCCAGAGTCCTCAAGAGACTCCTCAGCCCGAGAACATAAAGATTTCATCACTCCTGTGGGAAATATTACACACATGATTAAATTTAAGGAAAATTCTTGCCAAATAACATCTTCCCAAGTCCTCCATGCCTCTCTTTGTGTGATATTTGTGGTAACTACTTCCTCAATTTCATGACTGCTTAGTTTTATAGCAGCTTCTTCAGTCACTCCACCTAATTTTAATTCTTAAGCAGTTTAGCAAATGTTATTTTTGCTTCAAAACACTTTCCTCCACTCTTCTTCCTCGCACACTTTTAAACTCCCATTCTGTCTTCTCCCTTAAATTCTTCTGTTCCTTAGCCCTTAAGAATCTCCTTGTTCTGTTTCTTCTTCACAGCCCACTTTATTCCTACATGTTCTCAGACACCCCCAGACATTTCTCTGGTGGCCTGACCCTGCCACATCCTGACTCATCTCAGAATAAACAAACAATTCTCCCCACCTCAGCATTCACTCAGATACACCCTGCAAAGCTCCCAGCACCCTGACAGACATCACTCCTCTGCAGTACTCCAGAGCTCATCACCAAATATTTGATATCCACTTCCAATACCCATCCCTCAGCTGAGATTAATTCCCAATTAACACAGCAAGGGCAGAGCAATTATCTCAGCACCTAAGGAATGGATGGGTGGATGGACACAGGGTGTGTGCCATGGAAGGTGGAAAAGGAGGAGAAGGATGATGGGCCAGAGGAGGTGCTCTCATTCTTCAGCAAGCTGCCAACAGCTTCACCTGGAAGGTTAAATGTCCAAAGCAATCTCAGCAAACACTCCCACTGCCTTTTCTGAGTGCTGACATATGTGTGGCTCCCTGCTCTCCAAATGAATCAGCAGCACTCGTGGGGAAAGGAGGGGAAAAAAATATAGGGCAAGAGCTGAGCATTCAGTGCAGCAGATGGAGGCAACAATGATCCATCCCCCAGAGCAGCGAGCAGAAAACCAACATATTCCCTGGGTGCTGATCCCAAAGGCCCTCCTCCTCCTCCTCCTCCCTCCCCAGCCTCCTGGCAGCTTCCCCAGCTGAGCACACAGGGCAATAAATGCAATATTCTCCCCAGGTCCCCACTGGCATCCCCTCCCACTCATCTGCAGCTCTGATGCCAAGGTGATCTGCTCAGCAAAGCCAGGCAGGCACAGGAACCCTCAGCACTGTTTCCCAGGACTTCAAACTGGAGGAAATCCTCAGATCTGCTGTAAATTGTTCCTTTAAAATGTTTCCAAAGTGCCACTGGCCTGTGGCACAGACTTTTAAACCACCAAACCATTAATGCCATTAGACCTGGAGTCTTTTCCCTGTGTCATTTGAGGCTGAGCTCCCATCCCTAAAGAGCCTCAGAAAACTAAAGAAAAGGTGCATCCCTAATGATTATTGAGACACTCAGATTTTTACTCTCCACTTATCTCTGCTCTGGTGGTCTACTGATCTAGATATTTAATAATCTCTTCTAGCACAGCCAAATTGCAATTTTTCTCCCCATGATTAATCCAAGGTGCTGCTGGACTAAGTAAAACAAAGGGACTAATTTAATCCTGGCTGAAATTCCTCCAAAATTAGTAACAGCATACTTACAACATTATTGAACCATTATTATTATTATTATCATCATCTTTTTCCCATTTTTTTTTTCTTTTAGAGTTACTGAAGTGCTTCTTCATTAGCTTTTAATGAGAGATATATACAGTAAACAAAGCTTGGCTTTTTGCTGCAGTAACCATTTCCTTGGACAATGGGACAAAGTAAATTTAATTGAAATTATCTGCAGAAAACACCCATTCTGAGCTACCTGAGGTGGTGTAAAGCCCAATTATAATCTCCACACAGTTAAATCAGTCATCTTTTATAAACACACCTCCAAAGCCCCCCTGTTCAAGCTCATACTCTGCAGGCACGAGGAGATATTTTCCCAACTCTGTGAAGCAGCAGGAGAGACCATGGCAGGGCCAATGTGCTAAGGAACGTGTAGGAGGCAGCAATAACAAACTGACATGAAGAAATAAGGCTGGAGCTGGAACAAATGGAGCTCTGTGGAGAAGTTTGGGGGGTTTCTCTCTGATCTAACGTGCCACCCCACCCACCACCAGACCTAGATATGCCTCCCATCCCTCTGCCATGACCAAGCCACCCTGTGCAAAAGGGGCTTGAATCTGGGTTAGCAGAGCTCTGCTGAGAAGTGCTTTTCTTCTTCAGCAAGCCCTCATTTCCAGCTGGCAGAAATTACCCAGGATGAAGCAAGTTTCTGTATTGTTATTATCCAACAGTCTTTTCTCACCAGACATCGTGAATTTTCAAGTGGGGCAAAACATTTACTGGGGCCTGAGTGAATACACTAAATTATGGCTTACCTAACAGCACCACCTCCTTCTAGCTTTCCACCATCAGGCTAGATTTCTGTAATTTAGCAACAACACTTCATCTGAGGCTGGAAAAGCCTTCAGCTGGCTGAGCAGAGGCAGCAAATAAAGAGCAGCAAGGCTGCAAACATAACCAAGCTGGGACTCAATCAGAAAGAAGGCTGGGTTTACTTTTGTTCTCCAAAACTCAGAGGTGCACACAGCAGACTTAAACAGGCTACATTTTAATTTGCTTTTCTACATCCACTCTAGCAGCAGTGGGAATTGCCTTAACTCAGGCACTCATTAGGCCCTGTCTGCTTTAGTCACACAAAACACGTCACCCCTTTAGGAAATGGTCTGGCTGCCTTGTTCACTTGTTGTTATTGTAAAACAGATCAAATAATCTCAGCATCTTTCTCTGAGTCCCAAATCTGCAGAGCACAATGAACAGAGCTGGGCTCTGAGAAGTGTGAACTAGTTCAGTGTCATCCAAACTTTGTCTTGTTTCCCTTTCCCTGTGCAATGGGGTCTGAGGTTCAGCTGCTTTTTGGGTTTCATATGGTTTTGCACTGTTTGCTCCTACATTTAAACACCAGCATCAGCTCAGGATTGGGAACATGCTTAAGAACACATCTCAAATCCTCATTTTGGTGCTCACATCCTGAACTTAGATGCAGTGTGGCACTGCCAGTGCTGCAGCTGGGGTGCAGATCACACAGCAGCCAAAGCTCCATTTCCAGCCTGATACCAAACCCAGGGTGCAGCTACATCCTGTGGTGTTGTGAGGTCCCCAGGACAAGGTGAGAGAGAAGAATCTGACTCCATGTTCTCAGAAGGCTGAGATATTATTTTATGCAATGTTACAATATATTAAAAGAAATTATATACTAAAACTATATTAAAGAAAAGAGAAAGGATACATCAGAAGGCTTGAAAAGAAGGATAATGAAAGCTCATGACTGACTCCTCAGAGTCCAACACAGCTGATGGTGATTGGTCATTAATTAAAAACAATTCACGTGTTTGGATAAACAACCTCCAGACCCCATTCCAGAGGAGCAAAACATGGAGAAGCTGAAGCTTCTCATCTTCCCAAGAGAAGAAATCCTGGCAAAGGGATTTTACAGAAAATATGACAGTGACAACATCCCACCCCAGGGACTGGAGCCCCAACACTTCAGTTCCTCCATGTGACCCAAATTCCTCTCCCATTGTGTGCAATCAGAGGAGAATCAAGGATGTTCTGACAGCAAAGTGAGTTAAGTACCTTGGTTCCCCCAATCTGACAAAATTCCCTCTCTGTCTGCATGCAGAACTCCTGTTTACCCATTGATTTTTAAATAACATTTCCCACCCTGGATGCACAGAATGGCTCCCAGTAAATCTTCTTGCTGATGCCTTCCTGAGGCAGCCAACAGCCTGAACCAGCAGCACTACCAGGGGCTGTGACCTTCCCCATCCATCTTAATTAGGTATTAACTTCAAAAGGCTTTTTGCTACACAGCTCCTGCCAGCATCAAACAAAAAAAGACAAACACCAGCCTTGAGTCGTCAAAAATGTAATTACAGGGTCTCTTGGAGAGGTGGCTCTGCCTGCCTCTCTGGTTTTCACTCCAGAAATTTATAGCAGGGAAACAGCACTTTAGCAATACTTAGAAGAGCCCTACAATGAGAAAATACACCAAGAGATACTTGCACAAAGTACAGCTTTATCTATCTCAACAGCCCTACCAGAAGCACTCACATGGTTTATTTAGTGCTCTCCCACCTGGATTTTCTGATCTTTTGTACCTGCCCTCATTTTTTCAGCACAGGTATGGACAGACCTGCAGCCCAGTCTGTTGGCACCCATCAATCCATTGAATTCCACAATGAATCCAGGAGAAAATGGGTTATCAGATAAAGGCACAAGGCATCCCAGAGCACATGGTTGCATTTACCACAGGGTTTTCTCATGCAGGCCCTGCACCTCACACACCAGAAGTGCAAAGTGGCAGCAGATGCCAAAATGTAGTGAGGAGCTCCTGCCAAACCTGTAGCTCTCAAGGTACCTTAATCCACACATGAAATAATTCATTTACCTTGCATTCTGCCTTATGGAAGCTGTGCTAATTATTAATTTTTAAAAATAATTAAGTTGAAAAAGATCCTAAGCATGCTCTGCAAATATGGCTTAGCTCACCCACAAAATGCTGTGACAATATTCAAGTCCTGCTCCTGCAGACTTAAAAAAAAAAGCAATAAAACAAACCACAGAATGGTAACCCTGAAGAATCAGGGCTGGGAAGTTGCCTCCTAATGCACCACACCTGATCCAGGAGCAGATCAAAGTGCAGCCATAGGGAGCCAGAGCAGAACCAACCACCCAGGAAAAATCTCAGCATTTATGGCTGTTGAGAGGCAGCATTTTGATAAGGGGATGTTTGGAGCTGGGAATAACCAGTTGAACATTGTTATTCCTGTGCTCCTTTTTGCCTTGATGGGGCATAAGAGGTGAACACACAACTCTTTTTCCAGCCCATCCAGCCCAACAGCTCACCAGGGGTTTCTCCCCAGCTCTGATATTTTTCTGATGTATATTTCTGTCTGATGTAATAACTCCTGCTTCTCTTTCCACGAGCTCCTTGGATCTGAGCAGTGATTGAAGCACCAAGGACAGTGTTAGCAGTTTTCCTGTTGTTAGGACAAAGCCAAACAACCACATCTAGCAAGAATTCCCTATTTGGATTATATCTGCATCCCTACATCTTTTACCCAGAGAATCCAAGCATTCCTACAGCAGTGCTGAATAAAACAATTGTTTTCTGACAGAGTTGAGGCAGCACCATGTGCTGAACATGACATTCATGAACTGACATTCATGCTCACAACTGAGAAATTGCTCTGCTCCACAGAAAAACATTCACGACTAAAACTTCCAAATTAAACATAGCCTTGCTTCAGATCTATTCATTTTTTCTATGCTAATACATTGACCAAAGTTGTTTATATTATGTGAAGCAGAGATTACAATGTGAGTCACTAGAAACTCTCATTTTTCTTTCACCTGAGGACTTCGGGAAGCAAGCTGATGTCACATGAACAGCAATAAAAGCATCAGAACCAGGCAATTCATCATTGCAGCAAAGTGTTAAATAATAAGCTTCCCCCATGCCGGTTTTCTCCTCTTTTAATTTTAAAAAAATTCTTCCTACTTTGAGTTATTTTGAAGTCATGTCTGTTTATTCTTCTGCCAAGTTGTTGAAATACTTTTAGCGGACAACAAAAGGAAACAAATTATTTCACAGAACACAGAATAAGAGCATTTAATGTTATAGTGAGAGCCAAATCAACTGGTCCTATAATAAATCTTTAATCCCCTGAAGATGTTCTCTTACATTGAAGCAAGAAAGAAGCAGAGCTGGAGTCACTGAGCTGACAGTGCAGCAGCAGAACCACTCATGTCTGACACAATGACTGCAAACTCCTTGCTCCAAAGGGGCAGGCACAAAATAAATGGGATTGGAGTGGCAGGAACATCACCTGCAGCCATCAGGAGCCACCAGGGTAAGAGCACTCAGTGCCCAAGGCTCCTGTGGAGCAGCATTAGGGGGGTCACAGCACTGCAAATGCTCGAGGAGGGAAGGGCAGGGCTCAAGGGCTGTGTGAATACACCAAATGTGCATTCACTCTGTGTGCTCTGCCCTGAGGAAGTGGCCCCCAGCACAGAGGGCACAGCTGCCATCAGCAAACAAAGTTATTTAAACCTTCCCTCCATCCCTCAGAGGCAAAAGAGTCCTCCAGGGTGAGCTCTGGCTCCTCTCAGTGTTTTGACCACCAGATAAGAACATTCTCCATTATTCCCCATTTCTCCCTTGTCCTGCAGTGCCATCAGGAGCCAAGTGCTGCTTCACCCCTATAGGTGCATCATGGGGTAGGATGGTCAGGACAGACGGACACGAGAGATCTCTGCAGCCAGGGCTGGAACTTGGGGTTTATTGCAAAGGGCCTGGGGGCAGGGCCCTGCTGGGAGCTGCCAGCCACAGCTCAGAGCAGAAAAGTAAAGACAGTGGGAAAGAGGATGAGAGAGAGGATGAGAGGATAAGAGAGTGAGGTTCCCGTTACAATACAATAAATCTTCTGTGTTGAATATTCTCATTCTCACTAACCAATCTAGTACAAGATACAAATCCTATAGCATTTCCATACAGCCTGTAAGAATCATTACATTACCATACTGTGTTACATTTTACACCCTAAAAATTCCTCTTTGGGCCCCTTCTGCCAAGCCAGTGGGGTCTGCTCTGACCCTTGGGCCTGTCTGCAAGCAGAGGGTGTTGTTCCATCAAAAGGGGATCACCTTCAGCTGGCCATGCCATTGTTTTCCAGTTGTTCAGTAACTGAGGGATCTCAAAGCTTGCTTTCATTTCAATCTCATTATAATTTCCATATTCTCAAAATCTTTTGCCAGGCAATCATATTGATAAGGCTTTCCTGTTTCATCTTCCCCAACAATCCCTCACCTGGTGCTCTCTGCAGACAAACCCCAAGCACCTCACCAGGTATCACCTGGAGCTGCCAGCCCTGCCTCCCTCCCTGTGTGTCACTGCCCAGCTTCTCTTGGGGCTTACAGGCCCCAGAGGTTGGCTCCAAAAACACTCTTTGTGTATCAGGAGGGGTTCTATGTCCATGTTCCTTGGTAAGAAAATTTTGCCACATAGAGTTTAAATGCTTGTAGCCCTCAGAGGTGTCCAGAGACAGAATCAGAGAACCATGGGATGGTTTGGGTTGGAAGGGACCTTAAAGCTCATGCAGTTTCAACCCCTGCCATGGGCAGGGACACATTTCACTGCCCCAGGTAGGTCCAGCCTGGCCTTGGGCACTGCCAGGGATCCAGGGGCAGCCACAGCTGCTCTGGGCACCCTGTGCCAGGGCCTGCCCACCCTCACAGGGAGAAATTCCCCTTCTGTGTATCCAACCTAAATTTCCCCGATGTCAGGCTGAACAGGGTTTCAGTTTGACTTCTTCAGGTTTTGTGGAATTCTTTCAAGTTGCCAAATTCAGTTTAATAAACTGAAAAGCATTAATACCATTCATCTGGCTGGACAGCAGTTCTTATCAAAATTCTGATATCCAGTGATGACAGTTACCACCTTCACAGCTAAAATAAAAGTACAAGGGGTCTTTTGGGGGAGTTATGTCCTTTGTTAGGAGATTTTTTTATTCAGGGTGGGAGGGATTTTTTTGTTGTTGGTTTGAGGAGTTTTTTGGTAGGAGAGAAAAATAAATTCACAGCCATTAATATCTGGGACACGGAGTTAAATGTGCCTGAAAAATGTCAACCTCACCTGTTAGAGGTGGGATGAACAAAGGGTCAGGTCACCTTATTTGTTGAACAGGAAGATTTTTGTTTGTTTTAAAGCCTTTCAGAAACACAACTGCTATTTACTGAGGTCTTGCAGCCAAACTGCCACAAGGGCTTTTAGTGCCAGCCTGAGCAGGATGTGCAAAGAAAAAAGCCCAGTGTGATCTAATCTCTGAGAGCCTGGAAAAGATGGCTTTCAGTCTGCACCAAGCACTACTTGATTTTGTTTGACCATTTTCCACAAACCAAATCAATATCTCAGAGCAGAGAAATCAATCCATGCACAAAACTTTTTCAGTCATTGTGCAGAAGGAAGGGAATGCACAGGAAAAAGCTTTCTCCATATCAGAGCAAGTGCTGGAGCACACAGCAAGGGCAAAGCCACGTGTGGAGGGTCAGTGCCCTTCCCAAATATAACAAAACTCCTCAGTACAACCCTCTATCAAGAGATGGGTGACAGAAAAACCTCAATGACACCTCCTCCAAGTTATTTGTGGGAATTCTGTACCACATTAAAAATATTGAGACATGCTAGGGTGGTTGTGTTCTTTGGTCAGGCACCTCCTCCTCTCCAACTTCCTCTCATTTATTTAATTTCACAGGCCATTTGATTCTCCCATTTTCATTTTCGTGTTTGTTTTCTTTTAATTAAATAAAAAAAAGCTTTGTTTTTTCATGCATTTTAGGCTTTTTAAGAAATGAAGTTGTTGAAGCTGTTCTTTGTTATCTGCGCAATTTCTGATAGAAAAATAAAAAGCTTTCCAGATGAGTATTACTGGCATATAAATTAAAACAAAAGAAAAAAAGTGTTTATTGTGAGAGCTAGGAGACAGCCTGTTCCTCTGTGGGGACTGACCTTGATGGATATGCAGCAAGTTCACTGTTTGCCAATAAATTTCACTTTCTGGGAGAAAAAGGAAACTGCTTCACCTGAGATCTTGGCTGGCATCATTATGATGCTGACAAAAACTGCTCCAGCAGTTCCAGGGACCTTAAAAATTTCAGGTTTTGGGCAAATCCTCTTTGCTCAACATAAGGCACCACCCAGGAGGCAGTGGGTGCTGAAAATGGAGCAGAAATCTGCAATAACAGCCCAGCTGTGCCTGACAAACCTGTAGGACACTCAGGGTAACATCCACTACCCATCATTTTCTTCCAAACACATCCTTCCCTATCTCAAACATCTCACAGCTGGCTCCAGGAGGAAAACAGGCAGCAAAAACACACTTTGAAACACCTTTTCCAACACTGACAAGCATTCAGGTTTATTTCCTTCAGCACGGAAAACTTGTCAGTCCTCACCACAAAAATGTGTCTTTCAACAAATTTTGCTCATCTCAGAAAAGTCCAGGCTTCCCCTAGGAAAAGTCACCTTATATATAGCATTTAACCTTGATTATCCCTGTCCTGCTGCTCACATGGGAGGTGTTCACCTGACCATCAGATCCTTCCTGCAGCCACACAGACACTAATGCACAGCACAAACAGCAAGTCAGGTCTGTGCAGGGCACAGGAACCACCTCAAATGAAGAATTCATCCATAGTTTTACCATCCCTGAAAGGTTCTCTGAGAGCTCATAAGACCTGGCTTGAGGAGAAACCTATCACACCTGACATAGCCCAGCTACCCCAAATGGCATAAAGCTAGCAGGATGTAGTGAGGTAGTGCTGGAAACAGAAAAAGTTTTATTAAAAGGCAAATTAACAAAGCTCTTACAGATAAAAACCAAGCCAGGGGCAAGAAGTTCTGGCTCCTGCTAAAGCACCCCACAAAAGCCATTTATTCCTTTGGTCTCTTCTTTTTCTAGTGAATTACCAAGGTGGGACCTCTTGGTCTGTGTCCAATGGGCAGCCCCAGGTCTGAGGTGAAGTCCCAAAGGTCCTGTGAGGTGTCTTTGTACCAAACTGGGAGAGAAACTTTTAGGCTTTTTATCTTTTTAAGCAGACAAAATAATTGAGTCCCTCCATCAACAGAGGGCACATTCCTACATATCCCTACATGCCAAGCCATATCTATCAATCATCCATCAGCAAATGAGCTACCAATCATTAATTCAGCAAACTCTTCTGCTAAGATACTCTCTCCTCCATTTCAGACATCCTTAACTCCCAGCATTCTCTGCAGATACGGAATACTTCTCCTTTCTAGGATTTTACCTTGAAACCCCCCTGTGGATCTGTGTCTTAGCCATGAAGTGGTTGCTAAATACAGCAAATTTCCTTTATAAATGCCTGGCTGGAAGTCAAGGGATCCTAAAGCCCTGGCATTTGGCTGCAACCTGTTTGTAAAGCTTTCCCCAGCAGCAGTTTTAGTTTCTTGTAACCAGACTTTGTCTTTGGCCCAGGACCATCAGACTCAGCAATTTGTTGCTTTTGTCACTGCTAAATCCTCTCCACAGGGACCAGCTATGGTTTATCCTCTGCTGGCACACACAGCCCTGCACTCACCAGGGTGTTCAGCTCTGCTGTGCAGCCCTGGAAAGTGCATTACCTCATTTCAACAAGGGAAGTCCCCATACCAACCCTTTCTAGCTCCCCCTTCACAGGAGCCCACCTGCTTCCAAGGCAAGCTGCTTTGTTTTCTTTTCACTTCCAGCTTATTTGCATTAATTTGAAAATGCAAAATATTGGCTTTTACAAGTGTCCAATTTGGAGGTATTTATAGCACTGGGCCTCTTAGAGCTTCACAGGTTGGTGGGAAATGATCACTAAAATCTTATGACAGTGCAAACTCCCCTTAGCAACTCCAGCACCTTTTAAGGGGCACTTTTAGCTTATTAAATTCTGTCTATTCATAAGCCTTGCTCAAGACTTTTTTGCTTCTGCTGCTTTGAATTTCCTCAGTTCTTGTGGCACAAAGTTGCTTTCTGCCAGCAATCACCTCTGAATTTTCATTATTAATGCCACAGATGGGTCTATCCTGCAGCTCCCCCCATAATTAGATTTGTGCTGCTGCTCTTTTAAATAAGTTCCCCTGCACACAGAGCTTCAGTCTCCCCTTGCCTGCTCACCTGAAACCAAACTTGAAACATCCCCCAGTGCAGCCTGACAGGCAGGCACTGCTCTCAGGATCCTTCAGAGCTCTGCACTTTCATCTCCTGATGTCTGGGGTTGCTGCACTTCTGAAGAGGGAACAGCTTTTATTGCCAGACATACTGAGGAAAAGCTCATTTCTGTTTGTCATTATTTCCTTCTCCAGCAACCTGAGACTGAGCAGCAGGTGATTACCCACTCCTGGTGACCAACCCACACTGAGATCAGGATTTTCTCATGGCTGGGTTTTCCTCATTACCAGCAGCTTCATTGGCTATTGATCATACCACAAATGTAAAAAATATCATAATCCCTTTTCCTCTCCTCTGTCACCATCATATTTTCTGAAAAATCCCTTTGTCCAGGATTTCTCTCCTGGGAAGCTGAGAAGCCTCAGACAGAAAAAGGAAAACAATTCTTATCTCATTTGCTTCTCCTGTGTTTTGCTGCTTTGGAATGTGGTTGGAGATTGTTTATACAACAGGTGAATTGTTTTTACTTATTGGCCAAGCTGTGTCAGACTCTGGAGAGTCACAAGTTTTCATTATTATCTTTTAGCCTTTTGTCTGTATCCTATCTGTATTCTTTAGTATAGCTATTATAATACAAAATATAGTATTATAATATATGGTATTATAATATAAAATATAATATGTATAAAACAATAAATTAGCCTTCTAGGAACATGGAGCCAGAGTTCCTCCCCTCGATGGGGGTCTCAGAAATCACCACACTCCTCCCTCCCCTCCCCAGACCACATGGCATCACTCCAGCATCCTTGCCCTCCTGCCTATCCATCAGACCCCACCCATGCAGAGCCCTTCAATTCCCACCCAGACCATGGACTGGGGCTCAGAGCACAGCTTGGAGGTGGCTGCTGAATTCCATCACCAGGAGTGAGC
Source organism: Setophaga petechia (assembly GCA_024362935.1). Lineage (NCBI taxonomy): Eukaryota > Metazoa > Chordata > Aves > Passeriformes > Parulidae > Setophaga > Setophaga petechia. The sequence continues at coordinate 1,490,386 of JANCRA010000080.1, forward strand.
ACACACAGAGGCAGGGGCAGCCTGGCTCGTTAGCAGAGCACACACAGTTGCTGGGAGCATGGCAAAGATGAAAAGAACCATTTCAAGCATCCCATCCCCTCCAAAATAAACAACAAAAAACAGGCAGCACTACAGCTTGTCAGATGAAGTTGATTACAAATCAAGCACATTCACAGACCCAGGTCACAACATTTGGGTTCATTAGTAAGAAAACATTAAACAAGCAGTGGCATTTGCTTTTTATGGCAGCAGAGTTGAAAAACAGCTCCTGAGTTTTTTTGCTTTGGGACAGATCCCTGATAAAAGGGGTCTATTCATGTTCTGTCTGCTTTCAAATGATACCAAAAAATATTTTGCCTTTTCTAAATCAGATTTCAAAACCTGATTATCTTGGTTTTAGCCACAGTATCAAAGCCAAGTAAATGTTTAAATAATGAACAAGAATTTGCTTGGATAGCCAGCAGATTATTCTGTATTACACTCCAGCCCAGAATAGACTTCAACTTCAAAATTACTATTTTTTTTAAAAATCATCCTTGAATCACAGTACCAGCAAGCAGTTCATTTAAATGTAGTAATTCTGAGAATCATTTCAGCTTTGATTACCAGGAAGACAGAAATATGGAGAGAGGTGTCAGGATAGCAGCTTGAGGGCATGCAGTCTACAGAAACAAGAGAGAGTTCTCTGAGAAGACTTGCCATTATCCCTAAGAAAATACATTTCAACCTCCCTGGAGTCTTGTTCATCCTCCTCACATCTGTCTTAGAAGTCCAAGTGTAGAAGCAGTGCCACTGATAAATGAGATTTCCCCTATGCAGGTTCTGTTCCTCCCTGAGCAGTTATTGAAATCTAACAAAGGAGATGCTGCTCCCTGTGCCACCCCAACATTTTAGAGCTGGGGAGGGGGAGAACAAGAGATAGAAAAAGAGATGGGATTATAGAAGCTTCCTGTGCTCACCCTGAACCATTGGGCTGTTTTACTTCTGGCAAAAATATTCCCATTTAAGGGGCACTTTCCACTTTGTAACCATTTACAAAGCAATTCATTGGCTCTCAAAAAACTCTCAGAGGAAAGAAGGGACAACATGAAAAGCACAGGACATTGTGAATGAGGGAAGAAACTCAACTATTATCCTATTCCTCTTTTTTTATTCAAGTCTATTTCTAAGAAATTGAAAGTTTGTTGCATTTAAATTCCAGTTTGCTACTCACAATGCAGTATTTACCTTTCTACTGGAATATCTTAACCTTCTATGGTTCCAAACCCAGGTGTGACCCATGGCTGCAATGTCTGCAGACATTTCCTTACCTTGTCTGGGGGATCTGCTGTCATTTCTTATGGAAATGGAACACAACTCCCTCTACACCAAATAAAAGAGGGGATGAGGGAAAGAGGGGAAAACCAGGAGTGGGACAGCACAGCTTGCAATAGATCAGCACAGGAGCTCCTGCCCGAGTTCAGAAACTTTTTTCAAGTCATAAATGAGTAATTCTATATTTATTTCTCTTTTTGTTTGTGTTGGAAATTCCTCCTCCAGCACCATTCAAGAGTTGGTTCCTTCCAAGAGGGATGTTCTCCATCATTTAGCTGTATCCCCCACTTGAGAGAGAGAAGAAAAAAGGGCTCCCAGTGCAGGCACAAAGATAAAAATACATGCCCAGGACAAAAAAAACCTCTTTCTGCTGCAAGCTGGACTGAGACACCAAACCTTTTACCCAAATTCAAACCTTCCACTGCTCTTCCAGCCTTGGAGAAGCTCAGCTTGATAACCCAGAGAGAGAAATTTTGACCAACAAATAAGACAAAACTGTCTCAAAAAAATAAGAGTTGCAGGCCAGACAAGTTGCTAATGAGCAGCTGTCCTGTTAAATTTTGAAAAGCTACTTCATTCATAAAGAGACTCCTTCTAGTACAACATTTGAGGATTTCTTTTGAAATTAAACACCCAAAAATTTAAAATCACTTGTTGGCAAACACACACAAGGATCCTTTTGAGGATCCATGCCTTGGTAGGGGAGGAAAGGAGATTTCCTGCCCTCCATTCCCAGCCTTGAACTGCAATTGCCTACCTGGGAACTTTACACCTTTCCTGGAAGATGCCCTTTCAATAATCCTCAGTATAACAGAAGGGGCCCACAGGTAATTAACTCAGACTTCTCACAGCCTGGAAGCTAGACAGGTTTGTCAAAATGATTTTTATTCTTATGGTTTATTATCTTGTTGTGAAGATTTTTATGAGAAAAAGATTAAATCACCACCCTGATGTGTGCATTTCATTAAGCCTCTAATCCTTAAAGAGTCACTAACGCAGCTCTCCATTGAAAAGCACTAAATCATCATTCAGTCATATTGACCAAAATAATCTCCTAATTATTTCAGAGAGGAGCAGAGCACCAGAGATGTGCTGTAAATGACACCTCACAATGCACAAAACCAAAGGGAGGGAAAGGTAGCTTTGATTACTTTTGCTCTGTATGAATAATGGAACATAAGGAATGTATCTCTACTGAGCAACTGACTCAGGGTAGGTGGGATTTGAGGAGGTTCAGGATTTGGGTGGGGTGTGGAACAAGGTTCAGCTGCAGCAAATCAGCCCTGCATCAAGAAAATTACAATGAGCAATGAATTCCAGGTGAGGAACATTTAGCAAATTCAACCAACTCCTGAAGAAAACACCCCAAAAACACAGCAGTTTGTAGGAAAAATAAATTACCACCCACACAGCTGATAAGGGAGCTTGAATTAGTTGGAGGTGGGCTTAGTTTTTTCTCTGGTTTTGCTGCCATAAATGTGACTGGGAGCACATGTGAGGGGCACCATTAAGAGGTTGAACTTTATGATCCAGGATGTCTTTTCCAACCTTCCTGATTTCTCAGGGCTGGAACTCACTGCTGAATTCATCCCTTCCTTCTCCTCTCCCCTTGGGTGGGCACAGGGGAGAGCTGCCACCACCAGCAGAGCCCCAGACACACAAACAGCATTTTTCCCTTTTCCTATGCCAGGTGATGATTTCCACAGCTGATAATGGAGCTTGCATTAGTTGGAGGTCAGTTTAGTTTTTTCTCTGGCTTTGCTGCCATAAGTGTAACTGGGAGCACATGTGAAGGGCACCATTAAGAGTTGGACTTTATGATCTTGGATGTCTTTTCCAGCCTTCCTGATTTCTCAGGGTTGGAACTCACTGCTGACTTCATCCCTTTCTTATCCTCCTCTCCCTTTGGGTGGGCACAGGGGAGAGCTGCCACCACCAGCAGAGCCCCAGACTCACAAACAGCATTTTTCCCTCTTCCTATGCCAGGTGATGATTTCCACAGCATCCCAAAGGCTTTTCCTGCCAGGGTCATGCACTCACACATTTCCTGAGCACACAAGAACAGGGAGCAGCCATCACATCCAATGCAAGCAGGAATCCAGGAAGGAAAGCCATGACTGATCCAGCTTTGTATGCCATGTTAAATTTATCACACCCTCTGTGACTGTAGCCATAAATCTTTCAAGAAGAGCTTGCTTCTAAAGCTTGATTTTGAGTATAATATTTGCAATTTAAACACCCAACGGACCAATAATAATTCACTGTCAACCTTTATAAACCCTTTGGAATAACTTGCATTCTCATTACTAGAAAGATCATCAGAAATGAAGAAAAAAAAACCAGCAAGCAGGCTTGGAAGGAAGAAGAAATCCCTCAAGTCAAAATACGAGTTCAAAGGATAACTTCGATATTTTTGTATTTTTTTTTAACCAACTCTCTGTTTTATCATGACTAACACAGCTCAGAATCACCTTCCCAACAAAACAGACATGGTAGGGTTTGTGGTGAGGCACAGCTTTCAGGTAGATGCACCTAGCTCCCCCGAGAGGATTGAAGCATAAAAGAAAAACAACACTTTTTCTTTGAGCAAACACTACACAGACACAAATGTAAAAGAGAGGAAACAAAGACAGCAGAACTAAGAGGAGATTTTGAAAGAGGCCTCTTTCCCCCCACCCAAGGTCTTTTCAGGTTTTTTGTCAGACAACCTTAGAATAGCTTGGGTGGGATCTTAAAGATCAGCCAGTTCCAACCCCTTTCCATGAAAAATCCAGGTTAAAAAGTTTCTGTGCTGCTGCCAACCCTACACTGTCCCCACATCTCCTGGAAAATCCATTTTTTAGCCTCATCTCAGCACATTCCTCAGCCCACCCTGTGCAGAGCATCACCTCCATTGTCCAAGGGAGTCCCTCTGCCCTAAGATCAGCCCACAGAAAAACCCCAAACCCCACCCAGCAGCACCCAACCAGGCAGGCAGGGAAGCACCCCCTGCCCCAGCAGCACCAAAAACCCCAAATCCCCCAGAAAGTGGCAGGATTTGTTTGGGGAGGCAGACAAAAAGATTTCACTTAAGAACAGGAACTCTGTGATGATCAAAAGATGCTATTTTTAAATACATTCCTTACCTTGTTCTCTGTGCTTTAGACCCCACTGGACTCTGCTGCAGGCTGGATTTTCTCTTTAATTAACCAAGCTGACCTGAAGTAAGTTAAATTATGTTTAATTTCCTTCCAGCACTCTTTCCTTTTGATAAAATTCAAAGTATAGAAGGGCAAATACCACCAGGTACATGCCCACAAGCCTGCACCAAAGGTAGGGAGGGCTACCCAGGATCAGGAATCCTCATGGCTTTGAGGCAAACTTGCCTCTCCCTTGGAGCAGAGCACCACAAAAAACCAAAGCAGCTTTTGAGCTGAAAGAATTGGGTTTCAGCAGGATGGAAGTCAGACTAATTAACTTAAAATATCAAACTAAACCAAGAATTTTTAAAAAAATTTAGGTATTTCCTCACCAGTTTCCATGCCCACAAGCCTGCACCAAAGGTAGGGAGGGCTACCCAGGATCAGGAATCCTCATGGCTTTGAGGCAAACTTGCCTCTCCCTTGGAGCAGGGCACCACAAAAAACTAAAGCAGCTTTTGAGCTGTAAGAGTTGGGTTTCAGCAGGATGGAAGTCAGACTAATTAATTTAAAATATCAAATTAAACCCAGAATTTTAAAAAAATTAGATGTTTCCTTACCAGTTTCCCCTGCCCAGCCAGACAAATCCTCCTCCCAAAGCTCCCACAACAAAATGCACACAGTCCTGCCCCTCCCTGGGAATTTATTGTGCCCATAATCACAAACACCTGGCTCCTGCTCTCACCTGAATCCAATTCCCTCTCTGCACCCTGCAAACTGCCTGTCCCAGCCCTGCCCAGCTGGTCCCTATCATCCCACCTGGCATCTTCAAAAACACAAGCAACACAGCAAGAGGATTTGTTTCTTTTTTATTTATTTTTGTTTTTTTCACAGCAATCAGAGAAACTTAGAAAAAAGCTTATCAATTAAGAAAAAATATGAGCCTAATTTGTCTTTTATATAATCCAATCTTTTTTTCTAACCACAACTGAAAGCTTCTGAGTTCCTCTACTCAGACTGGGAGCAATTAGGAGATTAACTGTAAACCACAAGAGAGGTGTGCCATGACACTGCTGCAACCAGCAACCCTCAAACTGCTCTGGTTAACTGAGATTTCTGACAAAAAATATCCCAAATGCTGTGGGGTAATGGACACCCTGTGAAAGGGCTGCATCCTCAAACATTATCTCACTCTAAAGGCCTCTGTGCTTAATTAACATCTCACCAAGCTTTTTTACACAACCACATTAATTGGGATGTAAATGGATAATAGAGGCCATTGCTTCTGTCTACAAAGCTTTGCCCTCACTCACAGAATTTCCCTTTTTAGTCACACAGACCTTTCAGAAGGCACAAACCTGTGAGGTTTCCTCCTCCTTTCTCTGCTCTGGAGTCTGACAAACCAGGTGTTTGCCAGTCCTCAGATACCTCTTGGTTATTGGCACTCTGGGGATTTCCTCACTGTGCTTTTATTGTATTTTGAATAAAGTGGACAAACACATGATCATTAATAAATGCAATAAAATATTTTCTTTAATAGTCATATTTTAATAATATAATGTCATATAATATAATGTCATATAATATAATGTCATATAATACAATATAATGTCATATAATATAATGTCACATAATGTCACATAATGTCACATAATGTCATATAATGTCATATAATATAATATAATATAATATAATATAATATAATATAATATAATATAATAAAATATAATATAATATAATATAATATAATATAATATAATGTCATATAATATAATATAATATAATATAATATAATATAATATAATATAATGTCATATAATGTCATATAATATAATATAATATAATATAATATAATATAATGTAATATAATACAATATAATATAATATAATGTAATGTAATATAATGTAATATAATATAATATAATATAATATAATATAATATAATATAATATAATATTCTACTTAATAATCATATTTCATAAAGATAATATAATATTTCCTGGTGATATTTTATTTTATTCATACTTTATTTTATAGTAAGATTTATTTTATTCATATTTTATTTCAGATTCGTATTTTATCATATTTTTTGATCCTGCTCCCAGAATGCCCACACTTTGCCATCTAAATTTACTCCTTGAAGCCTTGCCTGCTGGGAGCAGGATACTCTAAATTCAGGGTCACTCCCCACTTTCAGGACCTGGGAATCCCTGCAGGACAAGGTGAGGTGGAGTTTCTGCAAGCAGCTGGTCCAAGGTTTGCTCATTTTGCACTAAAAACTCTCACTCCAACACCTACCTGCAGGCTGAGCAGGCTAAAATCCTGGTCACCATGCTTCATTTAGCTTGCTAGGAGCTCTTCTGGAAAATGTGAGTGATTAGAGGCTCGTGTGGGGTGTGATTTATTCTCCTCATGCCAGCCACAAAGAGAGCACAAAATGCCAGCTGACACAACTGTGGCACAGAAATAATTGAGTTTGCAGTGGGATACTTACATGAAGCAGCTTTTCATATAGCACAGATATATTAAAAAAGGTCAGTCAAAATATCCATTATTATTTCTCACCTGGTGTTGGGTGGGTTCTCAGAAATCCAGGTTTGCCTAAAAGGTAGCAAGAATGTCACTTTTTCTTTGTCTCACTATCAAGCCTGGAGAAGAGAAGGTTCTGTGGAGGGCTCAGAGCAGCTTTCCAAGGAGGCTGGAGAGGGACCCTGCATCAGGAGCTGCTGGGACAGGACAGGGGGATGGGTTCAGACTGAAAAAGGTGAAATTTAGGTTTGATTTACAGCAAGGGTAAACCCTTCCTGTGAGGGTGCTGAGCCCCTGGCACAGGGTGCCCAGAGCAGCTGTGGCTGCCCCTGGATCCCTGGCAGTGCCCAAGGCCAGGTTGGACAGGGCTGGGAGCAGCCTGGGACAGTGGAAGGTGTCCCTGCCATGGCAGGGGTGGGATGGGATGAGCTTTAAGGTCCCTTCCAACCCAAACAATCCTATGGGTCTATGTACCCCACAAGACAGTGACTGGAGTATCAGTTCCCACTGTCTGCTCAGTGCAAGAATGCACCAGTGCAGGTTATAAACCATCAGCTTTTTACTTCTTGAATATTTCCTTACACCCTTTATTTCTTCAGGCTTGCCCAATTATGGTTTCTTTATTAAATTGTTTATTATTACAAGTTCTGCCCGTGAGCCTACTGTGAGAAGTGATAAACCTCTCATTCACATCCACAAACCTTGAACCAGGTCTCTGTGTTGCAAGAACTTCTTTTCCCCTCAGCCACTGTGGGTACACCATTACTAATTTTAACTCTGGCCCACAGCACTTGTAGCTGTCACATTTTTTCCAGAACTTTTTCTGTTCAGCCACCCTGACACCAACACCCAGAGCAGATCCAGGCTGCCCCTGGATCCCTGGGAGTGTCCCAGGCCAGGCTGGACAGGGCTGGGAGCAGCCTGGGATGGTGAAAGGTGTCTCTGCCCATGGCAAGGGTGGAACAAGATCTTTTTTGTGGGGATCTTTAGCTGGTCAGAGTGACCCCAAGAAAAGTTGGAAAGTCTCTTTTCCCAGCCCAGTGCTTGAAGAAGGAGTCAGAGCTCTTCATTTCTCGGTCTCAAGGTTGTTTATTGTTTCTTATCTATAAAAAATTTTCTCCTGCCCTGCCCAGGTCCATCCAGCAGGACAGTTCCAGGCACTCTGCCTCCCCCAGGGCAGTGTTGTGTCTTTATACTAAAAACTACCTGTACAATGTTTACCATAACTTCCCAATACCCATCACCTATGTTAGACAGTGAGCTTCTACTCTAAACCAGTCTAAAAGTGCCACCATCACAGCAGAAGGTGGAGGCCAAGAAGAAGGAGGAGAAAGGCTGGACACACCCAGTTCCCTCCATCTTGCCTCCTCAGCCCCCATACCAGAAACTCTAAAATCTACTTTTCCACCCTCTGATAATTTAACTATTATTCTACTTAAACTGTTGTGGCTTGCTGGTCTTCATCTAAGGTTGGTAATTTGCTCCACGGGCCATAATCAAACCCACAGGTGTTTAGGGCTCTGTGCCAGGGTCTCTGAGCCCCCTGGCAGGGTCCTGGCTGCTCAGGACAGCCAGAGGGATGTGCTGGGTCCTGACACGTTTTAGGTTTTTTTCCAATGCAAATAACTCTGGGATTCTCTGGCTGCATCCACCAGTTAAGAAGCCAAGTACAGAGGTTCCCCCTCTCCTCACTTTACACAGCCACAGCAGCACCAGCTCTGCAATCTGGACTGGCCAAACACTGCTTGTTGCTAGCCCAGGGCAAGTGTGGGAGCAGGGAATTACCTTTTCCCCATGCAAAGAGGAAAAAATGTTTTCTCATTTAGCCCAGATTTAATGTGCTTTTTGCCTCTTTGTAGCAGAAAATCCGGTTTCATAAAAGTTCAAGTTTAATATCAGCTGCAGGCCTTCAGGAGCTATTAGCTGATAATTCTCTGAGCTTTTGCCTCAGACTCCCTGACCAGCAGCACTGAAATTATCAAATCACAGCAATATGATGGAAAACCTTTGCTGCAGCAATGAATTTCTCTTGGAATGGAGCTGGACACAGTTACTTACCTTCAGTATTCACACATGTATTAGAGATCCTATCAGACAAATAAAGGGCCTGAGCCTCTGCTTTTATGCTTTTAACAGCAGCAGACCAAAAGTCCTTAAGACTCTTAAAATTTTTAACATTTCTTAAAAATAAAACCCTCACAGAAAACACCTAAAGTGCAAATATTTATGTTGGGCAGCCTGTACATTGATTTTCCAGCTGGGGGTTTGATGTAGGGATCCAGCTCTGGGTTCATGCAAGGAGGTCTCCTGAACTAAAACACAAGGTAACATAATTCTCTTTTACCTTTCAGAACTGACATTACATAATGTTCTTCATAGAGATGTTTACATGAAAATAAATCCTAAGAAAAAGAAAACAAAAACCAAATGCCTCTAATGGGAAAATGAGGAAATTACTTAATTGAAATAATTCTTTATTGGCCCCAAATTTCACATAAAGACAGGTTAAATTTGGGGAGTTTTAGCAAAACAAAGGAAGTGCATCAGTGAAAAGTGGGTTAATTGTGTAGGTTGAAATCAATGCAAATACCTTTCAGTCTGAAAGCTTAAACTAAATGTTACCCCAGATTTTTCCAGCTAGTCCACCTTCAGGAATTTTCCAGGCTGAAATAATGAAGCACCAAGCCTATGTTTAGACAGAGAGGAGCAAAGGTGTAAGTTAAGCAGCAAAAGCAAGCACTCACTGCCTTCTATTCATCCTCCAAGATGTTAAAAATAAGTTTTCCCTTCTTAATTTTGAGACATAATCCTTAGGAGGCTCTGAAAACTGTAAATCAAGTTTCCAATATTATTTCTGCAGGCACTCCAGCAGCCTCTCCTGGCTCTTGCAGGGTGTTTATTAGCACTGGGCCAGCTCCCTGTTTGAGGAGCACGTGGAGAGCTGATGGATCATGTGCCAGCAGGGCTGGCAAGGGGGCACTCTCAGGAGATTTGAAACCAGGCAAATATTGGAGTCGGGCTGTGGGAAGGAGCCCTGAAAATGGAAGGTGTGACTGAGAGCTGTGTGATTAGAAAATACATCCAGGGGCTAATTGCAGAGTGGGTCTGTCAGACACACTCCAAGGCCTTTTCCCAGCCTGGTCCCACCTGAAATTGGGACTGCTGGGGTGGGCAGGGTGAAATGTCCTGGGCCAAGGGACTTTCTGTGGCCATTTTACTGTCCCTGTGGCCATTGTATTGTCCCTGTGGCCATTTTATTGTCCCTGTGGCCACTCACAGGAAGTTCTCAGTGAGGTAAATGCTGCTTTGCCCTGATTGTTCAGCATATTTGGGGGTAAGATGTTACTGTTTCTATGCATTTTCTTGTGCTTCCCAAATAGATTTTGCTCACTGAACAGATTCCTGAGTAGATTTTTGCTGCAATGCCAAGGCTTTGCTGAAATCAATCCCTTCACTAAGTGTTGTACTGAGCAAGAGATTCACTGACACAGGAAATCCTGTATTTTCAGCATGGAAGAGACTCTGTGTTAAACATCCTGCTCAGAATGCAACTTTCTGAAATATATTTTATTGTAGAATGCCCTGCTTTGCAGTAACATCAGTAAATAAATATGTCTATGATACATATGGGTTTGTTTGGGATTTTTTATGGGGAGGAGGGAAGAACAAAGGGCTGAACGAAGGAGAAGCTGAGAAAAGGAAAGCCAAGACTGAATCCAATTTTTCTTCTACCAACTCTCTTGTCTGGGTGCCTTTTTAGCCAGGATGGCCCTGGGAGTGGAGCCTGAGCAGGGAGGGTTTCCCAAAGCAGAGACTCCTGCAGCACCATCCCTCTGGAATGGCTGGCTCTTGATTGGGGCAGTTAAGGCTGTTGCAACCCTATAATGTTAGCATCCAAAACTGGTTTGGGTGGGAAAGGATCTCAAAGTTCATTTCATTCCACCCCCCTGCCATGGGCAGGGAACCTTCCACCAGACTGGGCTGCTCCAAGCCCCAGCCTGGCCTGGAACAGAGGATGTCAAGATTTAGGTTTTACAATGGAGGCACCTCCTTCAGCACAGGTTATTTAATTTTTAAAAAGTGTTAAACACCCAGTCCTAGAGGTAGATGTGTCGCCCTGATTTTTTAAGTTTTTCTAAGCCTTTTGATGTAATGAACTTTCTCATACTCTTTCTGTAAATAATTCATTGTTTTGCATTCTTTTATGGAGGAGAAGAAATTTGATGGACTGTTGGTTTGTCCAGTGTCGTTGGAGAGGTGGCACTGTCACCCTGCAATCCACTGTCACTCTTGGAAATCTATAAATGTTGGAGTCAGAAAATAAAAATTCTCTTTTTACCTTGAGAGGGCCGTGTGTCCGTGTTGTGTTATTTCATGTCCTGTAGTGACAGACTGAGGAGCTCTGCCTGCTTTTCCAGAGCTGCTCATCAGCCCTTGGTGTCATGCCAAAGGTGGCATCCCCGCTGCACGAGCACATCCCCAACTCCACATGAGGTAAATCTTTAAATTAATATAAGGAGAGCCAAAAAACCTCCCTTGGCAAGTGTCAAATAGATCAGCTTGGTGTGGGGAGGAGGAGGAAGATGTTTGCTGGGTCTCCCATCTTTTCCACACACTTACAGAGACACCACTCTCAAATCAAAACTGCACCTCTGTTGTGCTGGTTTTTAACTCTTCCTGAATTCACATTGTATCTGGACTGAATATTGGGGTATATCTGGATATTTTATGGAGCATAAGAGCTGTGAGGAGCAGTTGAGGGAATTGGGGTTGTTTACCCTGGAGAAAAGGAGGTTCAGGGGGTCCTCATCACCCTCTACAATTGTGACCATGTTCACAGGGGTCTTAGGATGAGGGAAGAGATGAGGATTTGACTCTATGTTTTAGAAGGTTTGATTTATTATTTTATGATATATATTATATTAAAACTGTACTAAAATAATAGAAGGATCTCATCAGAAGGCCAGCTAAGAAGAGAAAAAGAAAGAATGATAACAAAGGTTTGTGGCTCGGACAGAGAGTCTGAGCCAGCTGACTGTGATTGTGCATTAATTAGAAACAACAAACATGGGCCAATCAAAGATCTACTTGTTGTATTCTACAGCAGTAGATAATCATTGTTTACATTTTGTTCTTGAAGCCTCTCAGCTTCTCAAGAGGAAAAATCTTAAAGAAAAGATTTTTCATAAAAGATGTCTGTGACATACAATCACTGAAGGGAGGTTGGAGCCAGATGGGGGATTTCTCTTTTCTCCAAAGTGATAGGACAAGAGGAAACAGCCTCCAGTTCCATCAGGGGAGACTCAAGATATTGGATATTAGGAACAATTTCTTCAGTGAAAAAGTGGTGAAAATTTGGAAGAAGCTGTCAGGGAAGTGGTGGAGTCACAATCCCTGGACTGGTTCAAAAAACAAGCAGTGGTGGAGTCACAGTCTCTGGAATTGTTCATAAAACAAGGAGATGTGGTGCTTCACAATATGGTTCAGTGAACACTGTAGAACTTAGCTGAAGTTTGGATGTGATTGATCTTTTCCAGTATTAATCATTCCATGAACTATTCAGCTCTCCACACAGGTAAACAGAAACCCCTCCCTGCAGCACAAACATGGGAGTTACATGCATTTATTTTGGAATGTATATAGTATGTAGACACAGATATGACTGATTACAACAACAAAACAAAAAAAATCAAACTTAGTCATAAATTATGACAACAGTGCTGCCAACCACCACTATTTAAAAGTCAGCCCTCACAAAAACATGAGGTATTATCTTTCAGAAAAATAATATGTGTTCAGTTATTTATCTTCTGCTTTTCTGAGTCGTTGAAATGAATTTAAATCATCTTTTCAAGGCTTTGTTCTTCACCATGAAGTAGAAACTTACTTTTAGGGGGGAAAAAAAGCTGAATTTCTTGTGCTGGCAGAACTCCAGGAGCCAGGACTTTAAGGGAAAAAGCCCAAACAAATATAACGTGTGAATCGTATTAAAACTGCAAGAGTTGGCAACACTTTGACATAATAGAGTATTTTTATGCCAAAACAACTGTGTGTGACAGGGATAAACTTGGCCACCATCACATTCCACTTCTCACTTCTCACATTTAACTCTTTGCTGCAGCCCCAGCTCTCAGCAGCTCTTTGTAGATGGATTTTCTAAAGCAGGAGCTGCTGGAGTGCTCAGGGTCAAAGTGTGCCCTTGAGCAATGTCTGCAGAGTCGTATTTACAGATTGTACTAACGAGATATCAAAGCTCCAACACCAGAGATAGCTGAAAGTAATATGGAAAAAAAAGTCTCTTGCTAAAAGAAAACTGATGTAGAAAGGCAGAGGGAAAATTCATTAGCTGGTAGTGAAAAGAATAATGGGCTTTAGAGCCAATTCTTTAGGTTCTTTCCAGCACCAGCTGCTTTAGTAAATGGAATTTGCAATATTTAGGAAAGAGTAATTCCAGTGGGAACTGTTTCCCAGTTTTCAGATCTGCACATCAGTAGCTGCACGTGGCTGCCCCCAGGTGCATTCCCTGCCTCCTTCCAGGAGATGGGATTTGATCTCACCAGAGTCCCTGGAGTTTAATTAAAATGCTGAATTCCTGCTCCTGCCTCAGCTGGCTAAATGCAGGTTGTGTGTGTGGGGTGAGGATCACCCTCCTTGAGAAGGGCTTGGAAATGATGGACAGCAATGTGCCCACTCCACGTTTTTTATTTACTCACACCCCTCTTGTCACTTGCTGAGGCATCCCTGACCATCAGAAGGCAAAACAGGATCCCTCTTCTTCCCCATAACTGCTTTTCCTTTCTCCACTCCTGTTCTGGCACCTCTCCCAAAGCTAGGACCATTGCTGGTACCTGCTCAGGGGGTTGTTTGGAGTCTCTGTTCTTGGAGGTGAGAGCAAAGCTCTGTTTTCCCTCAGAAAGTTTCCATCCCCATGGCATCCCAATGATAGAGCATCTTCAATGAGCTGAGGCTCAAAGCAGAGAGCAAATAAAAGCCTGAAAATATGGTGTAAAAATTAACTTTTTTAAAAAATCAGTCCTGGGTTGTCTGGGTTTTGTAACTTCTAAAGGGTGTGAGGTTGATAATTCTGTATCATGGGTTTGTTGGGTTTTTTTTTTGCAGAGACAGAAGAGCTGGCAAGTAAAAAACTTTCAGCAGCCTCCACAAAGCACCAGCTAAGCTTTTCTTTCCTCCTTTGAAATAAACTAATGCAGTGAAACAAAGGCAAAAAACCTATTTGGTCAAATAATTCTCTTGGCTGCAGCAAAATCTTTTTTTTTCTTAGGAAAATCCAATGCTGTAAATAACTGGAATTTTATCAGGAGATTAAAGAAAACAAGCTCCCTTTCTTCCCTGAAAGAAAATGAGCTAAAATATCATTGACAGATGGCAATCTGAGACTGGAATACTTTATTACAAGCTGATGACACCGTTTTCTCTCTCATTTTTACAAGTGTAAGAGGCAGGCACCTTTACCCAGCTGAGTGGAAAGAACCTGTTTAGCCAAGTGCTGCTCCTTGGTCCATTCCCCCATCTCAGGCAAGAGCAAAATACTCACTGTAATGTCACAATAAATCTGGTATTTATGAAAATGAGCCTGAGAGCCCCAGCCAGGCCAGGCACAGCTTCTCTCAAGGAAATTTAATCTTCCTGCACATCTCTCTCCATCAGAGCCCTGTCCCTGCTCTGAGACACAGCAACCAGCAGAGCCCTGCAGCCCCTTCCCAGCACAGCCTGCACAGCTCTGCTGCCTCATTTGGAGCTAAAAGTATCTTCTGAGACACAAATAAACTGCTTTTTAACAGAGACCTGAGCAGCCTTTGAAGGTGGGAACCACAGTGACCCGTGGCACTCAAGTGGCTACAGAAATTTTCATTCAAATACACATTTCATTCCTTGTCTTGTTTCAGCTCCTGGGTGGCTGCACAACTGATAGAAGAGAAAGGAGAATGAAAGTGAGGAAAGAAGTTTTTAGGAGTTTTCAGTTCTCCTGTCTCAGAACCCAGGAAATTCCTCTGGCTGCCCTGGAGGACTCAAAACCCTGCTTGGTGGGCTCAGAGACCCTGGCACAGAGCCCAAGGTACCTTTGATCTTGACCCATGGAGCAAATTACCACCTTTATGTGAAGAATTACAAGTCAAGAGAGTTTAATTTAAGTAGAATAATAGGTAATTTGTCATGGGGTGAAAAATAGATTTTTGAGGTTTTTAGAATGGGGGCTCGGGGGTCCCAAGATGGAGGAATTTGGCTGTGCCCTGTCCTTCTTCCTTCTTCTTCCTAGCCTCCATCTTCTGGGTGCTGCTGGCACTTTTAGATTGGTTTAAGGTAGAAGCTCACTGTATAACATAGGTGATAGGTATTGGGAAGTTATGGTAAATAATGCACATGTAGTTTTTAGTATAAAAAGATAACACTGCCCTGAGGGTGGTCAGTGTACCTTTGTGTGACTGCCAGACAGACCTCAGCAAGTCAAAGAAAGAATTTTATAGATAAGAAACAATAAACAACCTTAAGAACGAAAATACAAGAGCTCTGACTCCTTCTTCAACTGCTGGGCTGGGAAAAGAGACTTTAACACATCTCTGGGTCAATCACTCTGAGCAGCAGAGATTCTGAGGGTCCTGTTTTCAGGAGAGGTGTTTAAGCAAACAAGTTCCTGTGATCCTCCTGTCCAGCCCTGATCTCTCCCTACACCCAACCTTTCAAGACCTTTGCCCATCTCACCCAGTGGGACAAGTTTCCATTAATTCCTAAATCACACATGAGAACAGGGAGTCAGGGTGAGGAAATGCATCCTCAAGCAGCTCAGCTGAGGCTGAAGCACCTGGAGTTCAGATCCTGTCAGGCACCAGGGGATCCTCACCAGGAGAGCCTGAGCTGCCCCTCCTGGGCCACCCTCACTGCCCTGTCACCAAACCACAGAGGGACTGAAGAGGAGCTGCAGGGACACTGAAACATTTGTGCTAGTGCTCAGGCACCAAGAAAGCTCCATTTTGCTTTTCCACTTCCAAAAGAAGGAAATATTTTCAAGTATGATAAAAGTATGATAATGATTTCAAGCATGGCAAATTGATCTGGCTGTGAACAAATGCATGGGGACATTAGTTTATGTCTTGTTGTGCAAATACCACGGAGTCACAGAAGTACAGAATGGTTTGGGTTGGAAGAGACTTTAAAAATCACCCAGTTCCAAACCCTGCCCACTAGACCAGGTCCAACCTGTCCTTGGACAGTTCCAGGGGTCCAGGAACATCCCCATCTTCTCTAGGCATCCTGTGCCAGGGCCTCAGCACCCTCACAGGGAATAATTTCTTTCTAATTTCTAATCTGAATCAGCATTCATGGAATTATTCAACTCTAATTCCACAGGAGCTACTGCAAAAAATTTAAACTACTTTGCTGGAAAGTACAGAATAGTTCAGAGATCACCCAGTTCCAAACCCTGCCCACTAGGCCAGGTCCAACCTGGCCTTGGACACTTCCAGGGGTCCAGGGGCAGCCCCAGCTTCTCTGGGCACCCTGTGCCAGGGTCTCTCCACCCTCACAAGGAACAATTTATTTCTAATTTCTAATCTGAATCAGCACTCATGGAATTATTCAACTCTAATTCCACAGAAGTTCCTGTAGAAAATTCAAACTCCTTTGCTGGAAAGGGTATGGTTGAAGTAGCAAGCACAGCTTTACAGGCAACAACTGAAGTCTCAAAGTCTCAATTAAATCAGTGAAAAAACTCCTGGCTCTGTGGGATATTTCCTCCCTGGGTTTTTTAGCATCCTCACGTACAGCCATCCTTGGGGTGCCTCACGCTGCCAGCTGTACCAAGCAACTTTATGCAGAAAATGTTCCCAGCAGGAGATAATGGCAAGCAATTGAGGGCAAAAATAGGGTGGGATAGATGGGAAATAAGAGTTGCAGCTCTTAACTGACCAGACAGAGAAGGCTGGGAGGAAAGAGGGCAAGTCATTAAATCCAAATCTTGGCTGATAGAAGAAGATAGCTATATCTTTTTCTTGCAGGAAGGAAATAAGTCAGTAAAACACATTTTCAGCACTGCTGCTGTGCACCATTATTACAATTATTTAGCAAAGAGATGGTTGAGTATATAAATACTGCACTGACTTTGATAATGGTTCTTTTAATTTGTATAGGTTCGACAGTGCATTAAGGGCCGTGGGCCCTTAATTATTCTCAAACGATAGATTCTCTTTCATGAAACCATATAGGGGATTTCTTCTGCTTTCTTTCTAAGGATAATAGAAAATAGCAGAAGCTTGACATCATAATAGAGTTCAAGTGCCTTAGCAGTATATCTGCTCTCAAAGAATTCTAAAAAAGCTGCACTAATGCCCTTCCCTGCATGCATGGCTCAGGCAGGCCCGTTTGGAGCCTTTGCAAATAAACAGACTGTTGCCTCTCTTGTCCATCAATTGAGGCAGCTCAGGATGATATAATGCCATGGATTCCAAGCCAATCAGCTGCCATTGCCTAATTATACAAGCAAAACAAACCCAGACTGTTTAAGGTAGAAGGGGGAGGCGAGAGGGGGAGCTGCCGTAAAACACTGAGGGAGAGCTGTCTCCTCTTTTCAAACATGTAAAACCAAAGAGTTGTTTTCCCCTTAAACAGGAATACTGCAGCCATGATTGCACAGACCTATTTACTTTTCTTTTCATAATGTGCCAGCCTGCATGCAATAAAGCTGTCAGGCACAGCTCGAGAGCAATAAATATGGGGAAAACTGTTATTTAACAGGCCAAGAATCATCTGTACAGTGTCACTGTGCATTCAGAGCAGTGCTCGTGGAAAAAGTCATTTTGCAAAATGACAATTTGTGTCGCATCTATTTCCATCTCCCCTCCCATCCCCTTTCCCTTGATTTTCTCAGCAGGAGAAGGGAGATTTCTGCATCCCTGCCCTGCTGCTGCTAAAGGAGAGGGTGCCAGGGCTGTCAGTGCTCCAAGACTGGGGAGGAAAGGACAGGACAGAAACCTGCAGGGCTCTGAAGATAACAGGATGGGAAAATTACTCTATTTTACCAGTCTCAGAACAGACATGTGAACCTAAGGATCCCATATATTCAGAGATAAAGGAACAAAAGATTGATGCACAAGAACCTGGATATGTATCTACTTCAGTTAAAACTCACAGACAGTGTAGGCTACAGGGGTTCCAGACTGAAAAAGAGAGAAAAAGTTTAAAATCTTGGACTTTTATATCCCAGAACAGCCTGCATGCTCAAGCACTTATCACTTCTTCAGGCCAATAAAAGCAGAGATTTCTTTCTTGTAAGAAATATGAGCTTTTTGCAGGTATAAAATTCTCATCAAGTCCGTCTAAAGCATTACCTCAATATATGATTGATTGAAACAGCTTCTCTGAAGACACAGCTCCCCTTTCCAAGGTATTCCTGTCACAGCTCAGAGACAAAATTGTCCCAAACAATTCTGATGTAATGATTTGCCTTCAGAGACCAGAGCCCCAGCAGATTTGTGGTGAAGACTCCCAGAGGTGCCAGTGATCCAACAGAGATCACTCTGAGCCAAAACACCCCAAGAAAGAGGAATGGCCACCAGAAATACATGCAAAATAATGAATTAGGGACTTAACTCAGTGTCAAGTCACATGAATGTGGCTTGCTGAAAGGAATAGGAATAAAATAATTATAGAGCTTCGATCTTCTGTCATGCTCCCTTTATCACGGTGTGATTTGCTCTTTTGAGTATCCACAGAAATTTAAAACCCAGTGTAGCATCTGGCCAATCCCCTTTCATGAAAAGAAATGCATTCCTGAAAAATCCCACTGAATAATATTAAATTTATCAATGATATATGGGAGAAATAACCAGGCAGTGTATAGATCTGAAAGCAACCACCAGCACTGCTTGGTTCAGGAATGATATTTATTTATGTCCTGTGATTATCAAGTGATGCAATGGCTGGGTGGGTTGTGTTATATCTGCAGCCACAGACAGCCAAGTGTGTAGATGGGCTGGAGATACATGACATTTGATTCAGGACTTTCACAGCCTCTTGGCAGGCCTGTTTTGTTCTGGGAGCATCAGCAGCCCTATAAATAAGTTATTGATTTTAATTTGTGAGCAGAATATTGTTTAATCTCTGCAAATTGCCTCCTGTTCCACTGTATAAAGTCAGCAGAAGGAAATAAAAGTATCGAATATCTGCTAAATTGCACTGAGTTAAAAAATCTGCCATCAGTGACATTTTACCCTTCAAAACCAGCATTCTCCTAAATTGAGTTTCTTTTAATGGTGGCAGACAGCCCCTTCACAGAATGGCCCTAGAAATACAGTGAGATTTCAATGATCTCTAATAAACCAAATAATTTTGGCTCACCTGTGGCTCATTTTGGGACATTCTGTGGGGTGTGGGGCAGCAGATGGGCTCCCCATCACTGTGGGGGTCCCTGCAGTGGGAAGGGGGTTTGTGGAGGAGGCAGAAGGGTACTGTCCAAAGGGAACTGTCAGGATAAGGGTTCTCTCTCCCTGATGGGTCTTCTTCTCCTCCCCGGATGCTGCACATTAAATCACTAAAACACTATGTTATAGGTAAAAGTTAAGTTATATTAAATTGGAGTACGGTTCAATTATATTGTATTAATTACGTTATATTAATTGTATTGTGTTAAAAGGGGGGGGCTGATTAGAATGTTCTAGGGGCAGGGTCCAGGGTTTGGTGGAACAGTGGTCTGGCGGGGCAAGGCAAGCTCGAAGAATCTGATGGAAGATCTGACCAATCATTCGAAGCCCTGCAGAAATGATTGGTCCAGAATGAACGGCGTTAAGGACCAATGAGAAGCCTGGAAATGGACCAATCACCATGCGGATCCAAAATGGACCAATCCTGGACTCAGAGGGGGCTATAAATGGGGGCCGCTCGGTTGGGTCAGGGTTCTTCCTTTTGGATTTTTATCTTGTTGGGAGAGGCCAGTGCACTTGGGGTTAGCACACTGTTTTGGTTTTGGCTCGCTGGGTACTCTGTGTGGGTACCTGGGCTTAATCCTGGGTACTCTGTTCCTTGTAGCTGTTTTAATAAACGAGAACCTCTTTTTCCGGACGAAGTTTGGCCTCGTTCATATTCATAACAACTACATCTCAAGTGACCAGTTATTTGCAAGCCCCAGAGCATCACAGTCCAGAAAATGTCTCCATCTCACTTCAGTTCAAACACAGATCTTGAACTCAGCCATGCTCATGCCTGAATTTGCCTCTCATCTGCAGTTTTGCCAAAAGCAGCTGGTGTTTGGAAGTGATTGCCCTGGGGAAGCTGAGGTGGTTTGTGGTGGAGCTGTGGGACTGAGGTGCTCACAGGATGGTTGTTCCCATGGTGATTCACACACCTCTGCTCTTCTCCATGGCCTCCAAAAGCCCTTCATCATCATCATCATCTCTACTCAGCCACCAGCCCTGCTGCCTGCAGGGCACAAGGGTCACCACGGCTTGTCACCTCATAACCACAGAGTCACACACTGGGTGGGGTTGGAAGTGACCTTAGAGATCATCCACATCCAACCCCCTGCCATGGGCACCTCCTGAATGCTCAGAGCCCCACCCAGCTACTTCATGGGTTTAAAAAAATCACATAAACCAGGTGCTGAGCCCCCCTGTGTGGGGTTAACACACTCAGCCAGTTCATTCCAGTCATTACAAGTTGTCTTAGTAGAAACGCGAAGTTTTGTGCTGGGTTTGTGGTCTGTACCTCAATATTGTATACAGGAATTAGAATCTATCACTTTTATTCTATTGCATTTACTTATTATTGCCTTTCACTTTGAGTCAAGATGGGATTAAAAACTGATACCTGGAAGTTCCCCCTGGAAATTCCCCAGCCTGTTTTTTCCCAGCCATAGCGCCAGCTATTATGATACCACATTTTCAAGCAACCTTGCAATTCAGAAAAGTCCTGTCGAGAAAAGCATTTTCAAATTAACCTTTGAAATTATGGCTGCTCGTGGCCTTTCCCCAACCTGACTCATGAAGCAAAGCCTGTCTCCCTTGAAATTCTATTAAAAATGCCAGTCAAAAAAACCCATTATAGCTATAACAGCTCAAATTAATGTCAACATGTCAGGACATATGTCTAATTTCAGTTTGGAGACTTGAAGATTGGAATCCTCATTATGGGCACCATCAGCTGTTTCCAAACAGCCTTCAGGTCTGGAGAGATTCATTTGAAACAAGGAACATCAAGGCAGACCTCACAGAGCTGTTCAGATGGTGCATTAATTCCAGTCACTTGGCTAAATCTACGATTACCATCACTGTGGATTCAATCATCCCCTCCAGCTTGCTGCTGGTGCAGTTTGAGAGGATTTTCCTCACATCCTTCTTGTCCATGGGAGACAGCAAGGGACAGCACTGCTGTGACCTTGGGGTGAGATGGATGGGGATGAGGAGCTTGGCTAAATGACACAGGGCACCTGCTCTGCCCAGCCAGGACCTGCACCAGCTGCTACAAATTCCTGCTCAGCTCCTGATCTGCCCTGTGTGCCATTCACATTCTCTAAAAAATCCCTTCACCCAGGATTTTTCTGCTAGAAAGCTGAGAAGCCTCAGAGAAAAGGAAAACAATTCTGATCTCATTTGCTTCTCCTGTGTTGTGCTCACATGTGCAATGTGTTTGGAGATTGTTTACCCACAGGTGATTGTTCCATTGCATTCTGCTGGGAGTTGTTTTTACTCTTTGGCCAATCAGGGCCAAGCTGTGTCAGGACTCTGGAGAGAGTCACCAGTTTTCCTTATTATCTTTTAAGCATTTAGTAAGTATCCTTGCTGTATTCTTTAGTATAGTTTATTATTCATAATATAATATAATATAATATAATATAATATAATATAATATAATATAATATAATATA
Organism: Setophaga petechia; assembly: GCA_024362935.1. Taxonomy (NCBI): domain Eukaryota; kingdom Metazoa; phylum Chordata; class Aves; order Passeriformes; family Parulidae; genus Setophaga; species Setophaga petechia. Next base: position 1,512,220 of record JANCRA010000080.1, read on the forward strand.
ATATAATATAATATAATATAATATAATATAATATAATAGCTTTTTAAGAACCTGGAGTCAGATGCATCATTCCTTCCTTCATCAGGACATTTCCCAACAAATACAATAATCCTGCTCAGCACAAAGGAACCTCTAACACTGAAATGAAACTGAAAATTGGAGTATCTAACTTCTCAGAGCGTGTGTGCTTTGGTGAAGAGCTGGAGCACTCATCTCTCTGCATATTGACTCAGGGACAGGGAGAAGGAGGGCTGAGCTTCTGTTACAGCACCATTCAGAAACTTGTCACTATTGAAACCCTTTGCATTGGTTGCTATATAAATGCAAGGCAGACAGACCTTTTCACAGATTTCCTGCCATTTAGCTCTGGATGACACAAAGGAAGGGAACAAACAGGAAGGGAGATGGATGGGAGTGATGTGGGATCACAGAGCTGTGCATACCCTAAGCATATGCACAACCTGATTCTTCAGACAGCATGCTTAAAATCACTGTTTAATCTTTCCTCTGCTGTCTGTTCTGAATTGAATAGGTATTTTTGCCAATTTCTCCCTCCTGATATGCAACCTGCAAACTAGAAAAAAAAAAAAAATCACACTTGTCCCCTTATCCCATTGTGTCTCACTACTTTCAGGTGAATCCTCATTTTTTCCTGAGGTTATACACATTTGTTACTTCTCAATATAGATTTCCGAATTTCTTACTGCTGAGCCTCTACGTGCTCAGTTTGTTTTGTCAACTTCAAAAAACATTTTAAAAAATAATTCAAAATGACCTTTTGACACAACTGAGACATAAGCGTGGATTCCACTGTGTGCAAAACTTCTGGGACTGTCAAAACCAATATTTGTTGTTCTCAGCAACATTTCAGTTACTCAAGACAAACCTGAGAAATGCTGATGAGTGCAAAAATCTCAGCTGAAACTTCACTTGAAACTTCTCACAGCAAAGAGAAGCTTCTGTACAAATTCCAGAATAAAAAATATCAGGATTCCTTCTGAACTGATACTAGAGGAAGGAATAATATGCTGTGTGTTAGGAAAAAAGGGAATATCTGAGGCCTTCATCTGGCCCATTAATCATCCTGGAAAGCTGCTTAGTTATGGACATGGAGTTTGCTTGGGAGTAGAATGAGAAATCATAAAATTATAGAATTGTGAATGGTTTGGGTTGGAAGGAACCTTAAATCTCATCTATCCCACTCATCCAGTGCCACCCCCTGCCATGGCAGGGACACCTTCCGCTGTCCCAGGGTGCTCCAAGCCCTGTCCAGCCTGGCCTTGGGCACTTCCAGGGATACAGCATTCCAGAAAAGGCAGAAAACCACCAGGAGCAGCTCTGAGCTCTGCAGTGTGCACACACCTGTACACATCTGTATGCAAGAATAACAATGCAAATAAAAGACAAATCTCCAATCCACTTGAGTCTTCATTTTCTTTGTTGCATTTTTTTGGATTATTTGGCTCAAGCTGTGCATTCCTGACTGGCTGTTCTTGCCCACTGGCCAGTCCATGCCCAGGAGAACATTCCCAGCACAAACCAGCAGATTCAGCTGCATTCCATACAGTTACATTGGCAATGCTTGGAGCAGGCTGAGGAGATTTAATTGGGTTTTAAGGAGAAATTGCCCAGAATATCTGTCTTGAAAAACATTTTCTGAAGCAGCTCCAAAGGTTTCTTAAGAGCAAGTCAAGCCATCAGAGACAAATTAATGGGTAAGTTTCATGTGAGATGGTCAAAGTACATGATAAATGCAATTAATAAGGCACTAGATTAGATTTTGACATTCAATCTTGCACAGTAGATAGAGTGGGAAACTGTTCTGTGCCAGGAGCAGACCAGCAAACAAGGGGCAGCAGTGGTGCTTTCCTTTCCTCTGCCCTGGAGTTATCTCCAGGGTGAGGACAGCCTTTCCCTGGTGTTGCAGTGTTGTGAAGTTTTCTAGGACAAAGTGAGAGATAAGAATTAACTCTAAGTTCTTTAAAATATCCTATGATATGATATGATATGATATGATATGATATGATACACTAAAACCTACACTAAAGAAAGAGGAAGGAGACATCAGAAGCCTAAAAAAGAATGATGATAAAAACCTGTGACTGACCAGACAGTCTGACACAGCTAGACTGACATTGGTCATTAAGTTAAAAAAAATTCACATGGAACTAATCAAAGATGCACCTGTTGGTAAGCAACTTTTAAACTACATTCCAAGCAATCAGATTATTATTGATTACATTTATTTTCTGAGGCTTCTCAGGAGAAAAATCTTGGCAAGGGGATTTTTCAGAAAATATCACAATAACACCCTGGACACACTGTCTTCTCTTGCCTCAGTCCAGCCCCTTTGGTGTTGGCCTGGGTGGAAACTGCAGCCCAGCCTCCTCCTGCTCTTCTCCAAGCTTTTTCCACTTTCCCAGCAAGTTCTCCACTGCCAGAGGAAGCAAAACAATATGGGGAAATGACTTCTTCCTATCTACAGTCTGGACCAAGTAGTCCCAAACCAGAACCTCTCAAAAGTTTTCCCCTTCTTCTTGAACTTTATTCCTTCACAAACACTAATAAATTTAATAGGAATTATTTCAACTGAGCATGAACTAATATATTTTCTATCACCAGCAAATACTCCTCAGGTAAAGTAGGCTGAAGAGGAGAAGTAGCTGGGGCAGTAAAACTTGGCTGGAGGTGGAAAAATGGAGCAAGTGCCTGATTTAATGTTTTATGCAAAGCAGCCAGGAGTTTTGCATGTTGGTCAGGGTAAAAAGGCTTGTGCTGGATATAAACCTGCCCTGAACACTTCAGCTGTGCACAGGTGCATCATTTCCCTTCAAAATATTGCCCAGCCTTGGCAAGGGGCTGGAGGAAAGGCACGAGCAGTGTCGGGATCATTAGTTTGTCAGAGTGACCCCAAGAAAAATTCCAAAGTCTCTTTTCCCAGCCCTGCGCTTAAAAAAGGAGTCAGAGCTCTTCATCTTTCGGTCTCAAGGTCGTTTATTAGTTCTTATCTAAAAAATTTTCTTTCTGCCCAGCAGAGATCTGCTCAGCAGGGCAGCCACAGGCACTCTGCCTGCCCCCGGGGCGGTGTTGTGTCTTTATAGTACAAACTACGTGTACAATATTTACAATTACTCCCCAATACCCATCACCTATGCTAGACACTGAGCTTCTACTCTAAACCAATCTCTAAGTGCCAACATCACAGCAGAAGATGGAAGACAAGAAGAAGAAAGAAGAAGCATGAGGCACGCCCCGATTCCTCCATCTTGTCTCCATAACCCCCCTGTACAGTAATCCTAAAATACATAATTCACCCTGTGATAATCTCACCAATATTCTACTTAAATTCTTGTGGCTTGCTGATCTTCATAGAAGGTTGGCAGTTTGCTCCACGGGCCATAACCAAACTCACAGAGGCATTTTGGGCTCTGTGCCAGGGTCTCTAAGCCCCCCAGCAAAGGTCTTGGCTGCTCAGGACAGCCAAAGGGATGTCCTGAACCCGACAGAGCAGGTTCCTCATGAGGGGAATTCACAGACTGAGCTCCTGGAGCTGCCTCTGATGGAATCAGTGCCTGCTGGAGGAGGGTGGGCAGTTCCCAGCACGGACTAGAGCCCCTGTGTCTGCCCTCCTTTCATATCTGAAACATAAATACACTTGTCATGGTTCAGCATGAAATCCAGCCCTGCAAACAGCACTTCAAATCTGCATTCAAAAATGTACCAGCATTGCAAAGCTGCTGAGAGTCACTGTAGTATTTTGACAGATCCCTGTAAACACTGTGGCCATTTCACAGTTACCTCAGGCTATCTTTTCATCTCCAACATGCTTCAGCCCTTTAATGTAATATTTAGACCAATGTTGTTATTAGATTTTCCCTGGATGAAAGGATCTATAAACACAAATGCCAGTTGCTAATTCTTGGTAGTACAAAATAATAGTATAAGTACATCACACAATAAGACAAAAATTAAGCTGGTAATTTATACTACTGAATTAGATACAGCAACAAAAGAGGGAGGCAATTATATACCACAGTAAAATCTTCAGTGCACAGACTTAAGCATTCCTCAGTCTTTAGTGTTCAATTAGGGTGAAATTTACTTTCAATACAAGACATAATGCCAAGGGCTTTCACACCCTCCATAAAAATATAGGATTTCATCTCATCTGCTCCGTGCAAAGTCTTTTTTATTCTGGCAAAGATGAAGGTTTAGCTCTAAAGAACAATTTGATTTGCATTACACATTGCATTAACAGGCTGCAGCAAGCAGATTTATCTGCCAAATGAATGTATTCTAATAGGTCTGATGATCTGTCTTTATGGGATCATTTGATTAACAACAAATTTATTCACTTGGCAGCTGTATTCCTTAATCAGGTATTCATTAAGCAATAGCATATAAATGTGCATAAATGTCAGATTTATGGATCAGCGACTACAATAACTCCATTTAAGAAAGGTGGATTGTCTATATTTCTAATTAGTTTCCCTTTAAATAGGCTCATCAAATCTACACATTTGTACACGTCCAGGCCTGATTTTCAGAGCCAAGGGTGCTTGTCCAATTGGACAGAATTCCCTTCTTCTGGAGCCTCATCCAAGTCCTCTGACAAGCTCTTCCAGCCCTACTGCTCAATTATATTGGACATCACACCACCATCTCCCTGTCTTAGATGATTTTATAGAGGGTTCTTTTCCAAATCTGAGTAATTCACCTTTTTGCACACACACCTTTTTTACACCTGGCCAATCTCTGCTTGTCATTCCATAACCTGGACATGCAAAAATAGGTGCTGGCAATGCACATGCACTGGCAAATAGCATAAAAAAGAATTACTAAAGAGAATATCTGCTATTAAATGGATCCTGCTTGTGATAATAATGAAAAATGACCATAATTACCAGGGAGAAATATTCTGTCTGTGGAATTCAACCCAGCCTTTTAAGGTAGGTTATAGAGTAAGTCAATGAAAGTGCTTTTACCTCTCTTTTTTTGAGCTGACTCCCTAGCAGCCACTTTTACACTTCACGGGAGGCTAGATGGAAAAAAAAAAAAAAAAGTGGATGTGAAATAATCCTCAGTTTATCAGGGATAAGTACTGTTATTTTGATATCTGTACAGGAGTTAGCAGGACTGGAGCTGTCAGACCCCAGTTAAAGCAAAAAGTGAACTGGCTGTGAAGACACAGACAATTGAATGGTGTTAACAGCCACAGCATCAGCACACTGTGGGTACCCCAGCTGAAATTTAGAGCACCAAACCAAGAAATATGGACACCTTGTCCGGAATTGCCAAGCAAATTGTGTTCTATTTGCATCTGTATGGCAACTGTCTTCTGTTCAGTGGACAGTTTGCCTTATCTCCTCCACATCCACTCCTCCCTCAGGGCAGACACCTGCTGATAACAGCCATTGAATGTCCCTGCATGGCTGATAAGAACTACAGCATCCCACTGGGAGATGTGAGCCCAGAGGGAGGAGCCAAGCATTGCTACCTGGATAGAATCTGGAGATTCTGGAACACCAGCACGGCTTCTGCACTGGATTGCCCAGAGGAACAGCAGCTGCCTCTTGCCCTGGATCTCCAGAGGAAGATGCACCTTTCTCCAGGATCCCTGCTCCAGCAGAACCAGCCCTGACACTGCAGGGGGGCTGAGCCACAATTCCAATGGCACTGCTGCCAACAGCCTGACCCACAGGGTGTCAGGCTGGGTTCTGACTCTGGCAGTGTTGTTCTAGTGTACTGCATTGTTTATTTTATCCTTTTATTTTCTTCATTAATAAAGAACTGTTATTTCCTGCTCCCATACTTTTTGCCTGAGAGCTCCTAAATTTAAAACTTACAACAATTCAGAGAGGGGGGGGTTTACATTTTCCATTTCAGGGGAGGCTCCTGCCTTCCTTACCAGACACCTGTGTTTTGAAACCAAGTCACACCTGCAGAGAACTGCTCCAAGTAACTACTCTACAAACCTCATGAATATCCTAAAAATTACCCATTTCCTTTTGCTTGCTCTAAAGGACTTTTGCATTTGATTCAGAATCTTCTGGAAGAAGCTTGGTGGCTGGGAAGGAGCATCCACCTTGTGGCAGTGCTTCCATGGAAGAGGAACCCATCACACATGCTCGGCCCCTGCTCTGTCTCTGTGCTGGCTCGTGCCATGCCCAGCAGCTGAATGACATTTCTGAGCTCTCCAGGAGCTCCCCAGGAATGAGGGGGGCACGTGGAGCCAAGGGCAGGAGGAGTGCAGAGACAAGGATGTGGTGCTAAAAATGGAGATGAGAGCTTGCGCAGGACTTGACTCAGATTTCTGGCAGCAGCTCCTTTGGAGGCAGCCTGTGCTCCAGATTGTTCTCATTCACAAGTTCTTAATAATGGCTGATTAGGTCTATTGCAAAATGAATTATTTATTGATTAGACAAATTTAACAGACATAAGACTTTGAACAGACTACTCACTGTGCAGGATAAAACAAAAATAACTACCAGTAGATAAAATACAGTTGAGAAATTACAGAAAATAAAGATACCTATATTACAGCTAGTGAAGAAATAGTATAGACTAGGATTCAATGTAATTTACCACCAAACTGATGGAGTACACATAGAATTCTTTCACTCAATTCCCAGGAAAGTATCCACAGAATTTGTGCCCAAACTCCACATGTAGGAGAAGTCCTACATGTTTCCTGGATGTGTGTAGGAGGCTTCTGTCTTCGTGAAAGTTTGTGTAGTTTTTATAGTTTGTAAAAGTAGTGTCTCTCAGTCAGGAATTCCAGCTTACCTCCCCACATCTTGTTCTCAGGGCCAGCTGTTTATTGGGAATTCCACCCCTGGCACCAGAGAGAGAAATAACTCCATAGCCAGTGAGGACTTCCTAGTGAGGCAGTGAGCTGGCCTGGGTTATGTCATCAGTTCATGCGAGGGGAGAGTGTCCTGAGCAGCACCAGCTGATGGGCAGAGCAGGTGAGCTCTGCTGTGCTGGGGGATGTCCTGCCACAGGTGGTCCCTTGGAGGGACCCTCTGTTCCCCTGGTCTGCCTCCAGCCCTGGAGGGGACAGGCTGGCACAAAGCACAGCAGGTTTGTACCGCTTGGTTCATTTCCGTGAAGCCCCAGACACTAAACCAGGTGAGAACAAAGGTGCCTTCCCTACTGCTCCAAAGTCTTACCCCAGAGCATGTTAAACTGGAGCTGTTGTGGCATTCACATTCTCTGAAAAAATCCTTTTCCCCAGGAGTTTCTCCTGGAAAGCTGAGAAACCTCAGAGAAAAGGAAAACAATTCTGATCTCATTTGCTTCTCCTGTGTTGTGCTCACATGTGCAATGTGTTTGGAGATTGTTTACCCACAGGTGATTGTTCCATTGCATTCTGCTGGGAGTTGTTTTCACTCTTTGGCCAATCAGGGCCAAGCTGTGTCAGGACTCTGGAGAGAGTCACCAGTTTGCATTATTATCTTTTTAGCATTCTGTCAGTATCCTTTCTGTATTCTTTAGTATAGATTAGTTTACTATTTTTTAATATAATATAATATAATAAAATAATAAATTACCTTTCTGAGAACATGGAGTCAGATTCCTCATTCCTTCCTTCCTCGGGGCACCCCACAAATACAATAGGCTGTGTGTTGTAAACTCTGAGTGTGCTGGAGCAGCACCTTGGTACCTTAACTGAGTCATTTTCCCAGGGTCTGTCCTTTTAGTACAGGATGTCACACACCCAGGGGCTCCTTACACAGCACCTGTGCCACTCTTGAACTGACCTGGACCTGAAGGGACTTTCCACCAGCAAAAGGAGTTGGACTCCCAGCAAGATGTTCACCATGACTCCGGACAGAACTGGGATGTGGTGCAACAGCAGAAGGGATTAAAGGTCTAGTGTAAATTCCCTGACTGTGCTGTGCAAACATGTGAGAGGTTGAGACCACTCTCTAACCCTGCTTTCATTGCTAGCTGGAATAAGTTTAATAAAAAGTTGAAAATCACATTCAAGTCTCAGAGATCTGAGCCGTGCCTCTGGTATATCCAGCTGTGGCTGTACTGCCCCCATGGAGGGGAAGCATATTTTGCTGCTCAGAAGTAATGTGCAAATAAATTAATAGCCAGAAATCATCCTTCATGCAGCTCCACTTGGACTGGTTTTTTTATATTATTTAATTAAGTTACTGATCTATTGTCTTTGGAATATTTAAGAGGCAGAGGGAGGCTGATCCATTGCCATTTAATATACAGCACTGTTGTGTGTTGAGATGGATATGACAGTAATAGTTCCTTGCAATATTTAAGTCTACTGAGCCCTGAAGATCTCTTCTAATATCACTTGATTTATCAAATCTGATTTGGGACTTATAGCCTATATAGAAGGAGTTCTCAAATTCCTAATCCATTTGGCAATAAGTATCTTCTCTGCTTTACTACTTCATCTTCCTTACTCGCTGATCTGAAGGGTTGGAGTTTTAAACTCATTTATCAGGGACCAAAAAAAAGGGGTTTTATGATGAGTTTTGACAATTATATATGTCCCATTCCAGAGAGTAAATAAAATATGAGTGCTATTTGCTGTGCCACTTAATGCAGGCCACCAAACTGATGCCCTGTGATGGAAGATGTACAAGACTTGCTGCTGAGAATACAGAATTGGAACCACTTTGGCACTCTTCATAAAAATCTGAGCTTCCATCCTAATTTTTCCTATCCTGTGCTTTTCTGCAACAGAGAGTTTTCTGCTACAAGTGGTTTCCAGCAAGGCAAGAGCCCCATTATGTTCCAGTCCATGCCCCTGAGTGCACTCAATGCAACATTCTCCTGCTGCCCTGTCCTGCCTGGTTTAACCCTGCCGAGTCCTGATGCTCATTTTGCCTTCCTAGAGACACTCTCCATCATCCAAGGGCTTTTTTTAAAGCAATATTCCAAGGCTGCCTTCACCTTTTCACTTGAAATGGACTGGATTTGAGTGAGTCGACGTCTGGCCCTCTGTCTTTCACTTAATGACTTTAAAAATCCAATAAACAGAGCAAGCCAAATTACAAAAATGGAATAAAGAGCACCAGACCTTCATTTCTTGCTCAGAGGCAAGTTGTGCAACTTTAATTTAACAGAAAATGATCAGCTTTATGACTAGATGTGTTGCAAATAAACTGACAACCTTTATACAATACAATTACTTTATTTTATGTGATATTATTATTATCTGAGCCATCTGACACTCTTATGGCTCATATAAAAATTCCTATTTTAGTGCAACTCTGTGCTTAAATAGATCTCTTTGTGCTGCATGAAATAACCCCTTCCTCTCACCTCAGCATTTACAGTGTCCAAAATATACAGAGCTCTATCACATCCCTTCCTCCTCAAACAGCTGGATTTAAAATCTTGATCCAGGAAAGGGTTTCCATAGATTTGAATGGCTATTGGATCATCCCAAAAAATGTGCCAATGGGAACAATTCAGCCCCATGAGACTGGAAAGAAGGTTTTCCTTAAGCTAACTGACATTTTTGAGGAGGAAAAAAAGGATGTTTCTGGATGGAGAACCACAGCAATTCAGCTATTTTGCTTCTGTTCCCTAAATAAATTCATTCAAGTGGCTGGCACTGAGCAGCACAGGCAGATATACCCATTCATTATCATCTTTCCTCGCTACATGTCACATATTTAATTCTTCTGATCCTTCCTCTCAAATCTCTCCTCAACCCTGGGATCCTGTTAGCAGCTCTTCCCCTTGTTCAGTACAAATCCCTCAAGAAAACAGGCAGGTAACTGCCATTATGTTTGACAATTACTTAAAAGCAACGAAACGTCACCCGCTGCGTTAATTCACTCTTTGCCACTTTGGCAAAGGACAACCTCGCCCTCCCTCTCTGCCCTGCAGCCCAGGGGCTGGGCACAGCCCAAGGGGGCAAGGACAGCTTGGATTTGACCCAACACAAGGGGCAGAAGTGCCCCTAATTTCCAGCAGCCCCCCAGAGCAGCATCCTCAAGGCTGGAGCGCGGAGAGCAGCGATGCAGACAAAGGTGCCTTTGTGCTCTGCTTTCTTTCATCCTCACTCTGACAGTGAATCATTCAGAGCACGAGGGAAGGAGACAGGCAGAGGCAAACAAGTTGCATTCAATCAGCCATCCAGAGGCGGTGGCACAATTCCTGGCATGAGGATCACGTGCAGCTGCTTTGAAGGACCCGTGGTGGCGTTGTCACCGGTGCTGGGGACATTGCCTGTCCTACCAAGAGCACACCTCCCGAGCTGATGGCCTTCCAAGCACGTGGGGAAGATGTAGGGCATCTGCCACTGAATTCTTCCAGCCCAGAATTGCAGAATCCTGGAATGGTTCAGCTTAGAAGGGACCTCATTGGGTCACTTGGGCCAAACTCCCTGCTCAGAGTACAGGGCTGGGTCCAGATGGGTCTGGAATGTCTCCAGTGAGGGTGATGCCTTGAGATTCTGATCTGGAACAGAGACTAGACAGAGCTAAATGGACAAAATAGGTATTTATTGCAAGGCCTTAAAAGGACACACCTTGGGTAGCACAAGAGTCTGGCCAGGGCTGCACCCAGGCTGAATTTAAGATGGATCCTGGTCAGGAGTTTTTACACTTTTATCAGTTTTGGTTCATCTACATATTAGGTTCAATTGTCCTATTGCAGCTCCAGGTCATGAAATCTCAGCCCCCTGGCTTGCCCCCTTCTCTTTGCATTGTTTGTGCTTTTTGGGTAAAGGTTGTCCTTGATCCTCCAGCTGGAAGGGGTTTGTTTGGTCTCACTACCCTGTAAAGAGAACCTGCTAACATCTAATAGGAAGTTTCAGAGTTACATACCAGGCAGCAGAGAACCTGAAAAATATCAAAGCTAAAACACAACGCATCAAGGGAGACTCCACATCCTCTCTGGAAAATCTCTTCCAGTGCTCACAGCAAAGTTTTTCCTCATACTTAGGTAGAAGTTGCTGTGCATCAGTTCCTGCCCTTTCCTCTTGTCCTGTTAATTGGTGCCAGCTCCACGTGCCCCATGTTCTGAGCTGATGCTGGGGTTGGATGTAGAGGAGTCAGGAATTACAGATCAGATGGAAACCTCCAGCTCTAAGAGATGTGGTGGGGTCTGGGGAGCCCCCAACAGAGGCTCCTGCCAGGCTAGGTGGAAGAAACCTCGTCTAGAAGAAGGAAAAAAATGGCCTGAAAAACAATGTGAGCCATCAGAATTTGGGTATTTTGTCAAATAAAATGAATAAACAAATAAACTAGAAGGGAACAGGACCAACTATTGTGACATTGGATAGAAGGACATGAAGAAGAACAGTGTTTACCATAACAACAAATCTTATCATTTCCTGGATCCCTGATGCTCTTGCAACTCCGTGTGATCCTCTAAAGAATCTTGGCTGATTGAGAGAAATTATATCTCTGGCTCCAACACATGACTAAACCCTGAAGCCACCCTCAGAAGAGAGCTCTGGTTCCTGCCATCACCACTTGCCATATGGCTCCTGTTTCTTCCTCCACCTTCTCAGCCTCGTTTACTATGGAAACAAGGCTCATGTGATCCTGCTGCCTTTCTCATCCCTTCACCTCACACACAGCTCCTCAGCCTGCAGCTCTGCCTTGAGCAGAACTGGCAGTGCAAAGCTCAAAGACAACTGGACCCTCACGAGTGTGCTGAGGATGGGCAGCTGGGAGAGGGGCAAGGAGAAATACAAACACATTAATGCCCCTAGAAATGGCAGGCTCTCAGTCTCTGTGGTCGAGATGACCCTGAGGTGTTTCAAAGTCTCTTTTTCCCAGCCCCAAGATTGAAGAAGGAGTCAGGATTCTTCAGCTGTGGTTTTCATGGTTGTTTATTCTCTGTTATCTGTTCCATTCTTTCTCTGACCTGCTGAGATCTGTCCAGCAGGCACAGTCACTGCCCTTGGGGTGGTGTTGGCTTTTTTTACTAAGAACTACTTTATTTACAATAATTTTCCAATACCTATCACCTATCTTAGACAGTCTGTCTCTATTCTAAACCAATCCAGAAGTGCCACCATCACAGCAGAAGATGGAGGCTAAGAAGAAGAAAGAAGAAGGACAAGGCACACACAAATCCCTCTATCTTGGCTTCTGAACCCCTGTTCTAAAACCCCAAAATTCTACTTTTTCACCCTGTGGCAAACTAACTATCATTCTATTTAAACTCTCGTGGCTTGTAAATCTTCACACAAAGTTGGTAATTTTCTACATGGGTTAAAATCAAAGGCACAGGTGTTTTTTACTCCATGCCAGGGTCTCTGAGCCCCCTACCAGGGGCTGGAGCCCTGCAGGGCACCCAGAGGGATTTCCTGGGTTCTGACAGTAGGCAGTAGCTGCAGGTCACAGAATGGTTTGGGTTGGAGGGGACCTTAAATGTTATTCCACCCCCCTGCCATGGGCAGGGAAACTGTTCACTAGACCAGGCTGCTCAGAGCCCCAAGATAAGGGGACAAGAATTTCCACTGTGATCTTCCCAGGCAGGAAATCCAGTCAGCCACTGGACACGCATCTGTAGAAAACAAGGCTTCAGTAATTTGTACTCCTCACAGATCTACTTATGTTTTCTATTCTCCTCCTCTATTTTCTTCTTCTATTAGAACAAAAAAGGCAGGGTCAGCCAGGCAAGACTTCACTATCTCTCTGCAGCACGGCTGTGTTTGCTGCTGGAAATGAAGCTAAAAGCAAAGTTTCAGTAGCCCAGATCAGTGCTGGAGAAGCTGATCAGATCACAGGCTCTCTCTGCTTCTCTACAAGCATAACTGCCAGGGACAATCTGTCCCACAAAAGACAGAGGATGCATCTTTTCTTTGTTAATCTCTTCTTATTCCTGGTGTGAGTGTCTCGGGGGTTTTTTCCTTTTTTTTTTTTTTTTTCCCTTCAGGCATTAGAATTAGATTTCAACAGGAACAATAGCAGCTGCAGTAACATCAGCTCCCTTATCTCCACCAACGGCTCTTTTCTCCTAAATATTTCTCTGTTTGGTGGTTTTTTTGGGTTTGTTTTTTTTTTTTTTTTTTTTTTTGCACCACCTGAAACGATCCAAACCTGACTTGTCCTTAGAAACAGCTAAAGGAAAAAGGATTAAGGAATATTGTTAAAATTATAACCTTACTTCCTACCTAACATCTTCCATTTTATAACTACTTTTTCTTTTTCCTATATCTGTAATGACAGGTTATAAGATCCTTAAGGCTGATTGTTGCCATGGGATTAAGGAGCCTGGGGTCTATTAATTTAAATCCCAAATGTTTGTGTAACTAGTTATATATATATATTATTTTATATATATATCTATATATATATATAGATATATAGATATGCATATATAGATATATATATATATCTATATATAGATATATTTCTGTGCATATATCATGAGGGTCATGCTGACATCCTTATTTCAGCCCTCTTTTCAAGGAAAATAATTGGGCCACTCCCAATGACTGCCGATTCAACTGGAATTCAAAGATGGAATTTCTGTCTGTTAGCCTGTGTCAAGAAGGTTTGCATTCTAGATCCTAAAAAATTAAAATCAGAAGAAATGAGAACACAGAATGTCTCATGATGAAGTCAGACTTCTCCTTATTTGGGACTGATTTAAAGTAATTTTTCATCGCTGAGGATTTGCATTATTTCTTTCCATGGGGAGTGGTGTAAGGTGGAGCAAGGCCTACCTTTGGGAATAGCTCTGGAATTCCAGCAGCCTTTCCTTCTTCCTCTCAGTGCTTTCAAACCTTTTTAAACTATGACCAACTCTGAACCTATTTATCTTCATTTCATTTTCTCAATTTCTCCTTCTGCTTTTCAAGGTGTGTCTTGATATGTTGGCTGGCCAATGATCTGCTGAGACTTATAGGATAAATAAATTTGCTAAAAACCACCTACCTCTGTAGATTTACTCTGCGCAACAACAAGTGACGTAAAATGAAATTGCTTTTACGTAAAGAACGAAAATTTGAATATCTTATACTGGGGAAATGGGCATACCAGGAATATAAAGACACCTGGAAGTACAAAATACTGTCACAACAAATCTTTATTTGATTTGGAAGTGCTGGGCTGGAAGCTTATTTTAAATTAGAGCTCCTGGGGAAAAGGGGTGACTTGTTTGGTTTTAATGTTCTGCAATAGTTCAGCCTTTGCCATTTCAGAAAAAAAAATCACAGATATCTGAAATATTTCACATGAATTGCATGTACCCTCTATGCAAACCAGGTAAAAAAAAACAATTGTAATTAACTCTGCCCTTGTAAATAACTCATAAAAATGAAGTTAAACATGTAGCTGTCAACAAGTGCATAACCATGAACCAGGGAGTGCAATCATTCATTTACAAAAGTATAGAAATGTCAGCCAGGAAAAGTAAGTCACTGCTGTTGGCACAATAAAGGACATTAGAATCAAGCAATGCTGGACTTTGTAACACTGAAAAACTTCACTGCAAAGCCCCAGTGTGAAGGGGTGAGAAGAGTCAACAACCATGGGCTGAGCTCCCAGTGCTCCCAGTGCTCCCAGAGCATCCCTGCCCCACAGGGGCTTGTTCTACAAAGGTATCAAACCATTAACCCCAGTTTAAACCAGACCACAGGTGGAAATCCAGCCAGGATCCTCCACAACAAACCTCCCCTGTGTGAATATTGAAGCATGGGGGAAGATGACTGCACACACACAGGCTCTGAATAAGTGAGCACCACCTTGGAGAGAGCTTTTGATAAAAGGAAATGCTCAGTTCTAAGAGCTCTCAAGTCAAGGCAGAGACAAGTTACATTAATTTCTGCTCCTTGCCTTCATTGCTTTAAATGGGAGGAAAGAGCTGAACAGGAAGGCTTCATTCTCTTGAGACTCCATAATTTGCTTGATGAATGCTTTAAAAAGAGATGGGCTGGGAGAGAAGATCATTGAATTTAAGCAAAATGTAGTATTCACTTCACTTCTGGTATCAAGAGGCAAGGCAGATGATTCACAGGTGAGAAAGGAGCTCGGTGTAAAGGTGGGAAGCTGGAATAAAAACGAGGAAATGTTTTGTGAAGAACGTGGTCCTCAGTGGGGGAAGAATGCTGCCTGTCCTGGGAGAGCAAGAGAGAATTCCAGAATTGGTCATTGTCTATCAATTGCATCAGATGATTAAGGCAAATAATCTTATTCATGAAAAGGTCATGAAATCCACCTCATTTGGTGCCTTTGGATGCAGAGACTGACACACAATTTGTGGTTCCTCCCTTTTCTTCTTGTATTAAGGTTTAGTTCCTCAGTCAGTCCCTCTCTTTTACCTGAAAATTTCTAAATTTTGTGCACTAGCTCCCAGCCTAATGAAATTTTTGCCACCCAGTGTTCAGCACTGTGTTGCTGTGAGGGTAATAGACTACAGCAGTCACCCATGGCAGAAATCTTTGCAACTCCTGTTTTGAAATTACTGCTGAACCTTTCTTTCCCCCTTTAGTTCTGTTTTTAATCAAGCCTGAAATTTTCTTCCTTTAAAGAAACCTTTAAAATCTTCTCATTTTCTCTGGATAATACCTCTCTGAACTACATTGTTATACTCTAAGAAAAGGACTATTTTCTGTCACTTGGAAACCCACGCCTCATTTTGAACTGAAATAAACCCACTAATAAAATTAATCAGAAGCACTATTCCTCTGGAGAGAACCAGGGACAATATGATGGGTTATAAACTGAACCACAGGTTTCCAATAATGCAGCACAGTCAATACCAAGGAACAAGACCTCCATAAGCTGGGACATATCATACCTCAACAGAAGGTCGTGAAATTATTGCAGGAAAACAGCACAGATGAAGGACAGGGAAGGAAAAAAAAAAAGAAGGCCAGATAATAAGTTGTAAGCACATTGAAATTCCTGCAGAAGATCTGCAAGGCTCCTCAAGTCCTTGTCTATTGTTCAAGAGAGAAACTTCAGTTTTTAAAGGGGCTAAAATTTCTATTGTGTGCACATCCTTTTAGGGCATCCTGCTCACAATGCCTTGTTTCCAGGAGAATAAACCAAACACATATCCTGTTAGAGCTGATTATTTAACAGCACTGAAATTCAGGCTGAAGTGCTGAGAGCACAACTAACAAGACACCTAAATTACCGTCCCTGAACGAAAATTGTGGTATCACTTCTGTCTGAGGCTCCTTTCAAGCTTTTCTATAAAATAGAGATAGTTATGGCAATTTCCTAAGCGTGCTCAGAGGGTCAGGTAGTGTCAGCAAGGTATTTTAGATTTGTGAAACACTATCTGTGCCAAAAGTTAATGTCAGATGCCTGCAATGAAAGTGCAGGGCATGGCTAATGGAAGGAATATTAGACAACAGACAGCAGACTTTGTTTTAAAAATTTTATGACTGAGAGATGAACTGACAGAAGCTGACAGTGATGAAAAAAAGGTGCTGCTCTGGAAACTGGCCAGGTTTTCTGAAGCTGCTATCAACAGAAAGGTAGCAGATGCAGTATTTCAGTAACAGGCCATGAGAAAACACAGCCCCTGCTTGCACTGACACACCAACACTTGGTTAACCTCACCCAGAACACTGCAAATTACTCAATATTACTCACCTACAGAAAGAGGCCTAATTTAGGATCACAATAAACCAAAGTTCACGAGGCAACTAATATCAGTTTCTGCTATGGATTCCACACAGCTGTGGTAGATTTTTATTTGTGTGTGAAGTTAACCAAGCCATAAACAAACCATGATGCTGTAACAAGCCTGACAGTGTTCGTGCTGTTGGGAACCCTTTGTAAATTTATGACACATGCCATAATAAAGAAAAAAAAAGCAGCAGAACTCTTGATTTCCTATTCCACAGGGTTGTTTCCTTCTGCTTTTTGTGACTGAGGAGTTGAATAAAACCCAGTCCTCTGGCACCCCAGCAGCTTGGAGTCCATCCAGGAGGGGCACGTTCATGATGTCCAGGGTGATGTGATTTACCTCACACCACAAAAGTCTTACAAGTTCTCTCACTCAGTGTTTCCCCAGGTGAGCAGTGCTGTAGGAGTGCCAAGCACTGAGTGGTTCAGGGCTGAGACCTGGAAGGCACTGTAAGAAACTTCCTTTTTATAATCCAACACCTCCTTTGCTTGCCAGACATAAGAAAGAAAAGGACTCTGCTCTTTGTTGGGGGCCTCTTGACACTGATGCTTTAGTGATGGCTGATTTTACTGCTTATTTTAACTTTCCAATGATGTCTCCTTTTTCTGGGCGCCCAGACCCTCTCTAGCACAGCCTAAACCATGTGAGTACTTGAATTTTCCTTCCTTCATCTTTTCTTCTGCTGGTTGGTGGCCATTTGCTGCACATTTCTTTGGTCTTTTGCTGCATGTCCCAAGCCCTGTTTTTCCTTCAGTCCCCAGATGCCACCTTTACATGGTTATGTTCTCACAACCTAAACACTGGGCAAAATCTTCAGGGGTATAGATGTTTTACTATTATTTTCTGTGTTATTTTCAAAAGCCTTGACAAAAGCTTGAAAATTTGGACCAGACAATAAAAATAATCTTCTTTTTTTAATAGAGTCAAGGCTGGGAAGGAGAACAGACTCAAAAGTTCAGCTTTCCTGTGGAATGGAGAAGACAGAAAAGCAAGTTGTGCATTAAAAAGGACCTGATTTACCTCTAGGACAATCCTAAGAGGATGGCTATTGAAATAGCTGCATATTCAGAATGGAAATATTTGTGTAGATATTTTAACCTTGTTTGTAAAATATGACACAAACTTTAGTGATTAACAGAACAGAACCACTGATTTCAAGGCCAGGTTGGACAGAGCTTGGAGAAAGCTGCACTGGTGAAAAGTCTCTCTGGCCATGGCAGATATTTGGAATGAGATGGTCTTTAAGGTTCCTTCCAATCCAAACTATTCTGGGATTTTTACTTTTCAGTGAATTCCTTTATCTGGGCACTCAGACTGTTTTCATAACAGCCTCAACCATAATAATTTTCCTTTCTTCCTCTTTCTTTCAGCTGGTTGGTGGCATCTGCTATGTGTTTCTTTGAAATTTTGTTCTCCACCCCAACTTCTTCCCCCAGCTGGACAAAGACACAGACTTGTGTCTACTTGATTCCAGATAATTCATTTCAACAACCTCAGCATGTTTATCTGACTTCCCTGGTCTCCTTTGGTGGATCTGGGAGCACAACATCCTGCTGGGATATTGGAATGCTGGGAATGTCCTGGACTCTTTTAGAATATTCCCTGTACATCTCCTTTGATGGGCAGCACAAACTCTTGTCGTGTTCCTCAGGGCCAGGCCCCAATCTCAGATACCAGGAGGTGTTTGCCTCCCCACAGAGCCACTCATGTTGAACTCTCTGCCATAGCAACTCAGCCAACAAACAGACAATAAACTGCTTTTTTTTTCTAAGCAGGATCCTAGAATTCAAACACAATGACTAAAAAACTGCAGAGATTTCAGTGTTGCCACTTCTCTGAGTGCATTAAAACACTTCAGTCTGGTGTATTTCTTTATAGCTGAGCTCTTGCAGGGAAAAGATTAAGTTGAAAAATCCTTAAATCTTTCTCTTTTTTTTTTAATCTTGGTATTTATGTGGAAAAATGCAAAAGAATATAAGCTGCAGTTATACATAGCAGTATTTTTTTTAATCTACAAATAGCTAAGAAAGAGAAAGATAAGGAAAGAAAATTAAGGCCTTAGTGAAATACTGGATTGTATTTAATGTTAGCAGGAATTTGTGCACTTTTTGCATTCTGGTTTTTATTAATTAATAACATAAAAGCATTCTGGGTTTTATTATTTTGTAAGGTTCCATCACATGTTGGGGATTACTTCTAATTTATTAGCACATATAAATATCTCCCTCAAAATAATGGCCAAGGCAAAGGAGGACAATGGGATGGGTTGGGGTTTTGGGGTTTTTAAAGCTTTGGACAGCAGAAGTGAGGAAGTCCAGGAGAGAATGGCAGATAAGGTGCTGCACATCCCTTCAACCAGAGCAAACCTCTCAATTCCATCATGGGAGGGTTTGGCCAACACTGAACACTGAAACCATGGCTTGCCTGGCTTATGTTGGTTTCTTGATTTGCTTGTGAAGAGCTCTTTGTTGAGGTGCCTAAATAAGATAAAGATCAAGAAAATAGAAAACTGCTTTCCACGTGGTGTTGCCCTCAGTGGGATGGTGTCACCCTGTTCTTCTAAGTTCTTCTAAGCCTTCTGACATTTAAATTTCTGTAATGGAGTTTCTCACGCACTTTTCATGTAAATAATGGTTGTTTTGCATTGCTTCCTGGAGGAAGAGAAAATTAATAGACTGTTAGTTTGACCAATGTAGCTGTAGAAGTGGCAGTTTCATCCCCCAATCTATGGTCACTTTTGAAGATTGTTCCAGATTGCAAAGCAAGATGTATTCTATCACCATCTGTATGGCAGTTGTCTTTTGTCAAGTGGGCAGTTTGCCTTATCTCTTCCACAATCACTCCTCCCTCGGGAGGGGACATTGCTGACAACAGCCATTGAATGTCCCTGCATGGCTGATAAGAACTACAGCATCCCACTGGGAGATGTGAGCCCAGAGGGAGGAGCCAAGCATTGCTACCTGGATAGAATCTGGAGATTGTGGAACACCAGCACAGCTTCTGCACTGGATTGCCCAGAGGAACAGCAGCTGCCTCTTGCCCTGGATCTCCAGAGGAAGATGCACCTTTCTCCAGGATCCCTGCTCCAGCAGAACCAGCCCTGACCCTGCAGGAGGGCTGAGCCACAATTCCAATGGCACTGCTGCCAACAGCCTGACCCACAGGGTGTCAGGCTGGGTTCTGACTCTGGCAGTGTTGTTCTAGTGCACTGCATTGTTTATTTTATCCTTTTATTTTCTTCATTAATAAAGAACTGTTATTTCCTGCTCCCATAATTTTTGTTGCCTGAGAGCCCCTTAATTTAAAATTTGTAGCAATTCGATGTGGGGGGGGAGATTAATTTTCTCCATTTCAGGGGAGGCTCCAGCCTTCCTTAGCAGGTACCTGTCTTTCCAAACCAAGAGAAAAGTCTATAAATATCAGAGTTCAAAAATTAACTATGTTCTTTTTACCTTAGACATTCCAGCTTGTGCGTATCATTCATTTATGTCCTATTGCAACAGGCTGGTGCCAGACTGTCACTTTCTGTCCTGTGAGTCATGCACTGGCCCAGGTTGGAGGTGACATTGCTGATGATCCCAAAAGCTCTCCCCAAGGGCAGCCAGGCTTTAACTCTGACTTCAGGCCATTGTCTCCCCCTTCTTCATTTCCTGCTTGGTTTTAGTGCTGTGGAAACTTTGCTACACTGGCCAGAGCCACAGGATCAATAAAGCAGAGGAGAAAAGAGCCTCATTCCCACCTGCCTCGTCCATCACTGGCAAACCTGGCAGCTCAGTTCTGCTGCCCGAATCCCATTTTTTCACTTGACAGAAAACCTCTCTTGGAGAGCGCTGGGGGAGAGACCTAAAACCTTCCATACATTAAGGGAAGTGAATTGATACCCTGTCAGATGATGAGAATCTCTCTTCATCTGCTGAGAGTTAATGATGATTTATTAGGCAGAACAGGCAGGTCCCAGGACATATTTGCAAGGACTTGTCAATCAGAAAAAAATTCCCCCAGAGATTTGGACTAAGCTTATTTCATACTTTTTACTTAGAAGACATGAGAGGACAGTGAGATTCAGCTTTAAGTAGTTCTCAGGTAACATGGAGCTTTAGAAAGATAAAAGGCTAGATGAAAAAAGACCTCTTAAGACCTCAGTACAATCCCATGTCATCCCAGAAATGGCACTAAGGAAACATGTATAAGTGAATAGGATTTGGGGGGGTGGTAAAATAAACATGACAGCTTGTAGGGAAGATTCCCAATGAAAAAGAATGTCTGAAATTAAATCAATGCCAGACATACTGCTTTAGATCTCAATACAAAACCCACCAAAACACCTTCAAATAACTGAACCTGGGATCTCAATGTGTAAATTTCTGACACTCACAGATCAGATTCAGGGACCTGTTGATCTATCAGGGTAGGACTCTTTGCCCAAAAGTAAATGTCTCCATTTCTGTGATCCACCTTGAAGTCAAGGGAAAGAAATACTTTTGGGATGCTAACACAGCAGAGAGGTGAATCAGCCTGGAAAAGCACCCACTCCTCCCTAGGGAACCAGGGCTCACTCAGTCCAGGAAGATGCAAAAGGACTCTGAAGCTCAGAGGGAGGAATTCCCCCAAATGACCAGTGCCACTCCTTGTGGGCCATGGGGATCTGAACAGGAGCTGGGACAAGCTCACAAGCCTCCCTGAGTTCTAAAACTCTCTCATCTGTCCTTTCCTCTTTCTAGAGCCATGTTCAAGGGAGGCTGGAAGGCAGAGGAGCAGCACCAGAGCCATCCTCGTGTAAGACAGGGTGTGCAGGAAGCAGGGGCTGTCTGTGCTTCAGGATGTGCATGAGACACAGCAAAACCATCACAGCAAAACCACCACAACAAAACAAAACCATCCACACCCAGACTGTGACCAGAGAGCACATGCAGCAAGGACATTCTCCTCTGACTGTCCAGACTGAGAGTTAAGAGGCCCAACAGACAAAAGCGAATGGGAAATGCTTCCCACACCCTTCCCACCCCTCTGAAAGCCCAGTTCTCACACTTATGGTGACCCATGGCTATCCACCCAGAGGGAGGTGGCAGAAGGGTGGACAGAGCCCTGCAGCAGCAGTGTTTAAAGCTCTCAGCTAAGAGATGAAAGCAGCAGATATTTAACCTGGACAGGGGTTCTGGACACCTCCAGCTCTCTGACCACGGGAAGGTGCTTGTGCCCTGCTCCCTTGAGACCCTCCTCCAGCTCTCACCTATCCCCTCCTTTGGAACAAGCCTTGCAGACAGTGAGCTAGTGGCTCCTCAGGGTGTGGGAGAGCAGCTTTAATCACCTTTGAAAAATCCTTATATTTTCTCATGACAACAACCTGTGCAAAAGCAGAGCTCTGGCTGCAGCATCCCTGTTTGCTGAGATTTATAGCAGAGCAGCAGGAACCTGCTCCAGGCTGCTGCAAGGCCTCTCTCACACCTTGCTTTCAGCTTAGAAACACAGAGCAGTGTTTGATTTATAAATGTAAGGTTTCTCTTTCTACTCTTCTAAAATGAAAATGAAGAATTTCCCAGAAGCAGGCCAACATAGGCAAGCCTTTTTTCACTCTGGAAGATGGAAGAGGTGAGCCCTACAATGGTAAGAGACACAGACTGTGGGATTTGAAGTGAATAGAGAAAAGCAGGGTGTCCTACCAAAGGGACTGTGTGTGTTCTGCACTCTGCAACCACCCAAGGTCTCTCTCAGCAGTGAGACAAGATCCAGCTCCCACAACAGCCCAAGCCATGAGAGAAAACTGCCTGACATCAGTTTGGTTTTCCTTCAGGACTGTGTGTTCCCTCAGAGCCATCTCCCCAGAGAGCCCTGCAGTGACAGAAAATGTGATTTTCCCTGCACCCATGGGGAGCTCAACCCTCCCTCTGCAAGCCAGAGCTCAGCACTCCCCATCATGGGTGTCATGGGTGTCTCTGCAAACCAGAGCTCAGCACACCCCATTATGGGTGTCATGGATGTCATGGATGTCATGGATGTCTGTGCAAACCAGAGCTCAGATCTGCCCATCATGGGTGTCATGGGTGTCTCTGCAAACCAGAGCTCAGTACACCCCATTATGGGAAGTTATGTCAACCCCAAACACTTTTTTGTTGGGTTTTGGTCAGGTGCCAACCACATCAAAAATGGAAAAGAGTTCATTCATACTCAAACCCCAGTCTTGGTATGTCCACACTATACTACAAGATAATTAAAAAAATCTGGAAAAACAGTAAAGGATGAAAAAAAGATCTGCCCTTTCCTCCATGGTTTGATGAACAGATGGGTTCTGCTGTATATCTCTCTCCTCTAACTGGATTTACTTGTGCAACCTGAACATTTTTGTGTCTGCAATAGAGATTTTCTTCTGTCCTTGCTCCCTGCAGTTCCCCAGCCCATTTCTCATTGTCATTTGAGCAGAACTAAACTTCCATGGAAAGTTTATCATCACAGAAAGTAAAAGGCAGGGAGGAGAAACACCCACTGTAAAGACTAATGGCTCAGCTGATTGATGCCAGAATGCAGCATCAGCTTAGTTTGGTTGCTTCAGCAGTTGCTGTCACTGGGCAGAAAGTTCCCCCACTCCAAAAAGTTATTTTATAAATGCACTCTCCTTCCAGCCTCCCATCAGTGGGCATTAAGGGGGATCTTTTGGGAGTGCTTGTCCTATAATGTTAAAATATGAAAGCAATCTGTTCACATCTGTCTAATCTGTAACAAAAGGCGAAACTGAGCTCCAGGAAAACAACTCTCCTCACCCCTGGGCTGCAGCTCCTTGCCCACATTGCCTGCAGTTAATGTTGATTATCACCTTGCTCCTCACCACGCTGTGGGTAACAGCACATTGTAGAGAGATCCTCACTGAGCTCCAGCATTTCTATAGACCCCAAGGACCTGTTTAAAGGGAAATCTATAGGGGGGAAATCCCACTGCAGCCAGTCTCTGATGTGGGGATGAACCCAGGATGTGCAGGAGAGGGAATTGCAAGGGAGCAGCAGCACAAGAGCTGAACCACAAGGAATGACATGACCATCTATAGGTAACAACTTATGAGCCATAGACTCTGCTCCCTTATGTTTAATCACTTCTAGGGAAGATAAATCAGTCCCTCTGATACACAGAATTACACAGGATAATCCTTCCAAAGGAGGAGAACACCACTGTGCTTTAAAACTTTGCAGGACTTTCCATAGAGAAGGTCCTGCCTCTGACCCAGGTGTAATAAACAGCTTCCTTCTGGCCTGGATGGATCTTTGTAATCTACACTACTTTGTGCTTCATGCTTTCGTTGTTTTTATTTTAGATTTGGTGCACATTACAAACACCTTGCCAAGAAGGGGAGTGTGAGCACTGGGATTTAACACCTTGGTGCTCCTGCAGCTCTGCTGTAGGGACAGAGTCAGGTATTGTGCAGCACATTTGCTTTTCTCTCCCTTTTTTTTTTTTTTTTTTTGTTTAAATTAAACTCTTTGTATAAATAGTCATTCTGTCTGATTATATAATCTCCCACATTTAGATCGTCTGTGTTGCAACCATGGCAACTCCCAGAGCTGAGCACATTCGGTTCAAATTTCTTTCTAAATTTGCTGATGAGGGTGAAGAAACAGCTTTGGAAACCCTTCTCAGACAACCTACATTTGTTCTTTGCTTGCGAAGCTCAGTCCAGCTTGGACTGATAGGAACCAGCACCCCAAAAAAAGTTAAAAACAAATGTCCATCCCCTTCCAGCTCAAATGATTGACTCTCTGGTACTAGCTATGGATAAGAGCAACATCATCAAGGAAAATAAATATCTAAAGTTTGTTTAATTACAATTAAGCAGGAGGATTGATCAGTGGTAGAGCAAGAGAAGGAAATCTCCCATGCACAGAGCAGGCAGCACCCACGGTAGCTGGGCAGATTTCCTTGCCTTGCCTCTCCAGTGAACTTCAGCTGTCATTTGAAAACCAATACTGAAGATAAAAGATTCCAAAATTATCTTCTAGTGTGGCTAATAAGCCATCTGAGAGTGATGTTACCTGTCTGGAATCCTGATATTGGCTCCTAATTTTTTCACAGCAGAATGTGGCTCAGTGGTTGGGGGAAGTGGAGCAGCTCAGCCATGGAATTCTGGAGCCTTTGGTCACACTGAAATAATTCCAGATTATAGTCTGATACTGAAAACCCACCTAAGCCTGCCAGCCCCCACTTCTTCCCATCCTCTCATAGATTTGCTAAGGGAAAGTAAAGCAAGGCCCCACACTGTGCAAAGCAAGAAAAGCAGATGCAGATTTTAAATAACAAATTAGGGGAAAAAAAGTGCAATTAGGTAACTTTTCTAATCAACCATTGTGATCACCTACTGTATTTTGCTATTTATATCAGAATTCTTGGTATTGCCTTCAAAGGGGTGAATCAGTACAATCAGGTCTTTGTTTTCTTTATGGCATAAATACCCCAGATGAGACACAGAGTCAGATTTTCAAGTAACGTGACTGAAAAGGCTCAATACTGATCACAGCTGCCAAAACGTGCCATAAGCAACAATGAAATGCAGTGATTTTGCACTTGAAGCACTTCCAAATTTACTGGGACTGCAATCCTACTGTATTAGGTACTGGATAAATCCTGTGGTCAAATTGGAGAATTTATGCAAGAAGTTAAATTTTGCATATGCCATTGCCCATCTGTTTTGCAGATTTGGCTTCTTCTGTAGCAGCCCAGGCTGGTGGACAGTGCCAGATTTGGCCTGAGGGACTGCAGAGTGGTTTGGGTCTGCTTATAAAGCTACCTCACATCCTAGAGATTGTTATCCTTACACAAATGTGACAAGACCTGTAATCCAATTGAGGGAACAGAAAAATATTCCTTCATACTCTGTTGAAATCTTCACGGCAACAAATAAAAGCAAAGGTTTCACACTTAGTGCGGGTGCTTTAGAGCTGGTACAGAATTTAATCTCTTGCTTTGCCTGGATATTTACAACAATGAAAGGCCCAGCCATGCACAGACAATTCATGCTACAATTACACTTACAAAAGCAAGTGGCAATCAATAGCTCGTGTAGACACTGATTTTGATTATACTTAATCGATGGTGATTATAATAACTTACTTATATCAATTAATTCCCTTCCATTTACATCTTAATTGCTATACCAAAGAGTCCTAGAAGCTGTACAGCAAGGTCTCCTATATTTTTTTCCTGAGGTTGTCATGAGCTTTGACACCATCAAGTGCTGGTTTGATGCTGCAGACTGGAGGGAGAACAGAGATTAAATGCAATAATTAATTACGTACATTTGAAACTGAATAGGGGAAACAAGACAAACAGGTTGCCAAATTTATGCATTAACAGCAACTTGTTGCATTAATTTGGTTTTTCAATGATGATTTCTAATTCCTGTTTCATTATGTGAGGAGAAGGAATACATTTAGCCAAATACTTTTGTGGAGATGCTGGACTCATTTTAAATGTTTCTATTCTCCTACCTGTAGACAATGGATCTCTTTGTTATCTCCTTCCTTGCCTGATAATCCCATGGAAAACTGAATAAACTCAGACACTCCAGGGAATAACAGTAGCAGAATCAGCCTGGAAGATTCACAACCCACTGGGACTTGGCACAAGATGGGGAAGGTGTTTAAATAAGCAAATAAAAAGCCACCTGAGCCTCCTCTGCAGGATAATGTGGCAGGAACCTCTCTGGGAGCCGAGCAAACAAATGAATTAATAGGAGTCGTAGCCTCTCGTTGGGTATTATTAATTTTTCTTTATTAGGTTGCTCCCTGGAAACCTGGGTAAACTTTGGCTGTGACTTTCTTTTTGATCTTCTGTGCCCAAATCGCCCTCTTTAATGTAATCCTGGAACCTTTTCAAGAAGTCTGTATTCACAGGCCACTCTGTGCTTATTTCCATTTGAAAGGGCAGCTGGTGCAAGTCCTGGCTGGAGCAGCTCCGTGGGGTGGCCATGGCTGGTTGGAGTTTCGGTCATGAAAAGGGAAAAAGGGAAGAGGTGGGAAGGCTGGTTCAAACTGAAAACGCATTCCAGGTATCCAGGCCCGTGGGTTAGGGAGAGGAGGGAAGAGAAAACCTCCTCCATGCCCAGCTGAGCCCGCTGGCACTGCCCAGCCCTGCCCGGTGTGCCACAGCTCACAGGGAGACACCTCTACCCCTGCCCTGCAGCTCTGCTCTGCTGCTCCGAAATTAGGAAGCAAATCCTGCAGAGTCCGGGGATATTTGCTGCTAATGTGTCTAGCAGAAATTAAACAACATAAAGTCATTTTGCCCTCTTGCTGACGGTGTTTTCTGGCCATTTTTTGTCCTCCCTGTACCCTGCATGTTAAGTACTTGCTAGTCACAAACTGATGGAGGGGGGTTTAAAAGAAATAATAGCAATGTCTGCTTGCAAGTGCTCTGGATGTAGATCCAAAGCATTTGTTTAACCAAGACACAGCCCTATTTTAAACTTTTTAACAAATACAATCTCTCTGGGTTAATTTCTATCATTTACATTGCCCCACTAGTCTGATACATTCCCTTTCTTGGAGAAATTTAATTATAAGATAGCATTTAAATGGTGGTTTTGATATTTGTGAGACTTCTTCCACTTTTTGTTACTACACACACCCCTCACTATGCAGCAGGAGTGCCTTTATAGGGCAGGGCTCTGTGAATGAGGTGCCTTGTCCAGTGCATCATCACCTGGTGTATGAGGTAAATAGACAGGCAAGTAACAGGTGTGAGTATCCAGACCTAATGCAGTCTTTTGGCAAAATCTGTATTTTTCCATACGTGTGTGTCTCAGGTTTCAATGTAAGATGTAACCAAGAGTATGTATTCTGTCACCACCTTCACAAGCTGTTAAAAACAGCAGGGGCAGTGTTCTTTATCTCTTCCATGACTCATCCCTGATAACTCCCCCTGGGGATCTCTGCTGTCCATGGGCACTGAGTGTCCCTGCAGGGCTGATCCAATTCCAGCATCCCTTGGGGAGATGCTGTGCCCAGGGCAGGAGCCAAGCATTCCTACCTGGATCCAACCTGAGGTTGGGAACATCCCAGCAGCCTTTTCCCACTGCATTCCCAGAGGGCAAGAGCCACATAACCACTCTTCAGAAGAAGACCCAACCCTTCTACAGGATCACTGCTTCATCAGAACCACATCTATCACTCCAACAGGGCTGCAGCCACCATTTAATGGGACTGCTGCCACCACCCTGACCAACAGAGTGCCAGGTTGTATCCTGACTCTGTCAGTTTAAGCCAGTATTTTCTGCCTTTACTTTAATTTTCCTATTAAATTGTAGTTCTGACTTGGAATCTCTCACTGGTTTGCTTTCAAGCTAGTCCCACATGTCAGAGCAATCTCATGATTAGCTGCAGAAGAACACACTCATGAGAGTCCCTCAGGAAGCTGCCCTGCACTTCACCAGAAGCCAGCTCACTTCTCTCAAAACCTTCACCAGGAAGGAATATTTCACTGTGAAATATTTCAGTGGTGCTGCTTTAGATTGTCTCAGCCATGCTGGCCAAGATCCTGGAGTGAACACAGCCCAGATAGAGTCTGAGGGCAAGCTGCTCCTGAGCAGGCAGAGGAGAGGATGCTGCAGGGCTTGGGTGCTGAATTGTCTCAGTACCCTCACAAAGTCAACACAGCACCAAATTCCAGCTGTAAACAAATTATAAAATACAGTATAAAAAAAAAAAAAACAAAAAAACAAAAAAACAGTGGCTGTTGCCATCAGGAGCTGAACATTTTCTGTTGAAATCAGTGTGGTAGAGAAAATACTGGACTATTCCCAGAGTTTCTCGCTCTGAAAGCAGGAACGGAAAGAACAAGTACAATTACTATGGTAATTTCCTATTTTCTAACTACACAGAGGCCATTTGGCTATCCTGGTATCATAATAGTTGGTAATTTTTGAGTTTTTAATAGCTACTATAAGGTTGGGCCAATAGTGCTGCCAAAATCAGCAGGCAAAGACCGGAGCTGTTTGGACATTCACTGCCATTATGAGAGGACCTTACAAAAGGAATTGGTTTATGTAACTCATATTTCATGAAAGCAAATGAAATCTCAAACGTCCTATAATTACAATAATTATTTCTGCTTGATGTTTAATTACTCTCTCTAATGATCCAGCAGCACTGTAACAGACAGGTAAAGCTCGGATGAAATTCCTTCTCGTGTAATTTGCTTTCTAAAAGAGGACAGAGGTTTTGGTGTTTGTGGCAGCAGTTAATTAAGAAATGTCACAATTTTCACGAATTGCAAAATGTGATTTGTTGTGGCTATCCTGCTTCTGCAAATCACTGCTCATGTCACAGAAACGTGGCTTGGGCTGTGCACCAAACTCTTGCTCCTTGAAGTTTTCCTGTCAATGTTGAGTAAAGCACAAGGAAATGATCACTGCTGTGGTAGGTGATTATAATGAGAGATCTGGGGGGAAAGGAACAGTCCATTAAGATCACCTGGAGACAGCATTTAAAGCAATTTGTATGAATATGTGAAACTGATTTAAATGAAGCAAAATACAATGTTTTGATTTTGGGTACTTTAAAAGGTGAAGGGAAAATAGAAGGAGAGTGGTGGAGCTAGAAAAGGACCTTGCCACCATTTACAAAGCAGGAGGGAAAGTAGAATGCAATTTTCCTGGTCTTGCATACCAAATGTTAAAAGCCTCGTCCAAAATTACAGAATTTCAGGCTCAAATCCTCCTTTGCAGCGATTTCAGGCAGCAATTTTACCCAAATAATCCTGCTTTTTATGAAAGCATCCCAGTCATGAGACTGACAAAGCCTCTGCCACAGTTCTGTGCCTCTCACCATCCTTGGCTCCAGCCTGGGGGCTGGGCACTCATGTACAGAAAGTGCATTTTGGTTCAAATCAATGTTCAAATAAAGAACATCTAACTCAGCTTTTATCCTCCGGGCCAAACAGCCCAGTCATGGTCACAACCTCACCCTATGATCCAGGCCAGGCTAGATAAGAATTCCCTGATGCTTCCATCAAAGTAAAGCTTAGATGGTGTCACCACACCCTCCTGTTTTGGTGTGGGAGCCAGGATTGTTTTTAACTGCATAAAATCCTTATCCCAGGCAGCTCAGAATGTGCACAAGCAAGATTCCTAGAGCAAAAACAGACACTGGAGAACCACAGACACTCATTTGTTGGGATCCTGATTCCCAGATTCAGAAATGAACCACGGAAACAAAGAATCCCCAATCATTTGGATTGAAAAGGACTTTAAAGACCACCTTGTTCCACCCCCCTGCCAGGGGCAGGGATGCCTTTCACTAGCCCAGGTTGCTCCAAGCCCTGTCCAACCTGGCCTGGAACAATTCCAGGGGTGAGAGAGAAACAAAGCACAGGAATTCTTGAGTCAGAGATCGGGAAGGTCAAGTGTCAGAGGAAGCAACAGCTGATGTAGAGCATTCCTCAAATTCTCTGTTCCAGTTCTGGGGGCAGCACTGAGGTTCAGGCTCGTTAGCACTTTGTGATGAGTCTGGTGATAATGGCAGGAGGTCACATCCTTCAGCCTGAGGAAAAGATGAAATATGATCTGTGTGTCTATCTTTCAAAAACCTGTCCTGAAGCCCAAGGAGCTGGGGAAGAACCACACAGCCAACATGAGCAGCAAAGACACCCTCCCTGAGCTCCAGCACCTGAGAAACTGTTGCTTAAGAAAAATAAATAGACTTTGTTGAAGACCTGCTGTTCTGTTCCCCAGGCCTGGGAGGAAACAACCTGTTTGTTCAGAATTCATCCCTGCAGCTGGCTGGTATTTTAGCAATACAAGACTCTAATTTCAATACCATCAGAATTCTCCCAGGCTGCAGGTGAATCGAAGTTGCAGAAAGGGAGCCAGGTTTCATTTTGCTTTGAAGTATCAAAACTGCTGACAATTAAACTTAATTGTATGAATAAGCTCCTTAACAGAATGCACTGCTGGGCTTTCATCCAGCTGAGTGCTGGCAGGAAAAGGGAAATCTATATGCAAGGAGCCTGCCAACGTCCCACAACCTGGGAGAGCAGGGCTTTATCACTCTTTAATAGAAACATATAAGGACCCTGATCTCCCTGCCTTTCCAAGAAAACCTCATTTGTCTCTTCCGTGAAGTGTTGTATTAATAGTGTTCATCCTCAACAACCTGCTTCTCCCTTGCCACATTTTCTTGCTGTTAAATTTCCAGCAAAAGCATTAAATCTTTACATAAGGTGTAATTATTGGCTTTGGCTCTACCTGCGCTAACAACAAGCGTGAAAACTCCGAACAAAAAAAAGGCCAAGTATAATTTTTTTTTTTCTGGAAATATCCTTTCTGAAATATTAATGTTTGTTCCCTCTAGGGTAGCACCTTTATTTGCTGTTTCTAATGCAACCAGTTTGTTACTGTACCTGCCTCTGCAATGAGGCCTGCAGTGAGCAAATATGTTCCTGGGGCCCAGGGGTCAGTTCTTTCCTATTTCATTTCTCTTTGGTTTAATTTTAATTTATTTTCCCTTACTCTAACACTTATGGAGATCTGAAGGCAACTATTCTGGTTGAATAAATCTAAATACCATTACCTGTAGTTGGATATAGCCTCAGCAGGGACTTCTATAACATTGCAAACCCACCTATTTTCATTTTCACACAAAGCAGGTTTAAGGAAGAGGCAGCTGACCAACACTGCTCTGTGAAACTCAGAATTTTTGATCCATGAATCAACAGATTTTGTCTCCATGTCTTCTCATATGCTGTGATTTTATCACATTCTTATAATTACTAATGGGACAAGTCCAAACCCCAGACCAAATGTCACAAGGCTGTGCAAGATTCTCGTGTTAATCAGTGATTTGTTTCTGGCTCTCATGGTGAGCAGTGTCCAAAATATCTATTTCACATCTGTGAACTATGGCAGAACTGAATCCATTTCCACCCAACAAAGAATCCCAGAGCTCTCACCCATCAAGACAAAGGTTTTGATTGAAATAGGGAATAAAATATGGTCCATGGGGAAGTTTGAGGAGTCAGGAGAGTGCTTGGACACTGTGAGTGCTGCAGGAAGCATTAAATATTCCAGAAAGAAAAGCTCAATTCCCAAGCAAAACAAACCCCACAAAGCTGAGAACTGAAGCCTTTAACCCAGGGTTAGTCAGGACAGAGCATCAAAATATTCCAAGTCCAGTCTCACCAGTGTGCAGCCTTCCTGTAGTGGTGGATTTATCTTTCCTTTGCTTTCCCCTTGTGTATGTGCAACCCAGAATTTGAGTGAGCTTTCAGCTTGATTTTAATGTGTTTTAGAACAAATCAAACCCGCTAAATTGATTAATGAGGATTTACGGCGTTTTAATTATGGAGTGTGGTTTTGAATGATTTAAAGTCTGATATGAGCTCAGAGCAGCCCAAGATTCGGTGAGGAAATGAGAAACATGACATTTTGAAAAGGAAACCAATTTCCCTTAACTTAAACTGTTGCTCATATAAACCAAATTATAAATATACTCTGTGACTGTAATGCTACAGAGGACGGCTTTACGAAAATATGATTAGTGGTGCAATTTCCTTAGGTTTCAGATCCTTTCTGCTTTTCTTTGCCAGCTTTAATGCAGGAGAAATCAACATCCTCCCTCTTCACCCACCCATTTTTCTTGATGAAAATAAAGCAACAAATCAAATCTGCAGGAGAGCTTGGGGATATCCTGATAAAACTCTGCTGTACAAAGAGAACTCGAGACAAGGGGGCATAAAAGAAAATACAGGTGTGGAAAGGATCAAGAAATAGCTGTGATCCCAAGGTTCTGCCTCAGTTCAGCTTGGATAGGCATCCACAGTTTCTAAGAAGCAAAACAGAGATGTGACAAATTTTTTTTGTGCTCCAAAATGACCCCCTCTATAATTTGGCAGTTAAAGGAGTATCAAATAGGGCTAACACATTAAAGGCACCAAGAGCTTCCTTTGAAATACCTTCTGGTGGGTCAGGCCCAACATCAGCAAAAGCAGAACCTAAAGAACCACCAATAAAGCCTATTTTGGGCTGCAGGATGCTTTGGTACATCAATATGTGGGGTACCACATATACCCCAGTGGGACTGTGGGGGATCTTCAGGGCACCTGAGGAATGGCAGCACTTCCTTAGGTCACTGATCTACCCCAAAAGCTTTGTTGCTTGGTGTTAGAAAACTCAGCTCTGCTAAATTTCAAGTAAAAAAATTAAAAAACAACAACAACAACAAAATGTGGTTTGCCTCATCTAGCAACTGGAAATCTGATGCTGCCTCTATTGAGAAATTGAGCTTTATTCTCATGAAAGTAAAGGAAAAAAAGAATGAGTTCATTGGCATTCTCCTTGCACAAATAACATGTGCAGCACTTCACAATAGCAGCAGATAAAAGTAACATTATTTTATTTATCAGCAATGATGGGAAGGAAAATGCAAGTGAAGTACTTGCTTGAAAGTGTGTACTAAGATGACTTTGTGTGTGAAGTATTGGTTTCTTGGAGTTTGGCAACCATTTATTTGTTACAGAACTCTCTTCTGAATGCTGTTTCCAACACAACATGACCATCAGTGATATGGATAAGGATTTTGGAAAGCTGAAGCTTTGAAAATTCATTTGGGAGTATCTCCATTAAGGATCATTAGAAACAGTCCCTGAACGTGCAAGGAAGACTCTGGACCCAGCTCCTACTGGCATAAGTATTTTGGTTTTTACATGAAAATCCCTAGTGCTGAGAGCAGCAGGGAGACACAAAATATAGGGCAGCAATATCCTTTTAAGCATTTTGGGGTTTTTCTTTTTTTACATTTTTCCTTGCAGCTTCTTCTCTCTCATGGTGCAGTCCTGGAGAAAACATTATAAATTCCCCAGTGCTCAGTTTCTAGTGTGTGTTTAATCTGTCTGCATTCAAATGGTAATAGATTGTTACAGGGATACCTTCACAGGTGCCTGGTGTGTATAATACCTCTTCATTACAGCACTGAGTGAACTGGATCCTTTTTTTTTTTTTAATATTAATCTCTTTAGGTTTTCACAAGCGGTGCCACACATCATAATTTGAAGCTCCCAGCTGATGACTCATTCCATTACTCCCAAACCCATGCAGAGCAAGGCAAGAGACTGTCTGGCTCTCCAGCTCTGCAGGATAAACCCTGTGTGCAACAGAGGATCCAGGGGAGGAAGCCATTTCCAAGGATGAGGCTCTGTTAAAGGCACAAAGAAGGCACCTGAAATGCAATGAATGGTTTGCCTCCACCCCTGGCAGTGCCCAAGGCCAGGTTGGACAGGGCTTGGAGCACCCTGGGACAGTGGGAGGTGTCCCTGGCATGGCAGGAGGAGGAACTGGATCAGCTTTGAGGTTCCTTTCAACCCAAACCATTCAGTGTTTCTGTGATTCTCTCATCCCCCTCATAGCCTGCTGTAGAGGGATGCAGTATGGGTACATGAAGGTGTAGAGAATGTAATCCTACCCCCTAACGAGTGGCAGCTGAACCAATTACTAAAGATTAGGAGCAGGCCTGATGTTAACAGGCCACAGCTGTAGCCAATAAGAAGAGTGGTATAAAAGAGTGGATTGGTGAGAGTTGGAGTCAGTTGGTTGCTGGGAGGAGAAGGAAGAGTCAGTGCCTGGAGGAGCTGCCTGCAAGGAACATTGAGGAGGTGCAAAACTCTGGCAATGTGGAACCCTTGCAATGTAATGCAATAGAACTCTTGCACTATAATGACAATAGCCTGTGGCCTCCAGAAGTTATGGAGTGAATAATTTGGGTTCCACCAGGGGATCCCAGGTCCCTGGGCAGAGCTGCACCCACAGCAGTGCCCTGTGCTGGCTCTTGCTCCTTGGAGTGTGGTGGTGTTCACAGGGGTCCCAGGATGAGGGAAGAGATGAGAATGTTGACTCCATGTTTCAGAGGGCTGATTTATTATTTTATCATATATATGATATTAAAACTATACTAAAAGAATAGAAGAAAGGATTTCATCAGAAGGCTAGCTAAGAATAGAAAAAGAATGATAACAAAGGCTTGTGACTGACTGAGACAGTCTGGGAAGCTGGACTGTGATTGGCCATTAATTAGAAACAACCACATGAGACCGTCACCCTGGTTTTTTAAGATTCTCAAGGCCTTCTGATGTTGACATTCTTCTAAGGAACTTTATCACGCACTTTCTTGTAAATAACTTATTGTTCACATTCCTTTGATGGAGGAGGAGAGAATTCATGGACTGTTGTTGTAGCCAGTGTCATTGGAGAGGTGTCACTGTCACTCTCCAATTCTCTGTCACCTTTGTAAAACTATAAATATAGGAGTCAGAAAATAAACCTTTCCTTTTTTCCTTCACCTTGAAAGAGGTGTGTGCTCGTGTTCCTTTGTGTCTGATAGCGACATGAGACCAATCCCAGATGCACCTGTTGCATTCCACAGCAGCAGATAATCAATGTTTACATTTTGTTCCTGAGGCCTCTCAGCTTCTCAGGAGAAAAAATCCTGTCAAAGGATTTTCCATAAAAGATGTCTGTGACACTTGGAGAGCTCTCAGGGAGCAAAGCCAAGCTGGCCCTCCCTGGCAGCTGTGCTGGGGAGGGAGCACAGGGGATCTGAGCCAGGAGGTGACCAGCATCTCCCACCTCCTGTGGTATCCCAGCCTCTGGATTGACCACAGCAACCCCAGCAGAGCCATGGGGCTGTACCTGCAGCAAGGTACAGAGGGGATGGAGGCAGGGCAGCTTTGCCACCCCAGCTCCTTCTGGCAGTGTCACACAGGGCTTTGTAGGACATTCAGCTGATCTCATGAGGACAGGCTGAGCTATTCCCATTACCTCAGTGAATTTCTGCAGATGGAGCAATAAGGCACCAGTCTGGTGCCTACAAAATTTGTACCTGATCTGAAATGACCCTGAGACTAAAGAATTTTATGGGCTTTTTGTTCCCCCCAGGAGAGCCTTAAAAAGAACTCCCCAACATAAAAATGGAGAAAGGCAATTATTAAAGGCAGTAGCTACTGCACTGGGGACTGTAACTAAGAAAGGTTCTCAGAAACAGGGATTTGGACATGCTGAGGAAATTCATGCCCCTTTAAACAGAAGCAGTTGCACATGTGGCAGTGCATACAGACAATATGTTTCAAGTGCTTGGGACCCTGACAGATTATTGAATATTGCACGTTACCTGGTGTGAAGAGAAATTAAGGAATATATCCCAAAAGGAAGGTGGGAGCAGCAGAAAAGTTCCAGCAGAGCTGAAATTACCCAAAAATAAGGGAGAGAACTAGGAGGGATTTATGCAGCTCTTCATCAGCATGAGGAATGCTGTCAGTGGAAGGAAAGGAAGAGTAGAGAGGTTTCTGACAGGAACAGGTCCTGACAAACTCCAAGTGTTTCCTCTTCTCTCCTGCCACCTGTGCTCAGCTCTAATTGAAAACTAAAAACAGAGCAAGAGAATTTGTACAGGAACTCAAGATTTGTCCAATATTCCATATCAACCTCTGTTGGAATCACAGGATAAATTGCTTCCATTCATTTTCCTTAAGCAACTCAGGCTTTTTTCCCCCATAATTAAAATTATGTCTATTTCTATTCTTGGAAACATTTGCTTGGAAAGCACGATCCAGAATTATTGGTGGCTAAAATGCAGAGCATTAAGAGAAAACAGGAAACTTGATTGCTTAAATCTTTAAAGTCTGGAGAGAGAGCAGAGGGAATTTGTGTAAAAGCAAAAAGACACACAAAACTCAGGATTGGAAGAGCTTCCACATCTTGACTGATTGTAATTACTTAGAACTTGGATTTTAATCATTTTTGTCTGTTAAGCTAAGTTCTGGCAGGGAAAAGGAAAATATCTTATTAGGCTTCTTCCTTGAAAAGGTTCTGTTTCCAAGATACTGGAAGTATGGAGAAACTTCCAAAGGCAAATTTCAGTTAGGCACAGTCAATTAAAGCTGAACAACAGGATAAAAAGTCTCCTTGGATAACTCTTGGCCCTGGTGGTAGATTAACACCATATAATTAGCACCAAGTTGGCTCTGCCTGCAGAACATTTGACAGAGGAAAGAGCTCCCACCCCTGTGATCTCCCAGCAAAGCCTGCACTGCCCATTCCTGGGTGCTGGGGAAAGCCAGATTAAAAATAAAAATAATTTTTTTTTGCTTTCTACATCCTCATGTCCTTCCTGGAAGGACTTTAGGAGCATTTTCTCCTCTGTCATGTTCATCTTTCCTCTGAGATGTGTCACTCTGCTCGCCCAGGCAGCGATGGCTGGCAGAGCTCTCCAAAGAGCTCCAGCAATCACTTGAGGCCCTGGGATAGCAATCAGCTATGCAAAATGACAATCATCTCTCACTTTGTGATGCCTTCGGAAGAGAAGTGAGAAAAACACGATCTTGGGTGTTTTGGTGAGGAAACCACACGATAAACAAAAATCTCTGCG
This sequence comes from Setophaga petechia, assembly GCA_024362935.1. Taxonomy (NCBI): domain Eukaryota; kingdom Metazoa; phylum Chordata; class Aves; order Passeriformes; family Parulidae; genus Setophaga; species Setophaga petechia. The sequence goes on from JANCRA010000080.1 coordinate 1,549,197, forward strand.
GCTCTGCACGGCGTAACCTGGCAGCAGAAACTCCCTGCAGCACACTCCAAACTTCATCTGGAGCAGCCTGCATTCTGAAAACAAAGCTGGGGAGAGTTACTACACACTGGAACATCCCCAAAAAAGCAGAAAAAAGAGTGAAGTTACCAGGAAAATATATGTGTTGCTTTCCTCAAGTCTGTGCATAATGTAAGACATCTCCAGTATCACAGCACTTCCAGCCAGCAGGGAAAGGAGAGGATGAATGAAAAATCATCTCCCTAAGCTCTGGATGGTAAAAAATTACAAAATTTTAAATAGATGTTTCCCAGGCAGTATTCAAGGCCTGGGTGGATGGGGCACTGGGCAAACTGGTTTAGGTGAGGTCGGGGGCTGGAACAAGAGGAGCTTTAAGGTTCCTTCATACCTAAACCATTCTATAATTTTATAACACTGCAGTCAATATATACTTTTGTAGTGCTCTTGTCACAAATCATTTCTGAAGGGAAAATTGTAATGTGACAAACTGGATTTCTGGTATTGGAATGAATCTGGCTGGAAGAAATGGGTAAATCAATAAACCAGCAAAACTCCTGTGTGCAAATAGCCAGAAATTGCCTGCAGAAAATCACTCCTGAGCCCGCTGGCTCTCAGTAGTGCAGCCACCACGGCAGCTCCAGAGGCTGTGAATTTACAGCTGCTCTCTTCTCCATAGTAACTTAAGAGCCTGCCTGAACACACAACCACAGGATCCCAGGATGGTTTGGGTTGGAAGGGATCTTAAAGCTCAACCAGTTCCACTTCCCTCCCACGACAGGGACACCTTCCATATCCCAGGGTGCTGCAAACCCCATCCAGCCTGGCCTTGGGCACTTCCAGGAGTCCAGGGTCAGCCACAGCTGCTCTGGGCACCCTGTGCCAGGACCTCTCCACCTCCTCAATAAAGAATCTCCAACCCTGTGGTTTTCTCTGAAGGAATTTCAGATATTTAACTCAACAGGTTAAAAAAAAAAAAATTCAAAGTGAGCTATATTGCATTTATGAGAGGTTAAAAGCAGGTACAAGGGCACTTACAACAGAGGAGAACAAATTGCAGTTCTGCAGCCTCGCTCATCCACACTGACACCTCCAGGTGCTCTGCCTCCCTGGGAAAGGTTAAAACGTTTCTCTTAAGCACAGTGCTAATGGCAGTAATTGGGAGATACCATCCTGAGTGCTGAACCAGCAGAAGCCCCGAGCTGGCCACAGGAACATCTCCTAATGTTCAATTAAGATAAGGCTCAATTATTGTTCAGTCTGCAGTCTCTTTTTTTTCTTTCTTTCTTTTTTTTTTTCTGGGTGGAAGCTTTGAGATCGATATAAAATGGAAAAAAAAAAAAATTCATATAGCCCATGATTTCTGTGCCACTGGAGCCCTATTGAACATCTCTCTCCACTCAGCCCTCGTGCCTGATTGCCAAGCACGTCGCTTCTGGAAACCTCTCCTCCTGTTTCAGCTCAGTGCTGCTGCCTGGAAGGGTCTGTTTGACACTTATCCCAGGAGACTGCTGCCAGTCAGCAGGGCTGTGCCTGCAGCACCTTCCCTGCACATGCAGTCAGGTGTCCATGAGGGGTCCCTGCCCTGGGAGGGGACAGGGGACAATTGTGCCATGTGCAGGTACTGACCCAGGCAAGGCTTTGAGAGAGAAACCAGCAGGGGCTGGCTTTGGGATGGTGTCGCAGACATCTTTTTATGAAAATCCTTTTCTTGGGATTTTTTCTTCCTGAGAAGCTGTGAGGCCTCAGGGACAAAATGTAAATAATGGTTATCTGCTGCTGTGGAATGCAACAGGTGGATCTGTGATTGGTGTCATATGGATGTTCCTAATTAATAGACAATCAAGGCACAGCTGGCTCTCTCTCTGCCCGAGCCACAAACCTTTGTCATTCATTCTTTTCTATTCTTTTAGTATAGTTTTAATGTAATATATATAATAAAATAACAAATCAAGCCTTCTGAAATACAGAGTCAACATTCTCATCTCTTCCTTCAACACAAACCCCTGTGAACACCGTCACAGGATGATGCTCCAGGTGCTCTCATGCTCCTGATTCATGGGAAGCTTACAGAAGCCCTGAAATAGTCCAGGAATATTCCTGAAATATTCCAGGAATATTCCAGGAATATTCCAAGAATTCAAGTTTTACTTGGGAAAAATGGCCATAACAAAAACAAACCAAAAGCAGGGCAAACCAATCTGAAAGCGCTGGTTCAGTGACACAATAGCACTGGCAAGTTTGGCTCATTTTTTTAACACGTACTCAAAGTGACATTTAATCTCCAGATTAATTCCAATTTTATTTCAAAAGATGAAGGGAAACTTGGCATTTAAATTAACCTTCCAGCCCAAAGTGATGGTTTTTTCCTCTACTCTCATTCACTGAGAACGCTGGCACACCTTTAATTACAGCTTCACCCTAGATGATTACACTGCTCCACTTTGCAAACTCTGCCAAGAAATCACCTATTCCACAGCTTTTGTGTCTTTGCACATCTCACAGCGCCCGCAGAGCAGAAGCAGCTCCTCTGAGTCCCCCCCTGCTCCCCACTCAGGGACAGTCCCAGCCTGGACTTTGGTGGCCCCTGGAGGGCAGAGGGATCCCGGTGGAAAATCCAGAGAGGAGATGAGGACGTTTCCTTGCTGCCCTCCCGTGGACATGCCATGACCACAGTCACTGGTGCTTGACTAAAAATCCCTGGCTTTGCACAGAGATGTTTGGCTGGGCTCTCAACCTGGATTGTTTCCTCTCTTCAAAAATAGTTGCATTTACCAAGAAAATCGGCGTTTTTATGTGGAGGGAACACAGAGATGTTTCTAGATCATAAATTTTAATCTGAAATCTCTCTGATACCCAAAGATTAATATTTAATGTCTGTTCTGTAATGTAATTTCTACAGGCCAATCTTTTATCTTCAAAACTTGATCAGCATAGACCTACAAAAGTTAGCCTTCAATATGATAACAATACTTTATGGACACAGTGATTCCTGAATTCCCTCTCTGTCTCCCACTGCCAGTGATGGTGTTCCTGTGAGCCTTAAAAATGAACTAACACTTTTAATTCTCTATTTTCTCTTCAGCTTATATTCAGTACCACTGAGCATCAAGTGTGAAATGCTAGGAGGAGCCAGATCAGTGCCAGGACAAGATGAGAAGCAGTACCTTTGCAATTGAGGTCATCATTGAAAGATTAAAAAGAGACTGTGATCTAATTCCATCTGTTAAGTGTCTAGGGACTCCATGTCTAGTACATGAGAATGCTGTCCTTATAATAGGAATTTTTGAAAGATCTTCAAGAAATACATCAACTTCCCAGTTAGTTAATGAATCTTTTTTTTTTTCCACATGTCAGTCAAATACCTCACATGCTCAGAGTCTGATATTGCATACAACAGGCCCATGAACCAAATCCTTCCCCTGTTTTACAGCTGCTGTAAAAATTTATATTTCCCAACAAATCACGACTTTGCCTTTTCTTCTCCTGCCTTAAACAGCGAAGGAAGAGAGAATGTTACAACTCCAGGCTGCCCAGAGGAGAGAAGAAGAAAATGCTAAATTGACTCAGTGTGAAAATGTCACCTTAGCCTGTGCAAGCCCTGGTGTTCCTGAGAAGCAGAGGTGGAAGGAGCCAGCTCCAGCTGTTGGGTGGTTTTCCTTCCCCAGGGGAGGTGACATCCAGTGCTGCTCTCAGGCACGGGGCTCACTCTGGGAATTGAGAGTGATCCATCCACAGCCTCCTTTCTGGTGTCTTGACATTATACAGGGTAAAATCTTGCACCACAAACTCTGAAGAGCTGCCTCATAAAATCATAAAATCACAGGATGGTTTTGGTTGGAAGGGTCCTTAAATCCCATTCAGTGCCACCCCTGCCATGGCAGGGACACCTCCCACAGTCCCAGGGTGCTCCAAACCCCATCCAACCTGGCCTGGGACACTGCCAGGGATCCAGGGGCAGCCCCAGCTGCTCTGGGCACCCTGTGCCAGGGCCTCAGCACCCTCACAAGAAAGGACACACTTCCAGTTTGGAAGCATTCTGGCCACAATTCCAGTCTGGCAGCAGCGCCTCTTTTCTAGCTAAGGAATTGATTACTTCCCTAACAATAGTTACTTTTCTTTTGCTAGCAAGTAAACCCTGGAATGAAACACCTCAGACACCCAAAAATTCTGCAGAGCCCCATCCTTCTCAGATTTGCAGTAGGAATGTTTCCATTGGTTTTGAATAAACAAACCTCCAGACAGTGAGTGTGAGTAGTGAGGGCTCATTTCTAATCTGGAGTGAGTTTATGGACAAATCCAGCTAGTAGAGGATAAAGCTGCTTATACACTGACCTGTAGTCACATAGCTGCTGCAATCATCTGAAAAAATAAATCCCAGCAGAGCCAGGAGTCAGGTCATGGCTGTGGTACCAGCTCAGCCTCCTTGAACAGCCTGCAGCCATGTGAACCTTTTGGTGCCCCTGATCTACTGGGTTCAAAAAATTGTGTGTGCCCTCTGGGAAGGCTTTTTATAGGCTATTATTTGAGCAGCTGTGTACAGGTTTCTCTGGAGGTGTGGAACACACTGGGACAGTGATACCCCACATTTTCATCTACTATTTCTGTGAGATTTCGAACACTATCCGTGATTTCTCTTCTTACTTCTCTCTCTTGTATGACAAAATCTTTGCAGCTTGTTCTGATTTCCAGCACAACTGGATTTAGTGACTGTTGTTTTTCTCTTCCCAGCCTGTTCCACTGGCTCCCCTGAAATCCTACAGCCTTTAGGCTTCCCTAGCCAAAGTTACACCAGGAAGATGTGTATCCTTGGCTTGTCACCGTGATATTTTCTGAAAAATCCCTTCACCAGGATTTCTTCTCCTGGCAAGATGAGAAGCCTCAGCTTCTCCATGTTTTGCTCCTTTGGAATGGGATTTGGAGATTGTTTACCCAGCATGTGAAATGTTTTAACTTAATGACTAATCACAGCCAACTGTGTGGGGACTCAGGTTTTTATTATTCATTCTTTTCTAGCCTTCTGATGTATCCTTTCTTCTATTCCTTGGTATAGTTTTAGTATATAATTTTCACAGTATAATATAAAATATGATATAATATAATATAATATAATATAATATAATATAATATAATATAATATAATATAATATAATATAATATAATATAATATAATATAATATAATATAATATAATATAATATAATATTGTTATGTAATAGATGATATGATATGATATGATATGATATGATATATGATATCAGCCTTCTGAGAATTTGAAGTCAAATTCTCATCTCTCACCTCATCCTGGGGACCCTCACAACACCACAACTTTGGCTTCTGTACAAGGTCAGAGGCTTTTGCCAGTTTTAACCATCCCAGACCCCTGAGAGGTGGGAAAAGTCCTGGCATTTCATTCCTGGGTGTATCTGCAATGCACAATCTTTTCACACACTCATATAAAACCTCTGCTCCCCTGATGATATCAAGGTTGCTTGAGCAAAGGGAATTGTGTCTGAGCTGAACACACATGGTGATGTCAAATCAGGAGTGTCCAGAAAGCTCCCAGCAACCTCACTCTTGGAAATATGATGATAAAGAACAAGTTACATTGCTTTAAACTACAGATCTACTGCTTTTGAGGTTAGTTGCCAGGTGGGAGCAATATTTGGGTTAATTGTTCTTTACCCAAAAGTTGGCACCTCTTAACTGAAACCCCAGCTGCAGGACCACAAGTTGTATGTAAAATTATCCTTTCTTTAACAGCCATACTCCCTGGCTCCCTATTTCCCAGATTTCCTGTGAGCTTAGGTGTACCCTAGAAGCAGGAAGGCATTTCCAAAAGTCAGGAGCTTTGCTTAGTGCCAGAGCATGATCCCTGCCAGCTGCTTCCCTTGCTGAGCAGGAGCCCAGGAAAGGCAAGGACATGTGCAGCACTCCCCAGGCTGCCTGGGAACCATGACATGGCACTTCTGAAGCCACCTCCTTCCCAAGGTTTGGGGTTTGACTGTCCCAGTGCAGGAGGCAAGAGCTTATTTTAGCCCTTGGAGCATCTCAAGAGCTTTTGGAGATGGAAGGCAGAGAGAAATAAGGGACAGACACTGCAAGTTCCTCCATGAGGGCTGGTGCTCAGGCCTTCAGAAGGACATGGGGAGATGACAGAATAAGGATACACCTTTCAACAATCACTTAAGGAAATTTCTTATCCTTATTAATCTGGTTTTGTGAGAATCCACTGTGTCCTAAAATCAGTGAAAATTCCAACAACCCCACCCTGGATGAGCCCAGTTCAGGCTCCTCTCTTGATTCCCTTCTGGTTCCTGCAGATTTCTCTGGGATGTGTTTTTCAATAATGTCTGTCTGATGTTATTTTTTTTTTTCTGTGTGCGTAATATTCTTTTCATCCCCCAAATTTAATTTTCTAACTTGTTGGCTTTATTGCTTAAAATTTTAGCAGAGGTTTTGGGTGTGCTGCTGACAAAATAATAATTTATATTGTATCAGTCAGTATCACTCCATTGTCTTAATCTTTCATAATGGTTTTTCTGCAGCTTCCAATTTTCCTCCGAATAAAACAAATTACTTAGCAAGTGGAATATCTTCTTGTCATAATAATTTAATATTAAAATGTCAATAAGATTTGGTACACACAGCAGAGGGCACAGAGGTACAGAGGCAGAGCAGAAATGAAGTAAACTTAATAAAGTGAGTGAGAAGGTACAATAGGGATTGAGGTTGGCTCCTGCACTGGATATGAAAGAACCTTTTTATCCTGCAGTGCAGTGCAATCATTGTATAAGCAATGAAATGATTGCAGGAGCATTTCTTGCTGCTGGTGCTGCTGACACCTGGTCCAGCACCAATCCTGGAGGAGGGAGCAGCCCTGGATGGGGACAGTGGTGGCACGTGGAGGGCAGGAGGGGCTGGGCCCACACCCTGCCCTGTGCAAGGCAGCTCCATGGCTGAGAGCACCAGTCTGTGCTTCAGCACCCTGACCCAGCCTTTGGGCAGCATTGGTGTGTCGGGTTCAGGACATCCCTCTGGCTGTCCTGAGCAGCCAAGACCCTTGCCAGGGGGCTCAGAGACCCTGGCACAGAGCCCAAAATGCCTCTGTGAGTTTGATTATGGCCCGTGGAGCAAATACCAACCTTCTATGAAGATAGCAAGCCACAAGAGTTTAAGTAGAATATTAGTGAAATTATCACAGGGTGAATTATGTTTTTTAGGATTACTGTACAGGGGGGTTATATCTCTGTACAGGGGGGTTATGGAGACAAGATGGAGGAATCGGGGCGTGCCTCGTGCTTCTTCCTTCTTCTTCTTGGCCTCCATCTTCTGTAGTGATGTTGGCACTTACTTATTGGTTTAGAGTAGAAGCTCACTGTCTAGCATAGGTGATGGGTATTGGGGAGTAATTGTAAATATTGCACACGTAGTTTTTAGTATAAAGACACAACACCGCCCCGGGGGCAGGCAGAGTGCCTGTGGCTGCCCCGCTGAGCAGATCTCTGCTGGGCAGAAAGAAAATTTTATAGATAAGAACTAATAAACGACCTTGAGACCGAAAGATGAAGAGCTCTGACTCCTTTTTTAAACGCTGGGTCGAGAAAAGAGACTTTGGAACTTTTCTCGGGGTCACTCTGACAAACGAATGATCCCGACATTGGTGCTGGGAAATCTGAGCCTTGCATCAGCAGGCAGAACTTAACACTCGCTTGTGAATGTTCTCATGAAACTCCCAAGTTTCATTTTGGTCAAATTCTCTTTCTGATCCAAACTCAACAGATTGCACTGGCAGACGAATGCTAAATGCTGTGAATTTATCTAGAACATAATGAGCTCCCTAAAAATGTCTGGAAGCCTCAGGAGCAGATATGTCCTTTCCTCAGCATGAGATGGTCAGCAGAACATGCTTTGGGAGCAGTTCTGATCCTCCTTGGGCAGCCTACACTACACATCTTTGTGAGATGAAAGTGCAGAATTACAATGACAAATCCAGAATAATTCAGGTTGGAAGAGACTTTAGAGGTCACCCTGTCCAACCCACTTCTCAGAGCTGGGCTAGCTTCAAAGTAGCATAAATTCAAAAAGAAGCACATTTGCATCAGCTCCAGGACCTTATTATCTGTCTCTGTTCCATCTCAGGCTAGAGGAAAAGCTGTTCCTGTATCTAACCAGCCTTTCCTCTCCTGCAGCTCTGAAAATGGGTGTTGCATTCACAGCTGATTCTTTCCACACAAATATATCACCATTGGAAGTGCCCATTTTCAGCACCTAGCATCTCCTCCTGCTGAAACAAGACATAGGGCTTGATTTAAGTGCTCAGTTTTTCATAATCCCTGGGAGGGAACAAAAAGGAGAGCTGGAGAAACCCTTCTCCCTCTTCACAAAGGAATATCTTACACTGGAGTTTCACTCTGCATAGCAAGTAGGTGCCACTTTTATGTCATTTTAACAAGAGTCAGCTGAAATATGTCTTGCCCTGTCCTGAATCTTTCCACAAATAATCCCAGGGGTGCCTGGGCTGCAGGGCATGGCAGCAGGACACCAAGGAGCTGCAGAAATGTTCCCACCAACTCAGAGCATCACAAAGTTTGATGAAAGTTCATTTAGTCTTCTGCTCACATTGTTTTACCAAGAATGAATAGGAAAGGTCCTTCATCCACTCTGGGAGTTTTTTTCCTTATTAACTGCTGCCCTCCTATGTGTTAAAATAAAACTGGGTAAGAGCAAAGTCCTTGGAACAGTCACAATGTTGGATGTCAGGATGGTTTATCTGACAAGAGCTATAAACAAAACTTCTAGGAAGGGAGGATTTTTTGAATCCCTGTGCCAGTGGAAGGCTGTTTGCTGCTGGATGGTTTGTTTTCCAGTTCTCAGACTGTACCAGTTTAAAATCAGTCAGCACTTTTCTCCAGAGCTCATTCCACAGGACTAATTGCTCGGATAATAGGGAACTGATGCTGATGTTCAGCCAATATTTCCCTCTCCTCCCCAGTGGGCACTATCTGGCTGCCACCAGAAATCCCTCCCCTTCTCTATCTACATGTTAATGCTTCTATCTACATCTTAAATACTTGTTGCTCACTATAATTCTCCCTCCTCCATTCAATTTTTAGCTCAGCAGCACTGCCACAATACAGCTTTTATTTATCACATAACTCTCTGTCACTCCTTCTTAATTGCTTCTCATTTGTTGGCTTCTTCCTGGTGTTGAAGTGGTCATAACAGAATACAATTTTCTACATATGCCCAGCTGCTCTTTTATGGAAAATATTCACATCTTTTCTCCCTTTCAAGCCTCAGCTCTTTCAGACCTGTCTGGTGGATTTATTTGAAGCTGTGCTACATTGCCAAAAAATATTCTGAAATATCAGATATTTGGGGTTTTCCACATTTCCTCCACTTGATGAGTGTGTCCCACCTACCAACACTAATCAACCCCACCTAGAACCCATCCCTCCACTGGTTTCATCTCATTGCACCTTGCCTCATTTCTTTTCTCTCTTGGTCCATCAGTGTTTTTCCCAGAATGGTTTTCCCATTGTTGCTTGCTATGCCTTCCAATTTGAGCATCACCTGGGAATTTAATTACTGAGTTTTCTACCTGCTTTTCCAGGTCAGTAACTGTGAATTTGAGCAAGACCAGACATAATAGGAGTCCCTGAGGTAGCCTTAGCACAGCTTCCCCTAACTAGGCCTTGCAGGCTGATGTGGCACAGCTAACAGCTTCCTGGGAATGCTCAATCCATGTGGAATGACTCCAAGGAATTAGACCAAGCTGGTTTTTGAGTAAGGGTTTGTAAGTCACTGTATAAAATTATTTACTGGAGTCCAAAATGACAAAATAAAGGTTTGACATCCAAATTTAATAAAACAACTAACCCAGCATGCTTCTTTCAGTTAGAAACATCAGCTGCTCTCCCTTCTGTATCCTCCTCTCCTCTGGGATTTATGCAGATCCCCTTATGGACTGTGCATCATTTACATGAATGAATCACAAAATGCTTTGGGTTGGAAAGACCATAACAACCATATAATTCCAAATCCCTTCCAGAGGGAATGCCAGCTTCCTACCAGGCTTTTCAAGATTCCCCATTCCTGTCAGCCTCCTGCCCTGTCTGGTCTGTCTGGGAGCAGCAGCACTTTGGGCTGAAGGGCAGTGCTGGGTTTCTCCTGCAGAAGTGCATCCCACCCTATGGCAAACCCACCCCAATGGTGCATCCACACCACCAGATTTGGTCCAGTCCTGAGGTGGACTGAGTGCAATAAAACTGAACAGAATGAGTCTTACATCCCACTCCCCAAAAATTTGCTCACTTACAAGGTATTATTTGTCAAAATTTTGAAGTGTACTTTCAGAAAGATGTCCTATATGTGGGCAAATTCTCTTCAGTTCCTCAATCCCTTTGGAAAGAACTGAGAAAAACAGAACAAAGCAAAACAACCCAAAAATTATTTGTAGAATCGTTCAGAAAAATCTTTTCAAAATGCGAAGGGAGCTGAAAATTATTTCAAGACTCCATAGAGCAAGATTGATAAATAAAGTATAAATTATGCTCTATTATCTGCCTATCCCACAGAGTGGTGCTGCATCCCACAGGGCACTGTGTGCTCATCCACGGGCCAGGACTGCATATGGATAAAGCTATCACCAATTCATAGCAAAGCCTAATGGAGCAGTATTTGCAAACACTTGGGACCTTCAATTAAATGCATTACTTTGTATTATTTCTCTTATTTCCCTAACACCTAGGGGCAAAAAAAAAAAAAAAAAAAAAAAAGGCTGGTAACCAATTACAGACCAATTAAATGTGAGTGTGTGTCCACACAGGAGCAGCAGAGGTGGGTAATTCTGCATTGCTGACAGGAGGAGGGTGAGCTGGAGAGGCCACAGGGCTGCCTGGGCTCTGTGGCATTCCCAAGTGGCATTCAGGAAACATTTCAAGGGGATCAAAGCCACCTCACGGGCACTATACAAATTCACCATCATAAACACTGAATAATACATTACACTAATCTGATTGCTATTGACTGCTCCAGTTGCATGTGTGACCTTGGGCATACATTAATCAAAGGCAGCCGTTCCTGTTTCCATCCTGCAGCCACGAGCCAAGCTCATCTCAAATCTCCTCCAGTCCCTGCAGCTCTTTCTGTTCTGTCTGATGTCACTCAGAGATGGAGGCTGGTGGGAAATGGCTTTTTTCTGTCCCCCCCTCTTTGTTTGAACACTGTGGTGGAGTTTGAGGGTCCCCAGGATGAGGGAGGAGATGAGAATCTTGACTGTGTGTTTCAGAAGGCTGATATATTATATATTATATTACACTGTTTGTAATATATATACTGTATTGTATTCCATTATATTATATTATATTATATTATATTATATTATATTATATTATATTATATTATATTATATTATATTATATTATATTATATTATATTATACCATACCATACCATACCATACCATACCATACCATACCATACCATATATGCTATACTGAAACTATACTAAAGAAAGAGGAAGGAGACATCAGAGAGCTAGAAAGGAATGAAAAATAAAATCTTCTAACTGACCAGAGAGTCTGACACAGCTGGAGCATGATTGGTCATCAAGCAAAAACAATTCACATGGAACCAATCAAAGATGCACCTGTTGGTAAACCATCTCCAGACCACATTCCACAGCCATCAGACAGTTGTTGTTTACATTTCTTTTCTGAGGCTTCTCAGGAGAAAAATCCTAGCAAAAGGATTTTCATAAAATATGTCAGGGGCAGAACACACACAGGAACACTCTGATATGGAATAACAAAAACACACACCTTTGTGTCCACCCAGCGCTCCCTGAACCCAATTTAGCAAGTGTGGCAATCTGAAAGAGCTTTGGAGCTGGAGAGTAATTGGTTTCCCAGCAGAGACTACAACTAATCCCAGAAGCTCTTTGGAATTTCAGCAGACGTGTTTATTGTTTACCCCAAGAAATGAGGCCTGGTTGAAATCAAAGAGCCCATTGCTGCCACCCCTCTCACAGTGCTGTGTGTGTGTTTGCTCACAGGAGCTGCAGCAAGGCAAAAACCCAAAAAACCCCATCCCTCATCACTTCCCTTTGTCATTAACAGGAGACAGGAATACAAGAAAGAGCTGACAGTGTGTTGACAACAAACAGAAAAGGCATTGCTTTGCCTGCATTGATTCCCTTCTCTCTCCCCAGGGCTATGAGATGATACCTGCAGCATTATATTGCAAACATCCCGTGCAGGTGCTCCCTGGTTTGCTGCCCCCTGCCCCGAGGTGGTGTTTGAGTGTGTGGAGCCTTCCCCCAGGGCGTGTTGGAGCCCAGCAGCAGGGCTCTATCAAAGGAGGGGTGTAACAAATATAAAATCAGATAAAACCTCAAAATAATCTGTCGAGCTGGGTTTGATGTAGTCTCAGACCATTGGCATGCAAATGCATTCCTTTAACAGCTTTATTCCTTCACTTGAGGCCAAAGCATGACAGTCAATAATTTAAAGGCAAAGGACTGAAAGAGGCTGGGATTATTCCCCAAGCAAGTGTTGTAAATGTAGACCATTTATATTTAAATTAAATTTAAGCAAGCTATGGCAATACTGATACTATATGAATAATTGGCTCTACACCCACAGGTACTTGCTTCTTAACTGTTGGGTTTAAAAATAAATAAAATTTTTAAAAAAACTTTCAATACTCCTACTAAAATTTCACTCTGTGCCTTGTCAGAGAGTGCTGAGAGGAAGGTGCTGAAGAATACCTGGGCACGAAGGGGAAATAAAGAGGAGGAGGTTGTGTGGCTGCTCCTGACAGTCCAGCACTTCTGCCTCCAGCTATGCAAAAACACACAGAGAACTTAATTAAGAGGGTCCATTTTCTCTACAAAGCCTTTTATGGTCCCTGGCCTTTGCTCAGATACATTTACTTTTCCATCAGTCACATCAAAACCTCCGGGCTGCTGCCAGGGGACCCCCTGGAAGCTTTCTCCTTTATAAATTTTTCACACCAGTTCTATTACCTGGAGTGGACTTTCACTCTGAGGGTGCAGCCTGATCCCTCCAGACCTTTCTCAGCCCTCTCTGCATCTGCCACAATGAAGAATTATAGTGCATGCAGACCACTCTCCCTCCTTTTTCCATTACTCAGCAGCTCTTCAGCACGTAAGGGAGAGCTTCAGGATAAATTAATGGATATTTTAGGGCATCTGAACAGTGGTCTTAGAAAAATGCAGCAAATTTTGTAAAGAGAGTCTCCAGTCCCTTGGATATGACCATGAATGGCCATCAAAGACTGCCTTGGAAATAAAAATGATGACAGAGTTTTGGTGTCTTTGTGGGTTTTTATCCAAGTGACAATGGTCACACATTGGAAATCACACCGCAAACAGACATTTGTTGTCTCTCCTAGGATCCCTCCTCACATCCCACAGGGAAATTTTAACTCAGCTCCAATATGGAGGTCCAAAAGGGAGGATTGCTGGCTATTGCAGACAAGGATGTTTCCAAACTAATTGTAGGAGAGAGACTCCAGGAATTCATTCACCAGGTTCAGGAAGTAAAATAAAGGAATGGCTGAAGACTCCATCCTACACTGAGTGACTGTTTTATATTCCCATGAGTGAGGCTGCTGATCTTTTACTCTGCCCTCCCTTTTCACCAGAACAGCCTGGAGTTGAGGAACCTCAATTTCACTTGCACAAGTCTAAAGCCAGCGTAACTCCTGACTCTTGTGGGCATTACTTGTGATTTATACTCATGACGCCGAGCAGAAAATCAGATCAGGGGAATATAAATCAAACTGAGATCAATACCAAGCATCAAGGTACTAATTCTATCTCCTGAAACAGCCCTTACAAGCTGCAGGAGGCCAGGAGACAATTCCCCTGGCACAGGCAGGGCAGATTTATGTGGAGCTGAGGTCCTGGTGCAGGGGAGATGTTGGAGGTGGAAGGGGATGGGTCTGCACTTCATGCTATTAAGAATCTCTGTCTGTCTGGGCTGTCAAACAGTCTGGGGGCAGCTTTGGGAGCTTGTCATAAATCAGCACACCCTGCACTGGGGACTGGGGATGACAACCATGTTGGTTTAAAATTATTTTTCACTGTGGTTTTTTGCCTCCAGGAACCACAGAACCTCAGCCTTGCTTCTCCTGATGGGAGGACCATGGAATAAGGAGTGGCTGAGAGCTCTTCCCCAAACCCAAACCCTCCTGAACGGCATGGCAACGTTCTCTTCATCTTCTTCCAGTGACAACAGCAGCAAACCTGATGTATAAAGTGTGCTGGAATGGTTCATGGCTGCAGCTAACGTGCTCTGGGTGGAAAGGGCTGAGCCACAAATCCACAAGAGGACACGGTTCAGGGGTTGGGAGTGTTCTGCAAGCAGCCCACAAAGTGCCAGGCAGATGTTCACACATGCCAACAGCTTGTCTGGTGGAGTTTTAATTTGTTTTTAGGAGCTATAGTAAAAAGGATGAGGTGCTCTTTCTGCTTTCTGCCAGCATTGGTAAATGTGACTACATATATTATCACAGCCTGAAATCAAAGGGCTCGGGAGTGGAGGAGTGGGAGAAGCACTGAAAATCAGCAAGGATTTTGTGCATTGGAAAATTTTACACCTTATTCATCAAAGCACAAATTCAGCAGTTCATTGCTTTGTGGAAAATTTTTGAGAAATGGGATTGAAAAGGGAAACTTGTTTGGGGGCTTATGGGAGGGCTGGTGGGGAGGGATTGATGGCATGTTAAATAGCAATAGCTGATTGCATAATTAAGTAATAAAACTCTCCAAGTAGTAATTATAGAACGTGTCAAACAGAGTTATAAGGCAGGAGGCCAAAGGCCAACTGATTAACCATTGGAGAAGTGTAACAATTCCCTGGAAATGCCCAGCCCAGAGCGCTGCTGGAGCAGTGAAATACACTTTGTAATAAATGCCAAAGAGTAGGACCAGCTTTACATTCTGAGATGATGGCAGTGCCTGCCATCAGTCTCCCATCTCTCCTTCACCATGCCAAGGAGTCAGAGCAGCTGCCAGGGCCTTGGGATGGGGCTGGGCACAGGATTTCCTGCAGTGTTCCTGGAAGCCCAGCGTTCCCCTGGCTCAGAGCTGTGGTACCCCGTGTGATGTGAGCTCACCTCTCCCAGCACTGATCCACACACAGCCATTTGATTTTGTTCTGGACAGCTCTGGAAGTGTTTTAGAAATCTGCTCTTTGTTGTCTTGTAGCATTTAGTTAGCACAGTCTGCTGGGAAAGGTGTGGTGTCTGTCTGGGACCTATATCAGACATCTACTGACACACGCACTGAGCATAATTCCTGTTGCTGTAGATTTCACACAGAGAGGTTTCTACTTCATTAATTCCAAAGAATAAAAAAACCCACCACCCCTGATCTCTATCTCAGTGCAGAGATACATAATATTGTATTTTTCTCTGAAATTCATTCTGCCTGATGATCCAGGGGCAGAGGCAGTAATTCCATTCATGAACTAAGACATCTTCTGATCATTCAGACTTCAAGATCCCACAGCTGGGCTGAGTCCAGGACTGTGAGAGTTCTTACCTGTTGCAGGTTACTGTTCAAATGTACACTTAGACCCCATTTATAGAGATGCCAGCCCGTCACTGTCATATGTTCTGAAAAATCCCCTTGCCCAGGATTCTTCTCCTGGGAAGCTGAGAAGCCTCAGAGAAAAATGAAAACAATATTATCTCATTTGCTTATCCTGTGTTTTGCTGCTTTGGAATGTGGGTTGGAGATTGTTTATCCAACATG
Organism: Setophaga petechia; assembly: GCA_024362935.1. Taxonomy (NCBI): domain Eukaryota; kingdom Metazoa; phylum Chordata; class Aves; order Passeriformes; family Parulidae; genus Setophaga; species Setophaga petechia. Next base: position 1,564,997 of record JANCRA010000080.1, read on the forward strand.
TGAATTGTTTTGACTTAATGACCAACACAGTCAGGCTGTGTCAGACTCTGAGGAGTCAGTCATGAGTTTTCATTATCATTCTTTGTAGCTTTCTGTAAGTATCCTCTCTCTGTTCATTAGTATAGTTTAGTATAGCATTCTATAATGTAATATAGTATAATATAATATAATATAGTATAATATAATATAATATAATATAATATAATATAATATAATATAATATAATATAATATAATATAATATAATGTAATATAATGTAATATAATATAATATAATATAATATAATATAATATAATATAATATAATATAATATAATATAATTAATATAATAGAATAATAAATTAGCCTTCTAAGAACATGGAGTCAGACTCATCTTTCCTCCCCATCATGGGGGACCCCGAAAATACCACTTCAGTCTTCTCTTGAGCATCACTCAGTGTGTAAAGAAGGTTAAACTATTGATTTTTAGTTTCATCTTATACACCTCCTGCTCAAGGAAGAGGAGTGCTTGACTTACCTTCTTTAAACCTTCTGCTATTTTTTATATCTCTATCATCACTTTGCTATTTTTTTCTTTCTCTCTGTCATCGCCCCTTATTCCTCTAATGTCTAGGATATATAGTTCTAATATTTTAATCTTTCCACACACTTCAACTTTCTGTTCACTTAATCATTTTCATTGCCTTCCCCAGCCCTGTTTTATTTCTGCTCTCTCCTTCCACAAGACTGGAGAGGGAAGCAGAGCAGAGGATCCATAGTGTGGTGTCACTTCATATTACAGATAAGGAATAATTCTCTGCTTTCCTCGAGCTTTTTCTTAATGCAAACCAACATTTTGTTTATTTTTCTGGCCACCACTGCTCACTGAAGGGATGCCTTGTTGGCAGTGACACCTTGTTGCTCTCCTGCCTCCCTGCAGTTAATTTACCACACGTGAGCAGTTTAAATTGTTTCCTTTTTCCTTTCACTACGCTTCACTTCTGCTTACTTGAGCTGAGCTGATGGCTGGGATGCCTCCACCCAGCTCTTTTAGAGACTCCTGGAATGATTTATCATTTCACTGATGCTTTTGGCTGTTGAAATCCTTATTTTGGCTCGCTGGTCCTGGAGCATCCCACCCAGCCCTGCCCTGTCTGTGTTATTCCCCTTCCCAGCTCTGCCCATGGAGCTGCCTGCTCTGCAGGAAAGGTTTGTATGAGACTATTTAAAACCTCCTTGCAGATGGAAATTTTTGAAAGCTCCTGCTCTCTCCGCTCTGCTGCAGGAACACAAAGAAGTGTAATAGGCTGGAGAGAAAAGATTATTATTATTTTTTACAGCACGGAACAGTTTTTGTCCATGAGATCAGATTAAGCAGCGTTTTATCACCACCATATTTTTAGCTCATTTATTTGATTAAAGTGAGTACCATTTCTCTTTGCTTTCTAGGTATTTCCTAATGAGAAATTCACACCTGTGATGTACCTGCCACTCCATCAGCAGCCTGTGACACTGCATTGTACATAACCCCAGAGCAGCAGCACACTTTGGCTCTGTTTTCACATTTCAACAATGCAGATCACGATATCGACCTTGTTTTGTTAAGGATATTGAACCCATCCACAGCAAAAAATAATATAAAGATCTTTTTCTCTAACCATGTGATGAAAAAGCCACCAGATCTTTCTGTTTTTCTGTAAATTCCATTCTTAAATCATAACGATAACAATTTTCCATTAACCCTGCTGACTGTAAATAAGCATCAGTGCAAGAAAGAGAGATATTGTTATTTTCCATTTGGAAACCTTCATAAACACAGCCTTAGGAGCATCCAGAGGTGTTGAAACACAATAGCCTGCCTGTGGACTTGCAAGGAAGTGTTCAGCAGATGTGTGGATGTGGCACTTGGGGACATGGTTCAGAGGTGAAGGTGGCAGTGCAGGGTTAGTGGATGGACCCAGTGATCTTAGAGGGCTTTTTCCACCAAAATATTCCATTATTCCAAGGAGCCCAGAACTCATCACCTGTTCTATGTCCCTGGTGCCTCTCTAAGATGTTTATCCTGTTTCTGGAGTGTTACCAAACCTTAATATTTACATTTAAATACAACAGATGATATAAATAAGTGAAATGTGCTACTCCTTTCAATTAACTCCTCACTTTACCAGGTAATAAAAATGCCTGCCTTCCTCTCCCTTCAGCCACACTCTTCCTTTGTTGTTCCAGGAAAGAAACAGAGTAATGTTATTTCCTGTGCTATTTCCTTGCTGCATTTGTGAGTATGTGCATAAAAACCCTTTTTCCTCATCTCTGCTCTCTCCTGGGCCCTATTAAACACAAACTGAGTTGTGGGCAAGGCTGGGGAGGATGGAGAAGTGCTGCACCTGTGTCTTACAGAGAGCTTTGTGGCACAGCTGATGGCTGCAGAGAGACAATAGTTATTCCAGCATTGTGGTATTTACCTCTGTGAAGGTAATTCTGGAATTTGTTATGTGAGAATGAGGCAAGGATTCTTTAATAATGCACAAATTAAAGGAACTCGAAGCGTTAGCATCATTGCCTGCTAATAACATTACAACACACCTGCTATGAGGTGTGTGCATATATCACATTTCCAGCTTCCAAACAGAAGCATAAACACCATTAAATAGAAATTTAATTATATAATACTGTTTAGTGGCTGGGTTTATGCTTTGGCTGTGTGTTAAGCAATGTTCCTGAAGTACCTATCTTCACAAGCACTGGAAAAATTAAACCATTAAATCGATTTCACAAATGTTTGCTGTGCAAACATGACAAAAACTCTGCAAATGCAGGGAATTTATTGTGGGGGCCAAGTGCTTCACTCATATGGTGGACACACTAAATACCCTCTTTAAAGTCTCAAGTCTGCATTTTGGGAGATACCTTTCCAAACAGAGGAGTTTGCTGAGCTGGACATTGAAGATTAGGCAAACTGGCAACCCAATATAAATGCAAAGCTTGTTGAATAGCATTTCCAACTATAGAGCTGAGAGTAAAATTTTTTTAAAAGGCATTTAGTGGAAACAGGCTTCAAAATTCAGCATTTCTTTGTTGCTGAGAATACTGAGACTTTCTAAAAGTGCTCCTCTTTTCTTGCACAGAGAGACAGAGTGGGTCACCCTGTGGTCCTGGCATTTAGAAAATCCCACGTGGTGCTTTTGGTTTCTGGGAAACGGTGAACTCTTCAGAACAAATGGTGGTTTTTGAAAAGGCAGGTTTTCCACTGAAATGGGCATTTCAGGTACACGAGCTGGGTGTATGGACTACTCCAGATGTTACAGTCTAAGTGCTCCCCCGTGTGTTTGCTCTCATCCTTCTCCTAGAGTTTTGGCTAGAAATTCCCTACGAGCTTTTAAAAAAATTAGATAAAGCTGTAGGGGGGGGTGGAATCAGCAGGTTTCAGCAACATTTCTAACTCATGTCTATAAAATATCACAAGGAAAAAAAAAAGCAACTTAGATATTTAGGGTTCTTAGTCATTGTCACACTTCTGTCTCTCTGGTCTCTCAGGAATCAGTCTGAATTGCTCCACGGGATGATTAAAGTGGTTTAATTACAAGATCAGGTCTGTGTGGGATGGGAGAGGTGCTAATGGGAATTCATCTCCAGCTGGATGCCCCCAGGACTCTCTGGTGACTGGGAAGAGCTCAGAAGAGTGAGGAGGAAAAGGGGAATTTTCCCCTTGCCTTGGGGCTCAGTGGGGCTCTGCAGGAAGATCCTGTGAAGAATAACCCTGCCAAGGGCCTGGCCAACATCCTGAGCAGGATGGAAGGACCATCCATTGCCCAGGCTGGTCATTTGTGCCACAAGCAGACATCTGTGGTCCCTCAAAAACTAGGTTGTAGCTGATAAAATTCTTTTTACTTTTGTTGGTTTGGTCTTGGGTTGTTGTTGATATTTGCTGCCCCAAGATGTGCAGGGTGTCTCTGCTTCAGCCCATGCAGCTGAAGAACGAGTCTGGACTCTTCACTTTTTGGTCTTGAGGTTGTTCATTAATTCTTATCTATAAAATTGTCTTTCTGCCCAGCCGAGGTCTGCTCAGCAGGGCAGCCACAGGCACTCTGACCACCCCCGAGGCGGTGTTGTCCTTTTATACTACAAACTATGTGTAACATATTTACACTTAATTCCCAATACCTATCACGTGTGTTAGACAATGCAATTCTACTCTAAACCAATCCCAAAGTGCCAACATCACTGCAGAAGATGAAGAAGATGGTGAAGATGAAGAAGATGATGAAGAAGAAGAAGAAGATGAAGAAGAAGAAGGAGAAGGAGAAGGGGAAGGAGAAGAAGAAGAAGGAGAAGGAGAAGAAGAAGGAGAAGGAGGAGAAGGAGAAGGAGAAGAAGGAGAAAGGCTGGACACGCCCAAGTTCCTCCATCTTGTCCCCATAACCCCCATACCAAAGATCCTAAAATCTACATTTTCACCCTGTGATAGTTTTGTTATTACACCATTCAAACCTGTGTGACTTTCAGGTCCTCATACAAAGCTGGTAACTTGCTTCAAGTGTCAAAATCAAGTCCCCAGGTGTTCTGGGCTGCCTGCAAGGGTCTCTGAGCCCCCTGACGGGGTCCTCAGCAGCTCTGGACACCGGAGGGATTCACTGAGTTCTGACAGTTTGGGGGGTTTTTTGCTTTGTTTTTGTTTTTAGTTTGCTGCTCATGATTAGTTCTGGCTGCAGAGGAGCCCAGGTGCGTTGGGCTGAGGGGAGTGGGAAGTTTCCAGGCTGTTCTGCAGGAGCAGAGGATTTGCACACCCAGGCTGCAGCACTCGCTGGGGGTTACCTGGCACAGCCCTGGGTGAGAGGTAGATGTGTCTGAATTTTCTGGCTGATGTTCCCCATCGATTTTCCTGAGACAGCCTAGGCAAATAATTTAAACTCAGTGCCTGAGTTTGCTTATGCCTTCGATGAGCAATGGATGATATAAAGTGGCTGCCTCCCACAGACCCCATGAGTGTTTAATTTATGTTGGTGAGGTGACTGGAGCTGTTTCGCTCCAGAGCCTGTAACTGCAAGACGTTGCTAATAATTCACCAGCAACAAGTGAGCCCTGTACCTGGGGATAAACATTTAGATTTGTAGCAAACATTTTTCACCTATGAAAATAAAAGTAAAATTTGCAGCTCCAAGTCCATATACCTTGGAAAACTCTTCCAAGGTCTCCTGTTCTGCTTCTGTCCTGCAGGCTCTGGCTCTCCATCCCTGAGCTCAGCTTTGCAGAGACTAATCCTTCCCTCTGCATGGAATTACATGGATAATTGTGCAGATACTCTGTGTCTTCTAGCAGATTTACTGGGATATCTCAAACCACCATACAGCAGATCCCTTTTATTCAAATCTTCAATCAATTCACTCAGGCAAGTTCCTAAGCAAATGCAGGAATACATTTTAGCTGAATTTCAGGGGATACTTATTGCATGTTAAATACCACTAGGCAATTATTTAATGAGGTTTAACAAGTATGTAATAGATACATTACTTATGACCTAGATGTGAAACCTCAATGAATATGTTTAATCAATTGGCATTCAATTTACATACATTAGGTTTTTCCTGCAGCACGGTGCTTTATTTTAGCTCTCTGTCCAACAGATCAGCCTTGCAAACTTGTTAACCACTTGCTGTCCATAATTTAGGTCCAACATGGTACCTAGAATATACCAAAACTAAAAAATTAACATCCATCTTGCTCTTGGTGAATTTATTGACCATAATTACTCATTTAGAAATGTAAATCCCATTTGGTGCATCAGTAAACTCAATTATGTTCTCTATGTTCCCAGCTCTAGGGACCTTTCTGTGCCCCAGGCTGTTGGGGCCATCCTTGTTTTCTGATTCAACAAAAGAAACTGGCTTGTCCCTTCTTTGGGATGTCAAGATTTTCCCTGGCTCTGCAAAGGTAATGTAGGATTAAAGTGGAATTTAAATGAGCATTGCTGATGGATGTCCTAGGGTGGAATTACTCACTTGAAACATCACAAACAACCCAGAATCTCCTCTGCCTCTCTGTAGTGCTACAGTTTAATTAAAGCTTAATAAGGAGCAACTGGGTCTTTGTCCAGCTGTATTCATTAATTTCAGTGTAAATTGTGGTTTTGTTCTCATCAGCAGTAGAAAAAATATCTCTCTCCAAAAGCTGTGAGAAATACAGAAAGCTCTATTAAATAACATTGAAAGCAAGCACAGCCAGAGGACTGATGAGAAAGGAATGAATTTTCACCACTCTAAAGGTGCCTCAGAGCTGTGCCAGGTGGAGATTTGGGAACCCCCTGATCCTTCCCCCATGAGCACAGGCAGCCAGACCTTGTGCTTCATGTGGAAAAGAGCAAGGGAAGGTAAAAACCATGGGGAATGTGAATAATATTTCTGTAAGCTGCTTCATTTTATTGTAGACCTGTCCCTACAGAACGCCCTCATCCTTCCCCCATGATACAGGCAGCCAGACCTTGTGCTTCATGTGGCTGAAAAGAGCAAGGGAAGGTAAAAACCACGGGTAATATGAATAATATTTCTGTAACCTGCTTCATTTTACTATAGACCTGTCCCTACAGCTCCCTCAACCAAGTGCAATATTGCTCCTGAACTGTGTCCTTGGACCCCAGTGCTCCTCCCCATCTGACTGGGCATCCCCATGTGCTGCACAAGGATCAGGCAGAACTTTTAAAAAAAATGGAAAATGGCTCTGTGAGGCAGTGGAATAAGTGAGAAAACAGCCAAATCTTGGTGTGCTGGCTTCAGAATACTGAAATACTTGGGTTAAATCTCCACTTGCACTGTGGAGATTTGGGAACCCCCTGATCCTTCCCCCATGATACAGGCAGCCAGACCTTGTGCTTCAGGTGGAAAAGAGCAAGGGAAGGTAAAAACCATGGGGAATGTGAATAATATTTTTGTAACCTGCTTCCTTTTGTTATAGACCTGTCCCTACAGCTCCCTCAGCCAAGTGACACCCAGAGCTCTGCAATATTGCTCCTAAACTGTGTCCTTTGTGTCCCTCCCCATCTGACTGGGCATCACCATGTGCTGCACAAGGAATCAGGCAGAACTTTTTGAAAAATAGGAAAATGGCTCTCTGAAGAAGTGAGAAAACAGCCAAATCTTGGTGTGCTGGCTTCAGAATACTGAAATATTTGGGTTAAATCTCCTCGTGCACTGTGGAGATTTGGGAACCCCCTCATCCTTCCCCCATGAGCACAGGGAGCCAAACCTTGTGCTTCATGTGGAAAAGAGCAAGGGAAGGTAAAAACCATGGATGATGGGAATAATATTTCTGTAACCTGCTTCATTTTATTGTAGACCTGTCCCTACAGCTTCCTCAGCCAAGTGCAATATTGCTCCTAAACTCTGTCCCTGGACCCCAGTGTCCCTCCCCATCTGACTGGGCATCACAAGGAATCAGTCCGGATTTTTTTAAAAATGGGAAAATGGCTCTGTAAGACAGTGGGATAAGTGATAAAACAGCCAAAATCTTGGTGTCCTGGCTTCAGAATACTGAAACACTTGGGTTAAGAGTACATAAAATTGCAGTTTGGGTACAATTCCTCATTTTTCAGGCAGACAAAGCCTCGGTGCATTCTCAGGGAAGAGGAGCAGAGGTAAAAACATTGCAGATCCTCACACATCCTCTTGGAGCACCACTGGACACAGCCCTTGTGCAGCAGAACAGCTGTGTGCCTTTGTCCCATTTTAATTAATATCTTTATCTTGCAGTAGGTTTCTTTGTGGAAATTCTGTGACTCTGGCTGATTTGCCATGTTCTGTGCTTTCAAGCTCTGCTTCCAATACCAAATCTCAGAGTTGCAAGCAAAGTTTGGTGTCAAGATCTGAAGGGCTACAAAGCAAGAAGATACATTTTGTTCTTTTCTTCTGCAGAAAGGACACCCCAGAAGATTAAAGTAACTGGATTTTGATCAGCATTTCCCATTTGCACTGGGCTCTTTACGAATTGAAATGTAAAAGGTCAAAGCTCCAAAAGCATTTTTCATTTCTAAAGAGGTTTGTTCACCACTGTAATTTAATAGCCATGCCAAAGCTGATAAGATTTTGGAATCTGTCCATGGCGTGTATTGATGTCACAGGTCAAAAATAAAGGCTTCAATGTAATTTATTTCTCCAAGCACAGTGAAGATAATAACTCAAGCACAGAGCAATATGTTAAAACTAAATTATATTCAATAAAGATGACTTATGCCAGTCTTCTAAAAACGAAATACACTTGGCTCAATTTGAATGTGCTCATTACTGTGGCGTGGTGGCCTCCAGGAGGAACCTGGCCATGGCACAGTGGCCAGTGGAGGATGCTGGATGGAGACTCTGGGGTGTGAGGGCACTGCAAAGGGCAGGAGGCTGTTGCTCCTTTCTCTGTTGAAAATGTGACTTGAGGGAACATTTTCCTGCATCAGCTTCTCCTCCTGTTTTGCTTTCTGCTGGCTGGAACGATGCACAAGAACAAAAGTTGGCTCCTGCTATAAATAGAGGCCGTGCATGTGATGCAAGGGGGAGGAGAGCAGATGCTGCACACACAGCTTCAGCTGCAGCCTCAGGATTTAACACTCAGGGAGGGCTGGGGGAAGGGGGCACTTCCAAAACAGTGGGGAAGAGAATTACCAGCAGAAGGGGTGCAGCAGAGGCAGCCAGGTAAAGCCTTTCTGCTGCTCCTAAAGCATCTGGCACTGAGGTTCAGTAGCTGCTCCACTCTTGGACTTGGTCTGTCTCAGACATGTTTTATGGAAAATCCTTTTCACAGGATCTTTCTCCTGAGAGGACTCAGAAATTAAATGTAAACAATGATTACCTGCTGCTGTGGAATGCAACAGGTGCATCTTTGATTGGTGTCATGTGGTTGTTTTTAATTAATGGCCAATCACAGTCAGCTGTCTCAGACTCTCTGAGAGTCACAAGATTTTATTGTCATTCCATTTCATTCCTTTCTAGCCTTCTGATGTCTCCTTTCTTCTATTCTTTGGTATAGTCTTAATATATCATTTTCTTTTCATATAATATATATCATAAAATAATGAATCAGCCTTCTGAAACATGGAGTCAAGATTCTCATCTCTTCCCTCGTCCTGGGACCCCTGTGAACACCACCACACTTGGTCCACTCTTAGATTTGGTCCATTTTAGCCTTTCAGTCAGTCTGGAGGAGGAGGCTGACAAGGATGCTGCTCTCCCCTGTGGATGTTTACTGGAAATTTGCAGGAAACCCCACATTGTCAGCAGCTCAGTGTGGAACTTCGACCCCAGAGCAAAACAGAAGTTAGCAAGTTTCAGTACCAATCCCAGCACAACTTTCAGCTTTCCCCCTTTTTTTATAACTCTTTTAGCACATTGCCTCTGCTTTACAGTGTCTGTAGATGACTGAGAGTTTCCCTGAATGCCATAAAGAGGGAGAGTGACTTTTTCTACAGTCAGATAGTGAAAGGATAAAGGGAATGGCTTCAAACTGAAAGCAGTAGTTTCAGATTAGATATCAGGAAGGAAATTCTTCCCTGTGAGGGTTCTGAGGCCCTGGCACAGGGTACCCAGAGCAGCTGTGGCAGCCCCTGGATCCCTGGCAGTGCCCAAGGCCAGGCTGGACAGGGCTTGGACTAACCTGGGACAGTGGAAAGTGTCCCTGCCCATGGCAGGGGGTGGAATGAGTTGGGGTTTAAGGTCCCTTCCAACCCAAAACATTCTGGAATTCATTCTATGCCTCTAACTTGAGCTAATGAGACTCAATTTGTACTATGTGCTCCTGGCTGGGTGCCACTGGATTATTTTAGGCAGCAATTCCTCCTGAGAATTCATGAAGTCACAGAAAGAATATCTTTGATTTTGGAGAATTTTAAAGGTTTATGTCACTGGTTCAGTTCTTGAGACTCTTGCAAGACTGAAGAGACAAACCAGACCTCCCAGCTGGAGGTGTGGAGCTGCCTGAGCACTGGAGACACCACCAAGGAGAGGGTAAAGTGAGAGACATCCCAGGGAGAGACAGAATTCCTGATCCCAGCAGGCAGGAAAATTCCAAGGAAGTTGCACTGGATCAACCTATAGGACCTATGATGAGCCCTAAGATCCATAAAACAATAAATACAATATCATCTGTTGCTGCACTCCCTTCCAGTCCTGCTGGGAGCAGCAATGCCCCTGCAGTAATTTTGCACTGAGCTTTAAATGTTTAGGTTATGTGGATGCTTTGGTGTTATTAGAGCACAACCAATAATTTTCAGCAATTTGCATGTCAGAAGAATTGCTTATAGCCAGGTTTCCAGGCAGCTGATTGTAATTTATCTACCATCACACACCTCCAAGGAGCCATGGGGAGGGGAGGCAGGGGCAGGGCTGGAGCTGTCTCCAGACTCTGATGAAAGCCCAGGCATGAGTTCCTCTAAACAATGGGAGATTTCTGCTGAGAAAGATCAACCACTGTGAGGAAAAGCAATCAAATGGCTGAGTTGATTATGAAAATGTAAATTGTGAGAGATTGGTGACATTTACCCCACTATCAGCTACAGCTGCACAGCCACCACTGGAATGGACTGAGTGAGGGGAGAGGGAACCAGACTTTGCATGGAAAGGTATGGGACTAAACTACAGACCCACATAAAATCCTAATTCATTAAACAAACTGACAGTGAAAGCTGTAAGACAAGCACAGGATCAATTTCAATTTGAACTAAAGAATAAATCAGCTGCTACAAGGCTTTGATTTACAGGTCACACATCTTCCTGCAGGATGTTATCGAGCAGCAGCAGCCTCTGCCAGCTCTCAGGTAAATGAACCTAAAGTCAGGGCAGGTGAGGTCATCTAGAGAGTGTGTGAGAGGCTTGGGAGAGCACTATCAGCTTCTCAAATATATCCTCACCAAAGCAGCAGAAGAAATCCTTCATAAAACAAAGAGCAATGCTGGAAAATGCCACACAAATCAAGACAAGGGGAAGGAGATGGATCATGAAGGCAAAGGGGCTTTTCAAATAAATGAGAGGAAAACATTCACTCACCAAGGTTTATATGGTCAGGTTCCAGCAGCTGGAGGCCCTCTCAGGGATCAACAATGGAAGATTTTTGACAGCAAAAAGCAAAAGTTAAGTGGATAAACCACTTCTAGAAAGCAGCAAACAGAAACCACGTGAAACTGTTGGTTTTGGCAAATAAACTTTGAACACTTAGAAAAACAAGAGTTAAACACTACACAGAAAATTCAACAGCAGCTTCCCCAAAGTTGAAGTCCATCAGTGTTATTGGAATGAGGACATGGGCTGGAATGGAAGAACAGAGAAAATCTTGTAACTGCTCTGCAAAGCCCTGCAAGGAACAAACAAAATCTCTCAGTGAGATGCTGGAGCACATCCAGAGGGGGCAATGAGGCTGGAGAGGGGCTGGGAACACAAACCCTGTGAGGAGCCCCTGAGGGAGCTGGGGGTGCTCAGCCTGGAGAAAAGGAGACTCAGGGCTGCCCCCATCACTCTCACAGCTCCTGAAAGGTGCCTGTGCTCAGCTGGGGCTGGGCTCTTTCTCCAGCAGCACTGACACAACCAGAGCACACAGCCTCCAGCTGCACCAAGGGAAACACAGGCTGGAGACTGGGAAAAAGCTTTTCATGGAAAGAGTGATAAAGTTCTGGAATGGCTGCCCAGGGAGGTGGTGGAGTCCCCATCCCTGGGTGTGTTTAACAAAGCCTGGATGTGGCACTGGGGGCCAGGGGTGAGTTGAGGGGTTGGGGCTGGGTTGGACTCGATGATCTTGAAGGTCCCTCCCAACCTGGTCATTCTGGGAATTCTGTGAAAGAGAAATGGTCTGGTAAACTGAGAAAGTCTGCAGTGTCTTTCTCACCAAACGAGGGGACTTGGCTATGGGACAAGTGGGGTGAGTACTGTGGTTTGAGCCATAAGAACACACATTTCTGTGACTCTGTAAAAGATGTGGAGATGTGCACTGGGCTTGGCAGCTGAGTTAGTGGTTGGACTCTGTGGTCTTAGAGGGCTTTCCCAACTCAAATGATTCTATGATTCTATAAACCATGAGAACAAATCAAACCAGCATAAATCATAATTAATTTTTTAAAAAAACAAACCAGTAATCAAGATCCCAGTCTCCAGGCTCAGGCAATTACCATCAAATAGTGTCTAGATTGTAAAAACCACCTGGCAGTGCCCATGGCAGAACATCTGGGACATCTGGAGGTGCAGTACAACACAAACACAGATGTGCCTCTGTCAGGTGCTGTCCCAGGCCAGGCTGAAGCAGTGGCAGCTTGTCTGCCTGATGCTCAGCTGTGCTGAACTCACAGGTGACTCTATCCACACCTGCCACTTGGCAGTGCCACCAACTTCATGGCAAGGAACAAACAGCAAGTTTCCTTGGGAAGTACATAATGTGCTTACAATGACAGCTAAACTCAGAAAAATATCAAATATTGTAATGACAGCATCACTCCTGTAAATGACAGCTTAGCCAACACTGAAGTGAGGACCAGAAGGCAATGCAGAGCTGTGGGGAAAATACTTGTAATATTCATGCTGCAAACAAGCTCAGCTATCACTGCAGTGGTTTCAGGCTCAATAACAGCTTTGGAAGGTAGGGATGACAATTAACAAACTTCTTGGCATGTGTTGGCAGCAACAATCTCCTGTGCTGTGAAAATTTTAGAGAGGAAATAATGCTGTGAATTAGAAGATGGTCGCTGCCTCTACCATCTTAAAAAGAAATATTTGGTTATTGAAACTCTGTAGATTAGCATCCAAAAGGGCATTTTTGCTTTTTTCATTTCTCTCTTAACATATGAATGTGGAAACTGAAAATCCATAGTGGATATAGGCAGATATGAAATAGCTTTAAGAGCAAATGCCAGAGAAACTCTTGATAGCAAATATAATTTATTTCTAAAAATTCAGGGAATTACCAGATCTCTGAAGTTATCCACAGCAAACAGCCTGATGTGTTTGCTAAGAAGAAAATCAACACATCTGCCCACATCTGGAGAGCCAAAAGAAGATGTGAGGGAAGTGTCTAAAAGGTCCCTTTCTAACTCTATTTAACCTCTCTTCAGAGGGGAAAATTTACTGTGTTTAACTGTATAAGCTACATGCAAAGGTAGGCTGGAGACAGAATGCCTTTTAAAAATTGCTGGGGAGGGCTGAAATCAGTGCAGTGGTGTGAGAAAAGAGCTAAAAATAAATGGGTGGGCAGGAGGGAGAGATGGAGCAGGGAGCTGCAAGCACCAGAGGAGGAAGGAACCAGTCCATGGAGGGAACCCTGGTGTTAGCGAGAGCCCTGAGCAAGGGCAGGTGCAAAGGGAATCAGTTTAGAAAGCAAGAATAGGAAAAGCAGGTGAGTAGGAAACCAGTGAGGTGAGACATTTTGGAGGTGTCCTTATTCACAGGGAGAAGACCAGGACAAAGGGAAGGGAAAAGTAAAAATGCTGTGCAGAAAACGAGGAGGCTGTGGCAGAGGAGCAGCCCTGGGGTGGGACAGGGCTCAAAGCACAAAATGAATTCATTGTGGCCTGGAACATATGGAGGGGCAAACACTCAAAGGAGAAAATTGCTGCTGAAAAGAAATAACAGTGATGGGCACGAGAACAAATGACTTAAATAAGCCAGGAGATAATTTAGACATGAAATTAGAGGAAAATCAATGTAGGAACAAGTGGGGGCAAACACCTTTAACAGTAATGTGAGAGACTTGAGGTCTGGACTGTGCTGATTCCAGCAGGACAGCCTGGGCACAGCACTGAGGACAGGAGTTCTGCCCTCCCAGTGGGGCTCAGCTTGCACAGTGGGGTCACCTCTCTGCTGTCCTCCAAACCAGCAGAGAATTGGATCACATCCCATTATTAATGCCCATGCAGCCTCCTGGCTCATTTCCTAGATCCAGCACTGATAATCTACAGGTGGATATGGGCAACCGATTTGTCTGGCTCACCCAGTGATATTACAGGACTTTTACCTCTTCTGCAAAATCCTCCTGGGGGTCCAGCAATGCAGAAGGGAAGTCAGACTCCCAACAGGAATGTGTTCCCCCCTGGTCACATCACTCTGCAGCTGCACAGCCTTGGAGCAGCTCCAGCTGGAAGCTGGTATAAATTTGCTATTAACTCAGCCTATTTCTAATAAAAAAAATAACAGCAGCACTACTGGGTCAGACCAGCTGTCCATCTCATCTAACTCCCTATAAAGAAAGAGGTTTTAAAAAGTTAATTGGTAGGTTTGCTTGGTACAAGGTGAGTGGGGTGGGTGAGCACATGCAGTTAAATTTCATAGGTTCCAAGCCCTTTGCTTGCAGGTGAAATGTATTTCTGCTGTCTATTATGTCCTGCAGCAGGTTCAGCACTCTTCTGCAACTAAACTGGTAGATCAATACTAGAAAAAGTTACTTTTTTCACTAGTGAAGCTTATTTTTTGTTTGCTAGTTGACCAGGCCATGGGAAAATACTTTCATTACATGGAAAATTAATAGAATTCACAGAAATAGAATAGAAAGAGCCGGGGCTTAATAAACAGATCTCAGGAAAGACGAAGCAGAAGTGAATTTCTGGAGAATTTATATAGCTCCATAAGGCTGGGGCTGCCTTAGGCAGGGCCATGGCAAACACCAAGGGACAGGTGAGGTCTCTCACCCCCTCTTTCTCTAGGTGCAGTTCATTACTCATTGCAGCACTGGGGGAAGTTTCTGGTGACCCTGGACTGCCTTTTACCAATGAACAGGCATCAGTGAGCACAGCAATTAGTGTAGGCTGTGGTTTAACTTCCCAGCCTCAAACCTCTGTGAAAATACTCTGCTTTTGCTCAGTCAGTGTGCTTGGGTGCCACTGCCCTGGCCTCTGCCACGAGCAGGTCTGCAGGCACACCTTGTAAACCTCCTTCTGCCCCAGAAAACTGCAGCAGATATGAGCTCAGCCAGCAGTCCATTGTTCCCTTCCCACCTAGCACATCCCAGTCATGATGGGAACAAGGATTTTGGCATTTGGGTTTCAGTGAGCTCTGCCATCACTGCTCAACTCAAAGCTCCTGTGTTGCAGACATCTTTTCATTAAAAATCCTTTCCTTAGGATTTTTTCCTCCTGAGAAGCTGAGAGGCCTCAGGAACAAATGTAAACAATGGTTATCTGCTGCTGTGGAATGCAACAGGTGGATCTGTGATTGGTCTCATGTTGGATGCTTGTAATTAATGGCCAATCACAGTCAGCTGGCTCGGACAGAGAGTCTGGGACAGCTGCCGTTGTTATCATTCTTTCTCTTTCTATTCTTAGCTTAGCTAGCCCTCTGAGATGAAACCTTTCCTTCTATTCTTTTAGTATAGTTTTAATATAATATATATCATAAAATAATAAATCAAGCCTTCTGAAACATGGACTCAGCTCTTTGTCTCTTCCTTCAACATAAGACCCCTGTGAACACGGTCCCACTCCTGCAGTGAGGTCAGCACCCTCAGAGGCTGCCCTGGCTGAGCAGACCCCAGGCAAGGCTGTGCAGCAGCTGCTGGCAGCCAAGAAGGGCCACAGTGCTCAGCACCAGCACCCCTGCCCTGCCACGAGGGGCTGTGCCAGGCCAGTGGGGACACAGCCCCGGGCAGTGCCAGCACAGCATCCTTCCCTCTGCCAGAGGCTCACTGCAGCTCTGACCCACGGGCATCTGGGCCTGCTGGAACTAGTGGTTTACATATAAATTATCTGATGAATGTAGCCTTGTTTTCCAGTCATGAATCATTCATGACCAGAGTCAAGTTTTGGCAAAAATGTGTATTTTCTGTAAGTGTCCTCTCCTCTGATGTTGAGCACAGGCTGTTGGCTACACAGAGCCCTCAGTCAGGGCAGGTAACTCTCACAATCCAATCTCTGCCTCTTTCAGTGGATGGTTTAGAGGCTTAAAATCAAATGTATAAAGGTAATCCCAAATATTTTTCATCATGCTTGCCTTCAAAGGTGTCTGTTTTATGAGCTGCTATTCCTCCAACTTCCCTATAGACAGAAATCTTTACATGCCCCTGGGCTCCCATTACACAGCACATTGCAGCCACAATGCTCAGTCCTTCCCAAAAAACACCACACAGAGACATGTCCCTGCTCCTGACACCCAGATCCTCCTCCAGCTCCATTAAAAATATTTGTAATACACCATTCATGTTTTATTTCACATTACTGTTAAAGGGGTTTGCCCCCACTTGTTCCTACATCGATCTTCCTCTAATTTCAAGCCTGAATTAACTCCTGGCTTATTTAAGTCATTTGTCCTTGTGCCCATCACTGTTATTTCTTTTCTGCAGCAATTTTCTCCTTTGAGTGTTTGCCCCTCCATATGTTCTACTCCCAATCTTTACCTAACTAAACTAAGTGCTTTTTTCCTCTCTGAGCTGGACAGTCCCTGCATTCCTCTGATTGTCCTAAATCCCCTTATGGCACCATTTACTGTTTGAATTCTTCCCTCTCACTCTTGGGGGAAGAGAACTGTACACACTATTCTGATGAGGTCAAGCCTACCTTTGTGAAATTGAATTAGTGCTTCTATAGACCTGTAACCTTAACTGAAAAAGTGAATTGGGTATATCTGATCTTTTTTTTCCTTCAAACCATATAATTGCCACTTAATGATTAACCTGTGATGCCCAAGTACATTCAGGTCTTTCTCTTCCTCAGTCATTTCTAACAAATAGCTGGAATTCTCACTACTGCTCCATAAGTACTCGTCCATACATTATATGTTATTGTATTTTATGCCTTTTCTATTGCTTCAGTTTCCAAGGTCAGTCCCCAAGTTCAGTTTCCAAGTTAACAGCCCCATCCTGGTTTGCATTGAGGATGCACCTTCCATCGTGTTAGCTCCAAGTGTCATTGTCAACTCTCCTCATTCCCTTCCAAGGTCAATGCAGAAATGAAATATGCTCTGATCCAGTCCTGATCCTCAGGGATGTTTGCTGGTAACCTCACTTCAGAGTGATAATTCCCCTTTTGCTGCTCCCTGTCACAGGCTCCCCTTTAGCCAGTGCTGTTCCCACTTCACAGCTCCTGTATAAATTCTCGGCGCTTTCAGCTGAGCTGATAATTTCCCATGTGGCACTATATCAAATGGCATCTTTGGTCCAGATAGATGAGATATCTTGCATTTCCTTTGTCTAGAAAAATCATTTATCTTATCAAATTTATCACAAACAGACAGGGTTTGCCCAGAAGAATTTAATCACCAACCAGGACGATCGTGACTGCAACAGAAAATGGGAGGGCAGGCTGTGCTCCCTGCAGCTCTGCTGGACACACACCCTTGTCGAGGGGACCTTGATTCCAGGGACAGTATTTCCTCACTGCTAACCCTTGAAATGACCCACTCTGTCACTGGAGGCTGTGAACAGACAGCGACCCTCATTCCCAGTATGGAGGCTAAAGTCACACAGTGATGGATTTTCGTCCAGCACTTACAGCCCAGCACTCTGAGAAGAGGAGCTGAAGCTTTTACCTGGTTTATTTTGGCTGCTGTTATATATCTATTTGTTTATTACAAGGGAAAAAGTGCAGGGTTTTTTACACAAAACTGATATGTTTAGTGCTTTCATTTTATGTTTTGAGCAGTTAAGCTATTCGGTGTTTAAAGGTAGTATTGGTTCTTTATAACTCCGTGCCAACAACAGGAGTCTAAGATAATGGAGCCTAAAGAGAGAGATTTTTCCATTCCCACATTGTTTCTGAAATATGGAGCAATCAAATGCACTCAGTAGAAGGTTTCTATCAGTAAATCTTCAGTAAAAGTGTCTTTAAAACTTAGGTAGAAAGATTGCGGAAGGGAAAATGGCTCACAAAAATTCTGTAGATATTCCTTGAAGACCCTGGAACAGGTTTTCTCTAATCAGGATATCAAAATGCTTCTCCCATTCAGGCCATTCTGGTGCTTTGGACCCATTTCAGCAGAGCTGTTAAGTAATCAGCATTTGTATTAATTGGAACAGAAAACAAACATGCTTAAAGTTAAGCACGGACTTAACTCTTAGCAGGCTCTGCTCTCTGCTGTGCATGGAGAATCAGGTTTCCACAGGGGATGAGGGATGGGATACTTGTCCAAATGTCATCCTCCCTGCAAAGTGATTAAGGGGTGCTAATTAATAAAGGAGAGTTTGCCTTTCCCTTGTCTCCTGCACAGAGGAAGGAAGGGTTAAGGTGAGCCAGGCTCTCCCAGCACAGCCATCCCCGTGCTGTCCCCTCCAGTGCCATGGGATGTTCTCAACATCCATCACAAATATTTATTCTGTTTCTCAGGTTCATAATCTTCACCAAATCCTGCCTGCTGATTACAGCCCGAGCATTCATTGTTTCCAGACCGCTAAGAAGTCCCCAGCCCTCTTGGGTGTCTGGTTTTAAATTCCTGCTTGTGCACATTTCCTGAAGTGAATAAAAATGTGTGACTTATCTGCACATGCAGTTGATATGATCTTCTGCAAAACCTGCCCACGGGCAATTATGCATTGAAAGGGCAATTACACACACAGAATGACCCAATTTGCATACAAAATCTCAATTATTGCCAAGAATTGCATGTATATTTTTGTGCAGTATTCAGAAAATTGGGCCCCAAAGACATAAACCCTCTCTTCTGCCATCAAATCACTTTGTACTTGGAACAAGAAATTGAATATATATAAGTCATATTAGAAAAAATATTATTTTCAGAGAACTAGGATGGTCACATTGGGTCAGAGTGCAGGTCTGTCCACACTCTTACCACATCTGCACCAGCTGAAGGATGAAGAAGATGAGCAGCATGTCCCAGGCCTGGCTCAGCACACTCCCTCAGCCTCCAGCATTCTGGGGCTCAGTGACTTTCAGCATCAAAGATGTGTTTTTAGTATTTAATACCCTGAATTATTCACTAATAAACGGATTATTGTTGCAGATAAAAATTCAAATATGGCATAAACCAATTTGGTTTGTGCACATTTGTCCATATCAATCTAGAATCTGATGAGTACATGTGCTGCAGTGAGCAGATTCCCTGCTCTGCCTTGGCACCTCGGCAGTGAGGGAGAAAGAGAGGTGCCAACACAGGTGTCACTGCTTTGTCCTGTAGGGTGTGTCCATCAAAACCTCTGCCACACAGGCTGTGGGAGCCAGGTAAGAGCCAGCCCTTCTGCAAACCTCATGGGGCACCTTTGGCCTTGGCTGCAGTAAGGACCAGAGGCAGAAATATCTGGTTTCAAGGTATTTCTGTGCAGGACTGATGGGAAATGGTGGTCCCTGCTGGGGTAGTCATGGGACAAGGGAGAATGGCTTAAAACTGGCAGAGGGCAGGTTTAGATCAGATATCTGGAGGAATTCTTCCTGTGAGGGTGGGCAGCCCCTGGCACAGGGTGCCCAGAGCAGCTGTGGCTGCCCCTGGATCCCTGGCAGTGCCCAAGGCCAGGCTGGACAGGGCTTGGAGAAACCTGGGATTGTGGAAAGTGTCCCTGCCCTTGGAAGGGGATGAAATGAGTTGATCTTTAAGGTCTCTTCCAACTCAAACTTTTCTGTGCTCCTGTGAAATCCCCATCCCACCTCCCTCAGAGTTCCAAATGTGGAATTTGAGACAAGGTTACTCCTGAATGCACAAAGGCATCCTCTGGATAAAACAGTGAAATTTTTAATGCCCTGAAACATTTAGCATAACTTCCTAGGAGACAAAGAGACTGGTGGGGGGGAGAAGCAAGGAAGCCAGACAGCAAGAAAATGTTTATTTGCTTCATAAACTCTCTGTTAGCGAGGCCAGCAGCACCTTCCTGTGTGACAGCCCACAAAACACCTGGCATGCTCTGCACTGTCACCACGACGTGCCCAATAAACCTTCCACCAATAAATGTTCTCATTTAGCCAGTAGATCTTGATAACCCCCACTTCCCGCTGTCACAGGTATTCAGAGTCAAAAAATAGAGCCACCCCTTGTAAAAGTGCATTTAATGAGAGTTTAATGTTGGCGCAGTAAATCTGCGAGCAGCTGGATGTGTTTTTAAGTTTCCTTGACGTCTTTTATTTGTTTAATACATGGGTCTATAAAAGCCGTTTCTCTGAGCCTGCTAATGAGCAATGAGGGACTCACAGCTATTTAAAACCCGGAACGAGGCATCAAAATGAAGGATGCAGTAAAGGCTGCTGGAGCAGGGAGCTCCAGATGTGACAGCGGTGCTTTATGGGGCAGGAAGATGGAGCACCAGGCTGAGGTGGCACAGCAGGTACAGGCTTGCTCCAGGAGCCCACATTTCTTCTCATCCAGGTGAGCAGAGCTAGTGAATGTGCTCCCTGTGGGAACATGGGACCCCAGAATGATCTGGGTGTGGAAGGAGCCTCTCATTCCTCCTCCCTGCCATGGGCAGGGACAACATTCCACTAGAAGAGGTTGCTCCAAACCCCATCCCACATGGCCTTGGACACTTCCAGGGATGTGGCATCAATAACAATGAGCCCAGCTCTAGTCCAAGGTGCAGTGGGACCCTTGGCATGGAAGGCTGGGACAGAGGAGGCTGGAATGCCAAGAGTTAAGAGCTCTGTAGAAATCTCCATGAGTTTGAAATCGACTTCCATGGCTACAGTGAGGTTCTGGAACACCTCCACTGCAGAGATCTTCTCTGTGATTGAATTTCCAAACTCTGTCTGCACTCTGGAGCTCATTCAAAGCAAGGAATGGTCCCAAAACCCACGTGGGAGGAGGGTCAGTGACAGCTCCAGCCAGCACAGTGCAGGGTTAGGCCCCATCACACAGTGGGAGCTTGTTCCTTGTTGTGGTGTTGTGAGGGTCCCAGGATGAGGTCAGGGATGAGAATTTGACTCCAAGTTCTCAGAAAGCTGATATATGATTGATATGATTGATATGATATGATATGATATGATATGATATGATATGATATTACTAAAGAAAGATAAAGGAGACATCAGAAGGCTAAACAAGAATGAATAATAAAAACCTGTGACTGAGCAGAGAGTCCAACACAGCTGGACTGGGGTTGGTAATTAATTAAAAACAATCCACATGGAACCAATCAAAGATGCACCTGTTGGTGAGCAACGTCCAGACCACATCTCAAGCAATCAGATAATTATTGTTGACCACATCCTAAGCAATCAGATAATTATTGTTGACATTTCTTTTCTGAGGTTTCTCAGCTTCTCAGGAGAAAAATCCTAGTGAAGGGATTTTTCAGAAAATACTGTGGTGACATTCCTGGAGAAGATGCTGCTGTGGAGAGCACTGAGGGGTCTCCACCACCTGCCTCTGCCCTCCTGGGTGCTGAGGATGATGATGATGATGTCCTTCAGAAAGAGCTGTGAGGAGGCAGTGCCCATCCATGCACATCATCACTGCACAAAGGAAAACAAGCACCCAGGAACATCCAGAATCTGCCAGACTTGGGGAAGGCTTTCCTCTGAACGTTTCCCATCAGAAGAATGAAGCTATTAATTGAAGTAAAGTTTTGAATAAATTTTGGGTTGAGAAATTGTTTTGGAAAAAAATCCTTTGGAGAAAAATCTAAACTAGGGTATTTTTTCTTGATGCCTTTGAATGAAATATTTCTACATTATATAACAACAAGACATCTATTTTATTTTAAATTAATTAAAAATGGATAATGAAAGTCTTTGGTTTCATGAGAAAGATTTTTTTTTTACTTTAATTTCCCTGAACGAATTTCATAAATTGCTTCAGCTTGATGTGAATGATTTCTTTTTACATTTCCTCATTTGGGCTGTGCAAATGACAGAAAAATCAGTTCTTTGTACATCTTTACTCTTGAATATATTGAATATCTCTGTGAAGACGGAATGGATGGAAACCCTTGCAAACTGAGTAATTCAGATGAATAGTGTCTTCAAAGTCAATTACCTCTGTGCAGAGATGATATTTACTTCTGCCTCGTCTGGACTTTCCAGCTCAATTTTTGCTCTCCCAGAACTTTCAAAGATTTTTTAATTTATTTTTTTTTCCCAGGCAAACTAGCTCAGTTGTGCATATGGATTAATTAGAGCAAGGAGGTCTAAACCAACTCCCAAATTGCAAGTGCTGCAGTGGAGGATCAGTCACCAGTGGCTTTTCACTCCCACCTTCTGTATGGACAAGTTAGTGACAGCTCCAGTCCATCCAGTTTGGACCCCCCAAACGGGAGAGCAGCTCAGTTTCCCCCAAACACAGGTGACAGAGGGACAGGCCACCCCCAAGCCCCAGCAGGGCCCCAGAGCCTCCTAATGAGACTCAGCAGGCTCCTTCTTGCAGGCTGTATCCAATTAAGGGAAAACACTGATAACCCTGTTAATATCATGAATACCATGCACATTAAAGCCCGTGAAAGACAAGAATTTCACTTTGCTGCCTGTGGGTTCAGAGCAGGAGAGCTGCCTCCCTGCTGCTCCTCAGCTGCCCCAGGTACCTCTGAGCAAGCAAAGCCATGAATTTAAAGCACCTTTCCTGCTCTAACTGCCCACCACGGACAGAAAACCACTATTTTACTTCTTGCCCAAAGTTCATGTGCATTAAATGCCTTCCTGTTTAGTCTGGCAATGTGCTGTTAATGCTTCCCCTTCTCTATTGCTGGGCAGATAATAAATAAGGGCAATTATTCTTATCAGAGTTGCAGTAAGAAAGATGATTTCCTCCAGTGCCATGTAAATGCCACTTTTCATTCTTACTTTTATGATTCTTTAGCCAGTTATGGATCCACGTCGCTGTGCTTATATCAAAGCTAGTTTTAATTTATTTTGAGATTAAAATTTTATGAGAGATTGCATCAGATGCTTTTCTAAATTTCAAATAGACTACACCCACCACATCCCCTTCAGCTAGTAACTGTAATTCTATTTTAATATGATATTGAATTTGTCTGCAAGTTTATTTTTTCTTTTTCTGTACAAACCCACCCTCAAAGAAATATTTATCTCCTAATATTTGCTTGGAAGTGAGAAATTCAATGGATGGTAACTGTGTCATTCTCTCTCTGATCTGCTGATGAGTAGTACAATATTTGCATTTCTCCCTTTTTCTGATGCACCTCAGATATCAACCTGCCCAAGGGAAGACTATAGGGAAAATGGAGAGGGATTCTTCACATGGAGCTGTAGGGACAGGACAAAGGGGAATGGCTTCAAACTGAAGGAGAGTGGGTTTAGATTTGATGTTAGGAAGAAATCCTTTACTGAGGGGGAAGGAAGCCCTGGCACAGGTGCCCAGAGCAGCTGGGGCTGCCCCTGGATCCCTGGCGGTGTCCAGGACCAGGTTGGACAGGGCTTGGAGCACCCTGGGATGGTGGAAAGTGTCCCTGCCCATGTCCCTGCCCCTGGCACTGGATGATCTCTAAAGTTCCTTCCAACTCAGACTCTTCTAGGATTCAATGATTTTGCCTGTAGTTTCTCAGAAATAAATTAAAACAGCTCAGTGACATTCCCAAATTTAGGAGGCAGAATCCCACCTTGGGTCACAGATGCGTGGCTGAGAAGGATGAGAAGGATAAGAAAGATGAGATGGATGGCTCTGCCACAGAAAGGTCAACCAGGCCCCTCAGTGTCCCAGAACTGATGACCTGAGGTGGCCCCAGACCCATCTGGCAGCATTTGTCTGGCACCAATCCTTGGATGTTGGCAGCTTTAGGTGAAATCCCACTTGTGGCACCAGGCGCCCTGCCTTGGAGGACAGCTCTTCTCCACAGCAAGGAAAGCCTGGTGCTCAAGTGTCTTGGCAGCACAGAGAGCCATCCCCAGGGAGACCAGAGAGACTCTTTGTCCCTGGCAGCTTTTTTCTGGGAGAAATCCTCCAACATTCACAGTTTTAGGAGGCAGAATCCCTCTTATCCCACCTGGCCCTGCAGTGGAGAACGGCTCTTTCCCACATGACAGGATTCAGCACTGACTCCATTTAAATGACCCCTGCACTAGGCCAGGAATTTGCTTACTCCATGAATTTCCACCAACAGTTGTGAAATGATGGAAATATTCATTTTTTTCCTTATATTTCTGCAAGATTTTTTTTGCCTTACCATTATACACTGCAACAAAATAATAGAAAGAGGCAGATCAAGATATTTGGCCAGAGGTTTCTTTCCCAATGCTCTTTCTCTGCTCTACCCCACTGTTCACACTGCAATAAATCTTGCTGTCGTGGACCCAATCTGTGCCCATTTCCAGGGGGATGGAGCTGCACGTGTGGATTTAGAGCCTGTCACAGTCTGTGCTGGATGAACTCTCCAGCTGTGCTCAGGGAGCAGCTCCAGGCTCTGCAGCACCCTTGGGGAAAGCACCATCAGGGGATAGGGCTGGAGCTGCTGAGCCTGGATCCCCTAAAAATGCCTTGCTCCTGTGCCAACAGGGTATTTCTGCCTGTGGGTGATAATTTTCTGTGCATAGAGGATGAAGTGCAAACCTCCCCTGAAAATGAGGGGCTCCATCAGGGGATGATGAATTCAGATCACTGTAAGAAAACAAAGGGAGACCCCCAAGGAGCATTCCCTGTCCTCACCCATCACATCCCTTCCCATGTTCACAGTAAACATTTGTGCAGCTCCAAGAAGACACACTGGCCCTGGGGGATGCTACAGAGCAGAGATCCAGCCCTGTCCAGCCCAGCTGAGCTCCAACAAGGATAAAAGTGGGGAACTTGTGGCACTGCTGCCACCTCCTGTGTCCCTGGCACCTCCTCCTCTGCTGGTGTGAGCCACCATTAAATGTTCCCTCTGCTGGGGCTTGGCTCTCTGCTACCCTTCAGCTAGAACAAAGCCAGCTCTGCTGTGCCCAGTCATTCTTAGAAAAGAAGATGTGGTTTGATCTTGTTTTAGATGCAGACATTCAGTTTATTACTAATTATGTAAGCTGCAGCAGCCAGGACTAGACCTAATTCCCATGAATGGCAAGCTCATTGTAAAAAATGGCCCAGTTTGGGGATGAATCACCTTTTCTGTATCAGTGGGGAGCTTCAGATAAAACGTGTTACTGATGCTGATTCTGCTCTCACTGAGCTCCAGCTCCTAATGGAGATCAAAGATCCCATTAGACAGATGTGATGAAGAGACAGTCCCTCATTAGAGAGTTTGAACAAGCTGAACAAAACCCATAAACAAAACCCAGGGCCTGCTCTTTCTCTTGGCACAGAACCTGGCTCTCCCTCTGACACAGCCTGTGCTCCCCTGAAACATTCCAAGTAAAGGTTTTATAAACTCATTTCCAGAGTTCACTGGAGTTCTAACAAGTCTGTCCTGCTCTCTGACATGAGGGAAGGAATGCAGGAATAGTTCATTGGTTTAAATTAAAAATAAACAAATGGGAAGAAAAAAAAAAAAGAAGACGACATCAAGGCACTGAGGCTGTGAATGTAATTTAAATAATGAACTTCTATGGGACAAAAGTGAGAATTCAAGTATTGGAATAGCTTGGCCTTTGGGGGTTTGGGGTTGGGTTTTTTTTGGCTTGCCCAGGGACAACAGCTGTGCTGTGCCAGGAGAAAGATACTCAAAAGGAGCAGGAGCAAAGCATTGGACAGGAGTAGATGTTCATCAGATCTCCAGTTCAAGGCAGTTCTGTTGTTGCTGACTTCCAGAAGAGATTTACACCACGTGCCATCCAAGCAGCCAAGTCATCTTCCCAGCAGCATTAGTGCAGCTCATGACAGCTGGGGAGGCTCTCTGCCAACCCAAGACAGCATCTCCAGTACTTTTCCTGTCCTTTCTGGGCCTCTGTCTGATTATGTAAATCTTCTGCCATACCTTGAGGTCTCACACTAGAGGGATCTCCTCAGATTAGATTAACAGACCCCGCACACCAGACCAGCTAAAAATCAAAGTTTGAATTTCCATGGCAAACATATTTCAAAGCTTGGTGTCATTCTGTTCTGCAGCTCCACATTTAATCAATATTCCTGAAAAAAACCCCAAAAAAACCCAACATATTTAAAAGTCATCTTCATCTTATTGGCTGAATTCTCATCAACAGGAGTTTAGCCTGATGCACTTCAGAGTTTAATCTGTGGGGTGTTTTAGCTGTCTGCAGGCTTTGTCTCCTCTTGATGACTGGAGATGTCTTTCCCTGGAGAGGAAAGTCCTCACCATTGCCCAACTCCTGCTGTTCTGTTCCTACCTGGAGAGAATGAAACAGAGAGAAATTCAGGGCAAGATGCCTCCAATTTGTTCCCTGAGTGCAGCCCTGTGGCTGCAGCCTCAATCAGCTTCACACTAAACACTTTAGTTAATTGGCAACAAATTGGAAGGTATGAGCTGATTGCAATAAATATTTTATTAATTTTAAAAAACAAAAGGTTGCATCCCTTCTGGCCCAGTTTGATTGTGCACAGTCACAGGTATTAATGTGTAATTGCCACATCAGCTGGCACTCAGAAGGAGCTCGTTATGGGAAATAGTTCTGCATGTATCCTCAGCAGGTGTCAATCAGCATTGTGCCATTGAGATCAATGGAGCCAGGCTTATTTATAGAGTTAAAGCTCCAGCAGCTCGCCTGCAAAATAAACCCTGGAGTTTTTATCCTCAAATATAAGAATAGATTTTTTGCTGCACTTTTTATTTACATAAAAATGCCATTTTCTCCATACCTGTATCTTGCCTATGTGCAGAAACAAGTTGATTTGGTTTTTTTTTCAGTAAACTTGGCTGAAATACAAATATTCAAACCCAGGGATGCTGTAGTTATCCATAGCCCATGTTTGGCTGGGTTTGGTGGATGTGTTGCAGGTATTGGCTGGGTTTGGGGGAGATATTGGTTGGGTTTGGGGGATGTACTACAGGTATTTTTGGGTTTGGGGTTGTGTTGCAGGAATTGGTTGGGTTTGGGGGAGATATTGGTTGGGTTTGGGGGATGTAATGCAGGTATTGGTTGGGTTTGGGGTTGTGTTGGTTGGGTTTGGGGGATGTAATGCAGGAATTGGTTGGGTTTGGGGGATGTAATGCAGGAATTGGTTGGGTTTGGGGGATGTAATGCAGGAATTGGTTGGGTTTGGGGGATGTAATGCAGGAATTGGTTGGGTTTGGGGGATGTAATGCAGGTATTGGTTGGGTTTGGGGGATGTAATGCAGATGTTGGTTGTGCTTGGGGGTTGTGTTGGTTGGGTTTGGGGGATGTAATGCAGGAATTGGTTGGGTTTGGGGGATGTATTGCAAGCCCTGAGCTGCTGCAGTTCTGCAGATCTCATCTCCACCCCACACCAGCACCACAGGGAATGTTCCAGATCAGACTTTGGGAATCTTGTTCTGCCCTTCCCAGCTCCACTTGGAGGTGTCAGTGATAAAATCCAATGTGGTGTGTGACACAGCAATGACAAGAAGTGGTTGAATTATTCATGGGAATAAATTAGCCATGAGCAGAGCTCAGGAGGATTTTGTGAGGTGTCTCTGAGCTGCTGGAGCCAAGAGCAGCCCCAGAGAACTCCACAGGGCTGTGCTGAGGGGAAGCTGGTACCACAAACAGCCCCACAACTGGGAGGCACCCACTGCAAGATGATGTTTCATTAGCAAATGGGATTTTCATCTTCATTGAAATCTTGCAGAGGAAATCGCTGATTTCCATAACATTTTTTAATGGGAAAAAGTCAAAATAAAGTGCTTCTGTCTCATTTTGATAAGGAAAAAACATCATCTCCTTAGCTGAATCAATTCAATTCTTCACTTTCCTGCAGGATTCAGATGTTCTCACAATTCAAAGAACCACAATAATATTGAATATTTATTCTACCTTTTTTAGGAACATGCCCATTCTATGGTGGAAAAGGTAAACCATTTTCCTTCTCTTTGCTTTTTATTTTGAGAGTTTTCTGTAGAATAAAAATTCCTCTTCAATGACCGATTTGTTGGGTGGATGGGATGAATAATTTTTCAGGCTGTATTTCCCTCACAAGTTGTTTACTTTGATTACTTACTAGTCATTCTGTGGGATATTTGAACTGTCACTGAAGTCATTTTGGCTTTCTTTCTGCTCCTAGAAGAGAGGACAAACTGTTTAAACAGCAAAATGATGAACAGCAACTAAAGAAATGTAAATAATTCATAAATACTTGTTTCTGCTCATCCTGGGGGCCATGCACAGCACAGCTCCACAAACAGAAACCTGTTGGTGCAATGATGCTCCCAGCCCCTTCTCCATCTCTATTTGCAAACAGCAGCATAAAAGCAGAGCAAACAGTTGCAACCAGCTGTACTGAAAGGGGCAAGATAAGGCACAGCAATAAATGTCTTTCCATCCCAAAGAAATGGGATTAGCCTGCTCTCATTAGTGTTTGATTTGATAAAGAGTTCAGTGGCAGGGCTCAGGACTCACAGTGGGGTGATGTGCCAAGTCACATAAGGTAATGTCATGAGGCTTGATGAATTTAAATTCATCATCCTGCTTTAAAATGTGGTGGTTTCTCCTCATTTGTTCAGGTCTGCAGGTGGGATGTTTTATCAGTACAGTCTGGGGTGCCAGGATACCTGAGACAAAGGTGCAGACAGGTGACATTGTATATAAGGGGCTTGACTGAAGGTAAAAAATAGCTGGAGATGTAGAAAGAAAATAATGAAAAATCTTCAGAAAAAAATATCCATTCTGGTATTTAAGGAATAAAGTGGATAAATATTGAAGGAATTTAAATGACTCCTCAGGGCAGGAGTGGAGCCAGCTGGGGCTGTGGGTATGTGGGGCAGGGGAGGAGCAAGCTGGGCTCATGGCAAGGATCCCTGTGGGATCAGAAGTGGTCAGCTCGTGCCAAGGAAAGGTGAAGCAACCCAGTTACCCCACTGTGCAACACATCCCTGGGAGATTCATGCCTGCCCTGGTGGTAAACACTTCCCAGGGATGCATGTCTCCATCTGAACTTCCAGAAGAATTACATTTGTCCAAGAAATGGAGTGAGACCTTTCCCTTGGCAGCTCTTCCACCTTTCCCACGGTGCTCTGGCACCTCTGAAGAGAAACAAGGCACTGCAGAGCCAACAGCCAGCAGCTGCTGCAGGCTCCCAGAACCATCCCACCCTGCACAGATCCAACTCCAGGCACTGAGCAGGGCCTTCCAGAGGTGGGACCTGTGCTCCACCAGAAAGGTGCTCCAAGGATGGCTCCAGGAGGTGTGTGTGGAGTCCTCAGCCTCCCATTTCAACACATACTTGAGTAAATAAATAACAAAGAGTAAAGTATTTCACACTTTTCCATTTGGCAGGGGGTTGTTGCTCCCATCATTGCAAGCTCCATGTTGTCAACTGAAAAAAACGGGCAATAATAGGCGGGTGAGAGTGGATTGGTATGAGTAACCCCCTGGACAGAGCTCCCCAAGTGACCACAGATTTATTATTTACCTCCCAGAAGGTACAAGTTTACTCTTGGCTCCCTCCTGACTCTTTTCTCCCTTCATTTTTCTTTTTTCCACCAGCACAGACAGTTGCTGTACTTGTCTTCTCCTAAGCAAAGGGCCTTTATTTATATAAACAAGGAGGGGAAGAGAAATGGGTGGCAGGAGTGCCAGGGTTTTCTCATACCACCAGTCCAGCTCCCTGCAATGTTTTATGGTAGGACAGAATAAAATAAAACACAAACTAAACCAAACAAATCACGGGCAAACATCCTTCTCCAGCACTTTTCCAGCAGAGGGAATTTCCAGGGTCAAAGCTGTGAGGATGAGCTTTTCCAGCAGCCCCTGACGTCACCTTGCAGAGAGCAGCCAAGTCCCCTCACTCCTCAATCCCTCTTTGTGCTTCCCCCAGCCTAATTAATTTACTTAATTCCACTTGGTGGCTATGCTGTGGGAGCAAAGCTCTGCTCCAGCAATGTTAGCGAGCCTGGGTGAGGGGCTGAAGCCCCCCAGTAATGTGGGGTTTGCTGGCAGGGTCAGGTTCCTCTTCTCACTGCTCAGGTCTGGCTCTGAGCCCCTCTCACAAACCACAGCACCTGCAGGAGCTGAATTGTGCCTTGAGCTTTGCCCTTGGAAATATTTTTAACAGCAATAATTTTGGTTTTCCCTAAATTGACTCTTCTTGGGACACATCTCCAGCACTGGGGCAGAAGGGAGTTTATTGCCTCACTCCTCAATCCCTCTTTGTGCTTCCCCCAGCCTAATTAATTTACTTAATTCCACTTGGTGGCTATGCTGTGGGAGCAAAGCTCTGCTCCAGCAATGTTAACAGGCCTGAGTGAGGAGTTGAAGCCCCCCAGCAATTTGGGGTTTGCTGGCAGGGTCAGCCCCAGCTTCAGGTCCCTCTTCTCACAGCCCCTCTCACAAACCACAGCCTGCCCACAGCACCTGTAGGAGCTGAATTGTGCCTCGAGCTTTGCCCTTTGAAATATTTTTAACATCAATGATTTTGGTTTTCCCTAAATTGACTGTTCTTGGGACACATCTCCAGCACCGGGGAAGAAGGGAGTTTATTGCCTCACTTCTCAACCCCAGCCTAATTAATTTACTTAATTCTACTTGGTGGCTATGCTGTGGGAGCAAAGCTCTGCTCCAGCAATGTTAACGAGCCTGGGTTAGAAGCTGAAGCCCCCCAGTAATGTGGGGTTTGCTGGGCAGGGTTAGCCCCAGCTTCAGGTTCCTCTTCTCACAGCTCAGGTCTGGCTCTGAGCCCCTCTCACAAACCACAGCACCTGTAGGGGCTGAGTTGTGCCTTGAGCTTTGCCCTTGGAAATATTTTTAACATCAATAATTTTGGTTTTCCCTAAATTGACTTTTCTTGGGACACATCTCCAGCACTGGGGAAGAAGGGAGTTTATTGCCTCACTCCTCAATCCCTCTTTGTGCTTCCCCCAGCCTAATTAATTTACTTAATTCCACTTGGTGGCTATGCTGTGGGAGCAAAGCTCTGCTCCAGCAATGTTAACGAGCCTGAGTGAGGAGTTGAAGCCCCCCAGCAATTTGGGGTTTGCTGGCAGGTCCCTCTTCTCACAGCCCCTCTCACAAACCACAGCCTGCCCACAGCACCTGTAGGGGCTGAGTTGTGCCTCGAGCTTTGCCCTTTGAAATATTTTTAACATCAATAATTTTGGTTTTCCCTAAATTGACTCTTCTTGGGACACATCTCCAGCACTGGGGCAGAAGGGAGTTTATTGCAGCTGACCTCTCTCCTGCTGCCAAGAAATCCTCCTGGTGCCCAGCAGCTCCTTCATCCCACAGGATCAATTCTGCAGATTTAATTGATGGCTCCTTCACCAAGCCTTTCTTCCCTCAGTAAATTCACTTCCCTGCATCCGGCATTAGCATGGTCAAGTGAACTCTTTTGCAATCAATGACCAAGGGTGAGGAAGTTTTCCTGAGAAAATGATTGTGTTAGCAAACTTGGAGAGTTTGCTGCTGGGGCAGACTGGGAGGGCTGAAAGGAACAGCACTCAGCTTCTCCTGGGCTGTTTTATTCCTATACTTTTTGTGTACTTTGCATAATAATGCAATAGAGTTGACAAAAGATTTATTCCTGGCGCCTATAAAATGACACAACACAATGAGTTTTAAATGGAGAGAAAAAAAAAATCCAAGAGAAAAGGTAAATAAGTGGGTTCTTCTTAAACTCTGTAAATGTTATGGACAGAAATTCAATTAGTGCCAAGGAAGCTGCAGAAGCATTCATTTTTCCTTACTTTTTTTCAAGCCTTTTAATGTCCAGGCAACGGGGTTTATTTAAAAGATAAGTTTGTGTCTGTGCACAGGCATGAAGGCACATCTAGGCAATATACATCTGTATGAGCAAAATCATCTCTGCTCTTCTCCTTTCCACCCAGGCACAGCTGTGCTGTTTGATGATGGAGCACCACTTGTTGAAGTAGAAATATTTTTATAGATTATGTGTAATCTTAAACGGGTGGTGCTCAGCCATGGCCCATAGTGGGTGAATGGAGTTTATATAAATCAATAAGTCTGAGAGAGCACATTTTGCTCTGGAGCACATGTTTGGACTGAGAAGGAGCTGTTTATACCAGCGCTGGGCAGCCAAGCCTTTTACAGCTCACCTTGCATTTTAAGGCCTTATCACATTCTCACCCTGAGCTCCAAGTCCCCAGAGAAGACTTCACACAGGTGTTTATCCTTTTGGAAAGTATTTTTAAGGCTTTCCCTTGCCTGCCTGAGGATGGATCCTCTCAGTGCAGAGCACCACCAGCCCCCAGGCAGCCTCTCTGTGCTGGGGATGCTGCTGGGGGTGTGCTCACCTCTCCAAGCTTTGCCCACACCTGTCGAGATCATTGGTTTGTCAGAGTGACCCCGAGAAAAGTTTGGAATTCTGTTTTCCCAGCCCGGCACTTAAAGAAGGAGTCAGGGCTCCTCATTTCTTGGTCTTAAGGTTGTTTATTTTATCTTATCTATAAAAAATTTTCTCCTGCCCTGCTGAGGTCAGCTCGGCAAGATAGTCCAGGCACTCTGCCTGCCCCCAGGGCAGTGTTTTGTCTTTATACTAAAAACTACGTGTACAATGTTTACAATTACTTTCCAATACCCATCACCTATGCTAGACAGTGAGCTTCTACTCTAAACCAATCTGTAAGTGCCAACATCCCAGCAGAAGATGGAGGCCAAGAAGAAGAAGGAGAAAGGCTGGACATGCCCAGTTCCCTCCATCTTGTCTCCATAACCCCCCTGTACCAAAATCCCAAAATGCATATTTCACCCTGTAAATGCGTGATCCCTCCACCACTCAGACTCCAGTGACTTCCATGTCCTCACACACATCCCTAGAAGGGTCAAAGTCCAGCCACCAAGAATGTCTGGCAACATTGCAGGACCTCTGAGCCCCCCAAGGGTTCTCCCGGTGACTCTGGACATTGGGAGCGATGTGCTGAGCTCCCACACACACCCATCCTTACTGCCTTTCCACTTCCTACAGACATTGAAAACCATAAACCAGCAATCTTGCATTATTCCTGCTGTCAATAGGTTTTGCTGGAGGGTTTTGCAGAGCTATAACCACTCATCAGCTGAGCAGGGAGAGCTCCTTCACCCGTGGGCCTCTCCAAGATGTGGTGCTTGGAAAAGAAGCCATGGAGAAGCTGTCTTGTTGCCTATATCATGGAGTTGATAGTAAAAGATTTTAAAATCATAGAAAATTCAGGGAGTTAGAAAGAAAGTTAGGCTTAATAGGCCCAGGGAAAATGTTAAAGGTAGGCCCTGGGAAATGTTAGGCCCTATATTAACTACATCATGTGAAACTGCATCTGTGTAGTCAGTATATGATAAATGATACAGCTGTTAGATGTGATTACATATAATTATTGTTTAAAGAATCATGAGAAACTATGTTAGAGGTTTGAGGGAGGGGATCACAAGAAATCCATGCTTGGATGAAATCAATGTATACAATAGAACAATGTAAGTTTAATAATTAATATGTAAGTGATAGAACGATAGAATATAAAATATGTTCAGCCCAAAACTATGTTGGAGTCAGATTTGGGTCTGTACCCCTGACACCCCAAGCTCTGAATAAAAGCACCTGCATAGAATCATTCTGTGATGATGTGTTCCTGAATGCTAACAGAGTCACAGAATGGTTTGGGTTGGGAGACTTAAAGTTCATCTCATTCCACCATCCCAGGCTGCTCCAAGCCTGGCCTTGGACACTTCCAGGGATCCAGGGGCAGCCACAGCTTCTCTGGGAAATACACATTTAGCCTCTGCACTTCTTGAAACACATATTGCACTGCACACAGGGTGATCTGGGGGCCACTGGGACACTCACCAAGGCTAATTAGATGCTGGGGCATCCCGAGTGCTGTTTTCTGCAGGACATTTCAGTGGGAACAGGCCTGAGAGCAGAGAATCTCCTGGTGCTGTGCCTGCAGGCAGCTAAAGCAAACCAAGAGCACCATCTACTGTCGTGCCTGGCAGGGTTTGCTGTTCTGGCAGGGCTGGGGCTCAGAGAAGGGGTTCCTGCTGCAGGCAGGTTCCTCCAAGGGGCTCCCACTGCAGGCAGGTTCCTCCAAGGGGCTCCCACTGCAGGCAGGTTCCTCCAAGGAGCTCCTGCTGCAGGCAGGTTCCTCCAAGGAGCTCCTATTGCAGGCAGGTTCCTCCAGGGGTTCCTGCTGCAGGCAGGTTCCTCCAAGGGGCTCCTATTACAGGCAGGTTCCTCCAAGGGGTTCCTGCTGCAGGCAGGTTCCTCCAAGGGGCTCCTATTACAGGCAGGTTCCTCCAGGGGTTCCTACTGCAGGCAGGTTCCTCCAAGGAGCTCCTATTACAGGCAGGTTCCTCCAAGGAGCTCCTATTACAGGCAGGTTCCTCCAAGGGGCTCCCACTGCAGGCAGGTTCCTCCAGGGGTTCCTGCTGCAGGCAGGTTCCTCCAAGGGGCTCCTATTACAGGCAGGTTCCTCCAGGGGTTCCTACTGCAGGCAGGTTCCTCCAAGGGGCTCCTATTGCAGGCAGGTTCCTCCAAGGGGTTCCTATTGCAGGCAGGTTCCTCCAGGGGTTCCTATTGCAGGCAGGTTCCTCCAGGGGTTCCTGCTGCAGGCAGGTTCCTCCAAGGGGCTCCTATTGCAGGCAGGTTCCTCCAAGGGGTTCCTATTGCAGGCAGGTTCCTCCAGGGGTTCCTATTGCAGGCAGGTTCCTCCAAGGAGCTCCTATTGCAGGCAGGTTCCTCCAAGGAGCTCCTATTGCAGGCAGGTTCCTCCAGGGGTTCCTATTGCAGGCAGGTTCCTCCAGGGGTTCCTATTGCAGGCAGGTTCCTCCAAGGGGCTCCTGCTGCAGGCAGGTTCCTCCAAGGGGCTCCCACTGCAGGCAGGTTCCTCCAAGGAGTTCCTATTGCAGGCAGGTTCCTCCAAGGGGCTCCTATTGCAGGCAGGTTCCTCCAGGGGTTCCTGCTGCAGGCAGGTTCCTCCAGGGGTTCCTGCTGCAGGCAGGTTCCTCCAAGGAGTTCCTATTGCAGGCAGGTCCCTCCAAGGAGTTCCTATTACAGGCAGGTTCCTCCAAGGAGCTCCTGCTGCAGGCAGGTTCCTCCAAGGGGCTCCTATTGCAGGCAGGTTCCTCCAAGGAGCTCCTGCTGCAGGCAGGTTCCTCCAGGGGTTCCTATTGCAGGCAGGTTCCTCCAAGGAGCTCCTATTGCAGGCAGGTTTCTGTCACCCTGATTTTTTTAAGATTTTCTAAACATTCTGATGTTTACATTCTTGTAATGAACTTTCTCACACACTTACTGCAAATAACTTATTGTTTTGCATTCTTTTATAGAAGAGAAAAAAATTAATAGACTGTTGGTTTGCCCAGTGTCATTGGAGAGGTGGCACTGTCTCCTCCAATCCACTGTCACTTTTAGAAATCTATAAATGTTGAAGGCAGAAAATAAACTTCTCTTTTTTCACCTTGAGAACAGCAGTGTGTGCATGTCATATTTTGTGTCCTATAGTGACAGGTTTCTCCAAGGGGCTCCCATTGCAGGCAGGTTTCTCAACTGGTGCAGCTTTTTAGAGTTTACTAAGAAGGAAAATGTGATGTTGATGGGTCCCTCCCCAGGACGAGGTGAGAGATGAGAATTTGACTCCAAGTTCTCAGAAGGCTGATTTATATATTATATTATATTATATTATATTATATTATATTATATTATATTATATTATATTATATTATATATCATATCATATCATATCATATCATATCATATCATATTATATCATATTATATATTATGTTATGTTATGTTATGTTATGTTATGTTATGTTATGTTATGTTATATTATATTATATTATATTATATTATATTATATTATATTATATTATATTATATTATATTATATTATACATTACATACCAAAATCATACTAAAGAATAGAGAAAGGATACATCAGAAAGCTAAAAAGGAATGAATAATAAAAACCTGTGACAGACCAGAGTCCTGACACAGCTGGACTGGGATTGGTCATTAAGTTCAAACAATTCAGATGGAACCAATGAAATACCTACCACATTCCAAAGCAGCAAAACACAAGGAGAAGCAATCAGATAATTATTATTTATATTTTTCAGGAAATATGTGACAGTGACAGGAAAGCTCACAGAGGAACAGATTTTTCTATTCAGCACCTACATGAGGAGCTAAATTCAGCATTTACAGGGGCACAGGGAGCCCCTCTGAATGGCACCTGGTGCAACACACAATAAACCTAATTTCCAGAGTGCAATAATGCACATTATGGACCATGCAGCCAATTAAAAGGGTCATGAAACAAAAGATTGGCTTGCACTTTAGTAGACATTGAACACCAGCAGAAGGAACAGGTTACCCTGTGTCAGCTCCAGACAGAAGAGTTTTTATAAAAATGGAGCTGGAATCACACATCTGGAGGGATGGATCCATCATTTCCAGGCTGTGCTGAGTGACCTGCCCTCAGCCTGCCAGGAAAAGCACTTGCTTGAATAGTGATTTTTAAAATTTGTTTATTATGTTATTTGATGTTCTGTTATCAGTTTGATGTTTTGCTCTGATTTGCTTGAGGGGGCAGTATGCTATTTATTTATTTATGGGGTGGGTGTTTGTGTGTTTGTTTACAGTCTGGGGGTTTTTCTTGTTAAATCCACAGTGATACTTTCAATTCTTTCTGGTGTCTCTCAGGGTTTTTGCAACCAGTGGGCAGGGGAATGTCAGGGCAGCTCCATCACATAGGGGAAAATGGATGGGGCAAAATCCTTCACTATTAATATTTATATATTTATATTATTTATATTTATATTTATATTTATATTTATATTTATATTTATATTTATATTTATATTTATATTTATATTTATTTATAGTATGTTTTTATATAATATGTAAATATATTATAAATATAATTATCTAATTATATCATATAATAATGATAATATAATATAAATAATATATATAATTGTATTATATATATAATTATATAATCTATATTTTATATAAATATATTAGAATATATTAAAATATATTTATATATTTTATATAATTTATATTTATATTATATGAATTTTATGTAATTTAATATAATTTATTATTGACCTGAGAAAACCCTGTAACAGCCCTGGCTGGCTGTCCTGCTGTGGCCACAGGAGCAACTCAAAGGAAGAACTTTCCCCTCTCTTGGTCATCATTAGACCACATCTGCAACCCATTTTGGGTCACCCAGCAGAAGATAAACTTCAGGGCAGACATGAGCACTGGGGCACTGATCAGAGGCTCTCTCCAGCTGGTACCAAGTGTTGCTGTTTTGATTCAGGAGCATTTTATGCAGACTTTGATTTTGTGGAATAAACAGCCAATGCACAGATCAACTGGCCTCATTTTTACAGCAAGACTTTTAAACCCTTCCCTGACAGATCACAAAATGCATCATTTGCAGTCAGAGCTCTCTCAAATAAATTTGGGTTGATGCATGCTCTCACAATGAAGGCAGAGGCTGAATCACAAATCTGAAGAAAGTAACCTGGTTTATCTTTCCTTTCCTTTCCTTTCCTTTCCTTTCCTTTCCTTTCCTTTTCCTTTCCTTTCCTTTCCTTTCCTTTCCTTTCCTTTCCTTTCCTTTCCTTTCCTTTCCTTTCCTTTCCTTTCCTTTCCTTTCCTTTCCTTTCCTTTCCTTTCCTTTCCTTTCCTTTCCTTTCCTTTCCTTTCCTTTCCTTTCCTTTCCTTTCCTTTCCTTTCCTTTTCCTTTCCTTTCCTTTCCTTTCCTTTCCTTTCCTTTCCTTCCCTTCCCTTCCCTCCCCTTCCCTCCCCTTCCCTCCCCTTTCTCTCCCCTTTCCCTCCCCTTTCCCTCCTTTTCCTTTCCCCCTATGCCAAGACCTCTCCACCCTCACAAGGAAGAATTTCTTCCCCATATCCAAGGTGAATCTACCTGTTGGATCCCTGGTCACTGAGAATTTCAGACTTGCTGTGTTTTTAGGCACTGACCCCCAAGAGAACACTGCATTTGACCTGAGGCCATGGAGAAGGCTTCCAAAATGGAATAACAGAACTGGGATTGTGGGTGTGGAGTTTGAATAGAAGTGTGTGATATCACAGGATGGGAAACTTAGAGTTTAAGGATTTAGAATATAGTAATAGATATAAAGCAAGACGGAGATTTTAGGGCAGTGGCCGATCCTTCTTCTTCAATTTCTCCATGGTTTTGGGTGGTATTTTGTAATTGGACAGAAAAGTCCACACTGCAGGGCATGGGTGGTTGGTTATTGGGTTAAAAGTAAAAATAATTTAGGTGTAATTTCTTAATTGGATAGTTTATCCTTAAAAGGCCTTGCAGATATAGATATGGGGCCATTTTGTACCTTGTTAGTGCAATGCTGCAGAACTCACTACTTGTGAGACTGCACTACATATAAGAATTAATAAACATCTGAGTCTAAACAAGAAATACCACCTCTAATGCCAATCCCAACCCTGACCCAGGCAGAAAGGGAGATAAGCAATCGATATTTTCCCTCTTTCACCTTAAACCATTCTCCCTTGTCCTATCAGTGCTTGCCCTGGCCAAAAGCCCCTGTCCACCCTTCCTGAGGGCCCTCTGTAGGCACTGGAATGCTGCCACCAAACCCTCCCAGGGGGTTTCCTTGTTCCTGCCACGGCTCCCAGGTTTCCTATGGACACAGAGCAGTGGGGTCCATCTGGAGATGAGCCCCAGCAAGGACAGGGCTGGGTTCACAGCTCCACATGCTGCTTGAGTGGTACCTGCAGCAGGATGAGGCACTTCAGAAAGCAATCCAGGCTGTCCTCATGCATTCTTAGAAAACAATTAGCAGCAGGAGTGATGAATGCACATCTAATTACATCCTCGAGTTCTCACCCCCTCCGAGTCATGAACTACTTCAATAAGTAAAGGGCATTCAGGACAAAAAAAAACCATTCAGTGATGATTGACTCAAGGGAGAGTTTCACACCTCGTTTATCCTGAGCCCCCAAAACACCTCCATGGATTTTGTACACTGGGGTGTCACCTCTCTGCCTAGTGCTGCCATTTCCCCGTGGTAGTTAGGGGAGTGCAACATTTGGATGCACTTTTTATTGTTTCCATTATAATCCAAAGATATACCTTTTATAAGGGCATTGGGTCATAGGGCAAGGGATGATGGCTTTAAACTGACAGAGAGCAGGGTTAGAATTGATGTTAGGAAGAAATCCTCTCCTGTGAGGGTGCTGAGGTCCTGGCACAGGGTGCCCAGAGCAGCTGTGGCAGCCCCTGGATCCCTGGCAGTGCCCAAGGCCAGGCTGGACAGGGCTTGGAGCAGCCTGGGACAGTGGGAGGTGTCCCTGCCGTGACAGGGGTGGCACTGGATGGGCTTTAAGGTCCCTCCCAACCCATTCTGTGATCCTGTGAAAAACAGCTCCCAGCCCAGGGAGAGGCTGCACTGTGATACAGACAAGAGAAACTAGTGTGACCTTTAAAATACAATTTTTTGGCTGTTACCTCCTTGGGTAAAAACAGTTAACTGAGGTTCAGCAGCGTTTGTACAGAAAGCCTGACCTGGTATCTGATTTGGAGAACAAGTCTCTGCTTCATCCAGCCTTGTAAGTCTGTTGAGACATCCCAGAAACACACAAAAACATGCATTTTTTTAAAGAGATCAACACTCCAGCTACCTGTCCCAGCTGCCAATCTGACAGCAAACAGCTCTGCAAGCATCCACACTGACAGAACAGCTCAGCCCTGGTTCCCTTCCAAACCCCTGCAAAGATTTGCATCCATCTCATTTTAATTGGCCTTTTCTGGTCTCTCCTTTGTTTCTGCAAGTTGTTCTCCTTTCATTCACATCATTTGCATTTCATGCAGGCTGTGGATGCTCGGCTGGCCTTGGGAGGGCTGCACCTCCAGCCTGCCTCACTGCAGCTCCTCACTGTTGTCTCAGAGGGCTCCTTCCCTCCTCCCTGTGAGCCTTTGAGAGGCACACAAAAACAGTACCTGCTGTAAAGGGGCTCATCGAGGCTGGATTGCCTGAGCATCTGTTCCTGCCCATGGAACCGGGGTGAATGAGCATTCACAGAAGTCGCAGATCTCACAGAATTCACAGGGTTCACAGAACTCACAGAATTCCCAGAATGACCAGGTTGGGAGAGACCTCCAAGATCATCGAGTCCAACCCAGCCCCAACCCCTCAACTCACCCCTGGCCCCCAGTGCCACATCCAGGCTTTGTTAAACACACCCAGGGATGGGGACTCCACCACCTCCCTGGGCAGCCATTCCAGAACTTTATCACTCTTTCCATGAAAAGCTTTTTCCCAGTCTCCAGCCTGTATTTCCCTTGGTGCAGCTGGAGGCTGTGTGCTCTGGTTGTGTCAGTGCTGCTGCAGACAGAGCCCAGCCCCAGCTGAGCACAGGCACCTTTCAGGAGCTGTGAGAGTGATGGGGGCAGCCCTGAGTCTCCTTTTCTCCAGGCTGAGCACAGGCACCTTTCAGGATTATCCTCCACAGAATTTTCCAGGCAAAGGGTTGGAGCAAGCACTGATCAATGCACATTAATATAACACTGACTACATAAATACAGAGCTCTGTTTAGCAATTATTTGCAGTACTTGACTATAAGCTTGAAAATAACATTTCTCTCACTGAGGGTGACCTTCTCCATGTGCTTTTCTAGGGAGTTTTTAGACTTCCCTGCAAACAGGCAGCCCAGGCAGTTTGGGAGAGGGATGGAGAAAAGTCAGAGTTCCTAACAGGGGAGGGCAGAAGAAAGGGCAGCTGCAGCAATTTAGCATGATAGCCCAAATTTTAAGGAATATGGGTGAACATACTGGTTTAGTAGCTACATTACCAAACACCAACAAATACATTTGGCTTATTTTCAGCTTTGGAAAAGGGTACAGTGTGAGGCAAGGTGGGATGTGATCAGAGACTACTTTAAAACAGTATAATTTTAAATCTATTATCTAAAATACACAGCTCACTGTCTTTGAGACTGTAATTGAGACTTCTCTTTTCCTCTGTGGATTTATCTTGTTCTTTACTTGGCTCATGGCAGATGTCTTCATCTTCCCAGAAAAATTTCCAGCTCTTTAGAACCCTCCTTTAATTTTTTTTTTCCTTCCTTTTTTCACCCCCTCCTTTTGTTCTTTTTCTGTTTGTAATTAATGCGAGTCACAGAATATTTTATATTTGGAATCCTGTTATTTGCAGACAGTAGTCAAACGTGTTTGGGTAGCTGCCAGATGCTCAGCATATGCAGCAGAGGAGGGAGATGCAAGGCTGGAGGTAAACAGGGAAGGCACCCACACCCATGGAGAGACTGACCCCCACCCCTCTCTGTGCTGCTGCACGTGCCAAAATAGGAGCCAGTCAAAAAAGGTAAATAAAAAACTGAAATCAGATGGAAACCAGAAGTAATTTGAAGGATAAATTTTTAATTTAAAAGCCAGTATGGGATAGCAAGTTTAGAAAGATTGCTTCTGAAAGCTTAAGGCTCTGTTTCTCTGCCCTCTATCTTTAGCTTTTTTATTGACATGGAATGAGGAGAGAGCTTTTCCTAGATGCCTGATAGGAAAGCACAATCCATGCTATAAGCATCTTTCTCATTTCCATCCAATATTACTGTCATGCCCTTTGAAAGTTTGCAAAAAATACAAATACAGAAGAAAGGGGCTGTCTGCTTCCAAATTATCAATCTCAAGCATGGGGCACACAGATCCAGTGCTGGAACAGCTTCTAATTGTCTTGCAAGGATAATTCAAATTAGTTCTACTCTTTATTTATGAGTGTGACATTTATTCCTCTGTATTACAGCCATTCCTAAATGCCTTAATGTGGGATCAATAGCACTTTGCACCAGGCAGACCTGGACAACGTGCTGCTCCTCAGGGAGGATTTGTTTTGCTGGCCAGGGCTGTTTGCCTGACCCACCTTCAGCCAAGACATGGAGGACAGGGCACTGCAGGATGGATTTTGTTCCCCTGGGTGGCACTCCTGGTGCCCAGCCAGGCTTTTGTGGCAGTGATGCCACCAACTCACCACGCACATGGATGGAGATAAATAGGAGAGGAGAGAGGATGAGTGTGGTCACAAATATCAGCATGGAAAACGTGGAGCTGGGAATCTTACTGCTAAGTATAAAAATTAAAATAATCCCACTCTACACACTCATTGCAAATTCACAATGTATATGACAGGAAATATTCCTCTCCCTTTGTCTTGCTGTTCCAATAATCCATCCCAGTAGACAATATTAGCCAGGAAATGTCTGCATGGTGCTCTCCAGGTTTTATCTCTGGAGAGCTGATGGCAGGAGAATGTGCTGCACCCAAATCACACCTGCCTGTGGTATGAGAGGTTAAAGCTTTTGATTTGCTTTCTGTTAACTCTGGAAGAGTTTAATAAAATAAA
Organism: Setophaga petechia; assembly: GCA_024362935.1. Taxonomy (NCBI): domain Eukaryota; kingdom Metazoa; phylum Chordata; class Aves; order Passeriformes; family Parulidae; genus Setophaga; species Setophaga petechia. Next base: position 1,607,172 of record JANCRA010000080.1, read on the forward strand.
TTATTCCTAAGCAGCATCTGTATCATGTGCTGGAATCTCAGCAGAGGCCAGAGGAAAGTGTAAGGGATGGCTATGGTAGGAAAATAATCTGCAATCCAGTCTGCCCTAAGGTATGTGGTGTTGGAGGCTGGGAACTGCTGTGTCTGAGAGAGATCAACGCCAAAAAAACTTTCTAGAGGAATTTCTGAGATGACAGATCCCTGTGCAAGATGTCACATTCTCTGCAATTGCACACCCCTGCCTGTCTGCAAGAACAGAGCTGGTTCTTCTGAAACTTTGGGGTAGATCAATCAAATTAAGGAGGCAAAAGCAGTGCTGGAGTTTGATCTGGCTTTAACAGATACAGATCAGAGCAGCTCCAGCCAAGTGAGGAGCAATTCACTGAAATCAGAGAAGCAAGGAGAGGCTGAAAGGCCAGAAAGGGACATTCCACAAGGCCACTGATGCTGGCACAGGCAGAAATATCTGAGATCTAAGTAGATGTGGCTGGCCAACACCAACTGTCTGGTCTCAATATTCCCCCTCCCCAGAGGCCAGCTGATACAGCACACGATTAGACATGACAAGCTGAGCCTCAGAGATGAACAAGCCTGTTGATAAAGGACAAGCCAGCATTATATTTTAATGAGAGGAGAGATTTGCATATCAAAATCTCGTTCTGTGTTTCCGCGAGGAAGCGGACGTGAGGCTCAGGGCTCCTTTTCATTGCAGCATATGTTTGTGTCTGTCTTTGGGGGGTTTGAAGTGGCATTCCAACCAAGATGCAGCAGCAGAATAGTTAACAGGGGTGGTGTTTTGAGTCTGAGGATGCCAGCTTCATACAAGGTGTCTCTTTCCCTATTAATTGCAAGGCACACGCAGCAGAAGCCGCTCGCTCTCGAGATGAAAAAGCACATTTGCAATTCCTCCTCAGTATTGCTGCTAAAACACCTCAGGCACGTCTGGCTGGGGCTGTTTCAGGAGAGGAGCAATCTTTGCTGCTCAGTCCTGGGGCATAAAGCAAAGGCTGCTGGAAATGAAACACAGCCTGCAAATATTTTTGCAACTATCACCTTTGTTTTCGAATCCCACGTGGCGTTAATTATTTGCCCATAAAAGTGACATGTACAGAAGCAAAGGAGCTCCAGTGAGGATTTGCTCTTTGTTTTATGGCTCCAGATGGTTCCACAGCTCAAGGTAAGTTGTAAAGGACAGGCAGGAAGAGAAAAAATTCTGCTTTGTGACTTCTACCTATGAGAACCTGTAGGAAGGGGATGAGTGGGTGGGGGAAGTTACCAGTCCCATTAACAAATCTGCCCAAACTATCTCTATTTATGTTGTTTTACCTTCTCACCTACTCAGCACACAAACCTACAAACATGGCTGATACAAGCTGATGTCTCACCAGCCTGTCTTGACAAAAAACAACCTTGGCATTCCACAAGTAATTTTCAAAATTGGTGAGAGGTAAGATTAGGGGTTTTTTTAAACAAGTATTTTTATGCTATCCATTTAAAAGAAAACAACTGTGAGTTCATTGTGTTCTCCAGGAAAGAAAGCTATCCTTTTCCAAGGTTAGGTTTCTGAGAACTTCACTCTAGCTGAGTCCTAATGCTACTTTTTAATAAGAAATGGAAACTTCAAATTTGAGACAGAGTCATTGATGGAGTTAAAACCCAGCAGCTGTTTCTACCCAAAGGTAATTAATCCCATCCACTTTCAGAGGGAATAGGGATGCTCATCCCAGTAGTATTTTACAAAATTTGCATTATATGCCCAGTTGCTCCCTACATAAAGGCAACTTGAGATATTTTAGGCCTGTTTATTTAGAGTGATGTCTAAAGACATGCTGGAAAAGAGAAACACACAAAGCCTGGAATTTCTACTCAGGCTGCAGTGATACCATGGCACTGCCTAAAGAGTGAGGGAATTTTTGCCAAGGTACAACACACCTTCTGTTGGACAAACCAACATTGACATGAGCAAACCAGAAAGCTGGAGACACACAAATTACAAACCAAAAGTGCTATGTGGAAATCATGTCCTTTTCTAGCAAATTTACAAAGTCAAATAGACTCACAAACATTTTGTTGTTTTTTTCCCAATGTGCCCCTTCTCTTACTTTCCATCAGGAATCTGCTGAGCTTATTTACCACTGGATGCCTTAGCCTGCTGCTTGCTCCAGGCAGAGCTGGGGTGTCAGGGACCTGCACTTTAAAGCATTAATATTGTTCTCTGATATGCTGGTGGAGTTGCAAAAAAAACCTGTTCTGGTGATGACTAAGTGCTATCTGCTCAGAATTTCAACGTGGGAATCAAATGCCCAGTGGGATGCACCAGCAATAAGAACTGCAGACAAATCTTCGAGGTCTTCCCTTAGACATGCTGGGAACATTTTTCCACTCAGCCTTGAAAGAGCCAGGATTGTTCCAAGTCACCCAAGTAAAGCTAAATTGTTGATCAGCATCCAGAGCAGGCCTGCCTGGTGGAGGCTGGGAAAGAAAAATGGCTTTATTAGGGGCTGTCAAGGCACAAACCTGGTGCCATGCTGAAGATAGAGTGTGTGTGACAGAGTCTGTGCAGGGACAGGCTCAGCCCCAGCAGCAGGAGAAAAGGGCAGCACAGCCTGACTGCTCCCTTCTGTCTTCTGGGGGGCTTGGCTGGTGTCCAGCCAGGGGACATCAGAGCTGTGCTCCTCTTCTCAGAGGAGAAACAGAGCTCAGCCCCTGCTCAGTCCCACTCTGCAAGGCTGAGAGGCAGGAGTGCTGTGCTCAGTGTCAGGTGTGGCCAGCAGACATGCTGCAGGGTGTGTGTCCATCCAGCCAGAACCAGGGTCACACTCAGGCCACTGGAAGGCAGCTTGGGCTATTTCCTGGTGCTTCAGCAGAGAGTGTTTCTTAATTTTGGCAGGGAGGAATGATTCAGCATGGACAGACACAGACAGCTGCCTGTTCTCACCATCCCCAAAGCAGACAGATATGAGACAGCTCGAGACCAGATAAACCCAATAGTCACATTAGCAGGGCACAGAGCCCAAAGAAACATGCCAAGCCTCTCAGTTTATTCCTACATTGTTTATACATGTTTATAATCTTTAAATCATAGCTCTCTCCCATATTGAAAGATCCCAAACAGATGCAACAATAAACTGAAATTCAAGACAAACAGATTGTGAGGCAGAGAGACAGAGCACATTCATTTGTGGTGAATCACAAATGCTGAAACAAAATAAATGAATCAGTCCTAAAGAGTCTAATTAATAAAGGTTAATTTATTTATCATCCTGGCTAACCTGATATCTCTGAACTCATCTAAATTAATGCAAAATGAACAAAGCACAAAAAGGGCAGCAGTAATTGGAAAGCCACAGTTGATACACTTTCCAGAAGCTTCTTTTTCTGCTGCATAAAAATCATCCCAGGTTCACTTGGTCAGGTGCACAACCAGGCTGGCTGGCAGCAGCACAATTAAAGGATGTTAATGGATTAACTCTTTCTGCCTTAGAGATCTGTCTTCTCTTTATCATAAAAAGCATTAGGACCCAGCCTGTCCCACACATAAAATGATGTTTCCATCTAGACCAATGCACACAAGGAAATGGAAATGGAGAAAGGCTCCCAGCAAATCCAGCCTGGGACACTGACTAGCTGAGAAATTCTTCTTTAATAAGCTTAACCACAAAATCATTCCACTGTAACATGCTACTACTTTTATATATCTGTATTATCCCCTAATTTACAGATAAAATTCAGCCTCTGGATTAGCAGAAACCTCCTTGCACTTGCTGGCTCATGGTAATTGCAATGCAGTGCCATACACACTCCCTCTACCATGATGTCCTCTCAAACAGAGTCTGTGGCTCCTTCAAGAGGCAAAACTTGAAGAAAAAGGATTTTCATGGTTCATAGGGATGAAATGATGGAAGCACCACGCTCCAGACTCAAGGTGCCCTGTTCTTCCCACCACCTCCTGAGCCTTCCTACATGCAGTTCACGCAACAGAACTGTCCAAGAGTTCAATAACAGCACAAAGAAAACCTAAGTTTTGTGCTTTTTGTTCCATCATTGCAGCATTTCATCTTGTGCTGGGGAAATCCAAGGTTCCCACAAGACCATTAGCAGATTTTATTTTGGGGGCCTCACAAGGTTCTTCTTTTCCAACTTGGCTCCTCCGTTTGTACAGGACTGATTTTTAATATAATTAAACATGGAAAAAAAAATACCTGATGTCTACAAAGACTGTTTTATGTTGCTGATAAACAGGTTTGTTGGAGATATCCTGATACCAAACTTTTCAAGCCCTTCCACATCCAGTTGCATCCCCAGAGGCATTTCTGTCTTCCATCATGAAGGAAAGATGTGGCCACCACTGAACAGCAACCCACAAAACATGGCTTGAAACACAGAGTAAATGAATATAACAGGGGCAAAAAGTAGAATCTGAGATTATACAGCAGGGCTGTGGTCATAAGGTCACTATTTTTTTTATTTCCATTGTTTTTTAAGCCCTTCTGTGCTGCTGTGCCCTGTGCCCTGTCAGTGACAGAGTTTCATTTCTAAAGGCATTAGTGGCTGTCACTTATAGAAATACCCATGGGAAATGGCAGGGGAGCATGTCAAAGTATTCCATTTCAGATGGGCACATGGTTTTTTCATCACTTCTTCCCTTGACAATTCTTCAGCTGTTAAGGAACTCTTCCCTCTTTCAGAAGGCAGAAGAAAAAGAAGCTCAGGACTGTCTTTTTCTGATTTTTGGAATTAAAGATGGGTTCCTGCTGTCTGAGCAGCCCTGGGAGCTGTGATACATCACTGGGGAAACAGCAGAGCAGTTCTGGGATGTTTTAAAGGGCACAGCTTAACTGAACTGTAATTGACTTTCACTCATTGATCCAGTATTATTAGTGTTTGTTTAAAAATCAAAGGTTATTCAATTTGAAGTTATTTTCCTGCTTTCAGGGGCTGTAAATGCCATTTAACTGCACTAAATTTGATCAATCCACCAAAACAAAACAAAACTTTGGAGTTTTTCTTGTAGTAATCCTCTCTTCTTCCCTTTACTCCAGACAATTTCTCCATTCCCAAACTCTTGTGGAGATTTCACTTAAGTTCCAGAGCAGCATCCACTGGGCTTTGGCTTCTCTATTGTCATGAATTCTATTCATTTCCACCCTCCAGCTGCCAAATGGGGAAGACCACCCTGGCTACAAGTTTTAGATTGGTCAGGAAGGCTCTGGATGTGAAAACATCCATTTTTTCACATGGTTCCTGCAGGTAAAACAGCTCCAGTGGTGTTTTCTGTGTTCATGTGCTGGGGCTGCTGCCACAAGGAGGTCCCAGGCTTCCATCACAGGGCAGAACTCTTTGCCATTAAACTTCCACTGGTCCAGATCACTTTATTATTGACATCTTGGAAGAACAGACATAGCACAGCCTGAACACCCAAGTGGTTTAGTGAGAATCCATTTCCAATTGCTTATTCATTCACTATTGCAGGGCAAAGAGTTCCAGATATTTCATTTGATGAACATCATTTAAATCTCTTTTTTTTCCCAAATTATTAGGTAAATAAGAGAACACACAGTCTAAATACTGTGTACAATTCCATGATAAACAGGCTTTATTGGGACAGAATTGCCATTATTAATCTCAATTCTCACCTCAGGCTGAGACTGACGAAGTCAATGTCTCCTTAAACTTAATCTTATAAGAAATTCATTCAATTTGCAGGAACCCCTGAGGTTTGAGTCTTTAGGATATGAAGTTTTCATAACAAAAATTATAGTGATATAAACTTCAATTTCCTGGTTTAAAAGCAGTGATTTTCATATAAGTGCATGGCTCCACCTGGGACTTGAAGAAAATGGTCAAATGCTGCTGAAGAAAAGCTGTGAGCCACAGGCAGTGTCTAGAGGAAGAGTATGAAGCTCCTGGAAAGTTACTGTGTAAAAATACAGCCAGATATTGAGCATAATTGGCACTAACAGGCATTAGATCCCAGAGCAGGGACTGGTTTTGTTTAATTCTTCACAGTAGCCAGCACAAAAATGCCCTGGACCTGAGGCACAACAGCAGTATAAATAATATCAATAATTTAGGCACTGACCATATGGGAGCAGACCCAAAGCTAGAGCAAGATGAGTGGATCTGCTGCAGAGGAGGGAACTGTGCCAGCTTGTGCTGAGGGAATGGCCTGAGAGCTGATCCTGTTCGTGGGGACCAGATGGTGGTTCATCATTTTTTTTCCTTTTTTTTGTTTCCCCCATTTAAAGTTTCTCAGACTGGCAAGGGGGAAAGGGAGAGAGGAGTGGTGTGGTGCAGCAGGTTGGTGGGTGGTGATGTGGCAGGGGGAGGAACCAGGAGCATTCTCCTCCATTTGTGGAGTATGACATGGAATGAAACAGCACTGCAGGCTAACCAAAGTTAGCCCTGGATGGGAATATACTCCTGCTATTGGGTGGGAGCTTTTTCGTGTTCTGTTCCACTGAATCCAACAAAAGATCTGGCTGATTTACTCCAGTTATGGGTCAAGTCCAAGTCTCCTACACATCCCTGCTGTGCTCCTCCTCCTTGGAGCTCTGAGGGGAGTGCTAACGAGCTGTGAGCCCATCGGCTCTCCTGCACGTTGCTCCACTCTACCCACACTTCCCACATGGAAGCAGTGAGTAAACCACCACACTACTTTACTCCTTTCCTTTGCTTTAAAAGGAGTTTCACTCAAGTTGAAGAAATGTTGAAGAGCAGCAACACCACAAAATGCAATGGGTAGATCAAGAAGCTGTTTAAGAGCTCCCCGGTATTTTCAATTTTTGGAGAAAATTAATAAGCTCCTGAGCAGGCAGCAGCACAGAGGAGGGAGTTTTCAGGAAGAAAAGCTCAGTGGCAGCTCTGGCAGGCACAGCTGCCCTGGAGAGCTCTCCCAGGTACGGGTGCAGGAGCTGTGGCTGGCAGGTCACTGACAGTGCCACGTGGGGTTTGTGCCTTTCCTTGTGATCATGTGTGTGCAGCTGTGTGTGTGTGCTCAAACAGGCCCACACTTCCAAAATCTCAGCCAATGTCATGGACTGGGTTTTTCAAGTGTTGTTTTCTACCATTTATTTTTGCAATGAAGTGAAGATGTCAATCCAGCCAAGGTTTGCCAAGGAATTGTCACCTAAGTGGGTTCTGTGAAGGCACAGATGTGAGAAGAGAAGGTGCTGGGGAGACTTGAGAGCATCTTCCAGTGCCTAAAGGGTTCTGAGGGAGCTGGGGAAGGACTTTGGACAAGGGCATGGAGTGACAGCACAAGGGGAATTTCTTTAAGCTGACAAGGAGTACGTTTAGATCAGGAAGTGGGAAAAAATCTTCCCTGTGCATGAAGGATTGCCCAGAGAAGCTGTGACTGCCCCTGGATCCCTGGGAGTGTCCCAGGCCAGGCTGGACAGGGCTTGGAGCACCCTGGGATAGTGGAAGGTGTCCCTGCCTATGGCAGGAGGTGGAATGAGATGATTTTTCAGGTTCCTTCCAATCCAATCCATTCTGGGATTCTGTCACCTGCAGAATGCTCTGGGCACATATTGCCATTCCTGACCAACCCTAAACTTGGAAGAGTATCCAAGGCAGGCAGAGCAGGCAGAAGTTACACCAAGACACCCCACACAGTCAGACAATCACAACCTGCTCCTGATCATCCCCTTCCCTGCAAGAACCAGATGATTCCCCAAACCATTTGATTTTCAGTGCTGGACTGGGGAGAGCTCCCAGCACCTCCCCCAGCTGGGGGCTGCAGGGAGCAGACCTGATTTCCACATTAGCACCCCCAGAGCCCATTTCCAGCTGTGGAGAGATTTGCTGGGTGGTGAAAGCACAGTGAGAGCTGCTCATTCGAAGGCAGGGAATGGCATCAATAAATTCCAGCAGAACCTCTCTGCTTGCAGGGGAGCACTGCAGAGGCAGGGATGAAACCTCTGATGCTGCTGCTAATTGCAGCCTTTGCCCCATGGGAGCTGCTGTCTTTATTAATGCAATTATGATGTAGCCAAAGGCAGCAAGTGCTTCTGCTGACCTTGCTGGGGGAACAGAGGCCTTCAGTCTCCACAGGAAATTGCTTCCTCCCCTGGCAAATGGCACATAACCCAGTGTGTTCCCATTCCTGCAGATTCACCATCTTGTCATTGGACCAGACAGGATGGAAATTGCTGTTTGATGCCACCTCCCTCGCTCCTGCAAATCAGAGATAAAATCCAACAGTGCTTCCTGGAAAATTAACAGTAAAACTTAACATAATAGTAGAAGTCACTCTTGTATAGTGAATTACAAAAATAGTAATAATAACCTTTGAAGAGTCCTAATTACAGACATTTCTGAGCTGTGGTTTAATTGTAATTTGATGACTGAATTCAGTTAGCCTAAAGGCATTCAACGTGGAGACCTGCTCTCAAAAAAACATATATATAAATTGAAATTCTATATTGTGGCAAGAAGCTGCCACTAACAATAACAGGACTGAGGGGGAAAATGTCTTAATCATTAAAGATTGAGATTTCTGACCACACACTGCAGACTTATTATCAAAGAAGGTTCCAATCTCAGAGCAACTTCCACTCTTAGTCAAAGGAGAGTTTCCTAAGGTTATGATAAATCCTTTGTAAATATAGGTTTGAAAGAGGATGAGCAGCTGTGCTTGGATTTTAGAGAACCAAAAAACTGTTCTCCAGACATTAGTCCCAACACTTTAACCCCAGGAGCCCTAAAATTGCCCTGACTGCCACCAAGATTTGAGCTTTCCCATAGATCAGTCACTGAAAGAAGAATATCCCACTATGGGATGTCTCAATTTGATAGCTGAAGGCAGACAGAGAGTGGAAAATGACATCTGTTGGTCTCCACAAAAATCTGCTGAGATCTTGGGGGGCTGGATGGCTGGTCCAGTGTCAGTCAAGAAATCATCAACACAATGATGGGATCTCCTGGTAACACTGTGTGGTAATCACAAATCCTCTGAGCAGAGGGAGGCACAGCTCTCCCAGGATTTTCCTGGGAAGCTGTTAGAAAGCTCAGAGAAAGAATTAAAACAGTTACTATTTCAATCTCTGCACCTGGCAGGCAATCTCTGTTTGTCAGAAATATTTACAAGGAGTTGTCCCTTCTTGACCAATAGGTGAGAGAGGATTCCTAAAGGCCAATCAGGTCTTAGGTCCACAATTGTTTCTATAGGAACTGTGAATTTCTAATAATAAAGTGCCTTTTCATGCCTTCTGATAATGGAGTCTCTGTATCAGCTTTGTCTGTCCCCAATACCCTTTTGGTGATAGTTGGTGACCCCTTTGGTGATAACTGGGGATCCCTTTGGTGATAGTTGGTGACCCCTTTGGTGATAACTGGGGATCCCTTTGGTGATAACTGGGGATCCCTTTGGTGATAATTGGTGACCCCTTTGGTGATAATTGGTGACCCCTTTGGTGATAACTGGTGATCCCTTTGGTGATAGTTGGGGATCCCTTTGGTGATAACTGGGGATCCCTTTGGTGATAACTGGTGATCCCTTTGGTGATAACTGGGGATCCCTTTGGTGGTAACACTGGACCTGCCTCTGCTGGTGGCTGCCCCAGGGCAGTGTGACAACCACAAGGTCTTTGGCTGGGTGTCACTCTAGAATAAAGCACAGCTTCCACCCCCAGCACTTGTCATCCTTGAACACTTCCTGTGGTTTTTTGGAGTCATCTAAAGCAAGATCTTTTCTCAAAGTACCTGGGAAAAGGACAAAAGCACCTACAAGGTCACTGTGCAAAGCAGAGGGTTGAGAATGAAGGCAAACAAATGGCTGCAGTGAAGAGGCAGGGAAGGCAGGGAGAGGCAGGGATGGCAGATTGGCCAGGGTGCTTGTGCCTACCCTGAGGGCTGGTACAGGCTGGGACAAGGCCCTGGGGAGCCCTGTGTCACCAGCTGAGGGCCCAGAGAGCTGCAGACCCTCCCACAAGGAGGGAACAGCACATGGCCAGATGCTTTTAGTCAGATGACTCACCACCAAGAAGCCCGGGGGCCAGAGTTTTTAAAGACATTATAATGCATTAGTCAACCTTAAAGTAAAGGCTTCTGTGGACCTCAATATCTCAAAATAATTATGCCTTGGAGACATGCCTGGGGTGGCACAGCCACGGTGACAGCACAGGGGAACAGCTCTGCCCCTCACAGCCTCCTCCAGCCCAATCACAGACACCATTAACGAGCACAGGGGGATTTGCATGAATTTCCCCGTGCTGCTCCCAGCTCCTGATAGCTCTCCATTCTGCGTGATGCTAGAGTTTAGTCTCCTACTGTTCAGCATGAAAAACTGGCATAAAAGCAGCAGCTGGTGCTCGCAGTATCTGCTCAGTCCCTAACACCACCCAGCATGTGCTAGTACTGAATATTGATGAAACTCAGATCTTATTACAACAGAGCACAATATGTTCCTTGCCTATACATTGCCTTTAAGCACAAAAAAAATAGTGCTAAATTAGCATCCAGGTCAGGTCTAGTTTCAAAAAACCCACTTAAGCCAAGGTTTGGGGGAAGGCTGTGGGTTTTGCCTGGCCCTAGTGAGGATTGCTTTCTATTTTTCTAACCCAGCTGTAAATGAACCCAAAGTTAGGGGGTGTCAGGGCTTCATCTCTGCTTAGGAACACACTTGGCTCCAATCTGATGTTATGTGTCTGGAAGATAAAGGCAAATTAACCACTTCAAAGCAGCAAGTGCTTCCACGCACAGCCAATTTTGTTCTCTCTATAGAATCCAAAATAAAAATCCCTGTTTACCAAAAATCGTTTTTTCATCTTGCTGCATTTCAAGTTCAGAATGGGAAATGAAATGTTATATGAGCTGTATCAGTACAGAAATAGAAACACAAGTGTAAAGGATAAGACAACACTATTCCAGATACAGATATATTTTGAACAAGTTTTACTTTTGGGGATTTAGTGAACTTAGAACTGTGCATCATTGATTCATCCTTTGGTAGTGTTCCAAATTACACAAGATCCACATTATTAACTTGTGTAGTTGATAAAACACATTATGAATTCCCACATTCACCCCCACAACCAAAGAAATTTGGAGGAACAGCAAAAGCAGTTTCAAATGCCCTGGTGGTCCTCAAGGCAGCAGAAGACTCTCTGTAAAGAGAAGAAAAGATCTGGAAGTCATGGCAGGGGAACCTGCACGTTCTTGCCTTCCAGCACCCACACACAGGGCTGGTTCCTGATGCTGGGTTGATCCCAGGAGCCCTCTCCCACCTTACAGGCCAGGAATGAGGTGGGAAGAGACCTCAAGGGGCAGCTCTCTGCACTGGGGGAGGATCATCTTTACACAAGCCATAGCTTAATTCCCTTTTTTGACACCAAGCTTGTGCTGAAGTGCCCTGAGGCTGCTGGTGCCATTTCTAGATTATCCTTCCTGTTGGGAAGTCTCACTCAGTGCTCTAAATAGATGAACCTACACCCATGACTTCTCCTCCCATGAACAGTGGGCAAAGAGAGCATGTTAGTTTTACATCCTAATTCTTCGCTGACATATTTGCAGCTTAGACTTTCTGCTTGACCTCATTTGCAAATTTAATAAGAGCAATCTTTATCTCATCCTTGAGATGATTAATGAAGACACTGATTGACAGCAAACCCTTTGCAGAACCCCACTTTGTGAAGTTTTCTCTTTTGATAAGAAACAACTCTCCAGCATGGCTTTCCAACCAGTTTTGTAACCACCAAATGAAAATTTTCTTCTAATGATGTTTCTCTATCTTGATTATCAAAAACATAATTGGAGAAAATCAAAAGCTTTATTAATGTCAATTTATACAAAAACTACTGCTTTCCTTTTGCTCTTAAAACAGAATTATACTGCCACAGGAGAAAAATCAAAATGTTTTGGAAGCTACTTGTTCTAGACAGGCCCACAGGATGCTGCTAACCTCCTCGCTGTGTGCTAACATTTTCATTGTTTGCTCCAATATTTTCCTGGCAGATAAAGTTAAACTGCTGGTCTGTACATGGAGCTTCCTTAACCCCATTTGAATGAGAAATGTGTCTTTTTATCTTTGCCAGGACACATTACCCACACTTTGCAATGTCTCAAAACCAGTGGTGAGCAGCTCCATGGTGGAGCAGATCACCCAGTGGTGATTTCCCCCAGCACCTACGTGGTTCCACAACAACAATCCATACTTTTAAATTTCTTTTTCCCTGTGTTGGCTGCCTGGTGGCAGCTGCACATTTGGGTTGAATCTGAAGAAATTCAACATCAATAAGAATGAGCTGGGCTTTGCTCCTCCACAACCTTTTTTCTGGTCTGAGGACCAGCCCAACACTTCCCCAGCTGCCTCTTGTGTCTAACACACTGGTGCAGAGCATCTTCCTCTCTGTCCTTCCCATTTCCCTCTCCATTTTGTGCCCTGGCCTGTTTGTTCTGCCCTCCCAGGCTCACACACTAGGCTTTTGTGCTCCTCCTTAGGAGTTTGACCCAGTTTCCCTAAGTCTGGACAGTTCCGCTTCGCATCGTGACTTAGCACCAACAAACAAAGCCTGGAGCTGCAGAGACAAAGAACATCAGAGAGATCTGGGCCAGCAGCAGCCCTGTCCAGCACACCAATTTCCCTCTGCATGCTTGTGAAAAATGCCAATCACTTGTTTTTAAAAGTTTTTAAAGTTTCATAGTAATAAAATGGTTATAAAAATAGTAATATAATTAGAGTAATAAAAACTTGGACAAGTAGGATTTAGGACAATACAAGACAATAAAAACAAAGAGTTATGGATGGTCTGGGTACCTTTTCTGGGCAAAATAAGCCCGGAAAGGGACCCACATTAACAGAGGATTAATTAACCCTTAAAAGTAATAGCCTGTTGCATATTCATACACCTCATACATGATGAATAAATTCCATTCAAACACAGGATTCTCTCTGGTCAGTGTCAGCTTCTTCCTCTTAATCCTGACGGTGTCTTCAGGACTGAGTGAGGCAGGAAGAACTTGATAAGAGAGCAATAAATTCTTTTTCTCTGAAAGATGTCCTGTGGCTGCTATCTCAGTGCAAGTCCTCTCTTTAAAAAAGTATCTTACGTAGCATAGTTTATATTTTAACATTATGTTATAACCTAAAACTATATTTAACACACTGCTTTAAAAAATTAACACAACATTACTTTCTAACATAACACATATAATATTCATTTAAATATTTGCAAAAAGCCAATCATACAATAGGCATTTTACACAATGCTGACGCCAGGGCCGTGTGCCTGCAGGAAAGCAGGCCAGAGCCTCGGGGTGCAATTAGCGATGGTTTGCGCAAATGCCGGGAAGGACGGCAGTGGCTCGGGTGTTCTCAGCACAAAGGAGGCTGTGCCTCACATGATGAAGGCATCACGTGCCAAACTGGTGGGATTGGCAGAGGGAACTGAGAGCAAGTCCCCAGGCCATGGTCTGGGCCATGGAACTGAGAGTTGGTCCCCAGGCCATGGTCTGGGCCATGGAAATGGGAGAAGGTCTCCAGGCTGTGGTCTGGGCTATGGAACTGGGGGCAGGTCCCCAGGCCATGGTCTGGGCTATGGAACTGGGGGCAGGTCCCCAGGCCATGGTCTGGGCTATGGAACTGGGGGCAGGTCCCCAGGCCATGGTCTGGGCTATGGAACTGGGGGCAGGTCCCCAGGCCATGGTCTAGGCCATGGAACTGAGAGCAGGTCCCCAGGCCATGGTCTGGGCCATGGAACTAGGAGCAGGTCTCCAGGCCATGGTCTGGGCCATGGAAATGGGAGGTCTCCAGACCATGTCTGGGCTGTGGAACTGGGAGCAGATCTGGGCCATGGAACTGGGAGCAGGTCCCCAGGCTGTGGAACTGGGATTTTTGTATGGACAGAGGAAACACAAGTGGAGTGACCAGAGATAGAATTCATTCACGCAAAATCAGGAGCTGAGCATTTCTTAGAAGCACAGAAGGGTTTGGGTTGGAAGGGATGTAAAGTTCACCTCATTCCACCCCATGCCATGGACAGGGACACTTTCCCTACCCAAAGCCCACCCACCATGATCCCCTTTGCAGCAGGTAACCATCCCCTGTAGCTTTAGAGCAGAGGTGCATTATATCATAAAACAGTTCATTAAGGAAAGACTGGGGGAAGGTCACCCCTGAGTGACTGGGTGAGATAAATTAATCACATTTGTTGGTGAAAAATACAACTGATCATCATTTTTACTGCTGTAGAAGCACAGCTCAAAATAACTGTGTGAACAGTAATGAAGGGCCCTGCCAATCAACAGGAGCAAGAGAAAAACCCCAAACCAAGATTATTTTGCTTTTGGCATGTTACAGGAGTAGGTTGCAACTTGTGTTTTACTTGTTAGCTGGCCAGCCTCTTCCTCAGAATAAAAACAAACAGAAAAAGGCAAGTTCAGCTGACTAAATTAATTGCACACTGCAACCCCATTGCCTCTGGCAGTCACCCACAGCTCCCCTGGGCTACAGAGACACCAGCATCACTTGGTGAGAGCACAGAGCTCTGCCCATCATCAATCCACACCCAGGAGGGACAAATCCCACCCCATCCCCATGATGGGAACACGGGCAAAACCCTGGAGCTGCCACAAAGGGAGGTTTAAGGAGCCAGGCAGGCTGGCAGGGCTCAGCTGCTGCTGGAAGCAGCCAGGGCACTGGAAGGGGAGCTCTGTATTCATGGACATCTCAGGGCACCTTTGGCTCACAGTGTGTTTGGGCAGCAAGCACTCAGCACTGGGAATTGCTGCCTAAATTATTCAGCCTCTCTCAATCCAGCATTTACTGTTACTGAAGCACTCGGAGGGGAAATCTTCCTTGGACTTCAGAGGACTCCAGATCAAACCCCAGTAATGCTTTTATTTCCAGATGGAGAGGCTCTAAAATTAAAGAATAAAAACACGGGCTAACATGAAATTCCTGGATTTTTTCATATTTGCCACAGTACCACAGTACCTTGTTTTTTTCTTTTTAATTGGAATAACCCAGATGTTTGCTTGAAAAGAAAGAGGATCCCTGTGGCAAATAATTGTCCATTCCTTCACTTTCTTCCAGTTTCTCTGCAAAATACCAAATCTTCCAGGCACTGTCCACATTTTCCGTGGCACTGATCAAAGGTGTCATTATTAACAAGGAGCATCACTGGACTAGGCATGTTCAAAAATAATCATTTTCCCCTAACAAGACTCTGAGATCAGCAGCTCAGAGTTGAAAAAGACCCAAAAATCTGCTGGATGCACAAAGTGAGTGAAGGAAAAAGGCACTGAAAGGGCTGTGGGACAGAAATCCCACAGGGCAAGCCCACACCCTGGAACCCAGCATGCCATCACCAACAAAAGCTTTGTACCAAGTTAAGAAAAGCCCAGAACTGTGGTATTTTCTGAGACCCCCGTCAAAGGGAGGAATGATGAATCTGACTCCATGTTCTTAGAAGGCTCATTTATTATTATATTATATTATACTATATTATATTATATTATATTTATTATATTATATTATAGTAAAACTATACAAAAGAATAGAGAAAGGATACAGACAGAAGGCTAAAAGATATTAAAAGATAAAAGATAATAATGAAAAAAGATAAATAAAGATAATAATGAAAACTCGTGATTCTCACCAGAGTCCTGACACAGCTTGGCCCTGATTGGTTATTAAGTCAAAACAATTCACCTGTTGGATAAACAATCCCCAACCACATTCCAAAGCAGCAAAACACAGGAGAAGCAAATCAGATAATTATTGTTTTCATTTTTCTATGCAGCTTCTCAGCTTCCCAGGAGAGAAATCCTGGGCAAGGGGATTTTTCCAGAAAATATGACAGTGACACAGGACTGCAACAGAGCCATGGGCTGCAGCACAGAGGGGTGCCAGGAGCTGGGACTCAGGCTGGCACTGGGGACTGCAAACACCTCAGTAATGGTCAGATAAGGAAATGCAGCCCCAGGGCTGGGCAGGGTTGGGTTTAGGAGCAGCAGAATCAGCAACTAATGCATGAAAAGTGCATGGGATAAATTTAGATATAACTCAGCTGCAGACCATGAAGGAAGCAGCAGTGCTCTAAAGTCAGCAAAGAAAGAGCAGAGGTGTAAAGGTGTGTCAGCAAACAAAGAACTAGCCCCGGGCAAGGAATCCAAAATCACCACTGAGAACATCACATCTTTAGCAAAGGATTCAGGCACTGGCAAATTGCTGTAACATCCCTCACCTCTCCCAGAATGAAACCACCAAGGGGTTCATTTTCCAGCTGGGGAACAAGGCAGGAATGGGCATAAACCCCTCCCCACAAAAGAGGGGTAAAAGCCAAGTGTATGTATAAATACTTTAATTGTTTTTATGTAAAAATGTATCTAATTAAACTACTAAGATATTGCACATACCAGTAATATGAGAGGCTTTCCTCACATGTTAAATGTGCTTCCTTTTCACCTGCAGTGACAGGAGGAAAGGCTTTAACCTGACAGAGGTTTTGGGATGGAATTCTTCCCCGTGAGGGTGGGCAGGCCCTGGCACAGGTGCCCAGAGCAGCTGTGGCTGCCCCTGGATCCCTGGCAGTGCCCAAGGCCAGGCTGGACAGGGCTTGGACGACCCTGGGATAGTGGAAGGTGTCCCTGCCATGGCAAGGGGTGGGACTGGATGATCTGAAAGATCCTTTCCCACCCCAAAACCCTCTGTGATGCTGTGAAAAGCAGAACATTAGCAGCATTAATTTCTGGGTGAAAAATGGCCCAGTACAAGGTACCATTTGTGAATTGTTTAGTGGGATTGGGGGACTTCTTTCCCTCTGATTGGGCTCTCCTGGAGAAGGAAAGCAGCTGATATTACCCACTCTCCATTTTTCTCCCTGAAGAGACTTTGCAAAGAAAACCTTCAGTTTCTGACAAAGCCACAAATTAATTTTCAGTTATAGCCAGAAGCTGCAGCGAAGGCCCTGCAGCCGTGTCTGGGTGACAGTGTCCCCTATCCCACAGCACCATCTCGTGGGAGAATGCAGCTTGGAAAAACCCACCAGCAAAACCACCAGCCTGGAGTAAATCCACTTCCAAGGATGCTACTGCTCTTCCCTCAGCTCCAAACCTCTGTACAACAGGATAAATTCTGTACCTTTGCAGGGCTTGCAGTGGTTCCCCTAAAAAGGGACAGGAAAGCACCTCCATGGCACAGCCTCACCTTGAGTTTATCTTTCCAGGACCAGAAGTGCACAAATGCACCTGGATCTTTTCAAAGAAATCCAGGTCTCTTTAAAGAAATCCAGGTCTTTTCTAAGAAATCTAGGTCTTTTCTCCCAAGTAACAAATGTCAGGACAAGAGGGAACAGCCTCAAGTTCAACCAGTGGGGTTTCGATTGGGTATTACAAAATTGGATATTGGATATTACAATATGAAATTGGAAATTGGATATTACAAAAAGTTTCTTCACTGAAAGGGCTGCCAGGCATTGGAAGAGCTGCCCAGGGCAGTGATGGAATCATCAGCTCTGGAAATGGTTTTTAAAAGGTGTAGATGTGGTGCTTAGTGATGGGGTTTAGTGGTGGCTTTGGCAGTGCTGGGTTAATGGTTGGAACTTAACCTTAAAAGGCTTTTCCACACTGAATTATTGAACTATTAAAAAACATTAATTATTACTGAGTTATTTAATTATTTGAACTATTTAGCCCATCTCTGAAGAGTCCTACTGCCATTCCACCCTTCATAGAAGACCCTGCAGTGCTGCCTGCTCAGCTCTCAAAACAGGATCAGTGAGAGAAGAATCCAAAAGAATCCCCAAAGCCATAAAATAATTTCATCAAATCTCTCCTTGGCCAGTCTGGGAGATCTTTCAGTGGACCCAACCATGTGCCTGAAGAGAAGCTTAGAACAGAGAAAGTTTTCATCATCTCCAGAACAGGTTTGTATTTGTGGTTCCATCTTTTGGAGGCCATGACTGAAGTGGAGCAGCTATTGCTGGGATGATTTTTCAAATATTTACAAGATTTTCCATGGCAGCACTGCTGGGTGTCAGGGAAGAGGGGTCCAGATCCTGGATATGGGGGAGGTTCCTGCCCAGAGAATGTGCCAGGCTTAGACTCAGAGCCTGTTCTTCCTCCTGAGCTTTCCATATTGGAAGGTGGAATTACCATGTTAAAAAACATAGTTTAATGAAATTTTTTCTTATTTTCTACATGGAAAAAGCATGATTTCCATCTCAGCTGTGGATTTACAGGATACTGGGGAAAATAGAGGAGAAAGAGTGCTCCCAATGCTGGGTGATGCAGGACATCAGCTGAGTCCCCCCACGGGCCATGGAGACACCCAACACCTTCCACCTGCTAGGAAAGCATCACTCAAGCCTGTTTCAACAGCACTGCTTTCCCTGATGGGCCTCCACACAGATATCCCATAAAAACATCTTCTGCTGCATCTTTAATCAAATTATCACCCTTTTCAGAAACTCTCACCCTTCTTAGCTGCAGTGAGAACAGTGGGAGTAGCAAACAGCTGTTCTCTGCTGCAAACATTTGACATAAAGCACATCAAATTAGCAGCTAATGCCTGTTCCCCCCACATCCCCCAGCTCTGGGATCCCTTTGGGAACAGCAGCCTGCACACAAAGGCAGGAGCCCCAGATGTTTGGCTGCACCTCCCACCTCCATACCCAACAGTAGAATTCAGCCTCCAGCTTGGAGCTGTAGGAGCTCCCAGTTCCTCCAGAGCCGAGCCCTGGAGGGTTATTGGTGTTCTCCATTTATTTTGGTTTTTTGTTCTCCATTAATTTTTCCTCATATTTTGTTTTTGTTCTCCATTTATTATGGGTTTTTTCCACCAGCACATGGAAATGTGGTGTGTCAGGCAGCCAGGAAGCTCCATCCTCCCCTCCTGCACCAGATGCTTGAGGAGGCAACGAGGCTGGAGAGGGGCTGGGAACCCTGTGAGGAACCCCTGAGGGAGCTGGGGGTGCTCAGCCTGGAGAAAAGGAGACTCAGGGCTGCCCCCATCACTCTCACAGCTCCTGAAAGGGGCCTGTGCTCAGCTGGGGCTGGGCTCTGTCTGCAGCAGCACTGACACAACCAGAGCACACAGCCTCCAGCTGCACCAAGGGAAATACAGGCTGGAGATTGGGAAAAAGCTTTTCATGGAAAGAGTGAGAAATACTGGAATGGCTGCCCAGGGAGGTGGTGGAGTCCCCATCCCTGGGTGTGTTTAACAAAGCCTGGATGTGGCACTGGGGGCCAGGGGTGAGTTGAGGGGTTGGGGCTGGGTTGGACTCAATGGTCTTGGAGGTCTCTTCCAACCTGGTCATTCTGGGAATTCTGTGAGTCCACTCAGCAGAGCCCAGGGTTCACCCCACTCCATCCCCGGAAGGAGCCAGCCCATGCAGGCAAGTTTGTTTAGTTCATGTTTTGCACAGATTTTTGTCTCAGCCATGAGCATTTTGTGCTCTTTCCACCCAGGAAAGGCTGAGCTGCCTGCACAGGGAGTCAGCTGCAAGCTGAAACCTCCCAAAACATTCCAAGGGTCCACTCCCATGGGCTTTCTCCAACATTTATTAACCCATTTATTTATCACACCACCAGCCCATCAGCTCCCCAGTGCTCCCACCCCTCAAACTCACCGAAATCAAGCTTGGCTGATGCTTTGTTTTTCAGAGAAGTGGCTAAGAGGCAAAGATGGAAAGGATTTTGTTGCAGACATATTTTATGAAAAATCCTTTTGCCAGGATCTTTTCTCCTGAGAAGCTGAGAAGCTTCAGCTTCTCCATGTTTTGCTGCTTGGGAATGTGATTTGGAGAATTGCTCACCCAGCATGAGAAATTGTTTTTACTTGATGACCAATGACAGCCACCTGTGTCAAGGCTGTGAGCAGTCACAAGATTTTATTATCATTCTTTTCCTTTCCTTGCTCCCTTCTGATGAATCCTTTCTTCTATCTTTTAGTATAGTTTTAATATATCATTTTCTTTTAATATAATATATATAATAAAATAATAAATCAGCCTTCTGAAACATGGAGTCAATATTCTCATCTCTTCCCTCATCCTGGGACCCCTGCAAACACCACCACAGGATTTCTGTTGGCATCCAGATCTTTGGGAATTAAAGCCCAAAATGGAAAAGCTTCAGTCACATTTCAAATTCTGCTGTGACCAGATGGAGGCTGAAATTCCTCCTTAGACTGCAGGACCTGCTTGGAGCAGGGGATCAGAAACCAAACCCTCTAAATCAGAGCACAAACTCTCAGCAATTAAACTGAAAAGGGTTTTCCATTAATGAGCAGTAATTAGGGCTGCTGCCCAAAACCAAACAATTCCAACCTCATCTGGGGGTGGTGGCTGTGCCCTTGTGCCCTGGCCAGCTCATTACAGGGGCTTCATTTGCCACCTTCAGGGCAGACAGCACTGCAGACACCTTCCCTTGGACTGTCCCTGCCACCAGCACCAAGGTGGCCTTGCCCACACTGCACAGAGCAGGGGACAGAGTAACAGAGCTGAGACAGGCAACCCAGGGGTTAAGGTGTGAAAAACCTGAGAATCTACTTTATTCTTATACCTTGTTGTTATACTTTATACTGAGAATTCTCTACCTTATTGTTATACCTTATTGTCATACTTTATACTGAGAATTCTCTACCTTATTGTTATACCTTGTTGTTATACTTTATACTGAGAATTCTCTACCTTATTCTTATACTTTATACTGAGAATTCTCTACCTTATTCTTACACCTTATCTGAGAATTCTTATACCTTATACTGAGAATCTACCTTATATTAACTACCTGTTTCTTACACAACATGGATCTGCCCTGTGACTGTGGTCACAGAGGTTTCCAGGATGAGAGGAGAGACGAGAATGTTGACTCTATGTTTGAAGGCTTGATTTATTATTTTATTATATATATATATATATTACATTATAACTATACTAAAAAGAAAAGAAAGGAAAAGGTTCTTCAGAAGGCTAAGCTAAGAATAGTAAAGAATGAATAACAAAAGCAGCTCTCTCAGACTCTGTCTGAGATAGCTCCATCTTGACTGCCCATCAATCATAAACAGCCAAGAGGGGTTAATCACAGGTAGACCTGTTGCATCCCACAGCAGCAGATAATAATTGCTTACATTTGTTGCTGAAACTTCTCAGCTTCAGCAGGAAAATCTTAAAGAATTTTCACAAAAAGATGTCTGTGACACTGCCCCACTGCTTAAAAGTTGCCTTGGCTTTGCAGGTTTCACGTGGTCTGAAGGCTCTACAGTGAATAAAACTTGTAAAAATCCCATTTTGCTCCAGCTCTCATGAAAAAGCGAAGCCAGTGTAAGTTTTATTTCTGGAGAGGCACTCATGCCAAGAAATCCCAGCTCTCCTGGTTACCAGGGACCTGGCACAAAGCTGCTGAGCTTGGCTGAGAGCACAGCCCAAAGAGCTGCAGCCACATTTGCAGTGCTGCTCCTACAGAGGTCACAACTCAAAAATTGCCAGAGACAGAGCCTTCCATACTCCAAATGCAAGCACTTTGGGACACAGGCTGATCCAAACTTGAATTCAGGAGACTTTTCTAAGTGTGCCATTCGTTTTTGGCTGGACTAAATCCCCTTGAACTCTGAGGGTTTGGTCTCTGCACTGGCTCTCCTCTGGATTTTGCTGTCTGAGCTCTGCTGATTAGAAACACTCTTCAAACAACACATGAAACAGATGTGAAGGATGAGGAGGACATGGTACATCCAGGGCACAGGGAATGGAGCAGTGCAAGGTCCCCTTACTTGATTGAAGAGACCTCCTTGCCACATTTAAATTCACAGCTCATTTAAACTTTTCTGGCTTGCTTTTCACATCCAGCCAGTCTCTTATCTCACATATAGACACCCTCTCTCCTCTTCCTTGCAGGAAATTTGTCACTGTCATATTTTTTAAAAAATCCCCTTGCCCAGGATTTCTCTCCTGGGAAGCTGAGAAGCCTCAGAGAAAATGAAAACAATAATTATCTAATTTGCTTCTCCTGTGTTTTGCTGCTTTGGAATGTGGTTGGAGATTGTTTATCCATCATGTGAATTGTTTTAACTTAATGACCAATCACAGCCAAGCTGTTTCAGGTATCTGGAGAGAGTCACAAGTTTTCATTATTATATTTTAGCCTTCTGTCTGTATCCTGTCTCTATTCTTTAGTATAGTTTCAGTATAGTATTCTTTAATATAATATAGATCATAAACTAATAAATTAGCCTTCTGAGAACATGGAGTCAGATTCTTAATTCCTCCCAACAACAGAGGACCCTGAAAATACCACAGAAGTTGCTGGCCTAGCCCTTCTCCCTTCCCACAAGGTAACAGAAAATTTCTTTTCTGAGCCTGATCAGCACTAAGAGCTTCACCCACGGTGTGAGAACCATTCACTGCTTCTTCTGAGCCCTTCCAGTTTGTACCCAGATTTTCCCTAGAGGAAGGCCAGGCTGAGCACAATCCCTGGTCACCCAAATGAGCTGCCCAAGGATGTGCATCCCTGGACTCACCGAACAGGGGAGAAGCAGCACAGCACCCACGGGAATTTCCCCCTATCTCCTAGTAGGGGAAATGCTCCTTGCAACACAGCTCTTCCCTAGGGCTTCCCACTGGCCCACAGCTGGGTTAGGGCTGGAATCTGCCCTTGGCAGCTGCAAACGATTCCTTTGTGTGTAAATGTGGCTGTTCACAAGCCAGTTAGCAAACAGCAAAGCCATTGCAACACTCCCTGCCTGTTGGAAAGCAGCCCAGGTGGATAAAGGCTGTAGAGGAATTCCCTCACAGCATCACCCCTGAGCAGCCAGGAGAGAGAAACCAGCCCAGAAAGCGCCACGGGCAAGACCTGAGAGGAGGAGCCGGGGTTTGCACTTAAATAGAATTCCAGAACTACGTGTGGAGGGTGGGAGTGGGGTCCCAGGTGGGATCTGGGGGGGTTCAGGCTCACCAGGGGTAGCTGGTTATGCAATGACCCTGCTTGGATGAGTTGAGCCCCCATAAGGGTCAGTGCAGCTGGCAGGGAAAGCCAAATTACCTCGGGAATGACAGCAAAGATGAAATATGAGTGGGTTGTTTCCTTCTCCTCTAGGATCACTTGCTATCTCTATCCAATTAGTAAATGTTGACAGTTTGTTTTTAAAGCTACAAAGTGCAGCTCTTGCTTTTCTTAGGAGACCTCTCCTTGGAACAGCACTGATGGTTTCAGGAGCTCTCTTCCTTATCACTGCTCGAGTCCTGCCCTGGATTTCTGATTACAAATCTTCTCTGAAGGGTCAGTGCAAGTGTAGCTGGGGTCAGAGCTCCTGGGCACTGCTGTACCTGCACAATACTGCAATGGCATCAGAATATTGCTAAAACTTCAGGCTTTGATTGTTTAGTTCTGTCATTTCTGACAGTTACATTTTTAAAATGTTTGTTATGCATGCTGGAGACCTCTCAAAAGTCAGTTTGGGGTCAGTGCATCAATGAAAGTGTCCAGCCTTGAAAATTCTCACAGAGCAGGAGGTTGTAATTTCTCAGTGGCCAGGTTAACAACAGGAAAGAGTTTATTTAGATTTTTCTTTATGTATTCTCCAGCTTTTGGTTGAGTTGCTGTTCTTCCTCCCTGGTTTGGACCCTTGATTGAACATCCTCAGGTGTCTCTGGTGGCTGTAGGGGAGATGGACACCTGTGCTCTCAGCTCTGACTGGGATTTACATTTCTAGACTTGTTAAAATATTCTATTGGGTATCCAGAAAAAAAAAAATTAAAAATTTGTATCCTTTCACTATGAGCCCAATCTTTGCTGTGTTAATGTTCCTTGCACAAACCCACCAGTGTGGTGGGAGCCAAGGGAAGGCTTTTTGCCCTGCTAAAATGTTGCTGGTAGTGCCTAAAACAGGTTGGAGTGCTCTGGGCAGGGCTGGAGCACAGCGGCATTCTCCAAGGGAAAGGCACAAAAGCCCTAAAGGTATCCAGCACACGGATACAAAATTCAAATTAAACACGGGATAAATCTGAAGGAACTTTGTATCACTTTTATGTATAAAGGAAAACATAATAACATTTTTATGGATAACGATTTAAAACTGTACTTCTACAACGCTGCTGTGTCTGCAGAGTGTTCGAAACTGTTTTCTCCTTTTTTTTCCCCCTTTTTTTCAATTTTTTTCCCCATTCCCGCCAGCGGCACCCAGGCGGCTGCGCTACTCCCTGTGGCCACCAGGTGGCGACGCAGCCCCGCAGCTCTCGCCAGCAGAAATGGGGCAGAAAACGCAAATTTGGGGATTTTTGCGCAACTCCGTTGTTAAAGGCTTCGGTTTGCTTCGGGCTTTTGGGTAGGAGAAGATCACGAGTGACAGGACCCACCTGGCGCATGGCCATTGTCCCTGTCCCAAACAGGAGTCACGGACAGCTGGGCTGGGGGAGCTCTCAGTGTTTCTGGGGCCACTCTGCTGCCCTGAATTCCCACAGGCATTCCTGGACCATGGCAGCCACCTCCAGCCCCGGAGAGCCACCACCTCCAGCCCGGGAGAGCCATCACCTCCAGCCCGGGAGAGCCATCACCTCCAGCCCGGGAGAGCCATCCCCAGGCTGGGAGAGCCATCCCCAGGCTGGGAGAGCCATCTCCAACCTCGAAGAGCCAACTCCAGCCTGGGAGAGCCGTGTCCAACCTGGGAGAGCCATCTCCAGCCCAGGAGAGCCAGGCTGCCCTGCCAAGGTCCTGCCAGTGTGGCACATCTCTGGTCCCACACCAGTGGGATGTGCTGAGGGCTGTGCTGCGTTTCTGGAGCAGGATTCTGCTCAGGAACATCCCCACTCTGCCAGACAGGTGTTGGGGACAGCCAGCCTGAGGGTCCTGCACTGCTGCCCATGCAGACCCACATTGCCCAGGGTGGGGGAGAGCAAGGGGAGGGCAGGATGGAGCTCACTGTGGTGATCTTGTTCCCCAAAAGCAAGAGCCCCTCCACTTCTTCCTCTCCAAAGCAGGTCCCAGGAGCACTGAGCAGCAGCCAGACAGCCCAGAGGGGAGGGCAGAGCAGGCTGGGGGGCTCAGTGAAACTCTGGGACTTGCTCTGAGGCTGGCTGGGGAAGCTGTGATGACAGAAGAGTGTGAGCTGCAAAGTGCTGGGAGGTGGGATTGGCTCAGGGACAGGCTGTGGCAGAGCAGTGGGTGCTGGTCCTGGCTGGCCCAGCAGTGGGTGAGCTCAGGGCCAGGCTAGGAGAGCCCAGAGTGTCTCTTTTTTGGTTTTTTCCCTACAGCTGCAGGTTTTTAATCCTTCACTGCCAGTCAAGGAGAAGCTTGTGCTGTGCCATGGAAACTGGGTGCTGCCCTTACCCCAGGGAGCTCTCAGCATTTGGGAGGGCTGTTGTGACTCCCTAAATCCCTGTGACAACCCCTGTGACCCAGGGCCTCCATCTCCAAAGGCCAGCAGCCATTTCAGAGGGCAATGCCCTCGTGCTCTGCTGTTGGGTTGGCACAGCTGTCCATCCACAGGCTGCTGCTGAGCCCAGAGGTGTCCCAGACATCTTTTATGGAAAATCCTTTCCTTAGGATTTTTCCTCCTGAGAAGCTGAGAGGCCTCAGGAACAAAATGTAAACATTGATTATCTGCTGCTGTGGAATGCAACAGGTGCAGCTGGGATTGGTCTCATGTGGTTGTTTCTAATTAATGGCCAATCACAGTCAGCTGGCTTGGACAGAGAGCCAAGCCACAAACCTTTGTCATCATTCTTTCTGATTCTATTCTTAGCTTAGCTAGTCTTCTGATGAAACCTTTTCTTCTATTCTTTTAGTATAGTTTTAATACAATATATATCATAAAATAATAAATCAAGCCTTGTGTAACATGGAGTCAGATCCTTGTCCCTTCCCTCATCCTCAGACCCCTGTGAACATGGTCACACAGGGGTGTTGGGTGTCTGGTGCTTCCTCCTTCCTCCTGTGGAATCCAGGCTGTAGGGCATAGAAGCAGTGCTCCCCACCCTGCTGATGCTGGAGGATTGAGCCAGGGTTTGGGATGCAGCTCAGGTTCTGTGGAGGGTCCAGCTCCAGGTTCAGGTGGGACTGGCTGGAGCCTCCGGAGCTGCTCACTGCACCAGAGCCCTCACCTGACAGGGGACAGCAGAGCCCTCACCTGACAGGGGACAACCTGAGCACCTTCCCAGAACTCCTCTCCCCTGCCTGGCCGGATGTTTTTGCTGGTGTCTCTCAGGCAGCAGCGAATTTGGGAGAAATCAGCCTCATTTCTGCTGGGGAAGGTGGAAATGCAAGGCAGCCCCGTTGCTATGGTTGCTGCAGACCATCCTGATGCAGCACCGTGTTCAGCAGCTCTGCAAGCAGATGTGCCACAGCTGGGAAGCAAAGTGATTCCCCCAGGTGTGAGCAAGGCATGGCAGCCACACAGAGTCCCCTGGGGTGTTTGGCTTCGTGTCCCTACTCAGGGCCCTCCCTGGCAGCAAAATCCCCTCAGTGGAAGCAGCACTGGGGAGGGGGAGCACAGTAAACAGTAAACAATGCATGTGGGTGGTTAAAAACAATGCACCTGGGATATTTGTCATCCCAACAGTGTGTCAGTGTCTGTATAAAGTGCTGGAGAGCAGGTGCAGATGCTGTTTGAACAAGGGGGGTGCTGAGTGGTGCCTGAGCATGACAACCATTTCCACAGCTCTTTACCCCCTAAGAAACTGTAGAATCATCAGCTTAAGGCAGAGGGGGTTTGGCTTTGCTCTCCACAGCCTGGGCCAGGTTCACTGGGTCCATCTGCACCTCGGGGAGGACTGAGGGCTCAGGCCCTGCCTCCTGGCACTCCTCAGGCCCTGCTGCACTTTGCTACAGGGTTGAGCACCCTCACCTGTGATGCACCTGACAGCCTCACCCATCAGAGGGCTGGAGGGGAGCCAGCACTGCCTCTGGGAGCCACAGAAGGAGCAGGGAGTGTGCAGAGTCCAAAGCTGGTCCAGAAGGGTGCTCAGGTGTCAACACCTGCTGCTGGTTCCTGCTTCTCCCCTGGGCTCTGCCCTTTGCACTGGGGACAGAGGTTTGGGGTGTCCCCCCGAGCTCTGGGTGCTCCTGCCCTTGCACACACCAATGGTGCCATTGACTGGTGGCTCTGGAGGTGACAGCTGGGATCTACCTGCAGGGTTGTCCCTGTGCCAGGAGCCAGCACAGGCTGATTTTGCCTCTGGTCCCCTCTCCTGTGTCCCTTTCCAGGCCCTGGTGAGCCTCAGGAGGGGCTGGGTGGGCAGGAGAGCCCTGCTCAGCCCCAGCACAGTGCTGGTGAGACCTCTCCTCTGCAGTGCTCAGGGCTGTGCTGGATCCTGGCTCAGCTGGCTGCCAGCCAGACCTCCCGAGGGCCCAGGGGGCTGCTTAAGCTCATTGCTTTCCTTTCAGAGGCTTCAGAAAGCCGCCTGCCCACATTTAATTCAAATTTATTGAATAATTCCCCTGGGAACAACTAGTTCAGGACCAGCCACTACAGCAGACCATCAATGAGATCAGTTGGCACAGCCCTGGCCATTGAGGGCTCTGTCCCCTCCAGCACAGCTCCGTGGCAGTGCCAGGGTGATGGAGAGCACAGGGCCAGGCACCTGCCTTGGCTCAGCTCTAAACCTGGCTGCCTGCACTGCCTCCAGCCCCAGGGGATGTTCTGAGGTCTGTTCACATCCCTCCTACCTCCACCCCAAACCTGCTCCTGCCTTTGAGCCCTGTTCCCTTGGGCAGCAGTCCCAGAACGGGGCTCAGCCCTCAGCTGCCTCCAAAGCCTCCAAAGAGGGGCAGACACAACCTGTGGGGAGGCACAGGCACCACAGGAGGCACATCCTGCTCTGATGGGATTCACATCCTCCTTGGGTGCTGCACTGGCCAGGTTTACAGCCAGGGCTCACATCCAGGTTGGGGCCACCAGGGATTGGCTCTGCTGGACATGGGGGAAGCAGAAGACACCCCTGCAGCCTTCTCCTCACTGCCAAAACCTGGCCACACAAACCCAGCAGGGGTACAACAACCTGAGAGCACCTGGACAGGAGTGGGGACAAGCCAGGGCCAGGCTGGGAGGGCAGGGAGGAGTGCCCAGCTCCAGCAAGGGGGCTGTGAGTGATGAGATCTGACAGAGGTGGCCTTCCCTGAGGGAGGCTGAGCTCTGGGAAAGCCTTTGCACCCTGTGCTCGGCCCCAAGCAGAGTTTGGGGCATGTCCTGTCCCTCCCTATGGTATCCTGGCGGCTGTTCCCAAGGGCCAGGGGTTGTTCCCAAGGACCAGGGGCTGTTCCAAATATCATGGGGGCTGTTCCCAGCATCCTGGGGGCTGTTCCCAAGGACCAGGGGCTGTTCCCAACATCCTGGAGGCTGTTCCCAACATCCAGGGGCTGTTCCCAAGGTCCCGGGGCTGTTCCAAATATCCTGGGGGCTGTTCCCAGCATCCTGGGGGTTGTTCCCAAAGACCAGGGGCTGTTCCCAACATCCTGGGGCTGTTCCCAAGGACCAGGGACTGTTCTCAAGATCCTGGGGGCTGTTCCAAACATCCAGGGGCTGTTCCTAACATCCTGGGGGCTGTTCCCAAGCACCAGGGGCTGTTCCCAAGGACCAGGGGCTGTTCCCAACATCCTGGGGGCTGTTCCAAACATCCAGGGGCTGTTCCCAAGGACCAGGGGCTGTTCCCAACATCCTGGGGGCTGTTCCTAAGGTCCAGGGGCTGCTCCCAACATCCTGAGTCTGTTCCCAAGGACCAGGCTGCCCACATGCTGCCCTCATCCCTCGCTGCCCTGCAGCTCTGTGGCTCCTCCAGGGCAGCCCACCGTGTGCCCGGCGTTACGCAATTAGCACTGCCGGGAGCAGGACTAATGATGATCGTTAATGAGCGCAGGCAGCACTGCTCGGTCAGCGCCTGTCCCGCTCGGGGCATGTGCAGTCATGCAGCAGCTCTGAGTCACGGCAGGGCTGCTAATGATGCTGGGGAGGGCAGCCCTGCCGCTAGCCCTGGGCACAGGCACGTACAGAAGGGCAGGGCTGTGCCACCCGCCCTCCATCCCTCGTGGGACAGGGGCTGGCACTGCTCAGCCTGCTTTGCTGCAAGGTGTGGTGCCAGGCAACGTGCCAGAGCCTGGAAAGCGGCACCTGTGGCTGCAAATCTTCCTGGAAAGGGCAGGATGCCCAGGAACCTTCCTTTCCCAGTGGAGTGGCTGTGCTGCAGGCTGGGGTTGGGACACAGAGCCCTTCCCATCTTCCTGGGGTCCCTTATTCCACCCACACCCCCCTTGTCATGCTCACAAGCTGCTGACAGGCTGGAGACACCACCCTGGCATTCCTGGAGCCACGGGGGGGGCTCAGCAAGCCGCGGCCAGAGGCACACACGGGTTTACAGCTCCACGAGCCGCAGGGAGTGATACCTGCAACAAAAGGTATCACTGCAGTCCTGGTTTGCTGTACAATCCTGGTTCACAATCCTGAATTGTACAGTTGTACAATTCTGGTTCGTTGCACAAGCCTGATTTGTTGTACAACCCTGATGTGTTGTACAACCCTGGTTTGTTGTACAGCCCTGGTTTGTTGTACAATCCTGGTTTGTTGTACAGCCCTGGTGTGTTGTACAATCCTGGTTTGTTGTACAGCCTTGGTTTGTTGTACAACCCTGGTTTGTTGTACAATCCTGGTGTGTTGTACAGCCCTGGTTTGTTGTACAATCCTGGTGTGTTGTACAGCCCCGGTTTGTTGTACAACCCTGATGTGTTGTACAATCCTGGTGTGTTGTACAGCCCTGGTTTGTTGTACAATCCTGGTGTGTTGTACAGCCCCGGTGTGTTGTACAGCCCCGGTTTGTTGTACAATCCTGGTTTGTTGTACAATCCTGGTGTGTTGTACAGCCCCGGTTTGTTGTACAATCCTGGTTTGTTGTACAATCCTGGTTTTCCTGTGCTGGAGGCACAGCCGGCTCAGGGCAGAGCAGCAGTGCAATCCCAGCCTGTGTCCAGAGGGAGGGAAGGGGGCTGTGGGCTGAACAGAGAAGGGTATTGAGCAACGTCCTAATAAACCCCACGTGTGTTTATTTTGGGCGGATTAAGGCCGAGATGTGCAGCGGGTTCTGCCCCTCTGCCAGGCTCGGGTTTGCCCCGGGCAGAAGCAGGCGCTGCCTTGGGGCTGTGCTGCCCAGCATCAGGAATGGAATCTGAGCAGCCAGGGGGTCCCAGGCTCCGTGTGATGCAGCAGAGCATCGCTTCCCGTGCTGAGGCCACGCGGGAAAGCGCAGAGGAGCATTTTACAAATACAGCCGAGAAGCATTTTTCAAACTGAGCCTTTGGATGCTCCGCAGTGGGTTTGGGGCCGGCTGGTAACGTACGGCAGACGCGGCGGGTGGGTGGGAGCAGACTTGAACAGGCACTCGCTTCTCCAGGCTTCCCCCTGGAGAGGCACTGTGCTCCCGCTGCTCGGAGGGACGCTGGAGCGGCCCTGGGCAGCGTGGAGGGGAGCGGAGCTGGCTCAGGGGGGCCAGGCAGCTCCCACCCACAGGGAACACCCAGCCCCGAGGATGCCCTGCAGTGACAGTGGTGCCCTGGGGGACAGTCATCCTCAGCGTCTCTCGGGGACCTTCATCTCCGAGACTGCCCCGGAGGAGCTGCGCTTACAGGGACACCCTGGGGACTCCGTCCCCAGACCTGTCCTCAGGGACATTTACCCTCAGGAGTGTCCCAGGAGTGTCCCAGGAGCTGAAATGGCCCGGAGTAACCCTCCTCCGCAGGGGTACCGCAGCGACCCGCTCTGCAGGGGACACACGAGGGGCTCTCCGCTGGGGACAGCCTGCCATGTCACGGCTCCCCAAAGAACACGCGTTGCTGAAGACAGCCGCGGGGCACCCCTCACCCCGGGGATGCTCTACCCACCGGGGATGCCCCCATCCCCCGGGGCAGGGAGGGATGGTGCGGCTCCGGGCTGGCGGAGGGGTCGCTGTTGCCGCCAGCACGGCCGCCCCCCGCCTCCCCCCACACTCCCTCCGCCGCCTTTTGTTCGCCGCCCGCGCTCGTCCCCGCCCGGCGGCGGCGGGCGGAGCCGGGGCCGGGGCCGGGCCGGGGCCGCAGCCGCAGCCGGGGCCGAGCCCAGCGCAGCGCAGCGGGACATGGAGGCCGCGCCGGCAGCACAGCCGGGTCCCCCCGCGCCGCCGCCGCCGCCGCTCCCCGAGAGGAAGAAGAAGCCGCAGCGGGCGCCGTCGCCCGCCCGCCCCAAGGAGGTGCCGGGCTGGTCGCTGGCCAAGAGCCGGCGCGGCGGCGGCGGGGGACACCCGGGCGCGGCCCCGCGGCTGGCGGCGAGCGGCGCGCACCCGCACCCGCACCCGCGGAGACCGGGCGGGAGCAAGGACGGGCGAACCGACAAGCGGGGCCCGCCGGGGGCCCGGGCCGGCGGCAAGGGGCCGGCGGGGCGCGGCGCGGTGCGGCCCAAGGGCCGGCGGCACGGAGCCGACACGGCGGCCCCCGCGGCGAGGAGGAGCGGGTCGGGACCCCGCTCGGTGCCCGCCGCGCCCGGGCCGGGCTCGGGGCTGACCGACAGCAGCTCGGAGGTGTCGGACTGCAGCGCCTCGGAGGAGGCGAAGCTGCTGTCGCTGGAGCTGGGGCTGAGCGGCAGCGATGGCGAGTCCCCGGGCAGCGCCCCGCCGCCGCCGCCCTCGGCCGGAGAGGCGTCGCCGCTGCCCGAGGAGCCCTCGGCCGCCTCCGTGGCCAGCAGCCGCCTGCAGCTCAGCACCTCGCTCGCCTTCTCCGACCTCACCGAGGAGATGCTGGACGCCGGCACCGACGGGCTGCTCCGCGAACTGGAGGACTTGCGCTCCGAGAACGACTATCTCAAGGTGGGCACGGCTCGCTGTGGCATCCCGGGCACGGCTCGGTGTGCAGTGACATCCCTGGCACGGCTCGCTGTGGCACGGTATCCCTGGGCAGTAGTGGTACAGCATGGCATCCCAGGGCACGGGTCAGTCAGGGTCAGCATCCCCTGGCTATAGCGTGGTTTAACGTCCCCAGAGCTTTGCAGGGCATCTGAGGGCATGGCTCAGCATGGTGCAGCATCCCTGGCCTTAGCGTGGCATAGTGTGGAATCCCAGGGCAGGGGTCAGCACGGTTCAGCATCCCTGAGCACAATTGAGCATCCTTGGTTATCACAGCATGGCATCCCTGTGCACGGTGCAGGATGGCACAGCTTCCCTGGCAATGGCAATGGCATGGGACAGCACAGCATGGCATGGCATGTATGACACAGCTCAGTATGACACAGCATCCCTGGCAATGGCATGACATGGCATGGCACTGCATCCCAAGGTGTAGCTCTGTTGGCACAGCATCCTCAGGTCCAGACTAGTGCAGTTTAGCATCCCAGGGCATGGCTGGGCATGGGACACAGCTCAGCTCAGCCTGGCATGGCTCAGATGGGCAGCACAGCATGGCTGGGTGCAGGGCTTGGCATGGCTCAGCTCAGCATGACATCCCTGAACATGGCACAGCCAGGGAATGCTGGCCTGCCATGCTGTGGCTGGGCTTGACTTGGCACAGCCTAGCATGACTGGATGTAGGGTCTGGCTTGTCTAAGCCTGGCATGGCCATGCTGAACTTAGAGCAGAGCTCAGCTTGGCACAGCATGGCCCAGCTGGGCACGGTCCAGCGTGGTGTGGCACTGCTCAGCTCAGTGTTCCATGGCATGGCTTGGCACAGGGCAGCCTTTGGCACAACTTGGGATAGGGTTAGCCAGCCTGCCCCAGCTGGGCATGACTTGCCCTGGCACAGCACACTGGGTGCAGCAAGACCAAGCCTAGCATGGACCCAGCTTGGCATGGCAAGGCTTGGCACAGCCTGGCTGGCACAGCTCAGCATGGTATGGATGTGCTCAGCCTGGGACACAGTGTGGCATAACCTGACCCCGTGCAGCTGGGCATGGCCTGGTAGTTGGGCATGGCTCCCTGCTGCTCTCCCTGCTGCTGCCAGACCCTGGGGACATTTTCCAGCTCTCCTCTCCCCGCTGGTTCCTGTGCTGCCTGGGGCCATTTTCCAGGTCTGCCTGGTTCATAGGGGCATGGCTGAGCCAGGGCAGGCGTGCTGTGAGGGGACAGGGACACAGAGCTGTCACACACCAGCCTGGTGGGCACCAGCATCCATCAGGAGCCACATCCTGGGATGGCTGCAGGCACTTTGTGCCCTCTGCTCTCCTTCCTGGTGGAGTTGTGGCTGAGATGTTGGGGCAGTCAGCTGCTGGCAAGCTCAGGGCTGGGTACCAAGGCTCCCCAGCTGGTCTTTGGGTGCTGCAGGCTGGAAGTCAGGCCAGCTCTCCTCAGCTGCTGCCCAAGCTTGTGAAAGTGTCAGGATTCCAGCCCTGAGGTGGGCACTGGGTGATGCTCTGGAAGATGCTCCTTCAGGCCCTTTGTCCATCAGCAAAGCCCCAGTGCATGGCTGCTGTCCCAACTCCTGCCAAAATTAGCAGCAACAGCTTAAAGGCTTTGATTTACTGGGGGCTGGAAAAATACAGATGAGGCCCCTGGGTTTCCAAGAACGAGTGCTGCCATTCCTGCTTCCTCCATTGCCACGTGATCTCCTTCCTGGCAAGCTGCAGGCCAGCAGGGAGTGAGTGATTTACCTGCCCTGGGGACTGGCAGCTGAAATCCCCTGGCCAGGGGCAGTGGGAGAGGGCAGAGCTGCTGGAGGTGTGCACCAGGGGGATGCTGGTGGCATCATCTCTTCTTTGCCAGCACTTGTGTCCCCTCCCTGACATGTGCATCCTGCTTATATCCGTGTTTCCATGCTGTAGCTCACTTCTCCTGACTCTGGAGCAGGAGGTGGCTGGGGTGCTACCCTGGCTCCAGCTGGGCAGAAGCCCAGAGCACACACCTCTTATGCTCCAAAAAATGTTGGAAGGTTTGCCTAGTTTCTCCAGCAAGGAGCAGAAAACTGGGCTGGGCTGCAGCAGAGTGCTGGCTTGTGCCATCTGTGCTAAAAATTCAAGCATTTCAGGATTAAAAACAAAAATAAAGCCCTAACCCGAGGGATTGGCACTGCCCATCTTTCCATGCAGCTTGGGTGTGGATGAATCAGACTTATCCCGGGTGACTTATTTCCTAGGACTCACCCAGAAAGCTGCAGATGAATATTTTTTTTCACGTATTCATCAGCACCAGTGCGTATTTGGAGCGAGATGAGGATTTTTGGGGGCGGGGAGGGAGGGCTTTGGTGACGTTGTGGCACGAGCCAGACGTGTGTGGTGCTACTACACCCGTGTGATGCACGCTGGGCTTGGGAGCTTCCCAGCAGAGCTCCAGCAGTGCCAGCTCACGTCCCATCCTCCCTCAGCTGCCATAATAAAACCCACTTGTTTCAGCACATTTCACCCATTTCTCTTTGCACCCCACATTCGTGCAAGGCTCTGCTTTCCTCCTCCTGCTCTGGCTGTGCTGGGATCTCTTCTTGCCCCTGCTCTCAGCTCTCTGCACCTGCTGTGGCCGCCCTGCAGGGGTTATTCTGAGTGTTTCCCCAAAAAGGGCTGTTTTCCCAGGCAGGCTCGCAGCCTGGGGAGGGATGAAGGGAGGAGGTGGCTTGGTGTCCTTGCCCCAGCTCGCTGTTGCTGAGCTGTGTGATGGAGAGCAGCTCCCAGCCCTGCTCAGCAGGCTGGAAAATGTGAGATGTGATACGGCAGCAGCTGCAGAGGGACAGGCAGACAAAGAGTGGGCACGGGAGGGTTTGGAGCAAGGGGAGGGGATGCCTGCAAAGCCTCTCCCTCTCCTCTCCTCTCCAAGGGAAGGGGTTTAGGCAAGAGCCGTGTAACACTGGGATCTGAGTGCCCTTTCCTGCTGCCTGCCCCCCCCTGCTCCCTGCCCTGAGTCACCCCACATCCCCTGGGGCTCACATGCATTTCCCAGCTCTGTGGAGAAACGTTTAATGTGGCTGGATGCCTTGTTTCC
The DNA here is from genome assembly GCA_024362935.1 of Setophaga petechia. Classification (NCBI taxonomy): domain Eukaryota; kingdom Metazoa; phylum Chordata; class Aves; order Passeriformes; family Parulidae; genus Setophaga; species Setophaga petechia. The sequence goes on from JANCRA010000080.1 coordinate 1,642,015, forward strand.
CCCAGGGTAGTGATGCCACCAGTGAGGGCTCTCTGAGAGCCCCCACAGGGTTATTGGGGGCTGTGTCTGGGCAGCTTGGTTGGCACTGAGTCCCTGCCCTGCCTGGGAGCCCCAGTAGCCACCTGCAGAGCTGGGGAGCAGAGCTCTGTCGAGCAGCCACCCTGGAAGGGGTTTTGCAGCCTCTTGCCCTTTTGGATGCTGCACAACATGGGATGGGCTGCAGAGAGCCCTCAGCTGTTTGCCTGGTAATTTATGGGGGCAGGTGTAAAGCTGAGAAATGTTGATTTTTTCCCTCACTCCCATTACCAAAGGGGAGCTGCCATGCCAGCCAGGGGCAGGGATGAACACACAGGCTGCTGCACTGAGCTCCAGCATGACATGGATGGCCGGTGTTTGCTGTCAGAGCTGGGCCAGAGCTGCTGTTAAGGCACCCAGAGAAACCCCTGTGTGTGACATGGGTGTGCCTTGCCCATCCTTCCACCCACTACACCCAGCCATGGGCTTGTGGTGTGCTGAATTTCCTGCATACCCCTTGCATCCCCCATACCTGAGCACCCTGGGCAGTTTCCTTTAAAAATCCCCTCTGGTTTTTCTTTTTTTCCTCCCCCTAGCAAATTCAGGCATAATTCCCTGTGCTGCCTGCCGGGCTGCCTGCTCAGAGTTAATTGAAAGCTGCTGCTTTTGTGCTGTAATCCGGGAGGGAGCCGTGCTTGTTGCTCTCCTGCACTGTAATCCCCATCTTTGCACGGGGCCAGCCGCAGGCACAGCCCTGCCAGCACAGCCCAGCTCTGCACAAAGGCTCCTCTGCCACACACCCAGCCTGCTCCCACCCTTCCTCCTCCTCCTCTGCTGAGCTTTGGGGGGCAAACTGCAGGGTGTGCCCCCCAAAATGCTGCCCATCCTCCACGGGCAGGCTGCTGCTGCTTGGCTGTGCCTGCCAAGGTTGCCACATCTGCCATGGGTGAGCTGTGTGAGCCTGTTGTGTGTCCCTTGCTGTTTTCTGCTCCTTGGAGATAGCAGGTCCTGCTGGTTGCACAGTGTGTGCCCCTGCTCTGCTCAGAGCTTGCTGCATTCTTGCAGGAGCCAGAGTCAGCTGTAACTCCCCTTGGGTAGGAGATCTGAGGGTTTAATTCTGCTTCTGGTCTGGTCTGCTCTCTGGGGTGTGCTCTGCCATCTCTGCTGGTCCCTCTCCTGCCCTGTCACTGCTCAGGGTCATCACCCTAAAGCTCAGCCCTGCCTGCCAAGGTTGCCACAGCCAACTGTGGGTGAGCTGCCTGAGGCTGTTGTGTGTCCCTTGCTGTTTTCTGCTCCTTGGAGACAGCAGGTCCTGCTGGGTTGCACAGTGTGTGCCCCTGCTCTGCTCAGAGCTCGCTGCATTCCTGCAGGAGCCAGAGTCAGTGTGTAACTCCCCTTAGGCAGAAGAGGCAAGGTTTTAATTCTGCTTCTGGCTTTGTCTGCATGCTGAGGTCTGCTCTGCCATCTCCACTTGGTCCCTTTCCTGCCCTGTCACTGCTCAGGGTCATCACCCCAAAGCTCAGCCCTGCCTGAAAGAGCTGATGTCCTTCAAGTGCATGTGTGGACACAGCTGTTGCCTCCTCTTTCTCTAAAAATGCATGGTTTCTTTTTCCTGAGCTGGAAACAGGCACTTTGCATCCCACCTTTCCGCTCCTTAGTTTCCTTAATAATCTCCCCAGGGACAGACAGTGTCTCCAAGGTTTGTGCAGAGGAGGTTGAAGGTAGGTTGTCTCCTGAGCTCCTCCACTGAGCATAACCTGGCTCCTGCAGCCATGAAATGGGCTGTTTGCTTCTGCACACAATCCCTGGGGCATTCAAATGAGTCTCTCTGGACTGCAGCTTCCCAGCGTTTTTTCTGAGACAGGAGATTTCTGGTGTAAAAAACATCTTTTAATTTGAAAATGCTGTGAAATCTTTGCTGCTGCAGAGGTGGGATGAGCAGGGTGCAGTGCTGGGTGATGCTGGAGGACAGGCAGGGGAGCAGCCCATGGGTGCTGGGAGGCTGTGACTCCCATAGGGTTGGGCATTCTGTTGTTAACAGGGTGAGTGGCCCAGCAAGGAAGTCCCCAGGGGCATTTGTGGGGGAGAGAAGTCATTTGTTTCCTTCTCAGTACTGTCCACCTGTCACCATGTCACACTTCATTTAACACCACTTACAGTGTTCAATGCCACCCCTGAATTTGGGATGTTTCTGTGGGGTTCCTCCCCTCTCCTGGTTCTGTTTTCACCTTAATCCAAACGGATTTTTTGCTGAGTTGGGCATTAATTCCAGAAAATGTGCAAAGGGTGAGGCTCTGTGGCCATCAGGGAGCCCTGAAGCTGTGAGGGGACCCCAGTGCACCCCCATGTGCTGCCTTAGCAGATCAGCTCTGTCCTCCAAGCTCTCTCCCTGGCATTTTTCCACTCTCCAATCCTAATCCCTTTACCGTGGCTTAGCAGCATGCTTTACCTCCGTGGGGCAAACTGGGGCAGGCTGTGGATGCCTGCTGCATCCACTCAGAGGATTTATCAGGTTATGGGATGTGGGTGAATTCGTGCAGCTGGAGCAAAGACAGGCACTGCTGTGCTGCAAATGCCCCCAGCCCCAGCCCCTGTCTGTATTTCCAGGCTCTGCCCAGGCTGGACACAGCCTCCCCCTAAAATAACGGTTGCTACAACCCACAGCATAAACAAGCAGGAGCTCTTAGCAGGGCAAGCCCAGGCTTTCTTCCAGCAAATGCAAGATGTGGTTGGGTTTTTTCCAAGGTTCCTGCTCCCTGCCCTGCTCAGCTGCTGCCTGGGAAAGCCACATGGCAAGTGAGAGCTGGAATGGTCAGCACTGAGGGAGGATTGCAGTTGTATTCAAGCCTCGATTCCTTGGTGGTGAAAGGAAGGGTTTTCCCCACCCTCTGCAGTGTGCCTGCTCACCTGCAATCTGTAATGCCTTTTTATCTGCAAAAGCTCCCAAGGAATACATGCCACAATCCAGCTCTCCTGGTTTGGTTTAGGAAGTTTTGCTGTGGCCCTGCCAGGGGGGAGGTGGCAGTGCTGGTGGGGGGTTCCCATTGAGTTTGTCACCCCATGGTGCATCCCAGCCCTTGCAGGAACATGTGGTTTGTCCCTGGGGGGTTTCACACCTGACACGTCCAGGAGGTTTTCTCAAACATGTCTGCAGTGATGTCCCTTCACAGGACAGGCTCTGTCTGTCCCCAGGACCCCCTATGCTCATCTCAAAGCCTCGGGGCTGTTTCTGTTCTGAGACAGAACAGGGACAGATCTGTTCTCAGGACCCCCTGTGTGGAAGCAGAGCAGCAGAGGGTGGCAGGACCCTGGTGGCCATGGTGCCACCGGGCTCCCAGGCCAGGAGATAATCCGGGATTGTCTAATTGAGGTTCTTTCTTTGTTACAAAGTATTTAAAGCCAACAGTGAGCGACTGTGACTCGTCCCTGCAGCTGCGGGCCCTTTCCCCAGGCTTGGCTTCTCCTTTCGGGCAGTTCTTGCAGCTGGGGCTTTGTCAGGCAGGGTGAGTGTGGCAGCCACTGTGCCAGCGCCTGGCAGAGCCAGCACAGAGCTGCCATCTCGGGCTCTAGGGCACTGTCACAGCAATGTGGGGGCAGTCCCCTGTCCCCTCTGCCCAGAGGGAATCAGGGCTGAGCATCCCCAATCCTCTGCCACATCCTTTTGTTCCCTCCCTGACCATGCCACAGTGCAGAGTGGCAGTGTCAGCCACTCTCAAGTGGCAGTGGCATTTGCAATGTCAGGAGGTCTTTAGTGGCAGGGGTTTGGGCAGGACAGCAGATGCCTGATCCTTTCCCAGGAGGGATCCCTGGTCCCACTGTGTCTGGTTGAGCGCAGCTGGTGTGGTGGGTGGAGTGTTTGCCTAAGGGATTTGGGCTGGCATCACATTCATGGTGACGTGGACAGAGTTTGGTCAGTCTCCAGGGAGCAGAGGGGACAGTCCTTGAGCATCCCCATGACCACAGTCCGGTTCTGGGTGAGGAGGTGGCACTGGGGACCCCACAGCAGTCGTGTGCCACATCCCCAGAGGAGGCTCTGGGTCAGTGTTGGTGCCAGCAGGATGTCACCCTTGGCCCTGCTGTGGCAGTGATGCAACTGCTCTGTGCCAGAGGCTCTGCTGTGCTGGAGGAGCTCCCTGGGAGAGCTGATGAGGCTGGGAAGAGGTGGAACACAGGACCCAGCCCAGGGACTGCTGCTTGGCAAACCAAGCTTCTGGTCCCCAGCACTGGTGGCATCTGGTTCATGTCCCCACATTGCCTCCCCTAAGAGCTGTCCTCGCCTGCCGTCTCCTCCTTCCCTCGCCTGCCTCCCTGACACATCTTTTCCAAACATAACCTAATTTTTTCTCCCTGTGGCTGCTGCCTGAGCTGCTCCTGCAGCTCCTCTCCCTCCCCCACCTTCCTCTTTCTTTTACCACAAAGACTCTCAGGCGCTTTTGTTGGCTGCTCCCCCCCGCGTGACTGGCTCACCCCGGGGTGACGGCATCCAGCTGGCTCTGAGCCTGCTCCTGCAAGGATTGGGCTTGGCCCAAGGGCCTGGAGACCTGTGAAAATGGCTCATGGGATGGATGGATGGATGGATGGATGGATGGATGGATGGATGGATGGATGGATGAGGGATGGATGATGGATGGATGGATGGATGGATGGATGGATGGATGGATGGATGGATGGATGAGGGATGGATGATGGATGGATGGATGGGGGATGGATGGAGGATGGATGGATGATGGATGGGTGGGGGATGGATGGATGATGGATGCATGCATGGATGGATGGATGATGGATGGGTGGATGGATGGAGAGCCATGGTGAGGAGGTGTCACAGGTGAAAAGCGAGCAGAGCAAGCTGCAGGGTCTAACCCAACATCTCCCTGCAGGATGAGATCGAGGAGCTGCGTGCCGAGATGCTGGAGATGCGGGATGTCTACATGGAGGAGGACGTGTACCAGCTGCAGGAGCTGAGGCAGCAGCTGGACCAGGCCAGCAAGACGTGCCGCATCCTGCAGTACCGGCTGCGCAAGGCCGAGCGCCGCAGCCTGCGCGTGGCACAGACCGGCCAGGTGGACGGAGAGCTCATCCACAGCCTCGAGCAGGACGTCAAGGTCAGCCTGGGAGGGCACCTCCCCACCCAGACAGCCCCCAGAGCCCCCACAGGGCATTTCGTGGAGGTGGCAGGGGATGTCGGGGCGCAGGGAGCTCTGTGAGGATGTGCAGTTCATCATGTGCGGTTTTGTTGGAGGCGTTATAATTCCCTGCTAGAGGTGTTGATGTGGGAAGTAGGGAGCAGTGCTTTCAGCTCACAGGTGGTCTGAGGGGATCCTGGTGGTGGAGAGGGCCAGCACTGCCTGAGAATGTGCCATATGTGAGCAGGCTGGAGCCCAGCCCAGCCCTGTGCCCTGGGGCTGAGCTCTCTTAGCCTGCTCCTGTGGGGATGTGATGGGGCTGCCCCTGCAGGACGGAACATCATGAGTGTGCAGGGACCAGGACCCTGCAGGCTTGGGAGCTGCTTCTCTCGGCCTTTGGGAAAACCTTGCAGAGCCCCAGGCATGGTGGCACGCGGGGCTGGGGCAGGGACAGGAGGATTTCTGCAGGGTGACGTTGCTTCACCCTCCAGGAGCCTGGTGAGTGTTTGCTGAGGGCTCTCACCAACGAGCCTGCTGCCAAGAGGGGGTGTGGTGGCACTCGGAGACAGCTCGGGATGGATGTGCAACAGCTTGAGGACTGACTTTGTTTTCTGAGCAGAAAACAGCCAGTCCTGGAGCCAAGACGTGCCACAAGTGCTGGGCTGCGAACCCGCCTCGCTGCCCATCCCTGCTGGGGCCCCAATCCCCTCCCCAAACCACCCATCAGCTCCCCCCCAGCTTGGGTGGCTGCTGCCAAAAACACCCCCTCCAGCTTCTCCCTTTCTGGGAAAGAAAGCACAGCCCATCCTTGGGGGAACTGCAGCCCAGCCCCATGGTCTGAGATCCTGCAGCAGGGCTTGCTGCTGCCTCCATAGTGCTGATATCCTGGGCTGTGCAGGAGACCAGTGGCATTTGGGACAAGTTTTACTGTCCTGCAAATGCAGGAGCGAATGTTTTGTGTTCCTGAGCTCCCTTTATGCTGGGGAGTGCTCCTGTGCAGGGATCTGGAGAGGGAGAGCTCTGGGGGGGGATGTAGGCACCCTTCACCCAGGGCAGCTGCTGGTTTTTCTGTAATGTGATGCAGCAGCTCCTCTTTCTCCTGGCCAGCACAGCTGCTGCCTGCAGCGACGGGCTGCCTGCTCTGCTGCTGCCTACCAGCTCTTCAGCCTGTTGGGGGCTTCTCCAGCTTTGTGTATGGGAAAAAGGTGATGAATGTCTCCCAGCATCATGCTAGGGCTGGGGAAGGCAGGATTTGGCCAGGGGATGGGGACACAGGGCAGCCTTGCAGCTGGTGAAGGAACAAGAGCAGTCACAGCACACGATTGAGGGGACAGAGACTCCTCCAGAGGGTCTCAGTAACTGCCTGGTGATCTCCTCATGAGGACTGTGGGTGCCCAGGAGCTGGAGTCTCAGCCCCTGCACATTGTGCCCAGTCTGAGGAGAGCCCTGCTGTGTCCCCAGGTGGCCAAGGACGTCTCTGTGCGGCTCCACAATGAGCTGGAGGTGGTGGAGAAGAAGAGGATCAGGCTGGAGGAGGAGAACGAGGAGCTGCGCCAGCGGCTCATCGAGACCGAGCTGGCCAAGCAGGTGGTGCAGAATGAGATGGACAAGCTCAGAGAGGTGAGTGGGACCAGGAGGGGACCAGGAGGTGTCCCCAGGGCTCTGCTTATAGCTGGTGTCCTGGCCCTGGATCGTGGGATCCCCCAGCCCTGCCTGAGTCACTGAAACCCAAACCGTGCTACAGATGCTTGTGAAACCGGAGCAGCACCTGCCCTCAGCGTGCTCCATCCCACCCTGCTGGCTCTGCCCCAGCCAGGGGGGCTATGGGACTTCCCCACTGCTCTGGGGACACTTTATATGTCCCTGGCCACTTGCTCAGCCCAGCCCCCTGGGCTGTGCCCAATTCCATTTGGGCAAAGCTCCCAATGATGTGTGGGGTCCCTGTCCCTGGCAGAGTGCCTGGTGCTGGCTGCATCCTGACCACATCCTGCAGGTCCCAGCAGTGTCCCAGTGCTGCTGTGGAGCTGGGTGGGTGCACAATCCCCTCTGTGTCCTGGGCAGTCACAAATGTACCCACATGCACGGGTCCAGGGCACTCACTCCATGTCATGCTCTGTTTGGAACCAGCTTCTGGCTGGGATCTGTGTCAACCTCGGTGACAGGAGAGGCATCCTGGTGACAGCATGGACTTGAGATGCACTGCAGCCCTTGTAACCCACTTCCCTACTGCCCAGGATGCCTTTGGTCCCCGGGGAGCCTCGGGATGGATCTGGCTGAGCCTCAGGACAGTGTGGGGGAGGAGGCACAGCCAAGGGAAGGCTCTCACTTCCCCCACTGTGCTTCCTGCACAGGCAGCTCGGCATCTCCGGGGCCATCCCTGCTAAAAGCCGAGCCCTGGGAAGCTGCAGGATCCAGCTGCAGCCATCCCCTGTCAGCCGTGCTGGTGACACTCAGCAGCATCCCCCACACTGGTGCCTTGCACAGCCCTGCTAACAGCCGTGAAATGGGTTTCCCTGCAGCTGGGAGCACGGGCTGAATAGCAAATGGCAGCAGTGGGAGCTGGGCTGGAGCTCTCCCTCACTGGAAAACAGGCAGGGAAAATGGTTCTGTGGGGAGCTCTGAGAGGCAGGCACTGGCTGAAGCCCCTCCTGCAGCTGCCTGAGCCCTGGGGACACTGCTGGCTCAGAGATGGTCCCCAAGCTCAGGATGGCACATCCCCAGGCTAGCAAGGGCACTGGGGTTACTCGATGATTGCAGAGTGCTAATTAGGCAAACATTAGACAAAGTGAGCTAAAAGCCCTCCTCCTCCCTGCTGCTGCAGGGCACAGAGCCTGGCAGAGCTTGTTAGCAGCCAGAGCCAGGGACTGGGCAGGGCTGCACTCACCCCTAGGGGCTGATTATTCCTCCCTTCCTAGAGGTTTCTCCCATAATTGGATAATTTTAGGGGATCATTCCCAAAGGCACAGGCATTTCCCCCTCTCCTGTCTCCTAAAGGGGTCAGAAAAAGTGGGATCAATCTGGGTACCCCATGCCAAGAATGCCACACCAAGCTTTGCCTTGAGGGGACCCGAAGGCTGCTCCCAGGGTGGAGCAGTGACAGCCACATCTGCCCCAGGGTGCTGTGCCTGGGGCTCTCTGGGACTGGAGCTGCCCTTTGCCAGCAGGGTGTGGGTGAGGGATGTCAAGTCCCCAGCAGGGTGTGGGTGAGGGATGTGATGTGGCACCAGCAGGGTGTGGGTGAGGGATGTGATGTGGCACCAGCAGCCCCTGGGAGAGGCTCTGCAGCTCCAGCAGCTCCAGCAGCTCCAGGGATGGTCGTGGCCTTAATAGGAAAGCCTGGAGCCCTGCACCTTGGCACAGGCAGCAGCTTACATTTCACAGCTGCTTTCTCTGGCTGGGGGCCTCAGCACCAGCTTGGAAAGAGGTCCAGGGCAGCTGCATGGATCAGCCAGCACTCATGGGAGGCTCTGTGGTTGTTCTTGAGGGTCTTGCCCCAGCTCCCTTCCCCAGATAACTGGCTCTGCTCTGGGCACCTCCATTTTTACCATGCTTTTGCTCTGCCTTATTGCTCTGCCTGCCTTCCCCACCTCCCAGCTGTCCTCACTAGCCTGGACATTGTCCCTTGTGTCCCCTTGTGACCTTGACAGCAGAGTCAGCATCGTGCTGCTGAGGGAGCAGGACATATCCCTTGCTTGGGGAGGTGATGGGGAATGTCATCATCTGCTGCTCCCACACTGGAATGTCCTGGAATCTCACACACTGAGAGCTGTCCCTTGGCCTGGGGGCTGGATTCCCTGCTGCATCCAGCCCTGACAGGGACAGTGACTCAGCCTCTCCACTCTCCATGGCTCATTTCCTGCTCTCTCCTGCTTTTGCACTGCTCCTTTGCCTGCAGGGGGAATTTCTGGCCCGACCTCATGATGTGATGCTTGCCAGTCCAGCTCCCTCGAAGCAAAGGGCCTCCCTCAGCCCACCGGGGCTAGGGTGTTCTCCTGGGGTCCAGAAGCATCTGAGAATGTCAGCACCAATGTCCGTGCACACTGAATTGTCTGTCTGTCACTGCTGGGGTGCAGGGCCATCGCTGTGGGTCATAACTCTCTGTTCTTCCCGCAGAACTCCCTGAAGAAGCGGAGCTCTCGCTCCTTGGGCAAGACTGAGAAGAAGCCATCAGTGCAGGTACCACACCTGAGCACCCAGGGCACGCCACAGTGACCCCCCAGCCCCCCAGCTCGTGGTGCCAGCTGGAGACTGAGCCCAGGCCAGGAGCAAATCCGGGCATGGCAGCGCCATCCCCTCCTTGCAGGGCTTTGCAGAGCTTCCCTGCCTCTCAGAGCCCCTGCATAAGGGAGGGATTGATGTGCTGGGCCATCCTCTTTGTCCTCACTCGCTCCCTTGTCTCATTTATCAATGGAGCAGCAGTGGCTTTAACCCTTTCCCTGTGTAAGGAGCTGAAGGAGTTTGGCTTTTACATTGCAAAGCTGTTTCTGCTCCTGTGGGTCTTGCAGCCTGTGTCCCTCCAGCTGTGCTTGAGGGTGCTCTGGGAGCTTCACGGGGTCTGGGGGAGCAGAGGGTCCCTGTGGGGATGGCTGGAGGCCACAGCACTCCTGCCCTCGCAGGGGATTTGCCAGTGGCAGCAGGATTTCAGCTGTCACTTGCTGTTGAGCTGAGCTGCTGTGACTCACTAATGCTGTTACCAGGGCTTGGAGAGGCAGAGCTGCTGTTGCAGGGATAGAAAGGCAAGAGGAGAAATCCTCTTTCAAAGGCAACAGACCTGAAGGGTTTATTTTGGGGAACAGATCTGCTCCCCCAAAGCTGGGACACGGAGGCAGACCATGGAAATACACTCCTGCAGGAACCCTGAGCAGCCCAAGGTGTTTGGGTGACCTGTGTCCTTCTTGGCACAGGCCCTTCTGTGCAGCCACAGGACAGAGACCCCCAGGCCCTCAAAGACTTTCCCTTTCAGTCTTTGTTTATCACCTCCCTTTAGCTCCATTCTTCAGAGCCCTTTCTGGTCAGCTGATGGTCCCAACATCCTTCCCCTCAATTCCCCAGAGATCACTTACAGCCAGCTCTGCCCTGAGTTGAGGGGGCTCCTCCATCACCCCCTTTCTGGCCAGCTGATGGTCCCAACATCCTTCCCCTCAATTCCCCAGAGATCACTTACAGCCAGCTCTGCCCTGAGTTGAGGGGGCTCCTCCATCACCCCCTTCTGAGGCTGAAGCCCCTCATCTGCCTCCTCCTGGGGCAGGAAACAACCCCAGCCCTCTCCTAAGACCCTTCAGCCTGGGGTCAGGGTGGCCCCAGTTCTGTGGTGGGACCAATGCTCCAGGAACTCTGGGCTCCCCCAGGTGGGTGCAGATGCCCCTGGATGTGGCCCCCATGGGCTCCCTGTCCCTGCTCAGCTGTGGCTGGTGGCCCTGTGGGCACAGATGCTGTGACTCATCTGTGGCTTCCTGGGCCCCTTTCCTGCCTGGCTGTGCTGGGTGAGCATCAGCACTCCCCAGAAATGGAGTTGGGGGGACAGAGTCAACACTGAGGTCTCCCCAGACCCCAGGGACACTCCAGGTGGTCTTGGGGAACTGTGTGTGTCTCTTTGCTGATGCCATAGAGGGACACACTGTGTTGCTGCTTTTTTTTTTCCCCTGTAAAAACAGGAACTGAGGTCATGTCTGCCCTGCCCACAGCAGCCCTCCCCTAATCTCCTCACCTAATTAGGGGGGCACAGCTTTAATGCGCCTTAGTGAGGTCGTGTCCCGGTGCACAGGCATGAAAGTGCAGCAGGGTGGTTCCTGTGGTCACTGCAGGACATTTAGGGACTAAAATGTCACCCCAAACTCATGGAAACCCCCTTTCCATCACCCCTGGCCTTGTTATGAGCAGTGCAGGAAGTCAGCAGAGTGAATACTGCTGTGGGGTTTGGGGTGAGCGTGGGTGTGCCTGGGGGTGCAGAGCACCCAAAGAAGGGCACAGTTTGTTTTTTCCAGCCAAGAAAAGGGGAAAGGGGGTGAGTTCAGCCAGGCAGAGGGGCTACCAGGGCCAGCAGCCACCCAGCCAAAGGGTTTGGCCACCCCCAGCACTGCCAAGCTGCAGTGGGTGCAGTGAGGTGAGGGGCACAGCCCAGCAGGTCCCCTCCTGGCAGTGACCACAACACAGCTCAGAGCACTCAGGTGACCCCAGGGCACGGGAAGCTGCGAGCTGGACGTCAGGAAATCCTGGTCCTCCATCCAAAAACCTCCCAGAGCAGAGAAACGGTCTGTCTGGGCAGACAGCCAAGATTCTAACTGCTGAATAAAAAAAGAACACATGGAGAAACGGTCCTGAGAAGCAGAGGGGCTTGGGAAGGGGTTGGTGAGCTGGTGCTGAGGCTTTGCCTGGGTTTTCAGTGCCCTGGCAAAGTGGTGGCAGCAAGGCTGGGGGTTGGGACTTTGAGAGGTTTTCAGCAGCTTCTCTGCCCTGGGATGAGAGTGGGGGGCTGAGCAACAGAAGCAGAGCCCTGATGAGGGCATTTCAGTGCCAGTTTTGAGGAGGAAAGCTTAAAAAACCTGTGGAGTCGTGAGAGCTTTCCCTGCCCCTCTGCCCTGTTGTGGATCAGGCTGGACTCGGTCCACACATCCCTGGTGGTGGCTCAATGTCCTTCTTGGGGCAAGAGCCCAAGGTCTCCTCATCCAGGGCATCCTGTCCCATTTCCAGGCTCACCCTGAAAGTCTCCAGGATGGATCTCAAAGCTTTTCCTCCTCCAGGGGCAGATCCAGGAGGAGGAAAGGAGCAGAGCAGGCGTGGGAGGGTGGCACGTCCCCAGGGCTGTCTGGGAATCACCGTGGTTCCTGGGAGCATCTTTCTAACAGCCACCCCCTCTGGGTCCCCAGGAGGACAGCGCAGACCTGAAGTGCCAGCTGCATTTTGCCAAGGAGGAATCAGCCCTGATGTGCAAGAAACTGACCAAGCTGGCCAAGGAGAACGACGGCATGAAGGAGGAGCTGCTGAAATACAGGTCCCTGTACGGGGACCTGGACAGCTCCCTGTCCGTGGAGGAGCTGGCTGACTCCCCCCATTCCCGCGAGGCCGAGCTGAAGGTCCACCTCAAGCTGGTGGAGGAGGAAGCCAACATCCTGAGCAGGAGGATAGTGGAGCTGGAGGTGGAGAACCGCGGGCTGCGGGCGGAGATGGACGACATGAAGGGCCAGGGGGACAGGGAGCTGCCGGGACAGGACGCGCGGTTCCTGGCGGGCGTCTCCGGCTGCGGGGACGCGGGGGACACGGTGGCCGAGCTGCGGCGGCACCTGCAGTTCGTGGAGGAGGAGGCCGAGCTGCTGAGGCGCTCGCTGCTGGAGCTGGAGGACCAGAACAAGCTGCTCCTGAACGAGCTGAGCAAGTACAAGTCGGAGCATGAGCTGGACGTGACGCTGTCGGAGGACAGCTGCTCGGTGGTCAGCGAGCCCTCGCAGGAGGAGCTGGCCACGGCCAAGGTGCAGATCAGCGAGCTCAGCGGCAAGGTGAAGAAGCTGCAGTACGAGAACAGGGTGCTGCTCTCCAACCTGCAGCGCTGCGACCTGGCCTCCTGCCAGAGCACCCGGCCCATGCTGGAGACCGACGCCGAGGCCGGAGACTCGGCGCAGTGCGTGCCCACCACCGGCTGGAGGGACGGTGTGGGAGGCAGCGAGGCCGATGGGCAGGACAGGGGGCTGGGCACTGGGAAGGTGCCCGATGGCCCTGCCAAACTGCTCAAGCCCAAGGACCTGGAGACCTTGCTGGGCATCCGGGACCAGGCAACGCTGGTCAGTAAAGCGATCGACGTGTTGATTTCGGATGCCAACGGGTTCACCGCGGGGCTGAAGGCTTGCTTGGACAACGAGTGTGCGGGGGTGCTGCTGGGCGAGGCGGTGGGCAGCGGTGGTGACAGCCCCAGCGATGCCAAGCTGATGAACGTGCTGCTGATGAGGCTGGGTGTGCTCCAGCAGGACCTGGGCTGCTTCGTGAGGAAGGTGGACCACCTCACCGGTGGCTTCAAGGAGCACACGGACTCATTCCCCTTCTCCAGCCCCAGCAGCCACGATGTCACCAAAGAGCATGCCTCTGACTTCCAGGTATGGCTTCTTCCCACATCCCTCGCAGCAGCTGCCGCTTTATTTGCCACCACGTTTCCTCCTGCTTTAACGGAGCAAACCCTGATCCCCACTGTAACCTCCCTCCTGCCTCTTCAGAGCAAAATCCGAACTAACACCTCACTGCATGCCAGTGGCACTGGGGACAAGGTAGGACTCTGCTCCAACAGAGTGTGCCCAGGGCAGGAGGCAGTGGGCATCCTGGCACAGGCTGGTTGTGCCAAGGCTGTCCTGCCCATGGCCAAGGGCTCTCAGGTGCAATCCCACTTTAGCAGGGGTTGATGTTTTGGCTGCTCACCCTGGCTTAGCCCAACATTGTGTTTCAGAAACTCTTTGCTTGTTGGGGATGAGCTGGGTGGGAGGAGAGCAGCCTGCAGCCTTTGAAAACAGCCCAAATTGCAGGGACCCCACTTGCAGGAATCCTCCATCCCCAGAAACACCCAGGCAGGGTAATTTGGAGAGCAAAGGCTTCAGGACAAATCTGCATCCAGGGCAGAACACTTTTGGAGCAGGGCAGAGCAGTTCATGCCCTGCTGTCCCACTGTCCTCAGGGGTCCCAGCTCGTGCCAGGGGTGCCAGTGGTGGTTGGGGCTGCAGGCACAAGCCCCTTTCTGGAGCACACTCGCTTGTTCAGAGTCCTATTGTTCTGCATGTGGTCCCCCCAGCCCGAGGTCCCAGTCTCCCCCAGTCACTGCATGGCACCGTAACTGGTGTTTGCACATTTTTTCCCTCTTTCTCTCTTTTTTCCCCTTTCCCCAAACAATCCAGGCCACGTGTCTCCTCATCCTGTGTTTCCTTTTGGTTTCCGCATTGTCTCCCGCCATGGTGATGAAGCTCCTTCTCCTCCTCATCCTTTTTGTTGTCTTGTAGTTCTTTACTGTTTCGGAGACCCATTGTTTTGTTTTCTGTTTTTGTTTTTTATTTCCCTTCCCGCTCTTTTGGTTTGTTCTCATTAACTTGCCCACGCATGCAGCAGCCTGATTTTAGGGACGCCGACCCTTTCCGCATCCCCCACGCCAAGGACACGGACCCCGCCCACGCCCGGAGCTACAAACCCTGCCGGGCTGAGGAGAACGACTCCTACGCCACCGAGGTATGGCACAGCCTGGGAGCCGTGTCCCCTCGGCCACAGGGCTGTGGGACAGGCTTTTGGGAGCTGGGAAACTGCAGAGCCTGCTCAGGGAGGGACACAGGGAAGTGCAGGGCAGCTTTGCCATCCCCTTCTGGCGCTGTTACAGATGAAGGAGCTGCAGCTGGTGCTGTCCGAGGCCAACGAGAGCCTGCGGGGGCTGCAGGAGCAGCTCTCACAGGAGAGGCAGCTGAGGAAGGACGAGGTGGACAACTTCTCACAGAAGATCTGCCAGGTGAGTAGGGAACAGCCTCTGCCCCTGGGAGACGGCTGTCCTCAACCCGTGGTGGTGCCACCTCCAGCCCTATGACCTATGTGGGGACCTGGGTGTACAGCATGTCCCCTTTTCAAGGCTGAGCACACTCCTTGCACATGGGGCTATGCAGGGTTCCCCCCGTGGCTCTGCTGTCCACAGCATGCTCCCAGAGTGGTGCAGCTTCCCCAGATGGGGATATGGGGCTGGTACCAGGCTCCTGTCCCATTTTCAAGGCTGAGCACACTCCTCCTTGCACATGGAGCCATGCAGGGCTTCCCCCATGGCCCTGCTGTCCCCAGTATGCTCCCAGATTGTTGCAGCTCCCCCCGATGGGGATATGGGGCTGGCACCAGGCTCAGTCCAGACCCTGGGGGCACACACAGCATGTCCCATTTTCAAGGCTGAGCACAATCCTCTTTGTACATGGAGCTATGCAGGGCTCCCCCCGTGGCCCTGCTGTCCCCAGCATGCTCCAGAGTGGTGCAGCTTCCCCAGATGGGGATATGGGGCTGGCATCAGGCTCAGCCCAGACCCTAGGTGGGAAGCATCACATGGCTGCCACCAGTGCCTGTCCTGGAGCCACTCATCTCTCCACAGCTGAAGGAGGACCACCAGAAAGCACTGCTGCGACGGGAGTTTGAGCTGCAGAGCCTCAACCTGCAGAGGCGGCTGGAGCAGAAGTTCTGGAGCCAGGAAAAGAACCTGCTGGTGCAGGAGTCCCAGCAGTTCAGGCAGAGCTTCCTCCTGCTCTTCATGAAGCTCAAGTGGTTCCTCAAGCGCTGGCGCCAGGGCAAGGTGGTGCACAGTGAGGGCGAGGACTTTTTGGAGGTACAGTGGGCTGTCATGGAGGGGAGACCACACTGTTGGGTGGGTCCCTCCTGCCTGTTTGTCCTGCCCAGGGCTGTTTGGGTGTCCCCCATCCCTGGCAGGGGCTGTGGGTCTCTGTATCACCCCAGCCACGGTGTCACCCACAGGTGAACAGCATGAAGGAGCTGTACCTGCTGCTGGAAGAGGAGGAGCTAGCCCCTCAGCAACAGGCAGACAACAAGATGTGTGCTGGGGACACCTGGACCCCCAACACGGTGAGCAGGGTCCCCACAAGCCAAGGGGGTGGATCAGGGTAGGATCAGCCCCTGCTGTGGCTGGTGGCTCCTCTTGGGGTGTGTGCCTGGGTGGGCATGGTCCCCTGCCCTGGTGCCTTCCCCTGTCCCTCACCTTGGCAGCAGCCTGCAGGGCTGGGATGCAGAGAGGACAGCTCCCACAGAGTCCCACCCTGCTGGGTCCCCTCGTGCTGCCTGTGCTCACCCCCGTTCTCCTGCAGCCCAACGAGTGCATCAAGACTCTGGCAGACATGAAGGTGACCCTGAAGGAGCTGTGCACGGAGCTGCGCGAGGAGCGGCGCGGTGCCAGCGAGCTGCAGCAGCAGTTCACCAAGGCCAAGGCTGCCTGGGAGATGGAGCGTGCTGAGCTCAAGTGCCACATCGCCCAGGTGGGAGCCCCGGGCACCCCTTTGGGCTGGCAGAGCCCCCCCGTGCCTGCTGGGGGGCTGGGGGCCTGCCTGTGCCCTGTGCCAAGCGCTGGGCTGGGAGCAGGGTGGCACTGTGGGAATCTTAATTAGCAGCCACTCAGGCAGGAGAGTTTCCATGGCAACGGGGCTGGCATGGAAATCTGCCTGTGGAGCAGCAGAGGATGCTCTTTATTCCTCTGTCTGGGGAGGGTGGGATGGGACAGGGGCTCAGCATCCCCCCTGAGGACAGGCAGCTGAGAGCAGCATCAGAGCCCACCTCTCCCCACCCCGAGTCACAGAGCAGGATCCCTGTGGATGCTGCAGAAGGGATGCACGGCTGCAGGGAAGGCTGGAGGTGGAGGGAGGGCAGCCTGGGCAGTGGGGGAAGCTCCTGCCTGTAGGATGAGTCCCACCAGTCCCTCAGCCCTGCCCTCCCAGTGCTGAGAGGTTTCCACTCATGCTGTGCTGGCAGCAGCCCATGGCTGTACATCAGCTCTGCTCCACAGCACAGGTGCCAGCACTTTCCAGGCAGGATTTCTCCTGGCAGAGCATGAGTCCCCAGTTCCCATATCTCCTCCTCAAAAGCAAGCAGAGCAGCCATGGTGGCACCACCCCACTGGTGGTCGCTCAGGTGATGGTGCCCCTCTCCAGGAGCCATGTCCTGCAGGCAGGAGCACAGCCAGGCAGGCAGGACATTCAGCCTGTGTCCTGCTGGGTGACCATCTGCTGGCCAGCTGGCATGATGTGGCTGCAACCCAGGGCTGGCCATGGCTTGGCTGTGCCATGGGCAAGCCATGTTGTGTGTGTCAGGTCCTTGGGGACATGCTTATTGCCCAGCCTGGCAGCATGGGACTGGCACTGGCAGGAGGGTTTCCTGCAGCCCTGCCTGTTTGCTGGAGATGTCCAGCACCACACTGGAGCCCTGGGTCCCTCACAGCCACCACCATGTCCCCATAGCTGGAGTCAAAGACAGGCAAAGGGATCGCAGAGCGTGCGCTGCCAGACTGGAAGGTGGCACTGAAGAGGGAGCGTGAGGAGCACCAGCATCTCCTGGCTGAGTCCTACAGCGCTGTCATGGACCTCACCAAGCAGCTGCAGATCAGCGAGAAGAACTGGAACCAGGAGAAGGTGGAGCTGCTGGCTCGCTTCAAGGAGGAGCAGCAGCAGGCAGAGCAGCAAGCAAAGGACCTGCAGAACAAACTCAACCAGGTATGGTGTCCCCCATCCTGCACGTGTCCTCCAGTCTCTGCTGCTTGCCCCGAGAATGTTTCATGCTTTTGCTTTGCCCAGAGAGGCTCATGTTGCACTTGTTGAGTGACCAATACGTTTTCCAGTTGCAGAAGGGATCCAATCCATGGGCATTGAAGCACTCTGAAATGGAGAAGCACGGCAGCAACTGGAAAGAGGTGGGTAAGAGAGGGTGGAGTGCTCTCAGGATGCTCTTAGCGCCCAGGTCTGTGCTAAGGGTTAGATGGGAGGATGTGTGAACCCCAATTAACACCCCCATAAACAGCAAATGAGGCTGCAAGGGAGAGCACCAGGAGAATGAGAGTATGAAGGGTATGGCTGAACCTCCAAGAGCTTCTGTGGGGTTAGAAAAAGCTGATTTTAAATAGATGTGGTTGCAGCAAGCCCCGTGCAGTCCTGGGACTACTGTGCCTCGGTGTGGGGAAGCTGGTGGTGCTGGAGGGGAGCAGGATGCAGCCCTTGAGCTCCACCCCATCTCTGTGCTCTGGTCCTGTGCCTTCTGACCCTGGAGCTTTCTCCTGTGCCCTCCTAGGCTCTCAATGAGAAAATCACAGACAAGGAGACAATCTCTGAAGCAGAAGCCAAGGGAACCAACCTCAAAAGGTGAGTGTGCTGGTGCCTCCATAGTCCCTGGAACATAGAGGGGCCCCCTGGGCTTGACATCCCTGAGAGTCACAGGGGAGATGCAACCCTGTTCCAGGGTAGTCCTGGAAGCAAAGGGCTCCCTGTGAGGAGCAGGACTGGGTGCTCAGGAAGGTCCCATTGGGGTGGGAACAGAGTGCCTCAGCTGTCCCCCAGTCCCTTGCCCTGCCACCTTTTGATCCCTATCCTCTCTCCTCCCACAGGACCAAGTCTGTTTCCTCCATGTCAGAGTTTGAAAGCTTGCTCGACTGTTCTCCCTACCTCTCTGGAAAGACCGTGCCAGGGCTGGGTGACCACGCCCGGTGCAAAAAGTCATCCTCAACCACCCAGATGCTGCCCAACGGGATCCGGGACAGCGCCAGCCTCCCTCCCTCCAACTGTACATATGTGAATATCGAACAACCTGCCCCTGACAGCCTGGCCAAGGAGAAGCTGGGCATCTCCTCCTGGGACTACTCACGGGCAAGCAGCCTCTCCGGGCACGACCCAGCTCAGAAACAAATCCAGAGGAGCTACACGGCCCCCGACAAGACAGGGATCCGCATCTACTACAGCCCACCGGTGGTGCGGCGGCTGGAGGCGCCTCTGGTGCACAACAAGGAGGGCAAGATCATGATCGAGCCCGGATTCCTGTTCACCATGGCCAAGCCCAAGGAGCCGGAGGAGTCGGCCAGCGCCGAGGGCACCTACAGTCAGTGGCTGTGCAACTTCTCCAAGCAGCAGCAGGAGCTGCTGGACGGCGGCGCCGGGGAGAGCGCGGTGCCGCCGGTGCCACGCTTCCCCCCCTCGCTGCACGACCTGGAGATCTCTGGCAACATGAGCGACGACATGAAGGAGATCACCAACTGCGTGCGCCAGGCCATCCGCTCCAGCTCGCTCGAGAGGAAGGTGAAAAGCACCTCCAGCCAGACCGTGGGGCTGGCCCACGTGGGCACACAGACCATCCAGACGGTGAGCGTGGGCCTGCAGACCGACCTGCCCCGCGGTGCCGGCATGCATGGCAAGAGCTGGTCCCCGCGCAGCTCCTCGCTCGTGTCCGTGCGCAGCAAGCAGATCTCCTCCTCCCTGGATAAGGTCCACTCCAGGATCGAGCGGCCGTGCTGCTCCCCAAAATACGGCTCTCCGAAGCTCCAGAGGAGGTCTTCCTCCAAGCTGGACGCCTCCAAGGACAGGAGCCTGTGGAACTTGCACCAGAGCAAGCAGAACGGCTCTGCCTGGGCGCGCTCCACCACCACCCGCGACAGCCCCGTCCTCAGCAACATCAACGATGGCCTGTCCAGCCTGTTCAGCGTGGTGGAGCACACGGGCAGCACTGAGTCCATCTGGAAGCCGGGCTGCCCTGAGAGCAGCCGGGCCAAGCCCGAAGCACCCAAGTACGGCCTCGTGCAGGAGTTCTTCAGGAATGTGTGCGGGCGGGCGCAGAGCCCCACTGCCCCCCAGGAGAAGAAGGAGGCCACCGGGGAGGAGAGCAAGAGAGCTGAGCACCCCAGCCCCGCCACCCACCACGAAAACATCTCCCGTGTCTTGAACAAGAAGGTCCTCAAGCAGGGCAGCTGCGAGGACCCCAAGCCCTCGTCCCCTGGCCAGGGCAGTAAGGACGCAGCCCTGCGGGACCCCGACCTCATCTCGGCTCTAGCCAGCGAGGTAACGAGGCACAGAGCCCCCCGGGGTGTCCCGCCGTGGCGGGGGACAGGGTGCCTGACCCCTCTAACTCCGCTGTGCCCTGTCTATCTTTGCAGGACACGGCGTGTGACTGCAGCTCCCAGTCCCTCACCTCGTGCTTTGCCCGGCCATCCCGCTCCGCGGTCCGCCACTCCCCCTCCAAGTGCAAACTGCACCCCGCGGACCCCCCCAGGGCGGAGGAGAAGCCGGGGGCCTCGAGTGAGTGAGGACGGGGGGCCGGGGGACGCAGCGTGCCTGCCATCCACTGTCCTGCCAGAAGAGCGCCCGCGCTGAGCCCGCGGGGCCCCTCGCGGAGGCGGCGCGGGCTCATCTGTCTCCTAAACGTCCCCTCGGCCCCGGGGACGCTTACGAAGCAGATGTGGAGCCAGAGGTAGCCCCGGGGTGCGGGGACACCCTGGCAGGGTGGCTGCATCACCTCCTGCCAGCGCAGAGACCCGCTGCTGGCACTGCCACCGGGGGTCCTGGCCGTGCCACCGCGCCGGGAGTGTCAGCGAGACCCTGCTGTGCCGAGGGCTGAGAAAGGGAGAGCAGCCTGGGGAGGCTGCTGCTGTCGATAGGGAGGGCTGGGCCGCTGTAGGGGTGATGCTGCACCCACCCCACGGATGGAGGGTGCTGGTGCTGGCTGCTGCCCGCCCTGCCTGGGCTGCAGCATCCTGCCGGCATCCCGGGCCCATTGCCCGATTGCTGTGTGGTTGCATCAGCCACGGGCTGAGTGTGCTTCCCCGGCAGGAAGGAGGAGGGAGGCTCCCTGTGCTCACCCGGCCTGGGCTGGCTGGGGGCCCTCCTCGGCCACCCTCCTGCTCTGGGGGTGCTGCTGAGGCCCTTGGCTGCTGGCAGGGCTCCGGGTGGTCCCCAGGCTCCTCCAGCTGCAGGCTGGGATCGCTGGGTGCACAGCGTGGGGAGAGGTGGCCTGTGCCTCTCTGTGTGTGTGTGTGCACATCCCCTGCTCCCAAGGGGTTGTGGTGCTCCTGCCTTGCACCCACCTCCCTACTTGGGGCCACTTGTAGTTATTTCTTCTCCAAGTGCTGAATATACATATTTCTCTTTTTTTTCTTTTCTCTTTTTTTTTTTTTCTTTTTATATCTCCACTTCTGGCCCTGCCCAACTCCGGACAGCCTGCAATGTAAAACCAAGTGCATTTTAAAAATACCGAAATGAGCTCCTTTGGAGAGGCACCAATTGGATTAAGAGATTGTGGTTTGGGAGGCTGCAGCATGGCCCGTGGTCTGCGCCGCACATCCCTCTGTCACCACCAGAAAAAGCCTTACCCAGGGAGGGAGGGGGCAGCAGCCACAGCCCCCACAGCACTGCAGAGCTCCTGGGGCTGGGGACTGCGACCCAGTCCCACACAGAGCAGCCATGGTGCCCCTGGGCAGCTCCAGGAGAGAACAGAGATTTCTGGGGCAGCTGCCTGACCTATTTTCCAGCCGCCTGCCAGGGGCCAGGCAGGGATTCACCCAGATGGAGCTGCCTGCAGGTGCCTGGGGCTCAACACATTGCTCTGGGGCTGTGTGCCTTGTTCTGGGGGCTCTGTGCACGGCTCCAAGAGCTCTGCATTGCTCCAGGGGCTCCATCCACTGCTCCAAAAGCTCTGCATTGTTCTGGGGCTCTGTACAGTGCTCCAAGGGCTCCGTACGCTGTTCCAGGGGATCTGTGCATTGCTCTGGAGCTCTGTACACCACTCCAAGGGCTCTGTGCATTGCTCTGGAGCTCTGCACACCGCTCCCAGGGTCTGTGCACATTGCCATCTCGCAGTTTCTCTAAAGAACTGCCGGTGCTGCCGAGGCTGCTGCCCTCTCCTGCCCGCAGCAGCTACTGCATCACTGCCACGTCGCAGCCTCCGTCAGCATCTCCACGACAGCCGCTCACTGCCGGTGTCCCCGGACACACCAGCATCAGCCAGGGCCCAGCAGGCCCACTACCCATGGCCTTTTGCTCCTGCAGCACCCAGCCAGCCCCCAGGGGACCCTCATCACCCAGCTGGGTGCTGCCCACCCTCACCAGCAGCCAGGGCCAGGCTGTGTCCCTGCCTGCCACGGAGGAGTTGGGTCCAGCACTGCCACGGGCAATCTCCTGCTGTACATAGATATTTCGGGGTGGTTTTTAGCATTTTCATGGATAATCGGGGTTTTGGTTTGGTTTGGTTTTTTTAAAAGACTCTCTACTTTTTTGGAATGTGGTTTCTCATTTTTAAAACTGCCTTTTAATTATTTGTAA
Organism: Setophaga petechia; assembly: GCA_024362935.1. Taxonomy (NCBI): domain Eukaryota; kingdom Metazoa; phylum Chordata; class Aves; order Passeriformes; family Parulidae; genus Setophaga; species Setophaga petechia. The sequence goes on from JANCRA010000080.1 coordinate 1,663,937, forward strand.
TATTGGTCAGTTCTGTCTTACTCTGTAAATAGCGGTGCTGGGCATTTCCCAGGGGGGCTGAGATGAGGCTGGCAAGGAATTTGTGGGGAAAATTTGCTTGAGGTGTGGAGGTGGCTGATTCTACTCCAGCCCCTCCATGGATTCTGCCCCTGCCCACATGCCAGTGCCCAGCCTGGGGTGAAACCTGAGGTGTTTTGGGTAAAGCCGTTTGCCCCTGCCCTGTTCTCCTGCTTCCTCTCACCAGCCCATGCCAAGGTCGTATGAAGGGCACCTCCTGCCCCGATGACAGGCTCTCTGCCCACCCCATCCTGCACCCCTGTGTCATGCCTGCTTGTTGTGTGATGAATAAAGGCCCTGCAACCCCTCACCCCCACCCTTGGTGCTGCCTTCCCGTGCTGTGGTGGGGGGGACCGTGCTGCCAGTCCTGTCTGGGGCAGTGCTGCTGCAGAGGGAGGAGTGGGGTGACCTGATCCTGTGCCTCTGTTCCTGCCATCCTGCCTGCTGCCCAGCCCACACATGGTGTCCCATGCTCTCCTCACCCACCTGTCTGTCCCTGGCACCATCCCCATGTGCTGACCCCAGCTGTGCCACACCACCAGGGCTCCTTGTCAGCTCCCACGGGTCCTCACTGCCAGCACTGTCACCAGGCTGCCCTCAGCTCTGCATTGTCCCTGTGATGCTGGTGTTTGTCACAGCTGCCATGTGCCATGCCAGCCTGCCCAGCAGCTCACCCACATCTCCCTTCCTCCACTGCCCATGGCTCCCTGCCCTTGTGCCCTTCTGTTGGACTCAGTGATCTCAGAGATCATTTCCAACCTTAATGATTCTGTGATTCCCTGATCACCTGCTGGTCCCACCCTCCCCAAGGTTCACTCCATTAAACTGTCCCACCCTGAGCTCCTCCATCACCCACCAAAACTCACCCTCCTTCTTTTGCTCTTCCATCATCCTTCATGTCCCATCCCTTTCATCCCTTGTCTTTGATCTGCCATTTTCCATCCCTCTTTACTGTTCTCTTTCACCAACCCCAACCCAACCCAGCCCTCCTTTCTCCTTCCTGTGCTACTCCATCCCATTCCTCCTTCCCATCACCCACCATACCCCATCCCTCCTGTGTATCTTCTTTTATGTCCCAACCCTTCTTCCACTGCTCCTCTGTGGTTCATCCATCCCTCCTTCCTTGCAGTGATCTACTGTGTCCCATCCTTCCCTGCCACCCTCCTCCATCACCCACCAGATCCTATCCTTCTTTTCTGTGCTCATCCTTCAGCCACCATGTCCTGTCCCTCCTTCCTATCCTGCATCCTCCTTCGTGTCCTGTCCTTTCTTGTGCTCCACTGTTACTCACTACCTCCAATCCCTCCCTGTTCCTCCCACCCCCTTCACATCCTATTCCTCCTTCCACACTCCTTCCAGTGTGCTGTCATCAGCTGTGTCCCATCCCTCCCTGCCATCCTGTGCCCCTCCATTACCCACCGTGTCCCCTCCCACCCTCTTGTGCTCCTGCATCCTACACTGCATCCTCTCCCTCCTTGTTGTGCTCCATCACCCACCACCTCCCATCCCTCCTTCCTGTGCTCCTCCACTGCCCTCCATATCCCACCCTCCAGTCTTGCTGCCACACTTTGATCCCATCCCTCTCACCTGCTCCTTCATTCACCACATCCTGTTCCTTACCTTTATTCACCCCCACCTTCTTCTCGTGTTTTTTCCTTCTTCACCTTCACCCTGGCCCATCCATCCCTGCCTTGCTTTGCCTCCAGCTTTTCCTTTCATATTTATGTCAACATTTCACTGTCTTCTTCAGCTCCCCCCACCACTGTCCTCTACATCTTACCATCAGTTTATCCCTGCTTACTCTCCATTAATTCCCACCTTCACCCCAACCCTCCCCACTCCTCATCTTCTCCACATCTTTCTTCATCCTCTTCTCTCTTTCTATCTCCTCTCCCAACTTTTTTCACTTCCCCTTTCCAAAATCCACCCTCCCCTCCCACCATTTCACCAGCCTTTCAACTGCTAATGTCACCCAGTTTTAACTTCTCCACTTCCACATTTCCAATCTCTTCTTTGTGCTTATCTATTTCCCATTTCATCATTCATCTTCCTCCACTGCCCTCCAATCTTTGTCTTCTGTCCCCTCAGTGTCTCTGGTTCCTCCTGTCATCCATGTCCATCTCCCAGTGTTTTCTCATCCCTCCTCTTCTTCTCCATCTCCCCTCCATCTTTTCCTCCACCACCTGCCATCTAATATCTCCTTGTTTTCCTCTTCGATTTTGTCCACCTTCTTCATTTTCCACTTCCCACTGTCCTCCATCCTTCCCCATGCCCCACACCACTCACTATTTGCCTGTCCTTCCTCATCCTCCACTTCCTACCATCTGCCGTCTCCTCATCCTCCCCGACCTCACTCTTCATATTCATTGTCCTTTCCATCTTCCATCTCCTTCATCCTCCATCTCATACTTCTTCCTCCACCTCAGTTCTTCCTGTGACTCTTCACTTCCCATTTTTCCCCATACTTTTTCCTGTAGTTTCACCTCTTCCCTGTCCCTCTCACACTCAACCTCTGGCTATCTCACCATTCTCTGTCATTTGCCTCCCACAGTGTCCCTGTTTCTCCTTATGCTCCTCCACTTCTCCCCACCTTCCTATCCCTCTTTATCCTCTAAGTGTCCCACCAACCTCACAGATTTCCCTCCTCACCCCTCCCTGACCTCCAGCCATCCTTCCTTACCTCACAGCTCCCTCTCTAACTGTCCTTACATTCTCCTTCATCTTCTACCTCTGTCCTGACTTCCAATCTTCTCCCAGTCTGACCTCTCCCGTTCCTCCCTGCACTCTTTTACTCCCAGCACATCTGACTCCAGCTACAATTTTCTGCTTCTCTTCCCTCCTGCCTTATATCCCATCCCTTACCAACCCAGGAAAGCCACTACCAGCTCAGCCACCCCTGATGCACACAGGAAGGGCCCTTCCTGACATCAGAAAACACTTCTCCCTAGGGCTAGTGCAGCTGGAACTGGTCATGGGGGAAAAGGGGATGACCTCTGCCCTTGGAAGGTTTCAGTAACCAGATAAAGGTTTCAGCCAGATAAAGTCACCAGTGTCCCAATCTAACATTAGCAATAACTGATGTGGAACATGCAGCTTGACTAGATTCCCCTAGGATCACTTCCAGCAGTGAAGGATTTCCAAGAGGGGTGAGAAAGACCAGGAATGGCTTTGAATACATTGCTTGGGATGCTGCAGGACATGAAGAACTATCCCTGCCACTTGCAGCTGCTCCATGGTGCTCAAGCAAACCCACCACACATTGCTCCAGCAGGACCATCCCATGCTCCACAAGGACCATCCCACCGTGCTCAAGCAGGGCCATGCCATGCTGCCTGAGCAGGACCATTCCATGCTGTTCCAGCAGGACCATCCCATGCTGATTGAGCAGGACCATCCCACCCTGCTTGATCAGCAGCACCCCAAACTGCTCAAGCAGGACCTCTCCAGGCTGCTTGGGCAGGATCATCCAATGTAGCTGGAGCAGAACCTTCCCACATTGCCCAAGCAGGACCACTCCAGGCTGTTCAAGCAGGACTATTCCCAGGCTGCCTGAGCACCATGGACCAACCCAAAGAGGCTTCCTGAAAAAGCTGCCAGCTCCCAGGCCAGTGAGGGATCCCTGAGATGTCCCCTCAGACCCAAGAGCCAGGGATCTTTATTCATCCTTGTTTTCTGCCCCTTGGGCTGGGCCCTGCAGGGCCATCCCCTTCCAACAGCCTTACAGCTGCAGTAGGGCACCAGGCTGCTGGCAGTGCTGCCAAGGGGAGGACAGGTCTCCTCTCCATGACAAGGGAGCTCCAAACCCTGCAGGACTGCGTGCAGGACCTTCTCAGAGCATCCCACATCACTCACGCACAAGGGCCAGCCAGCCTTGCTTCCCTGAAAACTGCCTTGCCATGCTGGAGGCTCCCAGCCATCCCATGGAGGGGAGGATGCCCTTTCCTAGGGGATGTCCCACTGCAGGGACACAGCACCCAGTGTCTTTCTAGGGTGGGTGTGACATTTGTAAAGCATTCCTGCCCATATGCCTTCCTGGCTGGGAAATCTGGGGGAGGGTGGAGGGAATTTGCTACCTGTGTTAGGAACTAGCTGAACTTACGTGTCTCCCCAAGCTGGATTTCTTATTCCAAATGTTCAAACTGTTGTATATTGTACTGGGATTTTTACATTGAATTATTGTAGAAAACAAAAATTTAAACCGAGTCTGTTAAAAAATAAACATTAAAAATCTCTATGAAAAAAATAAATGTGAGCTTGTCTCCTTACAAACGTGCCAGAGCAGGGATGTGTCTCCAGCGGTGAATTTCCAGCGTGAGACCACACCACCCTCTGGTGTCAGCCCTGAGCTCAGCTCCGTGCTGGCCCTGCTCCAGCCATGTCCCTTTGCTCCTTGTCCCTTTGCTCCCAGCCCTGCCTGGCTGCCGGCACACCTTAAACCCTGCTCAGTGAAAGCAGATCCCATCCTGCTCCCAGCACATGGCGTGGGGCAGGATGTGGCCAAGCCAGAAGGAAGCAAAGCAAGAGCAGAGCTGCTTTGTTGGGTGCTGGCATCACCCTCCCAGCCCCACTGGTGCTGATTCCCAATCTGCCAGAGTGTGGGATGTGCTCCTGTGTCCACACAGCCTCAGCCTGGGCATGACCAGAGCTCCAGCTATCCCTCCCTGCTCAATAAAACAGGGACAAAAGAAGGCAGCCACGTCTATGGCAGTGAAAGGACAGGCTCTGGAGCCTGGGGACAGCTCACACGGGGAAGTTGTTTATTAAACCCCAGCCTCCTCACCGTGCTGCTGATGAAGGCACTGCCTCAGGAGAGGCAGTTTCCCTTCCTCTGCAGCCCAGGCTTTCAACAAATCTCTTACCGACCAGGCCCCCTCTCCCAGAATGAAAATAGCACCAGCTGGCAGAGCCCAAGTAAACAAATGAGCCACTGTGAGAGGAGAGAGCATCTTTATAAGTTAATTGGCCCCATCTAAGAGTCAGACAGACATTTTCCTGTGGATAGATCACTCGAGAAGCTCAGGCAAACAGCACCAACATGTCTCCTGGGTTTGATTTATAAGCCTGATTGCATTACTAGCTCATCTCCATATAGAATGATTATGAATATATTGTCTGTACTCTGCAGAGGTCTAAATTACCAGGCTCTGATATTCATCAGCTACTCCTTGAAGCTTAAAACCGCCTCAAATTCAGAACCCTTTCTCCCAGTGACAGCAGGGATAGAAAGGAAGCAGCTCAGGGTTGATCCGTGTTTTCAGCACAACCTGGGCTGTTTTAACACCCTCATTAAGGGGTGGCTGGAGGGAGGGAGCAGCCTGAGCCAAAGGGCTGTGGAGCAGGGAAGTGCAGGAACCCAGAGCCAAGTGTATTGGTATTGAGCAGTTACATTTACAAACAAAGGAGCTGATAACTCCCAGCAGGACTGAAGGGCTCTTATCACGGTGCTGATTAAAATTTCCTCTGCAGCCAGCGACGAGGGGGAGTGTCCTCAGTGGGGAGGCAGAAGAACCCGGTGTTTAACCCTGCTGCTGCTGAGTGCTGATTCATCCAGCACAAGCGAAAGGCTGCACAGCCTGGCCATGTGCTGAAAATTAGCCCAGAAAGCCCCAGCAGGAAGATCCACAGCCTGGTCACATCCTCTCACTCCATCTCCTGTGCCTCCCACTCCATCTCACCCCTGCTTTGCAGGTCCCAGGAGTTTTTGCTGGTGTCACTTGTGATTCTTTCCAGATCCTTTGGTCTTTTGTTCTGCCTCTCAGTTCTCTGCCCTTGCCTGTGGTTACAGAAATCTTTCCCTTCCCATTTCGGGATATTCTGACAAAGGGTCTCAGTACCTCTGGCACGGCCATACAAGGCACAAACTTGTTGTGCTAAGTTCACCAAGAGTAAGATCCATGATAAAAAGATGCCTTCTCTGATTAGCATCGCTGACAGGTGTTACACCAAGCTGCTGGATCTGCCTCACCGGGCCCTGGTCCAGGCTGCCCTGCCCAGCAGATGCTCTGGGAGGAGTGGACAGGCAGTGGGAGAGGAGATGCCTTGCTGTCCTCCTCCAGACAAGCCCATGAGGCTCAGCCATCACACTGGTGCCTTGGTGTAGCTCAGACTCCTCTGTGCCTTCTTGGGTTCCTTCCTCCACTGCTGTGGGTTGCATCCTTCCTGCCTGATCCTCTCAGTGATTTGCATGAATGGGGTTGTGATTCCCACTTTTATTGGCAATAAGGCCAGAAGGCAATGCCCTGTGACCCCTCTTGGACCCCCAGGTAAGTCACCTGCTCACCTGGAGCAGTACTTTGCCCAAATTAGCACAAGTTTCCCATGTGAGGCTGCCTCCTGCTCACCCCACCAGGATCAGGAGGTCTGAGGGGTACAAACCAGTTCACACTTTCCAGTTTCTTTCCCCCACCTCCAGCATCTCCAGGACTGAGATCTTTCATGTCAGGGGAGATGCAGTGAAGGGTCCCACCACAGCTGCTGAGCTGCTGTGGGTGCTGCACTAGAGGCTGTTTCCCCAAGTTTCCAGAGTATCCAAAGCAGAGTTTGAGCAAGATACCACGTATCCTGGCCAGTATCCTTTTTTTTGACCCTCTGAATCTCTTCAAGAGACCTTAATATACATTAACATATACACTTTAAGTAATTTCATTGCCATATACACTTTAAGTACTTTTATTCCTCTACAGGAAGAGGTAATAAAAGGCCTTTATTTTCCAGGACTGCCTGGTGAGATATGAGAGCTGGAAGCCAAGCTCAGAGCAAACCCTGCAGCATCCAGCTCCAGCACACACCAGCCCTCAGGACAGGAGCCCAGCTGGATGCAAACTGCCCTGGGGTGGAGGAACTGGATCAACAAAGCAAGGTCACACAGCAGGAGCCCCTTTCCTAGATCCTGTAAAATCACCAAGGGAAGCCTGGGCATATCCATAAAGTGTCCAAGGCCAGGTTGGACAGGGCCTGGAATAACCTGGCCTCATAGAAGGTGTCCCTGCCATGGCAGGGAGTTGGAATGAGATGAGCTTTAAGTTCCCTTCCAACCCAAAGCATTCCATGATTCTGTGGTTTTCCAGCTGTGAGACACTGAAATGAAAAGGTGAGGAGGGCTGTGTTTGTGCCATGGGGGTCTGACTGATGGTACCACCTCTGTGATTCCCAGCCCTGCACACAGCTGCTTGGAGATTTACTGGAACAGGAGAGAGCTGGGGAAAACAATGGGAGGGTATTTGGAATTTTCTGCTTTGCAGGTGCTTTCTGAGAGGAGATGCACCCTCTTCCCATCAGGCAGCTTCCTGGGCTGGACAGCTGCAGCACAAGAACAAAATTCCCTGGCTGCAGCAGCCCAGGCTGGACAATGTTGGATGAAGGACAGCTGTGGGGCTGTCCCAGCCTCATGGCTCAGAATGTCCTGCACACCCAGGCAGCAGTTGCTGGACAGAAATCATGCTGTCACTGAGGCTGATTTCAGCTGGCCAAATCGCTGAAAGCAAAAGGCCAATGAGAAGGGAAGCAGAGGGCACCTCCCAGATCTGCAAACCACCTTTTCACTGGCTCTGGGACACTGTCCTGTGACAAAAACAGTAACAAAGCCCTTTCCCAGCAGTGGGGTGAATGACAGCCCCTTTCCTGGCACCTAGGGGGACAGAGGGTTTGTTAGAGAGCTGCTGGTAAATGCAAAATCCCTGGGACACAGGCTGCTGGAGCTGAAGGTTGGCGACTCACAACAGAAAATTATCAGCTTGAGGTGGCTTGTGAAAGCCATTAGAGGTGCAGGGTTTGTCCCACTTCTCAGGAGAGCATCAGAGTGGTTTCCAGCTGGGGTTAAATAATGTGCCAAGTGTATCCAGAAATTCATGGAGCCGTTCCCAGACCATTGATCCAAGGAGAGTGCTGGGGTGTAATTCCCATAACTCCTGAGGAGCTTCAAAAATACCCCTGTCCAAGGGCCCAGGCTGCCGAGCCAAAACGACTTTTTCTTAAAAAACCCCACATTTTGTAATTGGGAACTTGGAGGTAATGATACTGCTGGCAGGTCAAGGGAAATTTCTTGCAAGATTTGGCTGTATCCCTACTTGTTTGCCCACAGAGAAGGCCTGGGCTCAGAAACTGCTGATCCCAGGCTGAAAGTCCAAAAAGAAATGGGCTAAAACTGGGCATTGGAACTGTGATGGAGACTTCACTTCATCCATGTGATAGAGATTGAGACTCTGCACACTGATCTTCCTGTGATTAAAAAAAAAAAAATTAATATTTTTGGTTAAATAAAATAAAATAAATAAACAAATATATATAATATATAATAAAACTATAAAAATTATATAAATGCATAATATACAAATATATATTTTATAGCATATATTATATAATATCTATTTATATCTATATAATGTATAAATTATATTATATATAATAATATACAAATGTATAATATGTAAATATATATTTTATATAATATATATTATGTAAATATATATAATATATATTATATGTATCACATATATATATATAATATATATAATAAAATGATATATAATATATATATATATATATATATAAATATATAAAATTATTATATAAAATATATAAAATTAATTATATAAAAAATATATATATAATAAAATGAATACTATAAGGCCACACTGTAGCTTTCCAGGACAGGGATTTTATATTATCTGGCTGAGCAAGCTTTGTTACATGGGCTACAGCATGGTGTGAGGGTGGCTGTCAGATTTGGGATGTAAATCCTGCTGAGCTCATATTGGAGGTGTATAGAGAATATCTCTGGTGTGATACAGTCCATGGAGGGAGGTATCACCTGAACTACTCCTGGGTTTCACCTCAGAGTAAACCAGCTGTGTCCTCCTCCTACATGGGGTCACAGAAGAACCTTTGCCCTGAAGCAGTGTGGGCAGGCAGCAAACTGACACCAGAGCAGGAGCTGCAGCACAGCTGTGCCCTTCAAAACTAGGGAACATCCTTAATGAAAAATACACACCAGTGCTGCTGCTTTTGTGTACAGAACTGTTTCTGGCCTTTTTGCTGATGAGAACATTGCCTGGAGTGGCAGACAGTGCTCACCAATCCACAGGTTTGTGTCTCCTCCAGCCTAAGCAGGGCAACACTCCCAGGGAGTGCACCAAAGCACTTGGGAAAACCCAAGGATACCAGAGTAGGCTGTACCTGCTCACTGACACTGTGCCAACTTTAAGTTTATGCACTTTAATCTTTTGAGTGCTCCTTGGCCCTGGCCCAAACCAGCAAGAAATTCCCAGGGCAGGTGGCTGCCTGGGCAGGGCAGTGCTTTGCTCCAAGAGGTGAGTTCCCCAGTGAAGAAAAGGAATTTGAGGTTTTGGCAGCCTTCCTAAGAAATATCTTCTTGGCAGGCAATGTCACGGGGGCAGGCAATGCTGTTGGGGCAGCTGGGCTCAGTGCAGGGGTTGTTAAGGATTGGGATGATGTGGGGTTTGCTGCAGGAGGTACAACCACAGGCAGCTCCTGCTCTGAGACCAGACTCTTGGAATCACGTTGGTCCTTGGCAAACCCCAGCTCCAGCCTCCTGCTCCAATGGGCATGGCTGCTCAGGGGTTTATCTTGTTGAATTTTGTCTGTGTCTAAGGACTGTGACTCTGCTTCTACTTTGGGCTGCTGTTCCAGCATTTGACTGCCTTCTTGGTGAAAAAAAGTGGGAAAAATGCTTAATTTCTCACTATCTCAGGAGACCTGAACAAAGTTTTTGCAGGAGGAAGGTGCTCAATGGACTGCCAGAGCTTGCTGTGTGCACACAGCTTGGTGGAGAAGTGGAGGGTCGTGGATCCACAGGAAAGTTGTTTTCTGCATGGGGACAAGGCACAGTGTGTGGCCATACCCGCTGGCCTGAGCTGGGGCTGGTGAAAGAGGATCTCATGGATCTCAATCCCTCTGCCTGGCAAAGTGGCAGGGACCGGCACAGAGGGGACAATTCCTGATGAGGGAGAAGTGTCTGACAGGGCAAGGCTGTTAAATGGGGACACTGCTGACACAGAGGGCCAGGGCTGATGGTGCAGGACAGGAGGCTGTGGGGTGACAGGGGGACACCACTGACAATGGGACATGGCTGTCAGGGGACATTACTGAGAGCAGGACACGGCTGTCAGGAGGACATCAGTGATAGGGGACACCAGTGACAGAGGTCGCCGCTGGTCTTGGGGACATGGCTGTTAGGGGGACACCACTGACAGGGGACACCACTGACAGCAGGACATGGCTGTCAGGGACACCACTGACAGAGGACACAGCTGACAAGGGTCACCGCAGATCATGGGGACGTGGCCGGCAGGGGGACACCACTGACAGACAGGGGACACTGCTGACAGGGGTCACTGCTAGTCTTGGGGACAATGGCAGGCAGGGGGACACCACTACAAGAAGGGCCACGACTGACAGTGGAACACCATTGGAGAGGGACACACTGGTGACAGGGGGGACATGGTGTGTAGGGTACACAGCTGCAGGGTGACTTGGCTGATAGGGGGTCACCCCTGACACAGGGGACACCACCAACACAGGGGACACGGCTGACAGGGCGCCACCACTGACACGGGATAGCACTGAGACAAGGACACGGCTGATAGGGGGACACCGCTGACAGAAAGAACAAAGCAAACAAGGGGACAGCACTGACACAGGGACACTGCAGGGAGGGTGACACCACAGACACCGGGACACCACAAACACGGCGCCACCAGCACAGGCTCTGGAACATGGCCGCCGCCCCGCTCCGCCGTGAGGGCGGGCCGTGCCCGCCGTGCCCGCCCCCGGCTCGGCGCGGCGGCGGAGCGGGGCTGGGCGGCCCCCGCCCGCGCACAGCCCCGGTGCCTCGCCATGGTGCTGCCGGGGGAGCAGGCCCGGCTCTACCCGCCGCGGCCCGAGCTGCTGCCCGCGGCCCACGTCCCCTCGCTGCCCCACTACCAGCGCCTGTACCAGCGCTCCGTGGAGGAGCCGCACGGTGAGCGGGGCCGGCGCGGCGGGGCGGCGGCTGCCCGGGCCCTCCGGGGGCTGTGGGGAGCGCGGGGAGCCCTCCGCGAACCCCCGGCTGTGGGGTGCTCGGGGGTGCCCCTCGTGTCCCCACACATGTTAACTGCCTCATCCCCCTTCCCTCATCCCTGTTTCCCGTTCACGGGCTCCCGTGCCCGTTGCCTTTGCAGAATTCTGGGGGGACATCGCTAAGGAGTTCTACTGGAAGCGTCAGCACACGGGACCCTTCCTGAAGTACAACTTCGATGTGACCAAGGGGAAGATCTTCATCGAGTGGATGAAAGGAGCGACCACCAACATCTGCTACAACCTCCTGGACAGAAATGTCAACGAGAAGAAGCTTGGGGACAAAGTTGCTTTTTACTGGTAAGTTTCCGTTTTTATTGTGGCGGAGAGGATGTGTAAATTGCACCCTAAAGTGTACAAACAGTGTCAATTTCTACTGAGGTGAATGAAAACGTAAAACCTGAGAGGGGCTAATCCTTAGATGGGTTCAGCACGTGTTTGCTTGCGGTGTCCTTGGGAAGAGCTGTGCCGGGAAGCTTCTCTGCCCTTCCCTGGAAGCTTCTCTGCCCTTCCTGGGATGCACGGAGGTGCCCGGCACGGCAGTGGGGAGCGCCCGACTCCCGGCTCTGCCTCCGCAGCTGCACCTGCTGAGAGCTCCGAGCGGTCGGACTGGAGAGAGGCAGGTGCCGCAACTGCCTGGGGAAGGAGGGAGATGTGGATAGAGCAGCAGCCAACATCCGACGGCTAAAAGCTAATGAGCCCCATTATCTGCCGTGTTTATGTTTTGTGGGCAGGCGAGTTTCCGCTCCTGTGGCAGAAAGGTTCTCTTAATACCTCAGTTTATATGTGGATTCCTTGCACTTGAATGTGAGGTGCATTCAGACAGCCTGGCTTCTATGCCTTTAGGAAGAAAAGTTGCTTCTAACCTTATCTGAAGTATGTTTCTGTTTTTTTACCAGAGTAGTTACTAGTGTTAAAATCCATGTAAAACTTAGTTTTCATATTGATGCAAAGTAGGTTTCACTTGTGATGTCCAAGCTCCAGAAGTAATGCACTCCTGCTGAACTATCTCAGCTGGCAGCTGTGTCCTCAGACAGAGCTCTGCCTGGCTCTCCTGTGCATTTTGCTGTTTCCCTTGAGCTTGCATTCATGTAACCTGGCCGTGACTGTATGTGACAGGGCAGAAGCACAATTAGATGTACCCCATGGCAGGCATGCAGTAACTCGTTGGGATATGGTGAGTCCCTTGAGCACAGCAGATGGAGAAATCTTACTGTCATTGCAATAAAAATATCAGATGGTCTAAAGTGATTTATTGTGCAGCTGAAGGTCCTCCTGAGTCACCTGGTATAAAGCTGGCTGGGGAGCCACCCCGCTGCTGAGAGGAACATGGTTATACCAGTGTGGCTCTGGCTCTGGCTGTCAAATTTTTCATAGAGTTTCTGCACTTTCTATCCATAGCCCTTTTGCTTCAGTGAAAGAATTACACACACTGCCTAGTAGTTAATCACATTGATAAGGCACAGGTGAAATGCTGGAAAGTGTTTACTTCCCTGCTAGTTAATAGATTCTATAGCTGACTCTGATGTAAGACGATTGCAGCTTCTGAATGAAAACTCCTTTGTAAACTCCTGCAGGTGAAGATGTAAAGCAAACAAAGCCATTTGGCAGCCAGTGCTGGCCCTGTGCTGGGGTTTGTTGAGGCACTGGGTTCTTCATGCACGTAAATCTTTGTCTGACAGTCAGGCAGCTGCTCACACTTTTAATTTGGGCTTGGTGAACATTTTTCTCGTTGGTAATTCTGGCAGCCTTTGTGGGGGTACTTGTGATGCTGAGAAAAGCTTGGGGTGGATATGAAAATGGTGGGTGGCTGTCAGTCGTGGTGCTCACAGTGCTAAAAAATAAAATCTCTTCCTCCTGAGCAGAGAGTTTCCCCTGACTGTTTAGGGACAAACTTTCCTGGCATGGCTTGTCACAGGTGACCAGGCACTGTAGTGTGGAGCTGTCAGCTAGGAGTGCTGGTAGGAGCAATGGAACAGGCACACTGTGACAAACCTGTGGCACTGAGGACTTGGGAAAGCAGGGCTGAGGGTTGCAACTCAGAAAATTACTCCTCTCTGGGTATGTGCTTTTCTTCAAAACAAAACAATATAATAATTAATTTTTCTCATCTTGTCCTCTCACATTTTGTGTTGTAATGAGCCTGACTTCCTAAAACACTTGACACTTGTTACAGTGTATGAAAGGTCAAAAAAGAAATTAAAGCCTCTGAAAGGTGAAGAGGTTTTTTTTTTTTTATTTTTAAGCACCTGAGCCACTAGATTTCACCTAAGAAAGTCTGTACCCTGCTAGATGGGAGAGGTGCTAAACTTGTACCAAGGTTTGGTTGATTGCCCAGCTCTGAGAGCTCTGAAAAGATACAGGACCATGGTTTTTTGCTTTCAGAGAGGAGGAGATTAGGGAAAAGTTAAATTATGTTTGGAGGCATTGCTGAGTGTTGCTGAGAAGCAACATGTCCTTACAAAACTCAGAACTGCTGCCTGTGGCTGTGTCCAGTCCTGCTTGGATGGGAAGGAGCAAGCAGCTCATCTGGGTTGGTTAGGGCCAAGCTGCACTAAAGGTTCCTGCACCACCAGCAGTTCAGGACTGCCCAGATTGGCTCCTCTCAGAGGGTGTAATCCCAAGCACATGGAATTGCGTTTTCAGCACAAAGAGCAGCACATGGGATTGCCTAATGCTGCAGAACTTGTACATAGGTGGTGTTTGCTGTCCTGGTGTCATCCTCATGGTGCTGTTAGGACTGTGTAGTTCCAAATGGCCATCCTGAGGTGGTAGGAAACATGGATTTTTCCCTGTTTTCTCCTTCACTGGGGTATCTCAGGCTGCTTGTGAACGTTACAAATATTTCTGGTTTCCCTTCTTCTGATTCCTCTTTCTCTGCTTAATATTGCTGATGTGGCCTAAAAAAAGGAACAGAAGCTCCAGGAAATGCTCCTGATAAAGTGCTGCTCTCAAAAGTGAAATCTCTTTCATAATGGTGTCTAAAGGCTGGGGTCAGTAGCAGTGGTTGCTGTGCAGGTGGGTATCTGTGGTGGGCTTTGCAGAGGAAACAGCCTGGACCAGTCACTGGGACATCAAGGGGACTTGCAGCAGTGCTGAGGACTTTGTGAGGGGTGGGTAATTAGGGCAGGGGCACAGTATTCCTTCACCCTGCTGTAGACATGCCTAAGTCACCTGGACAGCCCTTAGTTCTGTGCTGAAGTGTCTGTTAATAATCTCATATAAACTTCAGCCTGGGCAGCCTGTGGAGGTAAAAATATAACCATGAGGGAATTAAAAAAAATCACCTATTGCAAAACTCTCTAATTAGACCCTGGGGTGTGAAAGTATTTGGATGAGGCCTGTTTTATGTGTAACCTGTGCCTCTGTTTCTCAAACCAGTTATCCCAGCTGCAGTGCTGGTAGTGCCTGGTGGGACCACGGGCAGGAGGTAGAGCTTTGGTTTTGGAGTCCCTCTAGCCAAGGAGATGGGGCTTGGCCAGTGCTCCTGGCTTCTGCCATCTCTGGAAGAGTGTATTCACCTTCTGCTTTTATTTATATTGGTGTATGACAGTACACATCTAGAAAGGAGCAATAAAGATAGTAAAGGCTGCCAGAGCTTATTGGAACTTTGTTTAACAAAATAATTAGTGCCTATGGTTCCTCTTCTGGGCCTAGAACAAACAGGACATACAAATATAGAATTAGGAGGTGGTGGTTTGTTTGGTTTGAGTTTCTTTATATGATTTGACTTTAAAATGTAATAATGGATTTAGTACCTTGTAGCCTTGAGGTCTCTTCCAATAAAATGTTTTAGAAGAAAAAACCAAACAACTATGAAAGCATGTTTAAAAAAATTAATAAAAGATACAAACCAGCCTCACACATCTGTCATATGCACAGATGCTGTGGCAGAGGATGCTGGCTGTTAGCATCCAGCCTTTCCAAGGGCTTCTACATGATGCAGTTGGCTCTGCTGCTCCCACTGGCTCCAGGATTTTGGATCATCCTGTGTCAAACTGACCATTCAGTTGTTTGGTAACTTCCTGGATGACTTGTTATCCTTCCAGTGATGCAGCCCCTTTCAATGAGAGCATATCCCTAAATCACAGTTTGTTTAAAGAACAAAATTCACCTCTGGGAAGGTTCCTTTTACTGATCCACATTTGCAGGTGGGTGCATGGTTTGGTTCATGCCCACAGCACTGTCCAGGCTCAGCACAGCTCCTTTCCTGATGGGGATTCTCCATGGGAGAAGGGGTTCAGTCTCCCCATTCATTCAGTCCTTTCTGAGATGCCTCCCCAGCAGTCTGTGCCATCCCCCTGTTGTGTATGAGGAGGGATAGATTGTTGGTTTTGGCAGATATTAATTATTTTGGAAGCACTGCTAAACACTACAATGCTCTGCTTCTGGAAATCAGGCACCTAAAATAGGTAATAAATTGCATTGAATGTATTAGTATTTTATGAAGCTGTAAATCTTCATAAAATTCTTCAAGGGCAATGATAGTTGTAGATTCCATCACAGAAAGTGTAGTTCTTTTCTGGTGGGCTTTGAAATCTGCCAGTGTGGGAGAGGGTGACAAAACTGGGAGTTTCAGACTCCCAGCAATTTCTCATCCCTGCAGAGGGGAATATCCCTCATCATGGGGATGACTGAGCTGTGTGGGTAGTGCAGGAGTGGGGGGAGCATCAATAGAAACATGGGATATTAAAACAGGGAGTAGTGTAGTACTTCAGGCATGTCAAGGCATGTGCTTTCCTGGCTTCTTTGATATTTTTCCTCTCCCAGGTCTGGGCAGTCACCAAGCAGCATGGTGTGGTAGTGCAAGCAGCCACTGTGTTTGGACACTCATTTATGAAGTACAGACTGGGGCAGGAGGGGCTCACAGCTTCTCCCCAGGTGTAGCTCCCTGACCTTTCTCCATAGGTGGATGGAGTCTCTAACTTTGGCTGTGGCTTTTTGGAGCAAAGTCACGATGGGTTTAAAATTAACTGATTTCATGTAACTGCTCTGAATTCCCTGCTCTAGGGTGCAGATGAGATACAAAGATGATGCTGCTCCAGGGCAGCATGGTGATGCTGCTTAAGGGTTTGAGGTTGTCACTTTGGCCTGAGGAGCAGGGAAACACAGGGTTTGTAAGCTAAAACTTGTAACCAAGGGCTCTGTGTGTATGTGTGTGTGTGTGTGTGTGTGTTTGTGTGTGTGTGTGTGTGCTGAGACCCATTTTCCCCTGTCATATCCTGAGGTTCTTCTGTCCCAAGTGTTTCTGTTGTACCCATGTGCTGCATCCTCCATTCTGTTCATTACTAATGAAATCTCCAAGGTAGTTCCCAGGTGAATGGTTGTGCCAAAGGGATGAGATAGATATCTGAGAACAGCAAACTGCCTCCTTCAGGCACATGTGGGGTGTGCTTTCCTGGATGCTGTGAGTCAGCAGATTGAGCACTGTGGTGCTCAGGCACTTGGCATGCTCAGAGTCCCTGGAAGTTGTTTTTCCATTGCAAGGACTGACTTGAAAGCAGAACTTGACTCATCCCTGTCAGGTACACTTGCTGGTTTGCAGGGAGATGCAGGGAAGGGATAGGTTTGATATTTTGGAGAGCTCAAGCCCATCCCTGCTTTGCAGAGCCTCTTCCATCCCGGGATGCCAGGCAGGGCAGGAGCAGGGAGCTGGCAAGTGCTCTCAGCCTCATGCTGTTCTGCTCTGCAGTGCAAGGAAGGAAAGGGACAGATATTAAAGGTTGGTGATACTTGATTACCCATTGCCTGTGGTCTCCTGTGGTTTTGCCCGTTCAGAAGCACCCCTGGACGTGTGCCTCCATGGGAGGGCATTCCACATTATTGAAGATTTTCTCTGGAAGCAGTTTCTACTGAGCTCAAATAACAGATAATCCTGCTGCTGGAGACAGAGTGGGATTTTTCTTCTCTGTTAAGTCAAATCTGTTAAGAGAGAAGGCACTCAGGTAGTACTTGGGTGGTTGCTCCATGGTAAAGCAGTGAGGACAGGGATTGTTTAACCTCTCCTGCCTGTGAAAGCAGCTCAGCTGCCTTGAATCAGAGGAGCAGCTTTCATTTGAGTTTTGTTGGATTTGTTTCTTTCCAGCCTTTTGCTGAGAAACCTTTGGTAGCTGCTTCTGGCAGGGATACAGCATCCATCCATATAAATACAAAGGATTATCCAGGAAGTATTGGACCAGATAAACAAGTGGGATGTCCATAAGTGCCCAGGATTAAATGGCATGTGCCCCAGATAGGGGCAGGAACTTGAATGTGGAATTGCAGAGCTGCTGGCCAGGGTATCCTGGTGGTATTTACAAAAGGCTGCAGTGCCAAGGGCTGGGAGGTTGCCAGTCCCCCTTAGCCCAGAGAGGGCAATGGAGAGGGTCCTGGGAACCAGAAAATCTGACTTGTATCCCTGGGGGTGCGTGGAGCAGGGTTGCTGGGAAAGGTGGTGGAGCTGCTGGCAGACTGCTGGAGCACGAGGCCGGTGGCACTGTGTGTGCAGAGATGGCTCTTTTCACACCACCTTCGGGAGGTTTCCCACAAAAAATTGTTCAGGAAAGTAATTTAAGTGTGCCTGGAAGAACAATGTTTTTATGGAGCTGCTTTAACCTTGCCCTTTACTTCCTCACTTTCAGTGGACACTTTTCAGGGTCAGCAGCAGGACTGCCAAGGGCAGTGATGAAACAGAATTGCTGCTGGTGGCCAGGCTGATGTGCTCCAGAAACAGCATCTCCTGCTGCTGTTGCACCTGGAGGCCAAACACCAGCCATGGTTCTGACCCAACATGGTACTTTATTTTGGTCTGAGAGGCTCTTGGCTGAGCTCCTGTGAGCACAAGTGCGAATGACACCAGTTTTTATGTTCTTATTTAGTACTTTTTCCTCATCCCCCTCATTGCTCTGACAGCTTTCTAGATTCAGCATGAGCGATTTAATAATTGGTGCTGAATCTAGAGCCCTACCTGAAAATGTTGGTTTATACCGTGTGCAATGCTGCCTTTCTGCATGGTTCTGGGGTGTGGTTGTTACAATAACTACCTGGGCAGTATGAGGGGTGGGTGTGCACAGAAAATGGCACCTAGATTTTCTTATATCTGTGAAACTTTTGTCTTGTTCTGCTGGCAGCTGTTACAAACAACTGGATATGTTTTAAAAATACTTGGTTGCTTTAGGGAGGGGCACTGTGGTTGTGCAGTGATGGCATATTACAAATATTGGCTGGAGATTTGAAACTTGCGGTGGATAAATGGAGTTCATGGACAGGGAGAACGGTGAACTTCTGTATGGATGCAGGACACGGAAGATCAGAGCCTTCAGTTTGCTCATTGGACTAGAAAACCTGATTATTTTAGCTGTGTGAATGGCTTGTGTGTTCTCCCTTGGCACCCTGAATGGAGCAGCAGTGACAAGGACTCCAGCTACACGTGGGTGAGACTTGTTCCAAGTAGGGGACGAAATGCTCAGGCTTTGCCAGCAGAGGTGTGAGTGGGTGCTTGTTCAAAGCATGGCATTTTTCTGGTGGGTTGCTACACTTGCTGTGCCTGGGGGACTCTGTGTGCCCAGAGCTCCTGGGCTGAAGTGTAGATGGGCAATGGTTTCACAAGAGCTCTCACCTCCCCCTTTTGGAGCAGGGTTTCAGTTCTCTGTTTGCATTTCTGCACATCGCTTGGAGATGTTGAAATGAGGTGCGGTAGGAAATTGTGAACCCTGGCAGTTTGCCATTAATACATTTTCATAGATGTCACCTCCCTTCTTCAGGGGAATCCCTCAAGGAAGTTGAGGGCCTTCCTATTTGCTTTGTCACTCCTGGCTACCTGATAGTGCCCAGAGAAACTGTGGCTGTCCCATTCCTGGGGTCAAGGCCAGGTTGGACAGAGCTTGTAGCAGCCTGGTCTAGTGGCAGGTGTGCATGCCCATGGAGCCAGATTGGCTTTAAGGTCTCTTCCAACCCAGACCATTCATTTTATGACTCATTCAGTGACAGTGAAGCATGTTTTCCATTCCTGTTGCCACTGACCATCTTCTAAGAGATGTTCCCTAAATGACATTCCAGCAGGTGAGACCTGGCCTCCACTTCTGGAGGTTTATGATGCATGAAATCGAAATGTCCACCAAAAACCCGATTAAAAGTTTAATTTCCTACCATGCCCTTCATGGATATTGTTTGAACCTCCATTGAAATTGCCTTGCCTGGCTTTCTGTGTTTCTAGAAGCTCTACAAAATTTGGCAGAATGTTCTCACCAGGGATGCATCTATTTCCCAAAATGGGGCATTTCCCAGTGGCAGGCAGCTTGTTGATTATTTTACTTACAGAAGCTTCATCCAGGGTCTGTTCAACAGCCCAACTGTAAATTGTTTAAACAAGCAATCAACTGTTTTGTACTGAATATAAGCCTTACTCCCACTGGACTGGTAAAAATAGTCCATGCTCCTTTGAAAACCCAACTGATGGTAAACATCTAAAATGTTTCCTGTCATGTCAAACTCACGTACTCTTCTGCAGCATTCAGTGGTTTTGGTTGATAGGGTTACAAGTGCTGGCTGAGGGCAGCCAAACTCTGTTGTGCTGGGTCAGTCTTGCACATGACTTCTGTTGCAACACTATATGATTATTTTGTTTTTTAAAAAGTAATTAAAATTTGCTTGAAAAAACCTCTCCCCTAAATAAAATAGGCAAAAAGCTGTTGTTTTTTTTCACTGGTTGTTTTCTTGTGTTTTAAAGTACTTCAAAAAGTAAGAGTTAATGCTTTTCTTCTTGACTTGGTGGTTACTCAGTATCAAGCAAGTAGGGAAATCATGAAGCCACAGAGGGCAGATTCTCCTTGCTGAGCCCATCAGCCCAGAGGGGCTGCTGACACTGTCACCAGGGTATTTACATGTGGTCTGTATGACTTGTAAAATGACTTATCTTGTCAAATGAGTCAGGGTGAGAGTACATTTCCCTTGAAGAGGGATTTCCTGGCTGCTGTTGATCCTGTGTTCCCCAAAACTCTTCCCTGGGGTGTTCTGGCTCTCAGGTGTGAGCACAGAGTGTACAAATCCCATGGCACTGAGTTCACTTGCCCATGTTGGCTGATGAACCAGCAGCACTGGGAGGTGTTGGTTCCTTCAGAGATATCTGAGCATCCCACTGCTTAAAGAAAGGGGCTTGAAGTAGATTTTAGGGCATAGCCTGGCATGAGTGGGATAACTGGAGGGGATTTTGGCAGGTTGATAAATAAAGAGTGATTTTGGAGCAGTGTCCACCTCTATCTGGGCTCTGTGGTGTAGGATCACTCAGGGTATGGCAGAGTGAACAGTGGTTGGGCTGCACAAGATAAATATTATTTCTTTAGATGCATCTGGTATTTGTTCAGCTTCTGAAAGGCTGCAGATATAAAGAGCAGCTGGGATTGTATTTAATGAGGAGGAAGGACAGAAAGATGGATGTGGTTTTCCTATGGGACAATAACAACTATGCAGGGTGTTGGGTGTTTACTTTGTAGGCTGTGTGCCCATATAGCTGTTTTTAAAGGTGAGTAAAAGATTGATTCCTTGATCAAAGAGCAAATGGTGAAGCAGTATCCCTGTGGAAATAAGCTCAATTTTGGCTGTAAAATACAGAGTGCCTGTTTTGGAGTTAGTCAGGCTGGAGGGGCTGAACACAGAACATTGTTCCCTGCAGAGCACAGGGCTCCTGCTTTGACAGAGCTGTTTTGAGTTTCTTAACAGCAATAGGAGCCCATTCATGCTAGATACATGATCAGCTTTAGGTTGGGATGGTTTGGCTCAGAGATGGATTTGAGACCAGAGCTTTGTTAGGCCCTGCCTAAGTGTATGGGGGACACTGGAGGGGAAACCTGATGGATGGTTCTAATGCAGTGGTCAGAGTCAATTGTGTGGATTTAGGAAGCGATGGCATTAAACTGGCAAGATTCTCCTTTTCTCTGGGCTTTCTGTCCCTAGGTTTTCTCAACAATGTTCTCTCAGTGCTGCCAAATATTTCTGAACACACTGAGAAAACCTTTTCACCAGCCCCTCCCAAGCTGAGCTCTGTCATTACACAACTTCTTCTTTCTTGATCCGTGTTGTGATGCAAGAAGATTTAAGTGTGGTGATGGTGGGGTTGAGCTTTCTGGTAAACTTGCTGCTCAAGAATCCTCAGGCTTCCCAGCACTCCTTTGGGAATTCTGCATTACTGCAATGGGAGATGGTGACGTTAAGCCTGGGCAGGGCTGGGCAGTCTGCCCTGTTATTATGAAATGTTCTCATGGAGGTTTTTTTGCAGACCTGCTGCAGACCCATCTGTTTGTGCAGTTAAGAGCATTTCCATATTGAACAATCCATGCAAATACCAGAATTTTTTTCTGATGAAAGGGTGTCTCTTTCTGATTATCTTGCACAGCTGCTCTCCTCAAACTTCATCTTTCAATGTACTCTATTTCCTCAAAACCAGATTTTAAAGCCTGTCTTTACTCAAGTGCCATTCCTCTCTCAAATGACATCAGCAAGGCTGCGCCGTGGGGAGAAATCCTGTTTATTTTTCAGTTTTGCCTGCTGTTGCTCCTGAGAAACCAAGGTGTGTCCAGGCAGACCCTTTTCAGGCAGCAGTTTTTGGGGCTGTCCTGTGAGCAGCCGTGGCAGGAGGTGTGTGAGCAGCTGCCAGCACGGTGGCCCAGCACGCCGGGGGCTCTCGCTGCCCATGCGGCTCACACGTGGGCACATTCCCCACATGGCAGGAGCCCGCCTGGCCCAGCTCTGCCTGGCATTTTGGCTGCTCTAATTCTGGATGTGGAACGGATCAGGAAGCCCGAGAGCCCTCCTGGCTGCCCCTGGTGACCTTGCACGTGAAGAGCTGTCACCACAGAGGAAAATTCCTTCCTTTGCCCCGTACCCTGCTCTGGGGACAGGCTGCTGGTGAAGCAGGAGCTGGAGGTCTCTCATGCTGCATTTGGTTCCATGTTTAGAAGGGATTTTTGGCTCTGAGCATGTTTTAGTTAAGATGGCAACAGAGATGTTCTAGGGCAGACATTCCCACAGTCCCCATCTCTGCTCTGCTGGAGTCACAGAATCACACAATTAACTACATTGGAAAAGACCTTTGAGATCATTGAGTCTCTCTGTGGTTCCCCACTGTGTGAATTGCTCCTGTGACATGGCATCATCTGATAAAGGCTTCTTTCCCTCTTACAACCTTTTCCAAACTGGGAATCAGTGTTTTCTTAAGGGTGCTTTCCAGTTGGTAAAATGCAGAACCTTTGGCCTGCATTATGAAAAATTGTTTTGTGGGCTACCATCACATCTCTGCCAGTCAGAAAATGAGACCTGGTAGCTTTGAGATGGTTTGCTGTGCTCTGAAAATTTATCTTTCAGGTACCCCCCACCTGTGCTTGTAACTCTGGGTTACTGCTTTTACTCAATCACAGAATGGTTTGGGTTGAAAGAGACTTTAAAGCCCATCCAGTCCCACCCCTGCCATGGCAGGGACACCTTCCACCATCCCAGGGTGCTCCAAACCTTGTCCAGCCGGGCCTTGGACACTCCCAGGGACGGAGCAGCCCCGACTTCTCTGAACACCCTGTGCCAGGGCCTCCCCACACTCACAGGGAAGAATTTCTTCTGAATATCCCATCTAAACCTATTCTCTTTCTGTTTAAAGCCATTGTCACTTGCAAAAAGGGAGTGAGTGATGTGTTCACAGGAGCTTAGAGGAAAAATTTAAATGATCTGCAGCCCCTTTGGTCCTCAGTGGAAGTGTTTCCAGGGATCAGGAAGGCTTTGGCTTTGTCCTTAGGTTGGTTTGGTTGGTGATTTTCTGTTTCTGACTGTACAGATCTGCAGATGGTCTGGCAGATCTTGAAAACTTCAAACACTTCACTTGCTTGGCTTCATTTCCTCCTTTTCTCCTGTACCTCACCTTTTCCGTGGTGTTGTAGCCCTTGTAAACCACAATAATCATTCTCAATTCCTTTGAAAACTGAAATTGCCACTGATGCAACCTGTGCTTCCTGCTCTGTGCCAGTGCTGGGGCAGCTTTGTCTAGGGAGTTGTAGTCATCTGTTACTCAAACAAGTAATGCAAATAACTTTTCTTCAGAAATGTGGTGAAAGAGAAGAACCAAACAGTGTTGGTGATTCATTTCCAGGTCAGCTTTGCTTGGTCTGTTTGGGTCTGTTTTCTCTGGGAAGTGTGTGTCCCCATGGCCATTGAGTTCCTGTGCCTCCCTTGTGTTTGTCACAGCTGAGATGGGCTCAGCTCACTTGGTGAGGTGATGGGTGGGTGAAGTAGACCATGCTTGGGAAAGTCCTGGAGTCAACTGTGGTGCTTGGCAGAGCACAGTAACTTCTTAGCCTGCTTTGGTGCAAATATCCAGGAGAGCATCTGGGCACAGCATCCCTCTCCCAGCTGCTGCTCTGCATCCCTGACTGCTCCTCAGGGTCACTGCTGCAGCTAATGGGGCTCTGCAGAAATGCTTGCCTGCTCCTACAGACCACCTTCCCTACTACACTGTGTGTGCAGCAGTAAATCACTTGCTCACCTGCGTGGTGGCTCTAACAGGGAAGCTTAACCTTGATTTACTACCTGGGCATCGGGTGAAACAGCTCTGTGGCTCTGCACCTCCAAGGTCAAACTCCCAGCTGAGCAGGCAGTCTGTGAGCCCCCTGTAAGTGTGGCAGTGCCACACAGGTGACAAATGTTCAGCTTTCCCACCTGGTG
The DNA here is from genome assembly GCA_024362935.1 of Setophaga petechia. Classification (NCBI taxonomy): domain Eukaryota; kingdom Metazoa; phylum Chordata; class Aves; order Passeriformes; family Parulidae; genus Setophaga; species Setophaga petechia. Next base: position 1,687,748 of record JANCRA010000080.1, read on the forward strand.
TTTTCTTCCTCCCTTGCCCATGTGACACTGGCGGGGTCTGTGCCATGGGCATTGTGTGTATCACAGCGTCTGCTCTGGAGTGGACAGCTCCTTGTTCTAACTGCTGGCAGAAGGGAGCAGGAGGGTAAGAGCTCTGCAGAGCCTGGGTGCCTTTCATGTGTTGACAGGGATCTGTTTTGAGCAGGGCTGGGCACTGCCATCCTGCACGCTGCAGTGCTGGTGGTGCCCGATGCCCTTGGGGTGTCTGACAAGGATTGGCTGCAGGCAGATACTAAACTCTCCTCTTTGCATGAAACTTAACTTTTTTAACAAATCACAATTTCTAGGAGAAGATCTGCCTCAGAGGGGCTCCAGTTGTGCATCTGTGTGTTTAGTTGAAGAACTTGCATTTACTGAGTCAGTGGCTGGTTCAGTGGAGATCTTAGAGTCACAATGGGTTGGGTTGGAAGGGACCTCAGAGATCACCTAGTTCTACTCCCTGCCATGGGCAGGGACACCTTCCAGCATCCCAGGCTGCTCCAAGCCCTGTCCAACCTGGCCTTGAACATTTTCAGGGATCCAGGGGCAGCCCCAGCTGCTCTGGGCACCCTGTGCCAGGGCCTCAGCACCCTCACAGGGAAGGATTTTTTCCTTATGTATTCCATATGGCCAAATTTGTCTTTTTCCAGCTGAGAATTCACACAACATGCAATATGTAAAACACAGGCTTCTGAAGTGCTAAAAATCTCAAATGCATTGCTGCCATGAGCCAGATGATACTGTAAAATTTTGGATTACAGTTGCTAAATGTAGGACTTGGTTTGAAGATGAAAAAAATGTCAGACTCACTGTGCTTCACCATGTATTTCATCTAATGATGTATCTGGGATGTTTGGGGAGCTGAGAATTGGATTTTCCTTTCAGAAGAAGCCTTGCTGTTAGAGCACAGATTGCACATGAACAATCACAGCAGTGCTGCTGCCACCTCTTTTCACCAGTAGATCTTAAAAAAAAATGTATTTGGGGAGTGTTGGATTTGGTGGGGTTAGAGCTGCGGAGGTGGCACTGTTTTCAGAAGAGTGAGGTTTATTTTTGCAGTTTTATCTCTTTTTCAGTTGAATTTGGACTGGGGAGCCTGTGTTAGACAGTCAGGGCTGACAGCTCTTGCTTATGTCACAAGGGCATTGTTGGGAAGGTGCTGCTGGCAGAAGATGGATGCCATGAGTTTACAGACTTGACTCAATAGCATGCAAATGGGCATTCCTTTAAGTGCCCTGTCTAAAATCCATCTTTCACTTGGCTTTTGTGCCAGAGCAGAGTCCTGAGCAGTCTGAGTGCTGCTGTAGCCCACTGAGTACAGCTGTGGGCACTCCAGACTATTTTCAGAGGCATGGATATATAAAACAATTGCTTGCTCTTGGGAGACTGCTCGAGGCCTTGGCTGGAGATGCATTGAAAGGAGGCATCTTGTCTGTAGAAACAAGGACATGGTTTGTTTCCCATTGAACAAAAGGTCTTCTTAAAATCTGAAGCCTGAGGTTTGCCCTGCTGGTGGTAGGGGAGCTGTTTTTCAGTCACGCAAATGGATGGAAAGGACTTTGAAAACCCCCTGAAAACCTTTGCAAAAGTTTTAACTTCTCTTTGACTCTGCTCTGTGCTTTTCCTGCAGTGCCTTATGCAAGAGGCCTCAGGACGAGCCTGGGTACATTCCTTGGCCTGAATGTCCCTCCAAAGTGCTGCCAAGGAGGAGGACCTGGCGTGTTTGAGATGTGCCTCTCTTGTGCAGGGAGAGCAGGAATGTCCCAGCAATGCCTCGTGCCCCGCGGCTCAGGGCAGCTCTGTGTCCCTCATGGGCAGCTCCCCTGAGAGCCCACAGCTTGGCTGACCTGCCTGCCTGTCCCCTTGGCTGCTCAGCCCCCAGATAGCACACTGGGCAGCCTGTGAGAGTCTTTCCTCCTAATGTGCTCCTCTCTTGGTAAAGGTTGTAATTAGATCCTTTGCTGGGCCAGAGCACGGACAAAGGGACATCCTTCCTCCCTGCCCTGTTTGTTGAGCTGGGGGCTGGCTTGCACAGGGCCTGCCTGTGGTGCCCAGCAGACCCCAGTGACCTTCAGGTGAGGGATCAGTGGGCTGGGATGCTCCAGCTTGCATTTGGAAGCATTATAATTGCCTTTTAAGAGCTATTCCGTAGCAAGGCTTGTGGCTGAGGGGAGAGCTGCACACAGTGATCCTGTGCATCTGGACACAAGCAGGTTTGCACAGCACCAGCCTTGATGTAGGTGCACAAAGGAAAAGCTGGATGGTGGGGGAAGGCACTCAGTGTGCAGCCAGACACAGCAGAAGCAGATGCTGTTCCTGTGAACCAGATCAGTTACAGCTGCTCAGCCCAGCACTGGAATCAGCTCTTGCATCTTTGACCTCAAGTAACAGAATGAAAAAGGGAAACTGATTTCCTGGTTTCCCTTTCCTAGCTGAGACTCCTGCTGTAAGGACCTTGACTAATAGTTCCACATGTCATTTAGCTCAAAGTGGTGCTTCTGGCTGTGTTGGGAAAAAGAGAGGAAAATGCTGGGATGTCAAGGCTGAGCTGTCTGCCTTGGACACTGGTTCACATTCTCATGCTTTGCTTTAGCTTTGTATTATTGTGTCTCTCCCCTTTACTCTTAGAAGGGGCCAAACTTGCATAAAATATCAAGCCGGGAATCACCCTTCCAGCAGCCAATGGTGGGAAGATTCCCTGTCCTGTGTCAGTGCAGGTATCCATGGTCCCAACTGCTGCAGAGCACTGTGGAAGCCAGGAGTATAACTGGGTATCAAGAGGGATAAGGCAGGTGTGTAAGCAGCAGATGCACAAATGATGATCCAGGTGTAGCCACCAGTTCTGGAACCCCTGTTCTACATGGGGCAGGAGCAGAGCTTGTACCAGTGAGGCTCTCCCAGCTCCTGTGGTTTCTTCACCAGAGCCATGTCTGCCATTGGAGCATGTGGTCACTGGTGTGAATGACATTATTTACAGCACTACTTGGGAAATTAGAGTGTTGCTTTATGCATTTCTGCATCCCAGAAGCCTTCCTGCTGTTTGTACTGCTGGGAGAAGTGGTTGGTTTTTTTTGCTAGAATTCTGTACTTAGTTTTGGAGTGCTCTGTTTGACATGCTGAAGAGGTGAAGTTTCTGTTCCAGAGCTAGGCAGAGCCTGGCTGCAATCCTGAGGGAGCACATGGCATGGAAGTGCTTCCTGGCCTCTCCCCAGCACCAGTGGTGCTTTTCATTTGGCTGCACACACTAAGGGGACACTTTTCCAGAAGCACTGGCAGCTGAGAGTGATGTGATACCCCTATTCATCTATGGATCACTGGAGTTTCTGTGCTGGCTGCCTGCAAAAGTGTCTGTGTCTTTCCAGAGCATAGGAGACTGCTGTTGCTCCACTGTGAAGTCATGTCAAGTTCTTTATGAGTCTCCTCACACTTTAGGAGTGCCACCTGATTTGCATGACTAAAGTGTTGAGTCACATTAAAATTTTACTTCAGTAGCAGGTCATTTTCCTGGGGATGTGACATTCCTGTCCCTTGGCTCTCCTTCCCATCCGAGTCTGGGCTGCAGGAGCTTGGAGTTGGTTCAGAGAGGAGCACAGGGAGAATAAGCCATGACACTGAACAAACATACATGGGTGTATTTATACATGACCTTGGAAAACAGGACAGGCCTTGGCATCCCATCACAGCCCATCACATGTCAGGTATTTGGGGGCTGGCTGTTGGTGCACATTGGGCTGTGTTTCATACCAAGATATCTGCAGGCTTGAGCACCCAGGAGAGAGGGAGCCATGGCATAAATCCCAGAGTGCTCCTGAGCCTTTGCACTCTTAGCTTTGGTTCTTTGTTGAGCTTTGGATTCTTCTTGGCTCTCTGAAAGTGCCAGTATTTCCTTTTCACACATTCAATTGCTTTCAATAGTGATCTACACAGGGCTGGGCACTTTGGACTTGTTTTTCCTACTATTAGAGAACTTTAGTTCAGGATTGGATTTCTGGAGTTTGGTTACTCTGTGCTCAGAAGGGCAGGTGAGGACATGTTTGTTGGCCAGAGCAGTTTTCAGTGTCACCCTTACCTTGTACTGCTGCACAGTAACAGAGATTATCTTGCTTTTCCAGGGAAGGGAATGAACCTGGGGATTCCACGAAGATCACCTACCGTGAGCTGCTGCACAGAGTGTGCCAGTTTGCCAATGTCCTCCGCAGCCAAGGTACACAGCTGGGGCAGCAGGAGCACTGGATACAGGGGAGGCATTTGGCCAAGGCTTTGGAGATTGGGGTCACTGCTTGTGTGCTTCCCAGTCTGTTGAGTAATTCTCATCAATTTGTTCTGCAGTGCACAGATTCATTCCTGGCTCTGTCTGTGAAAACTGATCAGTGCTGGTCATATCAGCTGTACAAGGAAGAAATCAGTGTTTAGTGATGCTCTGGGGTTTTCCAACAAGCAGCGGGCTCTGGTTACTTTCCTGCTCCCTTCAGGGAGGCAGATGAGAACATGGATTGTTAGTCATCATCTCTCAAGAGCCATAGTGCTTGAAAGGCAAAACCCATGGCTGTTTCAGCCCTAATTGCAGCTGAAGCTTTATTGTGTGCATATAAATGTGGAATTAAAATAATTTATTTATTTCTGTATCCTGTTTTGCCATGTGATGTTCATTTTGACAAATCCCATGTTGACTTTCTCTCCGTAGGGGTGAAGAAAGGAGACAGGGTTTCCATCTACCTGCCAATGATCCTGGAGCTGGTCATAGCCATGCTTGCCTGTGCCAGGATTGGAGCTCTGCACTCTGTTGTGGTAGGAACAAGCTCTTTGTGCTCCCTTTGGTGCTGAGCTCTGAGGGGAGCAGCTCTTGGTTTTAGGAGAGGAGCTGGAAAGATGAGTGCTGACCATGTGATGGATGGAAGCTCAATTAAGATGCTGCTGTTTGCCTGCATTAACTGTGCAATGAGCTCCTTCAGCTCTCTCCATCAGTGCCTGGTGGTGAATCAGTTGCCTTGGGTGAACAGCCCAGGAGCTGAGGGGTGTGGGCTGGGTTTCTGTGTGTCCTGGCTGACTCTGCTGTGTGCTCTCTGGCAGTTTGCAGGTTTCTCTGCTGACTCCCTCTGCGAGCGGATCCTTGACTGCGGTTGCTCTCTCCTCATCACAGCAGGTAAAGCCCACGTCTGAGCAGCTCTCTTCCTGTTACCTGGCTGAAAGATCTTTATTTTAAAAGCCTGGAAGTGGGAGAGAGAAAGCCAGTGCCTCAGCTGAGCCTCCCAAAGTGGGTGCAGTGCTGTGGCTGTGCCCAAATGCTGCTTCCCACTCCAAACACTGAGCAGCCCCTCAGTTTGTACTGTAAAGCTTGATGTCACCAGCTGCTAATAGAATGTTTCCAAACACTTCTCATCCATGTTTCTCCTGAAAATCAGCCAGATGTTTCAAGATGTATCATGAGGGAGGCCTAATGTAAGAATTCCCACCCTTCCCAGTTTTAAGGACATTTCTGCTGCAGCTCCTAGCCTTGTAAAGCAAAGGATCAAAAGGTGGCAGTGGTTGCATGTAAGCCCACTGCATTTCCCCAGCTTTTTTTTCCAAAAGTGCAAGAAATAGTGCTTTTATTAATTCCCATGGCATGAAAAGGACCCACTAAACTGCAGTCTGTGTTCTGGATGCATTGGATTATTTCCCACAGAATATTCCCAAGAGACTTGCCAGGACAAACTGAGACCTCTCCCAGAGAAGGAATTCCACCGTGTCTTTTGGCATCTGTTTCTGTGGGCTAATAAAAGGGTGCATTAGGAGAGCTTTCCCATCAGCTGTTTGTCTGCTTCCCCTCACTCCAGTGCATGAGTCTGCTCTGCCCTCCTGAAACTGCTTGTTGCTCCAGCTGCCTCAGGCTGCCTTGGCTGGGAAATCCTTCTGACATTTCCCTCACCATTTTGCAGATGCTTTTTATCGAGGGGACAAGCTGGTCAACTTGAAGCAGATTGCAGACGAAGCCATCCGGAAATGTGTAGAGAAGTAAGTTTGGATTCCCTTCTAGAAAAGGGCATTGCTGCCAGAATCTGCTTCTGCACAAGTGGGAGTTGTCAAAGGTGGGCAGACTCTGCAGCAGGTCTGACACAAACAGTCATCAGATGTTACAGAAAGGGAAATAATCCTGCTGAAATGCCTTTGCCAAGCTTACAGACACAGCATCTGTGTAGCTTGTGTGAGACTGAACGTGGGTTTGTGTGTTAGATCAAACATGGAAATTCAGGGCAGATAGTCTGCACATTACAAATTCAAACTCTTTAAGAAAACATAAGTCTTTATGTCTGTAAAAATAAGTACCTGGGAGGACAGAAGTGATCCTGAAGCTGGGAATTATCTGGTGGAGAATGTGTTGATACCCTGAACAGGGTTGAAGGGAAATAAGATCATTCTGTCAGTGTTCTGTAGGCTGTCTTTTCCCTCAGAAGGGGGCAAACACCTACACTTTTCCTTGATGTATAATCAGGCTTTGGAAGCCTTTCCTCCCTCTGAGTCTGTCATGCCTGGGGGTTGGAGCAGCCACTAACATCTCCTGGTAGGAGGCCTTGTTCCTGGGCACAGGCAAGCAAATTTGGGATTTGTAAGGAATCTCCACAGCAGTGTCCTGGGAGAGAGACTTGTGGGACCCCCAGGAATCACACCTGATAAATCCCCAGTAAGCTCAGACTGTTTTTGCTGTCTGAGCTGTTCTGTGGCTGGTGTCATTGGGAATTCATGGTGTACCTGGAGTTTCAATGGCAGCAAATGCTCCAGCTCAACAAAAGGAGCTCCAGGCCCCTGCCCTGCCTCCAGTGCTGCCTGTGAATCCCAGGAAGGGCTGGCTCAGCCCCTGAGCAGCCCAGTGTGACAGCTCCTTCCTTTTACAGGGGATCCTCTTTGAAAAAGTGCATCGTGGTGAAGCACCTGGGCAGGGAAGAGGGGGCAGTGGACGGGACCTGCAGCAAGTCTCCTCCTCTGAAAAGGCTGTGCCAGGAAGTGCAGGTGTGTTCCTGGTCCATGAGAGGGGGTTTTATTACCACAGGCCAGAAACCAGCAAATTGATCAGTGCAAAACCAGCTCAGTGATTGCCTGGACATTCCTGTTGCTGTTTTCACCCCTCCTTGCTGACATTGCTGTGTGAGTGGTCTGAAAAATGGTTCCTATTCCTTACCAAGATCCTCTCACTGCTGCTTCCTTTAACACCCTCACAAGCTGCCAGCCCACAGGACCCCTGGGTGCATCTTCCAAAGCCACTAGGGACAAGTTGTCCATTTTCCTCTGCCCAGTACAGAGGAACTAGCTTTTCCTTCCTAACCATTTGTCTCTCTCCCCTTGTGTGCAGAGACTGATGCTGTGCTGCACTGTGACAGTGGCAGCAGGAGAGGACACCCAGGAGATTTGTGCTCATGGTGTGAGCTCAGGGCAGCAATCCTCTGCTGAGAGCAGTGCAGGGGCTGTGCAGCTGCCACAGGGACTCTGTCAGCTCTCAGGCTGGGGCTTTCATTTGCAGCTAGAGATGAAAGGATGTGGGCCAGAGGCACGTGGTGAGACAGGGGTGGAAGGAGGAGGTGTCGTGGGGCTGTGGCTGCCTGCTGGGGTCCTGAGCAGCCCTGCTCTGCCCAGCCCTTACCTGCTCCAGAGGTTACTTTCAGCTGCCCCACAGCTCCAAATCTTGCCACGTTGTCTTCTGTCCCTCTGTGTTGGGTGATTATTTGCACTGAGTTATCCCCAGGCTGCTGCTGCCTCAGAAATGTTTGTGTTTGGGGAGTATTTGAGCTTTGACTCTGCTTTCAGCAGGAGTGGTCTGTGCACATCCCTGGAGCAAGAAGTCCAGCAGATTCTCTACCTTTAAGTTATATTCCCTCGTTCAGCTGTGTTAATTTTATTGGGGTGTTGCTCTTTGTTTGACAGCCTGGCCATGTTCCTTGGCCTGCTCTGCCCTTTTTCTTGTGAGAGCAGGGTAGATGCAATGAATGGCAAACCTGGAGCAGACCAGCCTTCCTGTGTGAGTTTCCCTGGCAGGGGATTGCAGGGCAGGCTGTCCCTGTGCTGATTGCAGTAGGTGAGGTGAGGTTTTTGTGCAGAATGTCCTGGGGGAGGCTGGAGGGTGTCTCTTACCCTTTGGCTCTCTTTACTCATTTCCATATTTTATTAAGGATTCTTTTCCTCGTGGGTGGATTTTTACAGTTCCATTGGCTTGTGTGAGCTATAGGATGGTCTGTGGGCTGTGTGCTGGCTCTGTGCCTCTGTTCCCAGCCAGCCACGTGCAGGGGGTGCCTTGGGGACCTGCCCTGGGGGCAGCTGGTACCCTTGGAAGGTGATGGAAATGGGCAGGCTTTTGCTCAGAGGGCATCTCCTGTCCTGGCCCTGGATCTGGGCATTTTCCAGCCTGCCAGGTAATGATTTTCCAGCCTTTCCAGCATCCAGGCCTGTGGGCTTCCAGCTCCCTGCTTGCAAAGCCCAGTGTGGATCCTCCCCTTCTCAGATTTCACACCCTCTTTGTGGATTTTTAACAGGAAAAAAAGACTGAAAGCTCACAGAGACTCCATCCCAAGGTATTTACACACAGCACTGCCTTCTTCTTTTTGGCACCTCCCTTGTGCTTCCCGTGCAGCTCCCCACCTCCCTTAACTGCTCTGGCTGCCCAGCCACACGTGCCCTCCTAACCGTGGTGCCAGCAGCTGCATGGCAGTGACAGAGCCCACCCAGCTTGGCAGAGCTGCCCAGGGCCTGGGGGTGAGTGCAGTGCCACCAGTGCTTCAGAAACACCCACATGGTGACCCCTGGGAGTGCAGAGCCACTGGGATGTCAGCATCCAGGCCAGGCTTTGGCTCTCTGCCTTTCAGAAGCAGCTCTCACAATGCCCTTCCCTTTGTGGGGAGGCTGGCAGGGGGCACCTGCAGCAAACCTGGATCTCCAGAGCCAGCATCTGATCTCCTGCCTCATCCAAGGAGCTGTGGCTGTGACCCCCAGAGCAGGCAGAGACTCACAGTGCCATGGTCTGACCTGCTCCCTGGGGCACTGGAGTCTGGCTGCTAAATCAGAGAAAACTGCTGGATAGCCTTGGGCTTGTGCACCTGGTGCCTTGCTGGGAGCTTGCTGGTGGGACAGAATTGTGAAAACTGCTTTGCCAGGTAAAAACCAGGAGCCTGAGGGTCCATGAAAGCTTTCCAAGTCAAACTGTCAAGCAGCTGGTGTGCCCTGCCCACCTGTGCAGGAGCTGTGGGGTCCCAGTGCCTCCAGATGTCTCAAGAACATCTTTAGGGCTGCAGAGAGTCACCATGGCGCTGCTCTCTGTGCACCCCAGCTGAGGGAGCTGTGGTGAGCCTGGCTTTGTGGGGAGGAAATGTGCAGGGCTCTGGGTCAGGTCCTGCCCTCACAGAGATGTGAGGAGTGGAGGTCTGAGCTGAGGCTGGGGCTTGTTCCTGCCCAGCTTCTCCCAGGCTTCTCTGAGGAAAGGGGAGAAGGTTAATGGAAGTTAAGTCTTGCCCTGAGCTGTGCCACCATCCCAGAGAGGTGGGCAGGCAGAACAACCCTCAGGGTGATCTCTGCCCATCAGCCACAGGCTTGGTGGCTCTGTCACAGCTCTGGCATCTTCAGTCAGCAGTGCTGGATGGCTCTGCATTGGTGCAGTCACTTCTTAGCTGGGTAGTTGTTACCTAAAAACCCAGAGAAATGATATTTTTTGAGACCTGCAGGGCCAAGCAGTGTGAGCCCACAGTGCTGCTGTTCAGCTCAGGCCGTGCTGCCATCGGGGTCCCCACAAGGTGTGTGGGACAGGTGGCTGTGGGACAGGTGGCTGTGCTTGCTTGGCTGTGGTTCTGCAGCTCAGGGCAGCCCCACAGGGCAGGAGGAGCCTGGCAGTGGGAACAGCCCAGAGCAGCTGCTGCCACCCACGGGGATTCATCACCATCACCTCTGTGGTCTGGACACTGCTTCAGACACGGATTTGCAGCCAGACCGTGTTTGATGGTTTTCCTTGTGGCTGTGGGCTGTGAAAAGGAGCTTTGGGAGTGGGAGCTGCAGCTCTGGTGCATGGTTTGCAGCAGGCTGTGCTGTGAACGTCCCCCTCGATGGCCTGTGACGGGGGCAAGGTTTGGGCTGTGCTCCTCATCCCCCCTCTCTTGTTTTTGGACAAGCCTGTTCCCAATCTTGTGCTTTCCCCAGACCCCCTGGAACCCAGCCATGGACACGTGGTGGCATGAGCTGCTGTGTGGTGCCAGCACAGAGTGTGAGCCCGAGTGGTGCGACGCCGAGGACGAGCTCTTCATCCTCTACACCAGCGGCTCCACTGGAAAACCCAAGGTGTGCTCCCAGCTCCCTGCACAGCACAGGCTGAGCCTGGGGACCCCTCAGCTGGGGGAACTGGTGAGGGGGGAGCTGGGAGGCCCCAGCACAAGGAGGAGACATGGAGGTCTCAGAAAAGGGCTGTGCTGGTCATTCCTGCTCAGCTGCTGGAGTCAGCGATGCTCAGCTGGGCCTGGCAGGGTGAGGGTGCTGGTGGAGCTCACCCTGACATTCCTGTGCCTTCTCCTTGCAGGGTGTGCTGCACACCGTGGGTGGGTACATGATTTTTGCTGCCACCTCCTTTAAGTACGTGTTTGATTACCAGCCTGAGGATGTGTACTGGTGCACAGCTGACATTGGATGGATAACAGGCCATTCCTACCTCACCTACGGCCCCCTGGCCAACGGGGCCACCAGCGTGTTGGTGAGTGCCCTGTGCCCCTGGGTGCTGTCACTCCAGGAAAAGGGAGGTGGTGGTGCTGAGCTGTACCTCTGCATTGCTGTGTGATGGTGTGCAGGGCTCTGTGAGCAAGAGTGGTGCTCTCCAGGGAGGGCATGATAACTTCTCACGGGAGTAGTTTCTGTGTGGCTTTTTCAAACTACAAACATTTCTGTAGTTTTTCAAACTGTTTCAAACTGCTCCCCTGTTTCATAAAAGTGCAATCCTCGTGTACCAGTGGAGCCAGGGCTGCTCTGACTAAATGCAAAAACTCAATCAGGGATTGATGTTTTCCCTGCTGATGCTGATTTGACAACTTGTTGTTTAACTCCTGTGCCTGTATCTCTCTTGGTCGTGTAACAGATCAGGGAGCCAGAGACCTGTGCCCAAGAATCCCCAGGGAAATGCAAGCAGGAGATCACTGTTATGTTGGGGGAGGCCTTTTGGGAGCTCTTGGTACTTTGGGTTGTGATTCTGTCACAGTGTTTGGAGCTTTTGCCCTCTGCCACGTGGGCAGGGTCTGTTGGGCTGGTGGGACTGTGTCACTGTGTGGCCACCCAAGTGCCTGTGCTGCAAGGGGGTGTCAGGGGACATCTACTAGGATGAGGGGGGAGACATCTGCCCAGAGAGGGGATCCTTGACCCGGGCTGGTTTCACTGTGTACCCCTGTAAGGACATGCCGGGCTCCAGCTGCTGTTCGGCTCCTCCTGCTTGGGCAGGTGCTGCAGGTGAGGAGCAGTGAGGAACAGCTTTGTCACTGCTCTGTCTTCTGCTCAGTTTGAAGGTGTCCCCACCTACCCAGATGTTGGCAGGATGTGGAGCATCATTGACAAGTACAAGGTGACCAAGTTCTACACAGCCCCCACGGCCATCCGGCTGCTGATGAAGTACGGCGAGGAGCCCGTCAAAAAGTGAGTGCCAGCCCCAGGGCAAGGAGGACGTTGGCTTTGCACAGCAGATGCCAAAATGACCCAGGTCTCCTCTCTTCCCCTGTGGAAGAGTGCTGAGAAATCTCTGACTTGTACCTGGAAGGTGCATTTTGGGTAGCCCAGGGGTTCCTACAGGCTCTGCTGTGCAGCAGGCTCACAGCTCCATGGCCTGCTGAGCCCCTGCCAGCCCCCTCCTCTCTGCAGGCACAGCAGGAAGTCCCTGAAGGTGCTGGGGACCGTGGGTGAGCCCATCAACCCCGAGGCCTGGCTGTGGTACTACCGTGTGGTGGGAGAGGAGAGGTGCCCCATTGTGGACACCTTCTGGCAGACAGAGACGGTGAGTCCTGGCTGGGTGTCCCTGGCACCTTGCTGTCCCTTGTGCTCCCTGCAGGGCCTCTTTGCAGGTTTTCCATAGTGGGGTTTGGGGTCTGTGGGGTCTCTTTGTTTGGCCTGCCCAGGAAACTCCTAATGTGCTCCTTCTCTTCCTATCCTGCAACTCAAGCAGGCTCCAAAAGGAGAAATCTTCCTCTCCCAAGGGTCTGTTCCTAACTCTGCTCTGGCCACTGCTCTCCTTCCTCTCTTTCTCTCCACCAGCTCCAAATCTGTGCCCAGATTCCCCATCCACTGCCATATCCTTCCCAGGACCCATCTCCACACCTGCCCTGAGTAGCGCTGACTGGGATGTGCTGTTCCCAGAGCTGGTGGCACAGCTGTGGGATGGGCTGGCACGGCCCAAACTCACTGGGTTTTGTCTCTCTTTGCAGGGAGGCCACATGCTGACACCCCTTCCTGCTGCCACCCCCATGAAGCCAGGCTCTGCCGTGAGTACTGTGTTCTCCTCCCCAGGAGCCTCAGCAGGGCCCTGGCTGTGCCATGGCTGGGGGGTTGCAACCTTCCAGGGGCTGGGGGGACAGTGGTTCTCATGGGACCACCCAAAATCCCAGACCTCCTGTACCACAGCTCTCCAAAGCTGCCCTTGCCCTGCCTCCCACTCCCTCTGGTTAATGGGGGTCTAATGCAGGGATTCACCTCCATCTCTCCTTTCTCCCTGGTTCTCATGGCAGACATTCCCCTTTTTTGGTGTGGTCCCTGCCATCCTGAGCGACTCGGGGGAAGAGCTGGAAGGAGAAGCAGAAGGTTACCTGGTAAGGAAGGGCTGATCTTCCCCAGCCTCCCTTTGTCCTTTCCCTGTGAGCTCTGGGACATTCCTGATAGAATACCCACATCTTTTGGCCCGGGGAAGGGGTAAAGTCACCATCCCTGGAAGTGTTCAAAAAATGTGTGGAGGTGGCACTTGAGGACACGGTGAATGTGGGTGATGGTTGGATGTTTCCAACCTTAAAAAATTTGTGATTTTACCTTCACTAACTCTGGTCCACACACCCTTGGGTGGTGGGAACTCCCTCCAAGGCCATAACTATGGGAGCTTTTCCAGCTGATCACTAAATGCACTTGCACATGTGGGCAAGGCAGGAGGATGGGAACAACAGCTCAGCCAAGCTCCTTCCCCCTGGCTAAAGCTGGTGGGACTTTCTCAGTGGATCAGCACTGCCAGCAAGTGTCTGAGTGCTGTTTATGGCTGCCTGACACCTCTCTCCCTGTGCTGCAAGCCTGGGTTGTTGCTCTGGCTGTCACTGCCCAGCTGTGTGTGTCTCACCCCAGGTGTTTAAGCAGCCCTGGCCAGGGATCATGCGCACGCTCTACGGAAAGCACCAGCAGTTTGAAACCATTTACTTCCAGAAGTTCCCTGGCTACTACGTGACAGGAGATGGTAAGGGGCTCCAGGCTGCTGTGGTCACAGGGGCCTGGGGACAGCAGTGGGAGTCTTGCCCTGTCCTGCCCTCAGAATCCCTTATCAGTTGCTCTGAGGGCTGGCACTGCTGCCTCACACTCATTTCTGGCTATTTTTAGGTTGCAGAAGAGATAAAGATGGTTATTACTGGATCACAGGGCGAATTGATGACATGTTGAATGTTTCTGGTAAGAAGGAGTTTTGTCTTCAGTGGGGACCAGTGTGCTTTGTGACACTTCTGCATCCATTTCAAAAGCCACCTGCTTTATGGGGATGGTTCTGCACCTGTGATTCTGCTCAGCAGCTTGTCCTCAAGGTGGATCCAGTTTCTGGGTCAGGTTTATTTCAGGGACACACAAACCTGTGACTTGGTGACTTCCTGCACCATTTTCCCTGGAGACAAAGCCTTGGAGGGAAGGAACCTTCTGTAACCAGCCAGGGCACCTCTGCTGAAGGATTTAGGGCCACAGGGAATTACTGAGTTTGAGCAGGACCATGGGGTTGCTAATCCAACCTGCTGCTCCATGGAGGGCTCACCTCAAGGCTGGATCAGGCTGCTCAGAGCTCTGAAGATTCTCCCACCTCTCTCAACTGAGTCTTTGAGATTCAGCTGCTTCTCAGCCCATCATTTTCCATGTACTCTATTTAAGCTCCCTCCCTCCTTTCCTGGAGCCTGTATCCTCCAGGAACGTCCTGCTGGCTCTGAGGTGCTGCTTTACTTGGTTCTGGATCAAATGAGATCCTTTCACCTGACCAGCAGTGCCTGATTCTCCACCAACTGATCATTCTGGGAGTTGACCACTTTCCTGTGGCTTTCCGTGACAGCAGTGCTGGGCTGGAAGGTTAGAGCACAGGTACAGGAGCAGAGGTGTGCAGGACTGAGTTGTGCCCCTGCCCCAAGATGTGGAGTGTCACTGCCCCTCCCCACAGCACTGGGCTGGAGCCTGGACTCTGCAGATCCAGCCTCTTCCTCTGCACCTTCACTGACCATGTGGGCAGCTCTCCTCTTCCCAAATGCAGCTCCTCCTCAGCCTGTGCCTTGGAAAGGCATCCCTGTGAACTGTTCATGATCTGTTCCAGAAAGAAGCCTAAAGGTGGGAGGGGGAACAGCCAAGGGAGGTGGCTTCTGCAGGTGGGTGACACCTGGCAGCTTCCAGAGCACTGCAGAAATTAATTTCCCTCTCCAGCTGTTGTCCTTTCCCAAGCACATCAAACTGATGCTCTGAGATCTGTAGTGTGGGGCCTTTTACAGCCTCAGGCCTCTTCCTGCAGGTCTGTAAAGCTTTGTCTACCCCTTGTTTGCAGGTCTGTAAGGCTTTGTCTCCCCTTGTTTGCAGGTCTGTAAGGCTTTGTCTCCCCTTGTTTGCAGGTCTGTAAGGCTTTGTCTCCCCTTGTTTGCAGGTCTGTAGAGCTTTGTCTCCCCTTGTTTGCAGGTCTGTAAAGCTTTGTCTCCCCTTGTTTGCAGGCCACTTGCTGAGCACGGCGGAGGTGGAGTCAGCCCTGGTGGAGCACCCCGCGGTGGCCGAGGCTGCCGTGGTCAGCCACCCCCACCCCCTGAAGGGAGAGTGCCTCTACTGCTTTGTGACCCTGAGAGATGGCTACGAGTTCAGCAAGAACCTCACAGATGAGCTCAAAAAACAAGGTAGCAACAGGCAAATGTTGGGGAGCAGGGAGGGGGAGGACAGGTGCTGGAGGGGGTAAGGCTTGGGGCTGCCTGTGGTCTGGGGAATGCAGTGTGGACAAGTGCCACAAGGTGCCTCTTGATTACAGAGCAGGCTGACAAAGACTAAAATTAGTTCTTCCAGCCTTTGGCTGCTCATGTGATGCCATCTCTGCCTCGTGGGAGCTGGCAGCCCTGGGAGGGACTGGGGTGCTCAGCAGGCTTTTGTTTGCAGCAGGGCTCTCCCTGCCAGACTGGCACATCCTGAGAGGATCATGGGGTTTCTTTAAGGAGGTGCTCTGGGTGTGTGTGCTCTGCTTTCAAGGAGCTGTTTCACTGCAAACTGCAGCATTGAATACACCAAACAGACCCACGGCAGCTTCTTCTCTGGAGGAACCCAAGAGTGAATTTGAATCAATCCTTGCTCTATCAAAATGGTCATGGGGTTGGTTGTAGCTGTTAGGGAGATCTCTGGAAGATGCAGGGAGGGAAAAAATGAGTACCCTCAGTGATGGGGAGATGTGCTTCTGACCCTGTTGGCATTGCAGGTTTTCTTGTCCCCAGGCACTGCCCTGCCAGGTGTCCCAGGAGCTGGGCTCTGTGTCTTAACCTTCTGTCCTTCTATCATGGAAAGGATGTGTGGCTTCTCCTCATCCCTACAATGAAAATCTCTTTTTTTTTTGCAGTCAGAGAAAAAATTGGGCCCATAGCAACACCTGATTACATCCAGTACGCCCCTGGCCTGCCCAAAACCCGCTCAGGTGAGTTCCAGGGCTGGACTGGACAGTTGTGCCAGTGGAAGTTGAGCAGCCCTGCTCTGCTGGTCCAGGGCTGCTCAGATCAGGGGAGGTACAAGCTCAGGGTGAGCAGGATGTGCAGGTCTGGTACTTCCCAGTTCTGCTAAGGATGCTGAAGAGATCCTGACTCCTGGGGAGAGGGACTTTTTATATGGCCAGATAATGAAGGACAGGGGGTGATGGTTTTAAACTGGTGGAAGGCAGGTGTAGATTAAATAGATATAAGGAAGGGATTGTTCCCTGTGAGGGTGGGCAGGCCGTGGAATGGAATTCCCAGAGCAGCTGTGGCTGCCCCTGGATCCCTGGCAGTGCCCAAGGCCAGGCTGGATGGGGCTTGGAGCAGCCTGGGACAGTGAAAGCTGTCCCTGCCCATAGCAGGGGGTTGGAAAGAGATGTCTTTAAGGTCTCTTCCAACCCAGACCATCCTGGGATTCTGACTCCTGCTTCCCTTTCTTGGCTGTCATTACAGGAAAGATCACCAGAAGGATATTGAGGAAGATTGCCAAAAATGACCAAGATCTGGGGGACATCTCCACCTTGGCAGACCCGGGCATCATCACACAGCTTTTCAACAGCAGATGTGACACTAAGCAGTAGCAGCAGGACCTGTTCCTGCTGAGCAGAACAGTGGCAGTGGCATCTGATGAGCAGGTCCCTCCAACAGCCACTGCCTGCCTGGGAAGGAAAGCTTCACCTGTTGAATTGAATGTACCAATGGTAGGAACGAGGAGAGTCTGGCTCTGGAGAGGCCGTGTCCATGCCCTGGATGAGGTGTCTGTCGTGTTCCAGATGGATGTCACACATCTGAGGGTCAGCCTGATGCACAGAGGGACTCATCCTCCTCCTTTTTCAAAAGCACCTCGTTCTTGATTTTAATTTAATTTGGGGGGGGTGGGGGAGAGGGTGTTAATTTACTTTATGTCTGGAGGGGCCCTGGCACCTTGTGCACAGTGGGAAGGAGCTTTGGGGTTGCAGAGGAAGTGATGCTGGAGTTACTCAATGCAGGCAGGCCTGGGAGGGGCATCCACCACTGCCCACAGAGCAGCTGAGCTTCCTTTTGTGCTTGGAGTGCTGCAGGAGCACTGCAGCAGCCACATCATCCCTGCACAGCTCATCCTGCATCCACTGGCCTGCTGCTAGCACAGCTTCCTGCAGGGCTCCAGGGAGCTCTGGGCTTTAAACAGGTTTTTTGGGGCAATCTGATACCAAGATCTGCTGCTCCTCACTGTGTTGTGCCAGATGGTGCATTGTCCCCAGCCCAGGGTCCTTCACTGGCCATGGACACCATGGGAAAGGGAGAAGCCTTGGTGTGACATTTCCATGGAGCCCCAGTTCCTCCAGCCCTGCTGCAGCAGAGCTGGAGCAGCTGGATGCTCCTTTTGTGTCCTGGAGGAAGATGGAGAGGAAATGGAGCCAGGCAGAGGCACTTTTCTCATGGCACCATGAGCACTGCTACAGCAGAGAAACCAAGGCAGGCAGGGCTGTGGGAGTTCTGCTCATTTCCTCATCAGGAAAAAATGGTGGGAGATGTTTAAAGTCAGTGTTTGCTTAAATCTGACCTGACTTAAGGATGATGAGACCTAAAAGCCCACAAACCTTTTCCCCAAGAGCCTTGACCACCACCAGGGTCCTGCCAAAGCCATCCTTCCTCCAGTGAAGGACCTTTAACTCCAGCCAAGGCTGAGCTGGGGCTCATACCTCCTTTGCAATGTCTCTATGAAACCTGCATGTGAACTCTGATTTTGCACTTAAACCAAAGGAGAACTGGGCTTTAAAACTTGCTGCAACAGCTGTTTTGGGGAGTGCCAGTGGCCTGGGATTACCTGCAGCCTTGGGGCTGGAAAGGAGGAGCAGCTGCCTCAGGGTGCCCAGGGCAGGTGTTGGGGTGCTCCTCTGGGCTGTTGGCCAAGTCCCAAATCTCACTTGTTACCTGCTGCTCTCACTGGCACAGCACCTGTGTCACCTGTAACCTCGGTGCCTGCCTGTGTCCCATGTGTCCCCACAGCTCTGTACCACTGGATTGTGCCACCTTGGTGACAAGGATTCCTACACCATCGTTCCTCCTGTTACTTTTTGTCAGCTGTGTAATTTGGCTGGAAAACAGTGAGAATTTAATGCAAAATGGAATAAAATTCAAGAAAACAAAATGGAAACAGGCTTGGAGTGTGTGTGGGTGGGAGGTGCTTGTGTGCTGCTGAGTCCAGGGTGCTCAGTGCTCAGAAACCAGGACTGGCTTTTGGGATGGGAGGGGCAGGTATGCTGTGATGCTTTTCCATGGATTTTACTGGGATTTACTGTGCTGGCAGTGCTGGCTCCATCCTGTGCCTCAGTTTCTCCCTGCTCTCCAGCCAGTGCTGCTCATGGAAAGCACAAGACAGTGTGACACCCACATGTCACCAACCCCCTCATGCAGCACTGGTTCCAGGGAGCTGGGTGAGGAGTTTCAGGGCTGCCAGCACAGCTCAGGGCTGCCTCACCTCCACCCCAGGCCTGCTCCCCTTCCAGGCACAGCCATGGATCTCTGCACACCTGGCCAGGTGTGCCCCTGGGCTCAGACAGACGTGGCACAAACAGCAGTCAGATTGCACATTCCTTTTAATCTCTGGCTTGGGGTAATCAATCCCCCAACAAAACACCCAGGAAGCCCAGTTTCAGTCACACTTGGAGAATGGAGCAGTTTCCCAGGTGACTGATTGGTGATTGATGCTGCAGCAGCAAAGAGCCAGCAGGGCTGGCACTCAGCACACCCAGGCTGCAGGAATTCTGCCTTTGTGCTGCTTCTGTCACTCAGCACATCCACTCTGCAGGGATTCTGCTTTTGTGCTGCTTCTGCCACTCAGCACATCCCATTCTGCAGGAATTCTGCCTCTGTGCTGGTTCTGTGTTACTGACAGGGCTGGGCTGAGCTCTTTGCTGCCAGAAAGGTGCAGCTTTTACGGCTGAGGAGGAGAAGGGGCTGGAGGAAGAGGCAGAAGACCTTGAGCAGGAGAGCCCACACTCCTCCACTGCTGTGCTGTTCCCACTGATCCATAAAACCTGGAGGGAGCCATGTCTCCCCCTCTGCTGGTGCTGGTCCCAGAGTAAGGTGCTGGGAGCTGGGGCTGGGCTGCCCAGCCTCCCCTGCAATTCCTTTGCTTCTTCACCACAGAGCTCCCAGGCTCAGCAGGAGTGTTCCCAAGGCTGGGGCTCCCTGACAAGAGGATGCTCAGGGTTTGATTTGCACTGGGATGCACTGGCCCAAACCCAGGGTGCTTTGGGATTTATCAACACACACAAGGCTCCAATTCTCTGCTGCCTTGGGAGCTGCCTCCATCTCTGAGGGATTCTTACACCAACCTGTGGAGATCTGTTGGACAGGGCTGCAGGAGGCAGCGGGAGCCTGCCCTGGACCCTGCACTGCTGCCTGCCCTGTGTGGCACAGAGGCACCCAGTCCAATAAAAGAGGAATTGGGCAAAGCAAAAGCAAGAGGCCCTTGGGCAAATTACCCAGGGCAGCTGTGCCTGGTGCAGGAACCCTGAGGATCCTCAGACACAGAGGAAAACAGAAATCAGGACAGCAGCAGCATGGGAAGGAGGGCTGGAGGTGCTATGGGCAGTGGAGCTGGGCTCTCCTCTTTAAGCTGGAGAGCACTGAGGCACATAAAGGCTGATACTTGCCCATCCACCTTTCTCCTCTCATTCCTTAGGCTGTGAATGTCTCCAGAAACCATGCAGCATAAGGAGCTCAGAAGTGGGAGCAGCACAAAGTAGTAGTGGCACCTTGACCCTTTGCTCTGCATCCCCCTGCCCCCAGAACCCTGCAGTCCTGGGAGTCCCAGCTGGGCTGTGCCCAGGGCAGGGCCCCCTGAGCAGGCAGAGCAAGGGAATCCCCCCTGAAGAAGCTGGGAAGAGCAAGGGAATCCCCTCCTACCTGGAGGGGGAACCACCAGAAGCAGCTGGGGCTGGCACCCAGGACCTCTGAGCAGCTGCATCACACAGTCCATCCTCACAGCCTCCAGCAGTCAGACCTTGGCAAGCACCCTAAGGAGGAGTCCCTGGGGCAGATCAGCTCTTGAGGCAGCAGAGAAGGAGGGTGGGGCTGTGGCTCCTCACACCAGGAAGGGCGTGTCCAGCACGGCCACCCCGGCTGCCACGCCGCCGTCCGCGTGCTCGATGGCCTTGGTGCGCAGCAGGTGCCCCGCGGCCTGGTTCAGCACCAGCTCCCTGCCCTGCCTGCAGACAGAGGGACATGAGCACAGACAGAGGGACATGAGCACAGACAGAGGGACACTGAGCACAGACAGAGGGACATGAGCACAGACAGAGGGACACTGAGCACAGACAGAGGGACATGAGCACAGACAGAGGGACATGAGCACAGACAGAGGGACACTGAGCACAGACAGAGGGACACTGAGCACAGACAGAGGGACATGAGCACAGACAGAGGGACATGAGCACAAAGAGAGGGACACTGAGCACAGACAGAGGGACATGAGCACAGACAGAGGGACACGGAGCACAAAGAGAGGGACACGAGCAGAGACAGAGGGACATGAGCACAAAGAGAGGGACACTGAGCACAGACAGAGGGACATGAGCACAGACAGAGGGACATGAGCACAGACAGAGGGACATGAGCAGAGACAGAGGGACATGAGCACAGACAGAGGGACACTGAGCACAAAGAGAGGGACACTGAGCACAGACAGAGGGACACTGAGCACAAAGAGAGGGACACTGAGCACAAAGAGAGGGACACTGAGCACAGACAGAGGGACACTGACACTGCAGAGCACTGCACTGAGGCCTGCAGAGCTCTGAGCCCCTGCAGACAGAGGGACACTGAGCACAGAAAGAGGGATGCTGAGAACAGACAGAGGGACATGAGCACAGACAGAGGGACACTGAGCACAAAGAGAGGGACATGAGCACAGACAGAGGGACACTGAGCACAGACAGAGGGACACTGACACTGCAGAGCACTGCACTGAGCCCTGCAGAGGGAGGGACACTGAGCACAGACAGAGGGACACTGAGAACAAAGAGAGGGACACTGAGCACAGACAGAGGGATGCTGAGCACAGACAGAGGGACACTGAGCACAGACAGAGGGACACTGACACTGCAGAGCACAGCACTGAGCCCTGCAGAGCTGTGAGCCCCTGCAGAGAGAGGGACACTGACACTGCAGAGCACTGAGCCCCTGCAGAGCTCAACACTGAGCCCCTGCACAGCACAGGACACAGAGCCCCTGCAGAACCCCTGGTAGTTCTCTGGGGCAGCAGGATGAACCTTCCCTGTCAGCACACAGGGCACAGCAGAGCTCCAGGGCTAACGTGGGGGCCCTGCAGTGGTGGCTGCACTGGCCCCTCTGCAAATGGGCACTGCCAGGGGCTGAATGCTGCCAGAGCACCTTTGTTCCCAAAACTGTGTGAAAAGGACTTCCATTTATACCCTATGGAAATGCAGCCTATGAGGGTTTTAAACAAAAGCAGCTTCTATTAGGGTTGAACAGGCATTAGGCCTTCAGGTATTTCAGAGATCACCAGGGCTTCAGAAAAGCCACACACGGGGCTGCATCCAGAACCCAAGAAGTGCTCCCAGAAATCAGGGATGAGACACATTGAGCCCAAGATCCCATTATACCAGCCCTGTGGTTTTCCAACAGCTCATCTGGCAGGAGGCTCAGAGCAGCAGCTCAACGTGTGCACACGTGCTCAGAGCTGCTCCCAGGGGCACAGACTGAATGGTCACATCTGTCCCCTGCACCTGCATGTCCCCAGACACCTGTGCTGTGACTGTGCTTGGGCTGCACAGAGGGCAAAACGCTCCTGCTCCACATCAGGAGCAGGGAACTGCCCTGGAACACAAGCACACTGCTCACCTGACATAGACACCAAAGATCCCGAGCTCAGAGATGCACTCAGACACTTGGAGGGGACTGTGAGCCCTCAGCAAGTAATTCAGTGCTGGCTGGGGTCTGATCTTATCCATCAAGATGTAGGAGGTTCTCTCAGGGCTGTCTTTGATCTTCTCCAGAACCTCCCTGAGCTCTTCACCGTAGAGGTTGTTCCCTGGCAAACAAAACCAGCACATCAAGCCCTTCCAGGACAGCAGAAGCCCCTGGCCCCAGCTCTGTGGCCCTGGCAGCCCAAATAATCCAGCCTTTGTCTCCCCAGGTGCTGCCTGGGCTCCCCACACCCAGCACCAGGGTCTTGGCAGCTCCTCCAGGAGCAGAACTGCCTTAGTGGCAGGACTAGTCCCCATGGCTATGAATAGCCACAAGCCGCTCTTTATCCCTCAGCACAAGACCAGGAGCTGGCACAGAGCTCCTGCCTGTCCCAAACACAGCACAAACCACTATGGAAACCCCCAGGGGCCCAGCTCAGACCTCCAGGGCCCAGCTCATACCTCCACCTTCACGCTGAGGCTTCAGCACGAAGCGGTCGGGGTCAGCGATGGCTGTGGCAGCCATTCTGTCACCTTCTTCACCCTGGCAGGAAAGGATGGACACAGGTGGACACCAGGAATCATTTCTTCATGGACACGGTGGTTTCACATGGGAATGAGCTGGATGGAGTCACCACCCTTGGAGGTGTGTGGTGGTGTTCACAGGGGTCCCAAGATGAGGGAAGAGATGAGAATCTTGACTCCATGTTTGAGAAGGCTGATTTGTTATTTTATGATATATATTATATTAAAAGAAAATTATATATTAAAATTTGCTAAAAGAATAGAAAGATTTCATCAGAAGGCTTGAAAAGAATAGAAAGGAATGATAACAAAATCTTGTGACTGATCAGAGTCCAAGACAGCTGGACTGTGATTGGCCATTAATTAAAAACAACCACAATGAGACCAATCACAGATGCACCTGTTGCATTCCACAGCAGCAGATAATTATTGCTTACATTTCTGAAGCCTCTCAGCTTCTCAGGAGAAAAAGCCTAGCAAAAGGATTTTTCATAAAATATGTCTGTGACAGAGGTGTTCAAGGAATGATGGAATGTGGCACTCAGTGCCATGGTCTAGGTGACAATGTGGTGTTTGGTCAAAGGTTGGACTCTGATCTTGGAGGGCTTTTCCAACCTAAATGATTCTGTGAACAGCAAAACATCAGGGAGCAACAGGGGCTCCTCAGCAGCTCTCTCTGAGCAAAGGCACCAACAAATTCCCCAAGGCCCACTGCTTGAGAAGGAGAGGGCCCTGCTAAGAGCACAGGAGTGCATTCCCTGCTCCAGCCCTGCTCCCACTCACCTCATCCAGGGAGTAGAGTCCTGCAAAGGTGGCTCTGATCCGAGCGATGGCCTCGGGGTGGCCTGGCAGCAGCTTCTCCAGCGTCCCCTGCCTGCTGAGCTCCTGCTGCACCTTCTTGGTGCCCGCCAGCTGCGTGGCAATGTCGGGGCACTTCACTGCCCGGGAGCGCTCCAGCAGCAGCCGCGCCTCCCAGTTCTGAGGCAGAGCAGGAGCAGCCACGCCGGGAGGGAAAACAACACACCAAAGGTTTGCTCTGCTCTTTTCTGCGCTGTTCTCGACATATGGTTTGTCTCCTCCCTGCCTGCTGGCAGGGACAGGGGGTGGGAGTAGCACTCCGGAGAAAAGCAGGCATGAATTTCCCGCCACCTCTGGGTGGCACAGTTAAATTAATGCACTGTGTGCACCTTCCCCAGCTTGTCCAGTGCTGCCACCTCGAGACACCAGCAAGATCTGCTCTGTGCTATTATTACCTGCAGCCTGATCATGCTAGGAGAGCACAGAGTGATTTGTAGACCAAGTCTGAAAACTTTAAGCAAGTTATACCTGCTACCCCCTGTTGTACAGAACATACCTGTACAACATACCTGTTAACCCCTATTGTACAGAAACAATTCAGTGCTGCACTAAGGGATGACCCCCTGGAGAAGAAAGCCACCCATATTTTTCTGCAGGCTCACCCCCCTGCTCTCTGCAGCCACAGCCTCCCAATGCTCTCAGCCCCACCAGGCAGGACTGACCCCACTCCAGACAGGGTAGCTGCCCCTGGGGTTATCTGAGCTCCCTGGGCAGTGCCCAGCTGTGGTTTCTGGGGCAGGGGGTGGGTACTGACCTGCTCATCGTAGACCTGGGGCACGTAGCCCTCTCTGTAATACACCACTGCAACCTCCTGGCCGTCCCTGGAATGGAAACCAGAAGTGCTCACAGAGCCAGGTCCCAGCACCAAGGGGGGATAACAGCTCCCTGCCCCTTTCCTCTGGCCTTCCTGCTCCTGCCTGGCTCTGCCACAGCAAGTTGAACACTGCAAGCTCCTCTCCACTGAACCACAGCTCAGCCTGTCTCAAGGCACAGGGAGCACCCAGCCTCTGCTCTAACCAAAGGCTCAATAATTCTGACACCCAGCTCTGCAGACAAGTAAGAACCTCATTTTTAACAGCTTTTAACCCCATGCTGGCCTGGGGGACTTAGCCTGGAGAAAAGGAGGCTCAGGGGGGACCTGGTGGCTATGCACAGCTCCTGACAGGAGGGGACAGCCAGGGAGGGTCAGGCTCTGCTCCCAGGGAACAGGGACAGGACAAAAGGAAACGCCCTCAGGTTGCACGACAGGAGGTTTAGACTGGAGATTATGGAAAATCACTGAAAAGGTGGTCAAGCACTAGGACAGGTGGCTCAGGGCAGTGGAGGGACCTGAAGATGTGAGGTTGTGGCACTTGGGGATGGGTTCAGTGGCGCTGGGTTACAGGCTGGACTCAATCTCAGAGGTCTTTTCCAGCCTTAACAGCTCTGTGATTCTTGAAGCTGGAAGGAACAAAGTTCTTCTGTGGCAATTCAAGGTAGGACATCAACTCAACAACCTGAGGAGCACCAAACCAGCCTGCCAGGGCTGGGCTGGGAGCACAGCTGTAGCACCACAGGCCCAAGCAGCTTTGGCCTCAAAACTGTGCACTTGGTCTGGGAGCTGCTGGCAGGCAGACAGGAGACATCCAACACAGGGGAGGATGCTCAGGAGGAAGAACAAGGGATATCCTTTCCCCTCACCTATCCAGCCATGACAATACATTGATTAATTAAACACAGCACAGACCTCAAAGGTCAAAAAAATCAGCCTCACTACAAAAAACCATTGTCATGAAACTACATGTTCCCTTAGGTTCATACTCCAGCTCATAGGAGTCCCTGCCCTTAGGTTCATACAGCTCCCAGCACATTACCTGGAAATAGGACAAACGTCACACTTGGGACCAGCTGGGAGTCTGTGATCCTCCCATCCTGGTCTCCACGGGGAGCAGGCACGACACAGAGAGTTCAAATCCAAGAGATCCCCAAAGGACATGGAATGTTTCCTCTCCTGCACTACCAACCCAGCCCAGCTCCCCCTGGCAGAGCAGCACGTGAGCAGTAAAGAGGAAATGGCTCTGTGGGAGCCTCTCAAACAGCCAGGGCTGCTCAGAGCAGACCTTTGTGGAGGAGGTAAAGATCCCCCAGGGCAATGAAGGCTGAAGGAGGGAGATTATGACTGCAGCTGTAAGGCACTGATGTGTGTTTGCAAAATCTCACCACCATGAACACAAAGCCATCTCAGCTCCAGGAGGAAGCAGCAGCCTGGAGCATGGAAGAGAACTGCTTCCTCAGCCATTTCTTCCAGGCAGCTTTGGCTGCAGCTCCCCCTGGCAGCCCCGTGTGCCCAGGAGCCGGCAGGAGTGCGCACCTTGGCTCATACTCACATATACAGCCTCCTGCTGGCATCCAGGGAGCCCTGCTCAAACACATCCCGGAACCGCTTCCGCACCACGCGGATCCTCCTGCAAGAGCAGTGCCACAGTCACCAGGCTGGCCACAGGCACCTGAGCTGCAGATCATGCTGGAATTCATGCATCTATAGGTTCCTTCACAAACAGCCTCAGGCTTTGTGCTATGGAGCCACAGAAATCCTACAAACCCCAAAAACTCCCTGTTTAGGAACCCTTTCTACATTCCCCATGATCAGCCAGCTGTTTGCTGAGCTTTCCATACCAGAAACTGAACCATAACCTCCTTATTTTTCCATCCCAGGAAAATTCAAACTTTACCTATTCCAAAAAACTCCCTGTTTAGGAACCCATTCTACATTCCCTATGATCTGCCAGCTGTTTGTTCAGCTTTCCATGCCAGAAAATGAACCATAACCTCCTTCCTTTCCCATCCCAGGAAAATTCAAACTTTACCTGTTCCAAAGTTCATTTTCTACACAACGCTGATCAAAAATATTCCTCTGGACATCCTCAACCAGAAACATCACCACAGCCCTAAAAGAGATACCAAGGACATCATTAAACCCATAAACACTCCACATGCTCCTAGCTGGATCATCAGCTTTCCTGGATTTTTACATGAAACAAGGGACACTGGCAGTGTGTTTGGTATCTCCTCCCAGACTCCCTCTTCCTCTCACCCTTTGAGATCACTCCAGCTGATCTGAACTGGACAGCTTTCCAGCTCTGTGATTCAGGCTCCCTGCACTGCTCCTTACCTTTGGGACCCATAGAGCTCCCAGGCTTTGGCAATTCCCAAGGCCAGCCCCTTCGCTGGGTTGTTGGGCAGCAGCTGTGATGCCTCCTCACTCTTTCCCAGCACATTCAACACCAACCTGTGGAAAACAAAGCTGTAAATGCCACGTCCAAGCCCAGCTGGAGCAAGGGAGCAGCCTGCAGAGCACAGGGGCTACGCAGTGGGAGGTGCTCCTTACCTGTGGACATCAGCAGTGCGGGAGGTGAGCCCCGCAAAGCTGGCAGCAATGGTGTTTATTTCTATCTGCCTCAGAGCTGCTGTGCCTTCCAGCCCACAGTCAAACATGTAATCCGAGCGGTTGATGCCCAAAAACACAGTCTGCAACACAGGGAGGGCAGCTGGGGTCTCCTGCTGACTTTAACTGCAAATTCTTTGATGGCCTTGCTTCAGAATCCTCCCAGGGCAGATCCAGTCAGAGAATCCCAGAAGGATTTGAGATGGAAGGGATTTTAAAGATCACCTCACCCCAGCCCCTGCAGCTGGCAGGGACACCTTCCACTGGAGCAAGGTGCTCCAAGCCCTGTCCAACCTGGACTTGAATATTTTCAGGGATGGGAGAGCCACAGCTTCTCTGGGCAATGTGTGCCATCACCTCACCACCTGCACAGTAAATTTCCTAATATCTCAGCTAAACCTATTCAGTGTCAGTTTGAAGCCATTCCCTCTTGTTCTGTCACCCTCAGTTTGATACCAGCCATGCAGGTCACACACTGGGTGCTCTGTTCCTGGCCCACAGCCCTCTCACAGCTCCCCCAACACTAAAAGTAAAGGAGCTTCTGCAGGGATGGCCTGGCTGGTGCAGGTCCCAACAGGACACATGTCCCTGCACACCCTGAGGCTCCCAGAAGACAAAGACAAACCCCATGAACTCCTCCCTCTCCAGGCCAGGCTGTTTCCAGCAGCACCAACCAAAGAGCTCAGCTGTTCAACAGGGCAAGGTCCTGAGCTCAGCAGCTGTGACAAGACACTGCAGGGCAGGGAGTGACCAGGCTGGCACAGCTCAGAGTCCACAGTGCCAAAGCTGGCAGCCAGAGCCCAGGCACCCCCACCACAATGCCAAGGGGCACAGAACACTGGGATCCCCTGCCCATGTACCTGAGCCAAGCCTTCCTCCAAAACCTGCTTGTAGATTCTGAAGAGCCGAGCTGTGAAGTCATCGACCTTGATGGTGCTAGAGAGAAACACAGACCATGTCAGCCCCCTGCTGCTGCCACACAGGGACAAGAAAATTAATTATTCTGCAGAAAAAGCCCTTAGCAGGGGCATTCTCCAGCACAAAGGGCAGTACATGTCCTCTGGGGATCTCTTGGGTTTGAACTGGGGCTCAGCCAAGTGCTGTAGCACTGTGAAACACCTCCCCATGAATGCTCAGTGCAAAACCACAACACAAACCCAGCTTGCCAAGCACAGCTTCTCCACAAAAGGCCCTCCTGTGCAGAGGTGACTCACTGGCAGGGCAGAGATGGGGCAGAATTCTGCAGGTTCAGGCAGAAACCACAGGTCACTCTAGGTCTGCACACACAGTTCAGAGAAGCTTCATCCAATCCCCCTGTCCTGCCTGGCTCCAAATCCCACACACTGCGGCCCTGCTAGAGCAGATCTGGCTTTTCCTCAGGGCCCCAAATCCTGAGCAGCACCTCCAGGGAGCTGCCCTGGCACAGGGCAGGCACCCGAGCACACACAAGCCCCAGGTGCTGCATTCTTCAACCACAGGTACAAACATGTCCCCACAAGCTCTGGCTGCAGCCAGCTCTGGAACAGCTCCAAAGGGTGAGGATTTAACAGAACAAAAGGATGCTGGAAAACAGCCTCCTCTGCTCTGTCCCAGTGCCAGGGGCAGCAGCACGTGCACAGGCAGCACAGAACAGGCAGTGGGAAGGGAACAGGGATTTGTGGAAGCATCAGCCCCACAATCACGAGTGACCAAGTCAGGGATGGTCACTCCAGCCCAGGGCAAACAGCCACAGATAAACCCAGCAGAAACCAGGAGCAGAGCTTGTGGCTGAGAAAGAGGGCAGGGGGTGGAAACAGAACAGACACCTCCTTTTCATCACTGCTGCAGCAGAGCTCGTGGTTACTGAACAGACACAGGCAGATGCAGAATAAGACTAAAAGAGACTCCTAAAACCAGGACTCAAAGACTCCAGTGATTTGCATTTAAGGCCCAGGGGCTAAAAAGCTCACAAGTATGAATTCACAAGCCTGAGAAAGTGGCAAAGTTGAAGATGATAGCAGGGAATCAGGTCTTGGCCAGATGTTCCATTTTCTGGGGCCCAAGAAAACCTCAGAAAGGTAGGGATGCCACAAGGGTGATAAAGGCTTTACATTTAAAATATTCCATTAAAACGCAACATGCAAAAACGTTACCTGGCCAGAGTTTGCTCCAGAAATTCTCTGTTTTGACTGACAGCATCCACCAGCAGGTTAAAATCCTGCTGGACAGCGTAGGCTTGTTCAAACAAGGCCCGTGGCACTGCAGATGGGAGCAGCGTGAAGGGGGCATAATTCACCACCTGCAGGCAGGGATGCAGCACAGCAGTCAGGTCTGGGCAGCTCAAGAGGGGCTAAGGAGGTGCTTCTTCTGCTTCTCTGAAGGCACCCCCAGCCCTGCAGGGCAGACATATGGATGGCCTCAACCCTGCTGATTCCTCACTTCTGAGGGTTCTGCTTTATTAACCAGCAGGGCACTGCGGCTCCAGTGCCTGGGCTGGGCTGACTGCCTCCCCCTGAACTGGACAGCACTGCCTCCAGAACTTCTCAGGGGCAGAGAAAAAGTTAATTTGCCAGTCCTGAGTTCTGGCTGTCAGTTACTTCCTTTGATTCCTGCTCCAGAGCCCTGGCTCATCCCACATCTCAGGCACGGGGTCACACTCACAGTCCATATATTACACCACAGAGAAGTTTACAATTCACCTGGATTTTTACATGAAACAAGGGACACTGGCAGTGTGTTTGGCCTCTCCTCCCAGGCTCCCTCTTCCTCTCACTCTTTGAGATCACTCAGAGGCCTGACCTGACACCAAGGAGCAGTGCTGTGGTGAACACCTCCCCTCCTTGCACCCCTGCCAGATGCTTGCTTGCCCCCAGGCTCCTCAGGGACCCTTCCCCAATGGTGCCCCATCCCTCCTGCACAGAGGCACTTCTTCCTCTGAAACCCCTCATGGCATTCTGCTCCAACAGGCTGAGCCCTCCCAGCCATCTGCCAGGTAAATCCCACACATCAGCCACCTCCACCCCAGTTATGGGACAAAGGCTGACTGTAGCTGGGAACATGCCAAAAGAGGCCCCTCCGTGAGACTCTCCTCTGGTTCAAAGGTTCATATGGGTGGTGAGAGGCTGGGAAAGGGAATAA
Source organism: Setophaga petechia (assembly GCA_024362935.1). NCBI lineage: Eukaryota > Metazoa > Chordata > Aves > Passeriformes > Parulidae > Setophaga > Setophaga petechia. The sequence continues at coordinate 1,717,510 of JANCRA010000080.1, forward strand.
CTCCCAGCACCACAACAGGCAGCTTCCTAAACCTTCCCAGATCTATCCCTCTCCTTGGAAAAGGGAATCTGCACGGCAGGGCTGTCCCTTGGGGAGCTGTGCTCATCACTGGGATGGGCTGTGAGCTGCACCCCAGTGAGGACACTCAAGGCTGTCCCTTGGGGAGCTGCTCCTTGCCAAGGGGACCTCCGGCACGGAGCGGCTCCTCCCCGCGCTGTGCACTCACATCCGAGGCGTTGGGCTGCTCCCCGGTCCGCATCAGCACCCCCGCCAGCAGCGCCGCGTCCACCGCCACCGCCGCCGCCTCCCGCACGGCCGCCGCGTCCCGCACCACGTCCTGCCAGGCCGCGGCCATGGCAGCGCTGCGGGCACAGCACGGCGTCACCGCCCGCCCTGAACCGGCCCCGGCTGCCCCCGGCCCCTGTGCCCTGAGCCCCGACCCCCGGCCCCTGTGCCCTGACCCCCAACCCCCGGCTGCCCCCGGCCCCTGTACCCTGAGCCCTGACTGTCCCCAACCCCTGTACCCTGAGCCCCTGGCTGTCCCCCAGCCCCGGTGTCCTGACCCCCGGCCCCGTGTCCTGATCCCCGGCTGTCCCCAGCCCCTGAGCCCGGCCCCTAACTGTCCCTAGTCCCTATGTCCTGACCCCCTGGCTGTCCCCGCTCCCCGTCCCCTCGCCGTCCCCCTGTCCCCAGACCGTCAGTGCGCCCTGACCCCCGACCGTGGCCCGCGACCCCCGGCTCTTCCTGGTTCCCGCTCCCCGCTCCCTGAGCCCCAGCCCTCGGCACATCGCTGTCCCCTGACCCCCGAGCCCGCTGTCCGTCCCAGCCCCTCACTGACCCCCGGTTCGTCCCGGCGCCCCTGGTTCCGCCGCCCGGACCCGGACCCGGACCCGCTCCGGCCGCTCCGTACAGGCGCTGCGGACCGCCCCGTGATTGGACGGACCGCGCCCCTCGCTCCGCCCCTCAAGCAGATTGGCAGCTCAATGAACCAATCAGCGTGGGAAAAGCTCCCCTCGTTTGCGATGCCGCGCAGAGGGGGCGGGAGGAGGAGGAGCCGCGTCGGGAGCGCGCAGCGCGCACGCGCCGGGCCGTGTCACGGCGGTGTGTCGTCATGTCGCGACATCATGAGGGCGACGAGGCTGCTGAGGCTGCGTCTGGGGCTGCAGCTCGTCAGATCCGACCGCTGCGTGCGGGGGCTGCTCGGGGCCAGAGCTGCTGGGAGCCCAGAGCCATGAAGGGGTTGGCGCAGTGTTCGTAGAGGCCCTTTCCAGCATCAGCGGTCCTACAATTCCTTGTGAACGCCTTCACCGCCATTGCTGCCCTCATGGCAGCTGAATGCACCCTGGGCAGGCAGGGGAGGGCAGGAACTGCAGACCTGCCGAGGAAGGGAAAGGAATTTGGATACCGTTATGTTTTCCTTGCCCTGTTCTCACGCAGGTGCCTCTGCTGTGCTGCCCTGGGAAGGGCTGGCCGAGGGTTCGCGGTGCAGCCCCAGGGCTGATGGCACCCGCAGTGCCCATGGAGCTGTCCCGTGCTCCCCGGTGTGCCCAGGGGAAGTCCCGGCCATGTGCCCTGCAGGGAGGTGCTCCTGGGTTCTCAGCAGTGTTCTGGGTGTCCTCAGTGCAAGCTGAGGCTTTTCTGGCCCTGTGACTCTGGCTTTGTGCTCTCTGCCCTCGTGTCACACAGAGCCAAGGCTGGGGCTCTTTGGGCCCCTTCACCTGGGGATGCCTGGGAAAGAGCAGGTCTCAGAACCCTTTCATGTACTTACAGGACATTCATTTCCCAGCGAAAGGGCTTGAAATGACAGTGTGGGAAATCGAGAGGGTTAATTTTCTATTAGGAACAACCAAAATTGAGATCTAAATAATACCCGAGCAGGTCCGTTCTACTTTTTTATTTCAATGTGCAAAGGAACTGTCAGCCCTAAGTTTGTCTGCCCTCTGAATAAGTGTAATGAAATGGGACAACCTTGTGTTGGTACCTCCAACACAACAGTGTAAAAAGAAACAAGATTTGTTGTCATCAAAAGGCAAACATTTGTGCATCCACTGAAATAACAGAATGACTTGAGCATTTTCACAGCTCATTTAGGACAGAACTGTGAGGCTCCAACCAAAGCAGCAGGGCTGGAGTTGGTTTGTGACCTGTGCTAGGAACATTTGAAGCCATGGATGGCTGGTGAGGAGATGGGGTGTGATGCTCATGTGCAGCCAAGACAGCAAGAGCTGAACACCAGCCTCACATCTGCATCCCAACAGGGGCCAGCCAGAGCCCCCCGTGTGCCAGGCTCACCCCACACGTGGGCAGCGAGGGGACCCTGCCTCTCTCCTCCCCTCTCTGTGCCTGTGGGGCTGCCTGCAGCTCTGGGGCTCCAACAGGAGGGCAGAAGGAGCTGTTGAAGCTCCAGAGGAGGCCACAGAGTTCCTGAGGGGAACTTCCCCATGGGGAAAGGCTGAAAGAGCTGGGGCTGTTGAGGGTGCAGAAGAGAAGGTTGTGTGGAGATCTTCCAGCACCTTCCCAGGGTGTGAAGGGGATGCAGGGAAGTGGGAGAGGATTCTTCCTCAGGAACTGCAGTGACAGGACAAGGGGAATGGGATCAAACTGGAAGAGAGGAGGTTTAGATTTGATCCTGGGAGGAAATTGTTCACTGTGAGGGTGCTGGGCTCAGGCACAGGCTGTGCAGAGAGGCTGTGGATGCCCCGTGCCTGGGAACATTCAAGGCCAGGTTCCATGGGCCCTGAGCAACCTGGGCTGCTGGGAGGTTGCTCAGGTTGGAATGGGATGACCTTAAGGGTCCTTGCAAGTGTAATCATTCAAGGATTTGATCATTTTACAATCCCTACACACCAGTGTGGAGCAGCCCTGGAATTCTGGTGATAGCACAGCTCCCAGATGGCACTGCAAGCCAGGAGCTGGAAACGAGCACAGCACACCCTTCACCTGCTTCCAGTGGTCACTTGTCACCTGCTCCCCAGTATGTCCATCAGTTCTGAGCTGTTCCTGCTGTCTGGATTTTCCCTGCAGGATGTGCACTCCTGTTCCAGTGAAGATACAGTGCCATTCCAGGGAGGGGGGCATCCCTGACTGCCTGGGCAGGCTGGAGCAAAGTGGTGATGGTGTGGAACAGAGACCCCACTGTGAGCTTTGGCTTCCTACTGCAGCCTGACAGGTGGAGAAGAGGAGATGGAAGTAGATATGGTGATAGATAATGAAGAAATGATGGAGGTGGATGTTGAAGAGTTTGTTGTGGAGCTGGAGCTTGATATGGAGGAAGAAATGGAGGACATGGAGGACGATGAGGAAGATGAGGAGCAGCCCATGATCCTGGGATGAAGATGGAGCCCCACAGCAGCACAGGCAGGTGCTGGCCATGCCCTGCCCCTGATGGAGATGGATGTTGCAGAGTTTGTTGAGGGTCTGGAGGTTGATATGGAAGAAGAATGGAGGACATGGAGGTCAGTGAGGTAGAGGAGCTGGAGGAGATGATGGAGGTTGATATGGACGAAGAAATGGAGGACATGGAGGTTGATGAGGAAGATGAGGAGGATGACGAGGAGGATCTTCATCCTGGGATGAAGATGGAGCCCCAGCAGCAGCACAGGCAGGTGCTGGCCATGTCCTGCCCACAGGCAGGGTGGGTCCCCTGCTGCCAGGCTGGGGCTGGGCTGGGTGGCCCTGCTCAGGGACACGGTGCCCAGGGGCTCTGGATTGTGGGGGCACAAACACCACCCAGCCTGCCCTGTGCTTGCTTTGGGCCACACCAGCCCTGTCCCAGCGCCTGGGGCCCGGCCCCAGCTCAGCTGGGCTCAGTGCTGGCAGCAGAGTCCCACTGTGCCAGCGTGTGCCAGCCTGGGGGCACAGGGAACAGCCCTCTGGGCTGGGCTGGAATGGTCCTGTGCTGCTTTCCTCTCTTCCAGAACTGACAGAGATGCTGGCTGTGGAAATCTTCATTTTGTACATATATTTTATAGCCTGTTCTTTGATAGCTTCCTGTAAACATGTTATGAATATTGTTATTTCATTGAACCTTCTGTAAATATATTTCACAGGTTGTTATTTCATTGGGTCTTATGTAAATACATTTTGAAGATTGTTTTTTCTTGGACCCTTCTGTAAATATGTTCTATAGATTGTTGTTGTTACAACGATTATTATGAAAATAAGTTTGTTTGTTTTACTCCTCTTCTGTAAATACATTGTCCTTGTTTGTTGCAGCCCATCTCTCTTTGCATTTTCTTTGGGCACAAGCAGCGTTTGCAGAGTTGTGGTTTCCACTTTCTCTGGGCTCCTGGGGCTGGAGGTCCCTGGGGGTGCTGGCATGGTCATCCCGGGGATGGGGGTCCCTGTGCACAGGGGGTCCCACTGATGCCACTCCTGGAACTGGGCACTGCTCGTGTTCCTGGGCTGCTGCAGAGCGGTGTCCCCAAGAGCAAAGCTGTCACCAGCAGAGAGGGGGCTCTGACAGCAGCAGACCCTGCAGCGATGCCGCCAAAGAAGGCAGGAAACCTTTGGCAACAGGGACTCCTGGGCCGAGCCAGCATCGGGCCACAGGATACAAAATCCACGTTCACGCTCTGAAGGCCATGACAGCCTTGGGAGCAGCTGGAGCCAGGATCTGGAGAGCAGCTTTTGCAGCTGCAGGGGCCGATGTTAAAGGCCTGGAGCCCCCAAAGTCTCCAGCCTTTGCTTCCCCACCAGCTTTGTGCCCGGATTGTTCAAGAGAAAAAAGCCAAGCGAGGGGATCCTTGCCCTGCCCGCAGCGGCCCCTGGCCCTGTGCCCCTCTCGGGTGAGACCTGGAGGGCCCAGCGCTGGCCGTGCTGGGCCGGGCCGGGGCTCTGTGCCCCGCGGTGCCGGTGCCCGCGGTGGCTGCAGGGTCGCTGTGGGAGCTCTGGGTGCTGGCACCGAGCCCCGGCGGGCAGGGCAGGGCAGGGCAGAGCAGAGCAGAGCAGGGCAGGGCAGGGCAGGGCAGGGCAGGGCAGGGCAGGGCAGGGCTGCACAGTGCCGCGAGCCCGGGGCCCAGCAGGGCCCGATCTCGGCCCCTTCCCGGGCGCCTTCCCTCAGGCGCTCCCCCCGGGGCAGGCAGGAGCTCCCCGGCAGCCCCTGCCCGGAGCAGGGGGCCGGCAGCACCGGGGCAGCCCCGGGGGCTCGGCCCGGCTCCGCTGGAGGCTCCGGGGCTCGGCTCGGCCCGTCCCGCCCTCCGCGCTGCCGCTGCCCTCGCTGCAGGGAGCGGAGCCCGGGCTCCGCACCCGGCGCTCTCCTGCCTTGGCTGCTCCGCTCCACGGCCCCAGCCCGGCCCGTCCGGCCCGCTCCGCCTGCGGACCCACAGCCAGGCCGGCCCCGCACCAAACCCTGCCGGCCCCGCACCAAACCCTGCTCCTCCCGCACCAAACCCTGCCGCTCCCTCACCAAACCCTGCCGCACCAAACTCTGCCGCTCCCGCACCAAACCCTGCCGCTCCCAAAGCAATCCCTGCCGCTCCCGCACCAAACCCTGCCGCTCCCAAAACAAACCCTGCCGCTCCCAAACCAATCCCTACCGCTGCCGCTGTCCGCTCCCACCCCGCCGGGCACTCGGCACGCAGCTTCCACAGAGTTTGCAGCTTCGTTAGTAAGACTTTACAAATACCCTGTGCCCCACCGTGAGAGAAATCAGGACCCTCATTGACTCTGCTCAGCCCCTGACACCCTTTGGAATGGTGTTACAAATGTTTGAAACCACTGATGGTTGGTGAGGAAACGCATGTGTGATACTTGAGTGTAGCAAACAGAACCAGCCTGACATGTGCCTCTTTGGATTTCAGTTTTTACCAGTGCAGCTTTGGGAGTGGGATAAGTAAATTCATGTATGATAATCAAATCCTGCAGTCAAAAAACGGAGGGATTTTAGATTATTTAATTGACTCTAGAGTGCTGCCATTGGATACTTACTGTTTTCTGTCTGCTCTACCAGCAGGGATTAGCTCAGACATTTCCTGCTGTGAGGGCGGTGTCTGCTCTCTAACCCAATCTCCTGCTCCCTAGAGCATCCCTAGAACAAGAACTAGGCAGCCATGGCTTTATTAACCACACCTGGAGAATCTCCCAGGATGAAAACCTCCCCATCCCCTGGGTGACCCTGTCCCAGAGCTGTGGGATTTGTGACTTGCCTGCCTATGAGTCCTTTCCTCACTTGACCACTGGCTTGCTGGTGACCTTGGGCCACTGACTTTAACCTTTGCATCAGCTGTCCTAAGAGTTGCTGTTAGGCAGCAGCAGCAAAAGCAGCACCAAGTGTGTCACTGCACTAGTGCTAAACCCCACCAAAGGCCCTTTGCCCCAAGGGTTCCTGACCCACGTAACCTGCAGAGAGGCTGACCCACGTAACCTGCAGAGAGGCTATGGGTAGGTTAAGGACAACACCCTGGGGCAGCAAGGGAAAATCCCAGGAGGGCACTTTGAAGTGGGATGTACTAAGAGGAGGATGAGAATGCAGCCCTGACCCTAGGATGTGCCTCCAGCAAGCTGGACAGTGCCTGTTGTCACATTTGCCTTTGGTCACCCTCCACAGAGAGTTCCTCACTGTTGGGCAGGCTGGGACATGACTGGCTCTGTATCCTGCTACCTGTGCCAGGAGCTGTCCTGGTCATTTTGAGCCTTTTAGCTCTGTTCTTTGGGATCTGTCACCAAAGTGAAGCTCTGTAGTTACAGCTCACCTGGGAGGTTGAAGCAGAGCCATGAAGATGCTCCAAGGGCTGGAGCCCCTCTGGAGCCAGGCTGGGAGAGCTGGGAGTGTGAGAGGAGAGGAGAAGGCTCTGGGGAGACCTCAGAGCCCCTTCCTGTGCCTAAAGGGGCTCCAAGAGCGCTGGAGAGGGACTTTGAACAAGGGATGGAGTGACAAAACCAGAGGAATGGGCTTCCCACTGCCAGAGGGCAGGGTTGGCTGGGATATTGGGAAGATATTCTACTCTGTGACGGTGGTAAGGCCCTGGCACAGGTTCCCCATCCCTGGAAGTGTTCCAGGCCAGATGGGACAGGGCTTGGAGCAACCTGGTCTAGTGGAAGGGACATGGACATGGATATGGAAGTGACAGGGACATGGAATGAGATGAATTTTAAGGTCCCTCTCTTATTGAAACTGTTCTGTGATTCTACAAACACCCACCCTGTTTGTTTTCTGGGCACAGAATCCTGCTCTTTCTTTTTCCTCTCTGCTGCCCCATCCATCAGTAACTGTGGATTCACACCTTAATTAATACAGATCCAGGCTGTGGATTGGACAGCTGGTAATCCAGTCTTATCTCACTGGAAAACTGCCCTGGGCCAGACCCCACCAGACATGAGGAGCAAATTTTAATAAGGCTGCAGAAATACAAAGTTTTCTCAAACAGAAGCATTTCCCTTCTCAATCCTCACTTTAGGGTCCTGCATCTCCCCTACCTGATGTTTGCTTTGAGAAAGGGCATAAAAAGCTTCAGTGTCTAAGCAAAACATTGCAAAAATAGTCCCAAGTTCATAGCAAAAAGCTGGGGAGAAAAGCTCTGCCCTTTCCTTGGGAGTTCCTGGAATTAATGTACCCTGCTCAGAATAGGAGAAGTATTTTATAGAGAGCTGTGACTTGCTTTTTCTGTCTTGTTTTCCCAATTGACTCTGGAGAATGAGATTTTTTCCAGAGTAATCCAGTAGCCCGGGGAGGATTTGTACATGCAGATTGCTCATAATCTCTGCTCCAGGGTCAGAGAGCTGCAATGCAGCTCAGAGGAGGCTGAATCATAAAAAAATATGGCAGACACGGTAAGTATTTGGCATGTTCCATGCAACAAAAGATGAACAACAGCAACTGGGCCATTATCTTTCTTTGCTAAAAATAGAGTCCCGCAAAGCTGAAAGAAAAGCGTTTTATATTTGTAAACCTCTCCTCTCCCTGTTAAAGAGCCTTCAAAGATGGGCTTTGTGGCTTTGCGCTGTCGCATCCCCTTTCAAAGGCTGCCCTGCGCTCAGACAATTGAAATTGGAGACAACCTCGGCCACAGCGGGGTGGGGGGAATGAAAAGCTGTACCATGACCCTGCTGCTCTCCCTGAGCCGAGCCTGACACGAGAATGGCAGCTCTGCAGCAGGTATATCCCCCGGGACAGCAGGTACATCCCCCAGGCAGCAGGTACAGCCCCCGGGCAGCAGGTACATCCTCCAGACAGTAGGTACACCCCCCGGGCAGCAGGTACAGCCCCCGGGCAGCAGGTACATCCCAGGGCAGCAGGTACATCCCCCAGGCAGCAGGTACATCCCAGGGCAGCAGGTACATCCCCGGGCAGCAGGTACATCCCTGGGGCAGCAGGTACAGCCCCCGGGGCAGCAGGTACATCCTCCGGAGAGCAGGTACAGCCCCTGGGGCAGCAGGTACAACCCCCGGGCAGCAGGTACAACCCCCGGGCAGCAGGTACATCCCCCGGGCAGCAGGTACATCCCTGGGGCAGCAGGTACAGCCCCCGGGCAGCTGGTACATCCCGGGACAGCAGCTACATCCCCCGGGCAGCAGGTACATCCCCCGGGCAGCAGGTAAATCCTCCAGACAGCAGATACAACCCCAGGGCAGCAGGTACATCCTCCAGATAGCAGGTGCAACCCCCGGGCAGCAGGTACATCCCTGGGGCAGCAGGTACATCCCCCGGGCAGCAGGTACATCCTGGGACAGCAGGTACATCCCCAGGGCACCAGGTACAATCTCTGGGCAGCAGGCACATCCCCCGGGCAGCAGGTACAACCTCTGGGCAGCTGGTACAGCCCCCGGGGCAGCAGGTACATCCCCGAGCAGCAGGTACATCCCCGAGCAGCAGGTACATCCCCCGGGCAGCAGGTACATCCTCCGGAGAGCAGGTACAGCCCCCGGGCAGCAGGTACAACCCCCGGGCAGCAGGTACAGCCCCCGGACAGCAGGTACATCCCCTGAGCAGCAGGTACATCCCCCGGGCAGTATGAACATCCCCCGGGGCAGCAGGTACAACCTCCGGGCAGCAGGTACAGCTCCCAGGCACCAGGTACATCCCGAGGCAGCAGGTACATCCCCTGAGCAGCAGGTACATCCCCGGGGCAGTATGAACATCCCCCGGGGCAGCAGGTACATCCCCCGGGCACCAGGTACAGCCCCCGGGCACCAAGTACATCCCGAGGCAGCAGGTACATCCCCAGGGCAGCAGGTACAACCTCTGGGCAACAGGTACAACCTCCGGGCAGCAGGTACAGCCCCCGGGCAGCAGGTACATCCCGGGGCAGCAGGTACATCCCCCGGGCAGCAGGTACATCCCCGGACAGCAGGTACAACCCCAGGGCAGCAGGTACATCCTCCAGATAGCAGGTACAACCCCCGGGCAGCAGGTACATCCCCTGGGCAGCAGGTACAGCCCCCGGGCAGCAGGTACAGCCCCCGGGCAGCAGGTACATCCCCCGGGCAGCAGGTACATCCCCCGGGCAGCAGGCACAACCCCCTGGCAGCAGGTACAACCTCCGGACAGCAGGTACAACCCCTGAGCAGCAGGTACATCCCCCGGGCAGTATGAACATCCCCCGGGGCAGCAGGTACAACCCCTGGGCAGCAGGTACAACCTCTGGGCAACAGGTACAACCTCCGGGCAGCAGGTACATCCCCAGGGCAGCAGGTACAACCTCCGGGCAGCAGGTACAGCCCCCAGGCACCAGGTACATCCCGGGACAGCAGGTACATCCCCTGAGCAGCAGGTACATCCCCCGGGCAGCGGGTACAACCCCTGGGCAGCAGGTACAACCTCTGGGCAACAGGTACATCCCCCGAGCAAACACTCACATTCAAACCCGGTTTCTGTATTGTTCAATCAGTGTAAAGATCTTTACTACCTTTCAAAAACACTGATTTCTTTTAGCTTCTTTATAGATATAGATGCACATTTATGTGATACCTTTTAGAACAGTCAACCAACTAAACAGAACCCATGGTAATACCAAGTAAATTTATAATTTTTAAAACACTGTAACAGAGTTAAAGGAATTCTAATGTTTTGAGGGACTGGAGGAAGTCGTGTAGTGCTTCTCTCTAGGTGGAGTAAAGATAAAAGAAAAAAATGTTTAGTGATGGATGGTCCATAATCTCCATAACCTTCGTGTCAACATAAGTACTGAGATTTTAAAAGCAAAATCTAACAACAAACACTCTGTTAACCTCATATTGCTGGAAGTCACTAGTCCACTTTTAGATGTTGCATCAGCCAATTTGTTTTCGGTGGAGACCTACCTAACGTGACAACTTGCAACAAAAAAAGGTCTCTCTCTTCACTTGACGAATTCGATTCCTCAGAATTATCAGACAAGATCCTGGTGTCAGAAATTAAAGTCAGTTCTCATCTCGCTTACACATCCCAGCTCCCCTGGCCGTGCCCGAGGGCAGCAGCAGAGGCAGAGCCACCAGGGAGGCAGCAGCTCGCTTGCCCACGGCAGTGCCGAGCTTTGCACCGAGGGCATTTGATACCCCGCAGCTGCCGGTGGGTGCAGAGCTGGGCGCTGCCTGCCCCTCCACGCCTCCAAGGGCTGCTCATCCCTCGCACACTCCCTTCCCTGGTACCCTGCAATGAGGAAAAAAAACCCCCAAAGCCCCTTTGGGTTCTCCTTTGCATTTCCAGCTGCAGAGAAACCGATTTAGCTCAGTCTGAGGTTTTGGGCAGCTCTGTTTTACCTCAGGATATGCGGGCACCAGTGCAGAAACCAGTGCCTGCAATAGAGCAGCCCCAAAGGCACGGCAGGAGGAGATGATGTGATGCCCAGCACCAGACCCATAAAGACAGAACAATGGGGCTATTTTCATGGAAGAGAGTTCAAAGATCTCCTCGGGGAGCCAAACCTCTTGCTGGCCCATCATCCACAAGAAAAACAAGGCATTCTGGAACCCTGGCTTCCCTGTGGTATAAGCACCAGCTTCAGTCAGGGAGTGACAGAAATCTGCTGTCTCTAAGGCTGTATTTCGATGCAAAACGCTGTGGTAAAGCCAGCAATCCTCCTCTCCCCCACGTGGGGCTATTGTTTGAAGTGCAGAACAATTGAAGGGTGCTCTCATGGGCTAAAGATAGAACGGCAGCTGGTGCTGTCCCTTTCCCTGTAACTGAGAATAAAACAATGCCCCAGTATTGTCTGCATTGCTGGAGCGGTGACATTGGACTCTCTGCCAAGGGAGCATCTAAAAGATCAATGAAACCCGGGTTTATTTATAAGTGGGTAGTGTCATTTCTTCCCCAAAGTAATTTCACTTCCTTGGCTTTTCCACCAGACCCTTCTGTGCCATGAAGTGGCTGTGGGTGAGGTATAAATAGCCTGAGCCTAGCTGCAGAGGGGCAGCAGGACCAGGGGTGGCAAACAAACCTGCTGTGCCAGGCTGCACCTTTGCTCCCCTGAGCTGTGCCCAAGCCTCCACAGCACCAGGGTGGGGACCAGCCGTGGGTGAGGATCCCCTTGTGCCTGCAGGGACAGCCCCAGGGCAGGGACAACCCCAGGGCAGGGACCCAGCAGCCAGTCCTGGGCCCAGATCCCCACCAACACCAGCCCTTACTGCCTCGGGGAGCTTCTGTAATATCCTGATTTGGGAGGGACACACTGGGTTCATCAAACCCAGCCCCAGCCCTGTCCAGACACCCCAACAGCCCCACCCTGGGCATCCCTGGCAGCTCCTGCAGCTCTGGCAGCCTCGGGGCCGTGCCCATTGCCTGGGGAGCCTGGGCAGTGCCAGGACCCTCTGGGGAAGAGCCTTGCCCTGATCTCCAGCCTGACCCTGCCCTGGTGCAGCTCCAGCCATGCCCTGGGTCCTGTCCCTGTCACAGACCAGAGATCAGAGTCTGTCCCTCCACTGCTGCTCAGGAGGGACTTACAGACTTCTAGGGAGGGTTCTTTCACTTACCTGCATTATGATTTGTTCTGATTATGGTTTTTTTCTGGATGTTGGATTATGGGGTTTCTTTCCCACAATCTAACAACCAGGCACCAAGCAGGTGGGAGCACAGACTCTGTGTGTGTCTGTGTGTCTGTGTGTCTGTGTCTGTGTGTCCAGCTCAGCTGCTGTGCTGGGGTGCTCAGGAAAACCCAAAGCCCAAAAGCCATGGGACAGAGCCTTGTTTAAGGACAGGGAATGGTTTAAAGGGGAAAGCTGCTGTCTGCAGTCCAGACTAGAGACTGGATAGCTGGAACCAGAAATTCACTGTGGCTTTCAACAGAAAAGCCCATCTTGTGCCATAGTGAGGTGAGAAGTTCTCCTGTCGTGCTGTGAGGACATGCAGGAATATTCCTCCCTCCTGGGTCCTGAGAAAGGTCCAAGCTGAGCAGATCCCATAAAGAGTTCCCATGCCTGTTCCCACTCCACTTTAAACAATTGTTCCCTGCCATGAGATGGACTGAGCTCAATCTCATTGAGGGTTGATGACCCAGAGCAGTGAGGATGCTTCCCATGGAGTGAGGGACAAGGTGCAAGAGGGATGGAGATAGCAGAGAGCTGGGATGGGATGGTCCCAGGAGCTGGTTGTGTGGGCTTGGTGTCTATGTGCAGGACAACACCCACCAACCTCCTCCAAAAATCGCCCAAATCTGCTCCAGATCTCACAGCAGGTGAAAACTGGTGCAAAACCAGAGCAGCTGGGGCACTGCAGGGCCAGACCACGCCCACAGTTCAGAACTGCAGCCCAGCTCTGGTTCTGATCAGCCCCTGCCCCTCCCTTGCAGCCTCCAAGGCAGCTGCTGCTCATGATTTCCAAAGGCTGCCGTGTTCCAGGGTCTGTCCTGGCAGGCCAGCTGCAATTAAGGTGCTATTAAGTATTCAGATGAACAGGGCAAAGTTCTCTTTACTCTCATTGTTTTGAAGTGCATTGCCAAAACCTCACTGGAGGCTCACACATTCCTGTAATTTTGCAGTGTTCAGTCCAACCTTCATTCCTACAAGCTGCTTTATCATGGCAATCCCCAAAAGAAAACCCCCAGAACCTCAAAGCTGGAAAATTCCAAGGCCAACAAACAAAACCCCTCCAATTATCCCAGTCTCCAGACCTCACTCTCTCCATGCCTGTGTGTGACCTTGCTTGCTAACTCTATACAATAATTCCTCTTCCAGGTACTTTCTCATTCCTGATGTTCATTTTGGAGGCTCTCTGTGTGGAGGGTCAGCCACCAACATGCCTGTGCTGCCCAGGGCAATGTGGGAATCACTGCAGGAGGGTGCTCATGGCAGCAGCAGCTTTGTGTGTGTGTTCATGGAGGGCTAGAGAGGCAGCACTGCCAGCCAAAGGACTCAGGATGGGTCCAGCACGGTCCCCAGGGAGGGACATCCAGGCAGCACCATGGTGGGAAGAGCTGTGAGATGAGGGGATCCCCATCCTAAACCCCACAGGAGCACCTTACCCTTGGGCTGCCAGCAGCAGCATGTCCTGCTCCCTTCGAGGGGGCTGTGCTGGGCTGGTGGCTGCTGTCTCTGTCACCCTGCTGGGACAGGGCTGGGGGGGCTTTGCCTTGGAGGGGGCCTTGCACGGGCAGGCTGAACTGGAGGGATGTGACCGGTCTGGCAGCACTGGCCTGTCACCTCCTGCAAGCAGGCATTCCCACTCCATGGAAATATGCCTGAAATAGCCCCTTGCAGATTGTCTTTATCTAATCAGCTGCCTTTGCACCCCCCTCCAGTGCATTTCAGGGAGCTGATAGTGGGGATATGTTAAGTGTGGAAACCTCTAGCGAGCTGCCCGACACGGACAGTAATTCTCCTTCCTGCCCCTTATCAGAGCCTGCTAATGGGGAACATTCCTGCTGGGGGTCAGGGAGCAGCCAGGGGATTTCTCTGGAGAGGGTGGCTGAGCCCCTGGCACCCTCCTGGCTCTCCAGGGCTGGGTAAGAGCTGGTCTGACCACAAAATGTTCACTGAAGGGGCAGCTCTGCTGTGTGGTGCTGGTGGTGCCCTGTCCCATGGGGAGAGGCTTGTCCAGCCCTCAGGAGCTTGGCTGAGGAGCCCCCTCCTTTTCCATCATATCATGGGGCTCCAACACCAAGCACAGAGCCCAGGGGAGGAGCAGAAGTGTCTCAGGGGTCAGGGAGATGGTCTCACTGCTGAGGGTGGGTGTGCAGGGCATTTGGGCACACTGTTCACTCTGGGCTAGAGCCACCTACAGAAAACTCCCCTCTGCTCAGGCTGAAGCCATGAGCTCCTCGTTGTGCCCATAGGATTTTGTGGGAGATCCAAGGGATCCTACTGCCCTGTCCCACCTGCCTGAGCAGGGCACAGCTCAGGCCTTGCCAGCAATACAAGGATGAGCTCCCCACCATCCAGAAAAACCACATCACAAACACCAAACCTGCCAAAACCACCCAAACCTGGTGGAAGAACCCTTCAGCAGCTGCTGGAGTGACCAATTCACATTTCCTCTTCTACAGATCTGCTTGGCCTTTGATGGACCCTGCTGGAAGCTCTTCAAAGAGGGAGAGGAACCGGGGCGAACAGAAGGAACTGCAGAAGGAATCTCCGAAAATAAAATCTCTTTAAAGATAGGGCAGGGAGGGGGTGAGTAGAGTGTGGGGCGAGTACATGCCCTGAGAAGAATGTGTGAGGCTGGGCCAGCTGGTGGGGCTGGGCCAAGGGCTCATCCCACTGCTGGGGCGCTTGTGGCAAAGGTACTTGGCACAGGACCCACCAAAGCCTCGGGTCCCTCCAGGGCGTGGGTGGAAACCTTACCCCAAGCCCAGGACAGAGGCAGAAGACCACCAGGGTAACCTCAGAGGGCTCTGTGGTCCCCCAGAGCCTGTGGTTGCTGGAACTCTGCCATCTTGGCAAGATTGAGCATGCCATGGTCAAGAGGGACCTCGGCACTGGTGTCCCCGTGGTCTCCCCTGGGGGGCTGCAGCAGATGCGTTGGTGGAGTCCAGCTCTGCACCAGCTGCTCACAAATCCAGGTGAGGAGCTGCACTCCTGAACACTAACCTGCTGAGGAGTGCCCACATGGCACGTGGGGATGGGGCCCTGCACCCCATTTTATCCTGATGTACCCAAGTCCTTGTTCATGCTACAGATTCCCCTCCATGGGAGCATTTCAGTTCTTGGGGGAGTCTGGCACCGTGCAAAGCACTGACATTGCTGCCAGTGAGGGCAACATCAGCCCATCCCTGAGCCCAGCCATCCTCCCTGCTGGGGCTCAGCCCACAGGGATGGCTCGGCAGCCCTCCTCTGTGTTTGGAGGTTTTCTCAAACTCTTGTTTCATGTCCTTACTTCCTAAGCTATTGTAACTTTTTCTACCTTCAGACTTTACAGCTGTAGCTGATTCTCTGCTTTTCCAGCTTTCTGAAAATCTTACCTTTACTATTTCCCACCTTCCTCCACCCCATGAATCTCCCAGACTTCTTTCCAAAGCAGAGTGGGAGGGCAGGGATCTTTCTGTTGGGGGTGCAGAGATGATGGCACTGGGAACCCAGACTGGGAGGGTGTAGCAGCAACCCTGTGTGCTGGATGGAAAGACTGACTATGGCAGGGCTTGCATTCAGGGCAGGTGCAGGGGCTGCAAAAATCTCTCTGCAGCCTCGGCTGTGTGCCCAGGCTGAAGCCACATGCCCAAAGCAGCCTCTGGTGCTGCTATTCTGGCTGTGACAGAGCCTGTGCCACATCCAGCCTGGGCACAGCACTGCACAGCTGATCCTTAACCACTCCCTGCCTCAGTTTCCCCCACTGTCAGGAGGCTACAGCAGCCCCAAGTTAACTCTGGGCTGTGAGAGGTGCTGAATGAGGAATAAATATCAAACCCTGCAGCCACAGACTCTCATTCTCCAGGGTAGAAACCTCAGTGCATTTTGGATGCCAGCAGCTAAGTGGCTTTTCCTTGAGCTGGCACAGCCCCAGGATGTCCTGTTCCCATCTTGGGCAGCCCATGGTGGTGCTGCCAGGATGGAGGTGTGCTCCAGGCACCTCTGGGTGCTGTCTGGCTAAAATGGTGTGCAGGAAACCCAGCAACCTCTCTGTTGAGAGGTTATGAACTTGGCCTAGCCACAAAACCAGCTCCCATGGCAAAGTGAGGAGTTCGGGGAGCAGAACCTGGAGGATCAAGCCCCAGGGTCCTTCCCCTTCCAGACAGTGTGTGTGGGAGAAGCTAAACCAGAGCTGAGTGAGAAGTTGGGATGTTCCAGCTGGAAAAGGCAGCAGCCACACACATCCCAGCAAGCAGCAGCTCTCCTGGCATGGTGGGAGGCAGGAGCAATGGGACTGAGTTCTCAGGTGCAGGAGGAACTGGCTGAGCTCTCATTCCTCACTGGAGCAGGCAGAGCAGGCTCAGAGAGCTATGCTGCCTTCCCAAGCTGCAGTCTCTCACTCTGCCTTTGTACTCGCCTGACAATACAGGAATAAAAATAACCAGGCTGCATTTGCAGAGAGATAAAAGTGAAGTTTGCCTTTTGTGTCTGTCCGGGCAGTGGGACAGCAGCACCAATGGAGCTGTGTGGACATGACACATGGGAATTTCTGACATATCTTTTCCCACTCTGACCTTGACAGACACAATAAAAAGGGGCTTTGCAGCGTGCACAGAGCCACTCAGTCCTAGCACCAAGGTCAGTAATACAGAGCATGTCTGTGTGCACGCGTGTCCCCTGTACTAACCCGCTTCACCCCTGCAGGGTGACTGATCCCAGAGGACAGAGGCTGGCTCTGCTGGCACAGGGGAGGGTGGGACAGACCTGGATCATGAGCATTTTTGCTGAGGATGATATGTTTTGCCAAGTTGTGGCTCCATCCGTGATGGCAGCGGCGTTCAGAGCTCTGCAGGGTGGCACTGCATTAGATGGGTATTAAGAAGCACAGTCATAAAAGTGCTTTTCCAAGCAGCTGCCACAGCAGCCTTCTAGAAGGGTCTTCCCAGGGCTAATACACCCAGCCTTGCTTTTATCTTGCTGCAGTATCGCTCAGCAGAACAGCCCTGGGTCTCTGTGCAGGGCACCAGCGGGGCTGCAGAGCTGGGATGGGTTTTAGCTGAGCTTATCAAGGAAAGGGCTGTTATTGACAATCTCACCTAAAGTGGGAATGTGGATTTTGACAGCAAAGTGATTCCAGCTCACCCAGCTGGGACTTCCAGTGGGAGGATGGCAGCATCAGAAGGGAAAGTATCATTAATTGTCTCATTAATATAATTTTTTAGCATTGTTGTCACTATCTTCTCCCACTCCCTAAAATCAAAATCTTGTTTGGTGACCGTGTCACTCGTGGTTCTCAACCCACCAGTGGGCACTTTCCCCATGCACTGACCCCTCGTCCTTCCCCCTTTCAGCACTCAGGTGTCTTTCACTCTTCCTTCGCTGCTGCCAAGTCTCCCTCAGATGGACAAGATGTCTCTGCTGGACATGAGCGAGTTTGGGGAGGCTGCTCCGTACCTCCGGAAAAGCTACACGGAGCAGCTGAAGCTCCAGACCATCCCGTTCGATGGTAAGAGAGAGCCCCGGGCTGCCGAGCCCAGCACAGCCCGGGTGTGTCCCCGAGCCCAGCCCAGCCCAGCCCGGTGTGTCCCCGAACCCAGCCCAGCCCAGCCCAGCCCGGGTGTGTCCCCCAGCCCAGCCCAGGTGTTTCCCCGAGCCCAGCCCGGGGGGTGCCCCCGAGCCCAGCCCAGCCCAGCCCGGGTGCACCTGCGAGCACAGAACAGCCCAGGTGTGTCCCCGAGCCGAGCCCAGCCCAGATGTGCCCCCGAGCACAGCCCAGCACAGCCCAGGTGTGTCCCCGAGCCCAGCCCGGGTGTGCCCCTGATCCCCGCCCGGGTGTATCCTCGAGCCCAGCCCAGCCCAGGTGTGTCCCCGAGCCGAGCCCAGCCCGGGTGTGTACCCGAGCCGAGCCTAGCCCGGGTGTGTACCCGAGCCCAGCCCAGCCCAGGTGTGTCCCCGAGCCGAGCCCAGCCCGGGTGTGTACCCGAGCCCAGCCCAGCCCAGGTGTGTCCCCGAGCCCAGCCCGGGTGTGTACCCGAGCCCAGCCCAGCCCAGCCCAGCCCGGGTGTGTACCCGAGCCGAGCACAGCCCAGGTGTGTCCCCGATCCTGCCCCTCTGCCGTGGCTCTCTCCAGAGTCATCCCTGCCCCTCTCCCTGTGCTGCTCCTCAAGGCATCACAGGGACTGCAGAATTCCTTCTCCCAGCACCCTGGAGGACACAAGTGAGAAAAGCAGGTTTTTGACTTTCCTCTGGTTTGCTGAGGTGTGGCTGGAGGTGATCCTTCATCTCCCTTGACCCTGAGGGACAGGAGGGCTGAGGGACTGGTGTCAAAACCTTCTGCAGCTCTTTCATTTGGAGATGTCCCCTCTGTCCCAGCCACCCTGCTCTTCCATGGCTGCCATGCTCAGAATCCAGGGCCCAACTTGCCCTCCTCTCCAGGCAATTTGGCAGAAGAGAAGAGTTTTCTCTTCTCTTCTGTTCTCTTCTCATGAAGAGAGACTGTCCTCTTCTCACGACAGTCTGAGTGCAGGCACACATGAGGCAGTAGATTTCTGTCAGGCTAGAAGCTGACCCCATCAAAGAAAAAAGCTGCCAAACATGAAAAAGGCAAAGAAATCCCAACTGCTATGACCAAGAACATAGGAAAGAATAATCACTGTCCTTCCACATTATTAAAATGCATTTATGTGGCTTTCAGGTGACAATTTCACAATGTCAGTGGTCTCCTACATTACAACCTATATTATGTTCCTTTCCTTTCCTTTCCTTTCCTTTCCTTTCCTTTCCTTTCCTTTCCTTTCCTTTCCTTTCCCCACATCTCCTCCAGGAAAGAAGCGAGCTTGGATCCCAGATGAGAAAGAAGCCTATATCGAAGTGGAAATAAAAGAAAGCTCTGGTGGCAAAGTCACTGTGGAAACCAAAGATAAGGAAGTAAGCAAATACCTTTCCTTTTCCAAGGGAGAGCAAGTGTGTGTGGAGGGGGATACGTGTGACAGGATCACGTCTGAAGCCATGAGCTCTTGCTGATAACCCCGATCAGTCGTGCCCCGGGGGGACACACACGGCAGTGTCAGCACACGTAGGCCAGTTCCTTGCCAAGAGTGGCACCAGTTCAGCATCTCCCACCGAGGGGTTGCTGTCACAGCCCTGTGGGTGTCCTGCGGGACACACCGAGGGCACGGTGGGGCTGGCCCAGCACGGCTCCTGCATGGGGGAGCGCCCCCAGCACAGCCCTTTGTGATGCTGAACCAGTGCCCGGCTCATCCCGGCGCCTGGAACAACAGGTAAGGGGCCAGCTGGCCAATTCCTGCTCCTTTTAGCCCAGATTTGCAGTGGGGTGAGCTGTGGGGAGGACAGGCTATGACAGGCAGAGAGGCTCCGGCTTTCCGCGGCAAAGCAAGCAAGGACCAGCTGGTATTTGTCAAGATAACATCCAGTGCAATTAGCTGCAAATGAGCTTAATTAATATTCCTCTCTTCACTATGGAAGTCTCATGACCCTGCTACTTCACTGCAGAGCACACTGGTGGGAAACTGGGGAAAAGAACAAGAACCTCAACTGGCAGTAGATCATAGACTTTATTATTTCTATTTCTTCTCTAGTCAGAATAGCACTAAGAAGAGTTTGTGCCTGCTAAATGTGAAAAAAGAGATGTATAATTGTTTTTGAAAAGTGTCAAGGCTTTGAAAATATTTTTGTCAGAATTTTGGAAAGCAAGTAAAGAGATTTGCCCTCTCCAAAGTGAAATTTGTCATAGAGGAGTTATAAATTCCTTCAGATATTTAGAACATCTTCCAATTCTGAGAACAGAGCAGTTTCTAAACCCTTTTTTGCTGTTTCCTCTTGAAACTGTCTTTTTATTGATTTGTCATGGATTTACAAAATCAGAAACTATATCAGCTTTCCCTGGATAAGCATTTCCAGCAGAAAGTTTTGAGCATAAAGCCCTCCCTTACCCTTCTGTGTACCCTCCTGCTTTTAACACCTGGCGCCTTTTAACACCACGTGCTTCATCTTCACCCATAAAAAAGATAAACCTCTGAAAGATTTAATTTAGTCTTTATTAACAAGACCATTTGCTAAATCCAGCTTCTCCATCCAGGCCAGATACGTAATATGATATTTTCCCCGTGCTTGGTCTCCTGGGATTAAATAAATCCAGTTTTAAGTGATGGAGCACAGGCTTCAGCTGTTTGCCCAAATAACCAGGGATGTCTTAGGAGCAAAAGGCAGCACTGGCATGGGCTTTTAGGCTGGGGAGGAGAACACGGGATGTGGTGTCAAGCACATTTTGGGGGAATAACTTGGACCCCTCTGTCAGGCTCAGCAACTACCTGAGCTCAGGCTCAGCCCTCTCCCTGAGGAGGGAACAAGCTGGGTGTGCTTGTCCCAGCTGGGCTTTGTGGCTGGGTGCTGCTGGGCTGCCCTGGGCCTGTCACCCAGAACATTGGGCAGCCCTGCTAGGATGACAGCAGGCACCAAGGCTGTCCCCAGCACAGGACTGTCAGGGTGTCCTTCCCCCTGGCAGATTTAGGGCAGAGGGTGCTCCGTGGGGTCCCTCTGACATGTCCCCCTCCCCTGACAGACACGGGTGGTGAAGGAGGACGAGGTGCAGCCCATGAACCCCCCCAAGTTTGACATGATTGAGGACATGGCCATGCTGACACACCTCAACGAGGCCTCTGTGCTCTACAACCTGAAGCGCCGCTACTCCCACTGGATGATCTACGTAAGCCCACGGCACCCGTGGGGTGGGGAGGTCGGGGAGCATTGGGACATCCCTCATCTACCCGTTTTCCCCCTGCAGACCTACTCGGGGCTCTTCTGTGTCACCATCAACCCCTACAAGTGGCTGCCGGTGTACACGGCGCCCGTGGTGGCAGCCTACAAGGGCAAGCGGCGCTCGGAGGCACCGCCGCACATCTACTCCATCGCCGACAACGCCTACAACGACATGCTCCGCAGTAAGCCCTGCCCTGGGGGACCCCATCCCGGCCAGCCTGGGCTCCTGGGACCGGGCAGCACTGCCCTAACACCGGCTCCTTCTCTTGCAGACCGCGAAAACCAGTCCATGCTCATCACGTAAGTGTCCCTGCATCTCCTGCCCTGCCCCGATACCCTCCGTGCTGTGCTCTGTGCCCTGTGCCCGGAGCAGCCCCCCCGGCAGTGTCCCCTCCCCACGGCGGCAGCTGTCACCCTTGCCCCGCCACCGTGCCAGGTGACAAAGCCCCGCGCGGGCCGGGCTCCCCCGCACCCCGACAGCTGCGGGAGCGCCCCGAGCCCCGGCACCCTCCGGGGGAAAGCAGAGATGGAGGCCAAGGCCGCAGCGAGATGGTGGCCGGAGGGAGAAGGGTGATGTGGGAGGGTGGAGGCCAGGTTGATTTCAAGTGACATCTAGATAAGGGCTATATAAAGGACTCTAAAGGACCCTCCGCCGCTGCCAGGAGCCAGGGACATTTTTAGCCTCGGCCATGGCCTAATTAGGAAAGGCAGGGGCTGCGGAGAGATGCTTGGCGAGTGTCCGGTGGCGGCCCCGCTCCCCCCAGCTCTTTGTGCTCCGGGATTACAATGGCACAGCAGCACTAACTATAGGGATGAGCTCAGCCCCCCGCAGCGGGCACCCTGCACCCCGGCACCGTGCCCCTGCTGCCATCCCCGCCATGCCCCAGCAAGGCCGGCCCTGCTCAGAGCTCCGGGCTGATCCCGGACAGCTGCAGCCCCCGGGCAGGGCAGGACAGGGCCCGCAGCTGAGCCCTGGCGGGACACACGGACAGCCCGGAGCTGCTGTGGCTCCCAAGGCAAGCTGAGCCCTGCCGGGACACAGGGACAGCCCGGAGCTGCTGTGGCTCCCAAGGCAAGCTGAGCCCTGCTAGGACACACGGACAGCCCGGAGCTGCTGTGGCTCCGAGGGCAAGCATAGCCCTGCCGGGACACACGGACAGCCCAGAGCTGCTGTGGCTCCGAGGGCAAGCTGAGCCCTGCTAGGACACACGGACAGCCCGGAGCTGCTGTGGCTCCCAAAGCAAGCTGAGCCCTGCCGGGACACACGGACAGCCCGGAGCTGCTGTGGCTCCCAAGGCAAGCCCCGAACACAAGCACGTACCCCTGAGAGCTGGGGATGAGGGAGAGCTGCAGCCTCGCCATCCTCCGAGGCTTGGCTTGTCTGGGATGGTTGTGCCTGTTCTTTGCCTCATGCCCTTTTCTGTGTATTTCTGTCACTCTAAGCAGAGGATTTGTGCCTGTTCTTTGCCTCATGCCCTTATCTGTGTATTTCTGTTACTCTAAGCGGAGAATCTGGTGCTGGTAAGACTGTAAACACCAAGCGGGTCATTCAGTACTTTGCCATTGTCGCAGCCTTGGGCGACACACCGGGCAAGAAATTAGTAAGATCTTCTTTTCAAACAAGTTCTTGTTGTTTTCATACTTTCTTTCTTTTTTCTTTTTTTGTTTTTTAATTTTTTTCCCTGCTTTCCCCTTTCTTCTTACTTTTTCTTCCCCAACTTTTTGCGTTTTGGTCTGACCTACCCAGGTCTTGGCTTTTCGCTGACTTTTGAACAAGCAAGGCTTGAAGTTATTCTGCTCAAGGGGAAATGGAATTCTTTTTTTTAAAATGTGGCTGTTCAATCCGTTCAGCCTGGAAGAGGTGCTTCAGTTGTTCTCTTTCTCTTCTCTTCCTCTTTCAACACCCCAGTGATCCTCTTAAGGAACACTAAAGCAATGAAGTAAACCTTCCATTTCCCACCTTGCCTCTTTTAAGCCTTGCTTTTCAGCATTTTCTCCTTTTTTTCCTCCTCCTTTTGTTGATTTTGACCCTTTTCTACCTTGTGCGTTTCTTGCTCTTGTTTTGAATCTTGCTTTTCTTTGGTGCTGGTTATTTTTGAGCTGCCCTTGCAATTGCTTATTTCTTTTGGATACTTTGAGGCTCCAGCCTGCTGTCCCCTCGAGGAAGCAAACTGGCTGCTTTAGGTATCAGACAAGCAATACTTCAGCATTATTTTCTTTCCTCTTCTTCAAGTTTGATTTTAACTCTTCTTGCTTTTTGATGCATTTCTTTATTTTCTTGAGCTAATCTATTTAACAACTTTTTGGCCTCTCCTATAAAGTTTAATCCTCTGAGTTTTTTTTTTTCCTCTTGGACTTTTTTTTTTGGCACTAAATGGTCATGCCCTGCTTTTCTGACCATGCTTCTTGTGGTTCTTGCCTGGCTTTTCTGGATTTCTAAAGATCATTTTTCTCTCCTTTCTCTAGGCAGCTCTTGCCACTAAAACTGGGGTAAGTGTTGTGGGCTCTGTAATGCTGAGGACAGAGTTCTGCTGCACCACAGATCTGTGATGGGGTGACGTGTGGGGCCTCCTCCTTAAGTCTGGGAGCAGCCCCTGGGCAGTGTTTAATTCTCCTCTTGGCTTTGTATCTGCCTCCTTCCCACAGCTGGAAGCTTTGCTGTTTCATCTCTTTCTGCCTTTCTGAATCCAACCTCTCCTTCAAGGGGGATAGAAATATTCATTTCTATCCAGTGTTTGCCTAGGAGTGATGTGGGCTCCTCCAAAGCCTTCACACCCTGAAGATTCTCCTCAGCCTCGAAGCCCAGCTGTGGGTGGTGGTGCTGAGGGGTGGGAGCTGCCCCTCTGCCACAGCCAGCCCTGTGCTCTGGCTGCAGACCAGTGCCCTGCTGGTGCCCAGACCTGCCACCCTCTGCCAAGCCCTGGCACTGCCCAGCACTGCAGGTGGCTGATGTCCTTGCCTGGGGGACATTTCTGAGGTGTTTGCTCCAAGGAAACCCAGCAAAGGTTCATCCCCTGTGCCTCCCAACACCCCAAGGGCTCAGTCACACATCCTTGGTTTCTCTGAGCCTTTAGCTGGTGCACACCCTTGGCTGGGGATGTTCATCATCACTGAGTGGCCACTGGGACAAACAGGGTGAGACAGCTCAGGGGCTGAACCTGTGGGTCTTGGGGCTGCCCAGGCCAGGTAATTTTAGACCAGGATGAATTTAGAGATAAGAACTCAAGGGATACTCAGGTGTGTTGGTAACTGTGATGGACAGCTGCCCTCCCTGTCTCCTTTGCCCTTCACACAGCTGGAGCTGCAGAGGTGGGGAGCAGTTGTGGTTCCAGCATTGGAAAGAGAGGGTGGCTCTGGGTGGGCAGAGCCCAGAGCTGGTGTTCCTCACCTGAGGAAAGCCCTGTGGATTGGAATGTGTCAGAGTAGGGGCAAAGCTCTGATGAAAAGTCCTGCAGGTGTCTGTGCCACCAAACTCTGTAGCAGGTGTCAAACCCCACCATCCTCTGTATGGTGTAGCAATCTCTTGTTCCTCTCCTCAAATCCTTCTCCTGCTTCACCTGCATTAGACAGAGGCTGTCTCTTTATCTTTGAACAGAGAAACACACATGGAAAAATGAGGTTAGGAGAGGATTGGTCTTAGGGCTTGCTCAGGAGAGCCCCAGGATTCCCAGCAGATCATGCAGCTGGCACTTGTGGTGTATTCCCATCACACTGGGACCCTGCAATGCTGTTGGTGTAGGGACCTTGTTTCACAAAGTGCTGTTGATGTGAGCTGTCCTAGACTTTGATTTGTGGAAAAGGACATGCCTGACATCAGAGAGCCTGAAATGATTCAGCCTGTTCTGACAACACGAACTTGTCTTGGTTTGCATTGTGTAGCTCCTGAGAAAGGGGGCAAGGACTGCTGTGTGCAGAGGGGACAGCAGCCTGGGGCTGGTGCCAGCTCTGTGACCCAGTTTGGGTGAGGAGAAGGCACAGAGGGCACTGCTGCAAACCCCAGGTGTGCTGATAAATGGAGCTGCCTCGGGAGCAGCAGGTCCCAGGGGCAGCTGAGGAGTGCAGCCCCTGGCACTGCTCTTGGTGACAGGTCCCCTCTGGCTGTGTGTGTGACACACCCTTTGGTTTTGTTCCCCAGGGCACCCTCGAGGATCAAATCATCGAGGCTAACCCAGCCATGGAGGCTTTTGGCAATGCCAAAACCATAAGGAATGACAACTCCTCACGTTTTGTGAGTGCCTCACAGGGCAGGGAGCTGTGGCTGCTGGGTGGGCTGCATGCACAGGGGGTGGCACTGTGGCCTTGTGCCCTGGGAGCCACAGGCACGTGGCAGGGAGATGGAGCTGCTTCCCAGTGGCACTGGCCTGCCAGAGCCACGTTGTTCTGGTTTTTCAGTGCAGCAGATGGTGGCCAGCACGAAGGGCCCTGGTGTCACAGCCTGTGACATCCCTGGCAGGACCAAAGCTGAGAAGGACACTGAGCACAGCCTGGGGTGCTCTGACAGACAAGTGTGTCCCTTCCAGGAAGCAGCACCGTTTTTGCTGAGCCCAGCCTGGCTGTGCTGTGCCTGCAGGGGAGGGAGGCGCTGCTGGGGGAGACCCTGAGCCCAGCACGGAGCAGGGGCTGCAGGCAGGCTGTGTGTCACAGAATGGTTCAGTGGTAAGAATAGACCTGAGGACAGGGGTTTATCTGCTGTCAGTGAAATTTCTGCCTGCCTGGTATTTAAACCCTTGGGCAATGCTCTTTGAGCTTCTTCACGTTACAAAGCAGAGAACTTCACCCCTTTAGAGAGGCCAGTAAGTTGCCTGGCATCAGCAGAAGCTCAAGAAGTGGGAAGTTAAATCAGTTTCTGGAGGCTGTTCAGAGCCTTAACAAGCCCAGCATTTACCTCCTGTGGGTGTTTTCAGGGCAAGTTCATCCGGATCCACTTTGGTCCCTCAGGGAAATTGGCCTCTGCAGACATTGACATCTGTGAGTAGCTGCCCTAGGGAGGGAATTCATCCCACCAATTTGTGCTCAGCTCTGGGAAGAGACAAGCCCTGCTCTGATCCCTCTGTCCTACTTCATTCTAGATCTTCTGGAAAAATCCAGAGTGATTTTCCAGCAACCCAAAGAGCGGAGCTACCACATCTTCTACCAGATCCTGTCTGGGAAGAAGCCAGAGCTGCAAGGTAAGGCAGCCAAAGGTGCAGCACAGCCCTTAGAGCAGGATGGCCTGAAAGCAGCCTCAGAGAGCTCTGTTGTCACTTTGGGGTCCACAGGAATGAGCAGACCCAGCTCACCGTGCAGGTCCTGCCCTCGAATGCTTTCCTGGCTGTGCAGGATCATGGGATCGGTGGAATTCAGGGTGGAAGGGATTTCAAGAGGCCATCTAGCCCAGCCTCCATTATCCTCACAGGCTGAGAAGCCAGACTAAAGCCCTTTCTGCCACTGTGTGGGAGCAGAGGTCACCCAGGGTCTGTCTGCAAGGTGGGAATGTGCTTTGCAAAGCTGCCTGGCACAGAGTCCTCGTGGGCTGGTGGGTACAGCACTGACCTCAGCGTGTGCAGGCTGCACATTTACTCATTTTGGGATGGAGGGAAGTGCTTTGCAGCCTCCTCAGCAGGTGAGATGACCTGTTCCAGGTGAGCTGGGACACAGCTGCCCAGCTCTCTGTGGGCACTGCTGTAGATGTGATCCCCAGGACAGCTCCACTGATCTGAGTTTGTGCTGGGGCAGCTCTGAGCAGCCTCCTGGTGCCTCATCCCACTCAGGAAGGCTTTCCCCACGCAGAAGGAGGGCTGGCACAGCCCCTGGGGTGGTCAGCTCTTGGCTGTGGGCTCCTGAGCTTGGTGCTGAGCAGCACCTTATTAGGCAGGTCTGAGGGAGCAGTAATCTTATCTGGAGTCACAAGGACATGGTGGCCACTTCTAAATCAGTCTGCAGCCAGGCCATATCCCAAGATAGCAAGCAGGAGGCAAGCACAGGAGAGGTGGACCCACGTGTGGACCTGCCTGTGCTGGAAGAGGCTGTTCCTCCCCCAGCTGGTGAGGCTGGGGAAGCCTTCCTGCTCCATCTGCCCAGGGCTGTCCCTGCCAGGCTGGCCTCACCCTCTGCATGTCCTCCCCCTGCAGATATGCTGCTGCTGTCCCTCAACCCCTACGACTACCACTTCTGCTCCCAGGGGGTGACAACGGTGGACAACCTGGATGACGGCGAGGAGCTCATGGCCACAGATGTATGTGCACAGCCCTGGGGCTGGGGAGGGCACAGCCTTCCTCTGGGCAGCTCTGGGGGTGTGCCCTGGCTTCCCTCTTTAAATCAGTTGGGAATTCCCTCTGTGTGTCCCTGTTTAAATGAGTTGGGCATTCCCTCTGGTTCGTTGGTGATTGTTGTGAGCCTCCAGGAAGGGGCAGAGTGACTCTGATCAGCATCATCCAGGCAGGAAGGGAGAGTCAATCCCTGCATCAGGAAGGGCCTGAGGCACATGAGCACTTCCCATAGTGCCCATGAGAAGGAAGATCACAGAATAATTTCATTAGGAAAAGACCCCCAAGATGGTTGAGTCCAACCTGATTTATCCCCACCCTGACACCTAGCCCAGGGCACTGAGTGCCATGTCCAGCCCTTCCTTGGACACCTCCAGGGACGGGGACTCCAGCACTGCCCTGGGCAGCCCCAGCCAGTGCCTGACAACTCTTTCTGTGAGGAAATTCCTCCTGATGTCCAACCTGAACCACCTCTGGCACAGCCTGAGGTTGTTCCCTCCCATCCTGTCCCTGTTCTCTGGAGCAGAGCCTGATCCCTCTGGCTGTCCCCTCCTGTCAGGAGCTGTAGAGATCAGTCAGGTCTCCTACTGAGCCCTCAGCTTGGAGAACCTCCTCCTTGTGGATGCTGGGCCAGTCCTTTTCTTTCAAATGTCAGCTGGAGCCACATTCAAACCCCATGGGCAGGATTCCTTGGTTAGGTGCCCACCAGAGAGGGCACCCTGCCCAGCCCCAGGACAGGGAGGGTACCTTAGTGGGAGAAGGAACCAACCCTCACCTCAGCGTGGTGAATTTGTTCTGTCTCTGCTGCTTTGTGTCTCCTCAGCACGCCATGGACATCCTGGGCTTCAGCAGCGATGAGAAATACGGCTCCTATAAAATAGTGGGGGCCATCATGCACTTTGGGAACATGAAATTCAAGCAAAAGCAGCGGGAAGAGCAGGCAGAGGCTGATGGCACTGAAAGTGAGTGGGGCTCTGGGCTCCAGGGCAGGAGCAATGGGGGTGGGATGGTCAGGACAGACAGACATGAGAGATCTCTGCAGCCAGGGCTGGAACTTGGGGTTTATTGCAAAGGGCCTGGGGGCAGGGCCCTGCTGGGAGCTGCCAGACACAGCTCAGAGCAGAAAAGAGAAGAGAAAGAAGGCAAGAGCGTGGTGAAGAGGATGAGAGAGCAAGGAAGAGTAAGAAAGTAAGAGAACGAGGTTCCCGTTCCAATACAATAAATCTTCTGTGTTGAATATTCTAATTCTCACTAACCAATCTAGTACAAGATACAAATCCTACAGCATTTCCATACAGCCTATAAGAATCATTACATTACCACACTGTGTTACATTTTAAACCCTAAAAACTCCTCTTTGGGCCCCTTCTGCCAAGCCAGTGGGGTCTGCTCTGCCCCTTGGGCCTGTCTGCAAGCAGAGGGTGTTGTTCCATCAAAAGGGGATCACCTTCAGCTGGCCATGCCATTGTTTTCCAGTTGTTCAGTAACTGAGGTATCTCAAAGCTTGCTTTCATTTCAATCTCGCATATAGTTTCCATATTCTCAAAATCTTTTGCCAGGCAATCATATTGATAAGGCTTTCCTGTTTCATCTTCCCCAACACTCCAGAGCTGCCCAGACTGGGATAACTCCCCCTGTCTGGCCTGTGGAGGTCAGGGACCCTGATCCCTTGCTGACTTAGGCCCTGCTGGGGTGCACCAAGGGCTTGTCCTTGGGCAGGAATATTTGGGACAGTCTCTCTCAAGGTGGTCTCATCTGCATCAGACTTGTCTCAGCAGCATCACAGGCTGTCACAGCCCTGCTGGGCTTCATCTTGTGCAGTCTCCTCCTGCTCTCCACCTCCTGCCCTTCACTGCACAGCATTCCAGCCAGGCTGGGTGCAGGACCTGCTCAGCTCACAGCCTTCTGCAGAGCTGTTAGAGTAGGACACAATCACTGTCCAACACTTTTCCTGGTTTGTTGCTCAGCAAAATCCAATGCAATGCACATATCTAAGAACAGTCAGGCTGCAGACTGAAGGGAGAGGGTGACTTTCCAGCACCTGGGAGGGTGAGAAGGAGGAGCTCTGTCACTTACTTGGAAGGTTTCAGCAGGGATCCAGCAGAAATGATCACCTGGATCAGTCTTTGTCATGTTAGCATTCATGAAGGGAAAGTTCTCTGTGCCTCAGGAGTGGCAACACAGCCTTTAGCTGCTACCTGGTAATGAATGAAGGTTTTGATATGGCAGTGATTTCCCTGCAGAGGTGATTTACTAGCTACAATCTGCTATTAGGAGTTTATGAAAGACAATCACCTCTCTTCTGGCCAATTCAAATTCCCTGCATGGAAATTCAATTCATGGAAATTCAGATTTCCCTCCACTTGAAAATGCACAGAGAATCCCAGACCAAGAAGGCTGAAACCTGATAAGCACCTGATAAGGTGCTGCAGGCCTCCAGACAGTAACTTCTCAGTCAGGAGGTTTAAACTCAAAAGCATCATAGAGTATCCAAGATGGAAAATCACAATAGGCACTGAAGGAGGTGGAAAAAACAGTGTGGTTAGCACTGATCATCATAGGGGCAGGTCATTTTTTATTTTGATTCTTTTCCCCTTCCCAGACCCTCCTTGAGGGCTCCTCATGCCTTTGTGCTGCCTTGCAGGTGCTGACAAAGCTGCCTATCTCATGGGAATCAGCTCAGCTGACCTCATCAAGGGGCTGCTCCATCCTCGTGTCAAAGTGGGCAATGAGTACGTGACCAAAGGGCAGAACGTGGAGCAGGTGAGTGACAGGACAGCAGGACACTGGGCTACCACTGGTGCTTCAGTTCACTGTCTTGGGTGTAGGAGGAGACTCCAGAGCAGCAGGAGAAGGTGAATCCACAGTTCTTGGCTTTTAGGAGCAGGGGAAATGGGTGGCAGAGCTGGCTGATAGCTTTGCACATTAACCAAGGCTGCAGATTCAGTGTGGTGTCTTTGAAATGTGGGTTGGATCCCAGCCAGAGCAGGTCCAGGTTCTGTGGATCTGCTTCAGAGACAGTCACACTCCTGAGAAGAGTTCAGCTCTGAAAATTAGAAAACTCTGGATGTCTAAACACTCATCTGAGTTGATCTTGCAGAAGACTCAAATGCACCAAACATGTCTCTTGTCAGACTCCAGCCACACCCCAGCTGGGAACCCAGACCTGGCCTGAATAGTGCAAGTCAGTCCTTGAGCACAGTTCAGGAGCTGGTGTCCTATCCAAAGTGGGCTGTAGGCTCTGGCCAGGCACAAGGCTTCTGGAAATGGCGCTTTAAACTGAATTTATATCCTAAAACCCTGGAGGCAAGATAGGCCAGGTAGGCAGGAACACTTGTGAGGAATGCAAACCAGTTTTGGAGCTTGTGCTGTAACCACAAACTCCTTGGATGTGTCTGTCCATCCTTTGTGTGCCAGGAGGAGCTCTCTGTCAGCCTGTGGCTCCTGCAGGAGCTGGGAGAAGCTCACCTGTGGTGGTTTGCACAGGGGTCCCAGGACCAGGGAAGAGACGAGAATGTTGACTCCATGTTTCAGAAGGCTGATTTATTATTTTATGATATATATTATATTAAGACTATACTAAAAGAATAGAAGAAAGGAAGGGAAGGGAAAGGAAAGGGAAAGGGAAAGGAAGGGGAAGGGAAAGGAAGGGGAAGGGAAAGGAAGGGAAGGGAAAGGAAGGGAAGGGAAAGGAAGGGAAAGGAAAGGAAAGGAGAAAGGAAAGGAGAAAGGAAAGGAGAAAGGAAAGGAGAAAGGAAAGGAGAAAGGAAAGGAGAAAGGAAAGGAGAAAGGAAAGGAGAAAGGAAAGGAGAAAGGAAAGGAGAAAGGAAAGGAAAGGAAAGGAAAGGAAAGGAAAGGAAAGGAAAGGAAAGGAAAGGAAAGGAAAGGAAAGGAAAGGAAAGGAAAGGAAAGGAAAGGAAAGGAAAGGAAAGGAAATCTTGTGACTGACCAGAGAGTTGGACACATCTGAAGTGTGATTGGCCATTAATTAGAAACAACCAAATGAGACCAATCACAGATGCACCTGTTGCATTCCACAGCAGCAGATAATTATTATTTTCATTTAAGGAAAGGATTTTTCATCAGCCATGTGTGTGACACTCCCTGTGTGCTCTGGGCTTTGCCTTGCAGGTGCTGTATGCTGTGGGGGCCCTGGCCAAAGCCACCTACGACCGCATGTTCAAGTGGCTGGTGACCCGCATCAACAAGACCCTGGACACCAAGCTGGCCAGGCAGTTCTTCATCGGGGTGCTGGACATTGCAGGCTTTGAGATCTTTGATGTGAGTTCTGCAGGCCCCTGCAGTGGTTTCAGGGAGTGTTGTAAGGGTAGCTCAGTCCCCTGGGGTTTGAGAGCTCCTCTGAGAAGGTGCTTGATGAGAAACGGGGCTCTTGTCTGGATTGATGTATCTGGAGCAAGCAGGAATGATTTAACAGTGCTGTGGGCACATCTCTAGTGATTGCTGGCTACCTGCTGTGGCAGCCACACAGCTGAGCCTGGCAGGGATCACCCTTCAGACCCAGGCAAAGCACAAGAGTGAATCCCTGCCTGTCACTCTAGGACACGAAATAACACAACATGCACACACAGCTCTCCCAAGGTGAAAAGAACACTTTTAATTTCTGACTCCAACATTCATCGATTTCCAAAAGTGACAGTGCCACCTCTCCAATGACACTGGACAAACCAACAGTCCATCAAATTTCTCCTCCTCCAGAAAAGAATGCAAAACAATAAGTTATTTACATAAAGCATGTGAAGAAGTTTGTTGCAAGAATGTAAACATCAGAAGGCTTAGAAAATATTAAAAAATCAGGGCAACACCTTCCCTTCTGGAGCTCCTCCTTCTGACTCACATCTGCTTGTTCTTGCAGTTCAACAGCTTTGAGCAGCTGTGCATTAACTTCACCAATGAGAAACTGCAACAGTTCTTCAACCACCACATGTTTGTCCTGGAGCAGGAGGAATACAAGAAGGAAGGCATTGAATGGGTCTTCATTGACTTTGGCCTGGATCTGCAGGCCTGCATTGACCTGATTGAGAAGGTAGAGTGTGAGGCAGGGCATGGAAATATTATTGCTGGGGGATTTGTTTGCAAAGGCTGCAACAGAGAGGTGCTTTGCTACCAAAATTTAATTATTCCCTCCCTGGTCAGTGGCAAGTGCCCAACATTATTTTCCCAATACTTACAGCCCAGAGCCTCCAGCCCCTTTGAGACCTTTTCCACACAAATTTTGACTTTATGAAAACATGGAAATTCTGTTTCTACCCACTGGGGAGCCACAAAACCTGGTGCAGCCTTTTCCTCCAGAGAGCAATCATCTCTTCCCCTTTTTTCCTACCCACTTGCAGCCCATCAGTGCCTCTTGAGCATTCACTGATTGAGAGCAGCTTGTAGAAAACATTTCCACCATGGCATGAAGGATACTCTTTTTTTTCTTTTGGAAAGGAGCAGTCCTGGAGAGGATCTCTCCTTCTCAACAATCTGTTGGACCAGGGCAAACTGCCATGTCTTGCAGGCCTGGCCAATCCCACATGGAGGTCAGGAACATGCCAGTGACAGCTTGGCCCCGTGGCCAGTGTCTTGCACCTGGACTAGGATGGGATCTCCGGAGCATCCCTGTTTTGGGGATGGGACCTGGCAACACCGAGCTCAGTCCTCTTTATCCCCCCTCTCCCTGCAGCCCATGGGAATCCTGTCCATCCTGGAAGAGGAGTGCATGTTCCCCAAAGCCTCTGACATGACCTTCAAGTCCAAGCTCTACGACAACCACATCGGGAAGTCGCCCAACTTCCAGAAGCCGCGGGCCGGACAAGAAGCGCAAGTACGAGGCGCACTTTGAGGTGGTGCACTACGCTGGTGTGGTACGTCCCTGGCAGCTCCTCCCTGCCCCACAGCTCCCCCAGGCAGGGGACAGGGCTGGTCTGACCTTCCCTGTCCTGGGACAGGTGCCATACAACATCGTGGGGTGGCTGGACAAGAACAAGGACCCCCTGAACGAGACAGTGGTGTCCGTCTTCCAGAAATCCCAGAACAAGCTCCTGGCCTCCCTCTATGAGAACTATGTGGGCTCTGCTTCAGGTGAGGACCCCCCCTCACCCTGTTTTTTACCTCAGTCTCTTCTTCTCTTCTCTTCTCTTCTCTTCTCTTCTCTTCTCTTCTCTTCTCTTCTCTTCTCTTCTCTTCTCTTCTCTTCTCTTCTCTTCTCTTCTCTTCTCTTCTCTTCTCTTCTCTTCTCTTCTCTTCTCTTCTCTTCTCTTCTCTTCTCTTCTCTTCTCTTCTCTTCTCTTCTCTTCTCTTCTCTTCTCTTCTCTTCTCTTCTCTTCTCTTCTCTTCTCTTCTCTTCTCTTCTCTTCTCTTCTCTTCTCTTCTCTTCTCTTCTCTCTCTCTTCCCTTCCCTTCCCTTCCCTTCCCTTCCCTTCCCTTCCCTTCCCTTCCCTTCCCTTCCCTTCCCTTCCCTTCCCTTCCCTTCCCTTCCCTTCCCTTCCCTTCCCTTCCCTTCCCTTCCCTTCCCTTCCCTTCCCTTCCCTTCCCTTCCCTTCCCTTCCCTTCCCTTCCCTTCCCTTCCCTTCCCTTCCCTTCCCTTCCCTTCCCTGTGGGTGCAGCATCCCCCTGCCCCTGGCGGCAAAGGGAAAACCCACACTGATTCCTAAAATCCAAGTAGGTGGGTGCTGGTTTAAGGGCTTTTGTAGGGTTGTTGTGGTGGCCCTGGTGACTTTGGGAGTGTGAAGGGGTGTCTTGCTACCAGGAGCTGAGGAACAACACCCAGAGCTGGGTGCTGTGGGAGGTGGCTGCTGGGTGTTCGTGGTGGTCAGTGCCTTTGTTTGGCAACAGGGCACAGCCAGCTCTGCTTTAGAGACAGCAAGGGCTGTGGGAATTTTAGGGGTGTTTGGGGGTGCCCCTGAGTCCTTCAAGGCAGGCAGATGTTTTGCTGATGTAAGTAATTAATATTTTAACCCAACAGAGGAACCTCACAAGCCAGGGACCAAGGAGAAACGTAAGAAGGCAGCTTCTTTCCAAACAGTGTCACAGCTGCACAAGGTGAGAGCCAGCCCCTCATCCAGGGCCATGAGGGAAACCTGCTGAGGGTCCCACCAGCAGTCACACTTCCCTGCCAAGACTTGGTTTCTTGCATTTCTTGGGGCCTGAGGGACCATGAGAGCTCCTGAGGGACCATGAGAGCTCCTGAGGGACCACCACCAGACCAAAGCCCCCAGTTCCCTCTGATACCTGGCCAAGGGGGCTGTGCCTGGCAGAGTCCCAGCCCTGTCCTCATGCTGCAGGGCAGGACAGGAGGCTCCAGGCTGGCAGAGCTCCCTTTCCCTGGAGCTGGGCTCGTGCTGCTCCTGCCCTTGTGATGCTTGTGGCAGCTCCTCCACCTCTGAGAGAGAGGCAGTTAAGACTTGTAGTGATGTTTAGATAATTAATTCCATGAACATCACTTTAAGTCTGTGCTACTTCTCTCTTCATTCCTGTCAGCTGGAAGGACAGAAGACAATGGAGGAGGATCTTGCAGGTGTCTGAGCAGGCAGCTCCCTGTGCTGGGGTGACCTGGCCCATTTGACAGCTCAGGATGTCACACAGCTCCAGCCCATGCTCCTCACTGGGGTTACTGGTCCAGCCCAGAGCTCAACAGCTGGAAGGCAGCACAGAGGGATGTGTCCTGCCATGGCAGCCTTGTGGCAGGGCAAAGGTCACAGCCCTGAGGCTGCCAGAGCTCCAGGAGTTTGGACAGCACTCCCAGGCATAGGGGGGGTTATTGGGGTGTCTGTGCAGGGCCAGGAGCTGCTCTGGATGATCCCTGTGGGTTCCTTCCAACTCAGGATATTCTGGGATTCTTTGCCAAGGTGCTTTCAGAAGGCAGCTCCTGTTGAGGGAAAAGTGTGACTTTCTTCCTTTTGGACAAGTCACAGGCCTTGGGGAAAGGTGTCTGTGGTGAGGAGGTGCCCCATGGTGATGTGGAGCTGTGGGAAGGTGTTCTGTTCCCTGAGCTGGCCCTGGACAGGCTGAGCCTGTAGAAGCAGGGGAAGGCAGCTGGAAAGATCAAGGGTAGAGCTGCCTTGGAGAGAAAAGGAGGAGCAGTCTGGCACAGCAGGACCCTCTGTCACAGCCAAAGGGGTGAAGCACTGCAGAGGTGCAGGGAAATCCTGCATATCCTGACATTCTCTGTCTGCAGCCAGTGTGGACACCAGCACTGGAACTGCAGGGTGCTGACCACAGAGCTCTGAACCAGAAATATGTTCAGTGCCGTGTCCCTGGCTCCCCCCTGCAGCAAAACTTCACCTACAAACACTTGGGAATCATCTGGCACTGCAAATTCCTGTAGCACAGCAAAACCTGCCAGGGCCATCTGTCCTGTGTGCCAGCCCAGCCCCTCTGCCATGGGGACAGTGTCCCACACTGGCAGGAGGCTCTGACCCTGTCCCAGGTGGGGATGTCCCCTGCCAGGATAGCAGCAGGAAATTCCCTTTCTGCTGCCGTAAGGGGCTCTCAGGGTCTGCTCCCTCCCTGCCTGTGGGGGAAAAGAGCTGGAGTGGCAGAGAAGCATTGCAGGGAAGCAGAGCTGTCCCCTCACCCCGTGTGTGCCCTGCAGGAGAACCTCAACAAGCTGATGACCAACCTGCGCTCCACCCAGCCCCACTTCGTGCGCTGCATCATCCCCAACGAGACCAAGACCCCAGGTATGGGACAGCCCGGGGGGCTGGGGACAGCCACACCTGGGAACTGCCACCCACCCTCTCCCCAGCCCTCTTCATGCTGCCACTGAGCCCTGGCCCCATCTCAGTGCTGAAACTCCTGTGACCCAGGTCAGTCTCCTCTGCTGGGGAGAATGAGCTTTGCCAGGCTCCCATTTTGGGTGTGCAGCCTGGCACTTGGCATGGATGCACACCCAAAATGGGATGCACAGCAGGCAGGGATGAGTCTTCCAGGCTGAGTCCTGTGACAGGACACAAGGGTCTTAGGATGAGGGAAGAGACAAGGATCTGACTCCATGTTTCAGAAGGCTGATTTATTATTTTGTGATATATATTGTATTAAAACTATACTAAAAGAATAGAGGAAAGGATTTCATCAGAAGGCTAGCTAAGAATAGAAAAAGAAAGAATGGTAACAAAGGCTTGTGTCTTGGACAGACAGTCTGAGCCAGCTGACTGTGATTGGCCATTAATTAGAAACAACTGTATAGGACTAATCACAGATCTACTTGTTGCATTCCACAGCAGCAGATAATCAATGTTTACATTTTGTTCCTGAGGCCTCTCAGCTTCTCAGGAGGAAAAATCCTAAGGAAAGGATTTTTCCTGAAAGATGTCTGTGACAGAGTCCCACCATGCAAGGCCCAGGCTGCAGCACTGGGTCTCAGCACACACCTGCAGGACAGGCTGACACCCGTGGTCAAACCATGGGGTGTTCCAAGGGTTCAGTGCAGCTGCATTTCCTCTGTCTTCTTGGGCTGAGCCCGTGCTCTGTGTGTGTCCTGCCCCTCAGGAGCCATGGATTCCTTCCTGGTGCTGCACCAGCTGCGCTGCAATGGAGTGCTGGAGGGGATCCGCATCTGCCGCAAGGGCTTCCCCAACAGGATCCTCTACGCAGAGTTCAAGCAGCGGTAACGCCCTCCTCTTCCTCACCCAGCTCGTGTTTCCAGGGCAGACAGACTTGTCCTGGCTCCATCCTCCTCCCCAGCTTGTGCAAGGCTCCTCTGAACCACCAGTGCCTGCCCAGTTTGGGATTGCTCTGCTGCTGGCTCTGGGGTGCCAGGCATGGAGGGTTTGTAGTGGGATCTGGGTGTTTGAGGTGCTGCTGCAGGGGGAAGGTGGCAAGGCTCGTGTCACTCTTGTGCTGAGAATGACACAGGAACAGGTAGGAGGCAGTGCTGTAGAAAGAGCAAAGAAGGCTTTATTCAAGAGAACCACACAGTTTTTATGATGACACAGGTACAGGCAGGATTGTAGAAAGAGCAAGGAGGGTTTTATTCAAGAGAGCCACACAGTTTTTATGATGACACAGGAACAGGCAGGAGGCAGTATTACAGAAAGAGCACAGAAGGCTTTATTAAAGAGAATTGCTCGGTTTTTATAGAGTGAGACAATAGATTTTATTTGATTGGCTAACTAATAAAAACATCTTCTTCACACACTGTTTTTGAGAAGAACAGACAAAGTAGAAAAATACTACCTGCAGATTGTTTGTGCTTAACAAGTTATCACATCTTTATAACTTCCTAAAAATTCTCACAAGCTGCTGTGAGAAACACTTGCTGTTTCTCTGTGTCCCATGGCATCCACAGGCTCAGGCTTCTCTGATCCTGGCTCAGATTTCCCTCTGCCCTTGGGATGGATCCTCAGGGTTCTCACCTTAGGGTCCCATCCACTGCCTAATGAGGGCAGTGCTTCCTGGCACAGTCTCCCTGATGTTCAGGGACTAAAATCTGCCAGGGTTCCCTGGTGCCTGCAATGCTGTGCACTGGAGCAGCTGGTTCACACACCCAGCTGTGGTGCAGCCCCATGGCCCCAGGGGGCACTGGCATGCCTGGGGCTCTGGGGTGATGCTGGTGCTGCATTCCCTCTTGCATGGCCTCCCTCTGCTTTGCCCCACAGCTACCGTATCCTCAATCCAGCAGCCATTCCAGAGGACAAGTTTGTGGACAGCAGGAAGGCCACAGAGAAGCTGCTGAGCTCCCTGGAGCTGGACCGTGCCCAGTACAAGTTTGGTCACACCAAGGTGAGAGAGGGCAGCAGATCCTTGGCAGGGAGAGATTTCCCCTGCTGTTGCTCTCTGTGCCTGGCCACAGCCCTGCCCTCTGCAGGGTCTGTGTGGCCCTTGAAGGGACTCAGCAGGGCAGAGGAAGAGAAAGAGCAGCTCTGAGCAGGTCACTGCTGCCTGACCTTGTCCTACCCAAGCATCATCTTGTCCCTGCTGGGGAGATGATGTGCTCAGGGCAGGTCTGGTTCCTGTGCCATGTGTGGGGGCAGCTCCGTGTTTCCCTGGCAGGCTGAGTTACCCCTGAGCCCTCTGTCCTTCTGCTGGTGACTCCCCTCTCTTGCCCCCAGGTGTTTTTCAAGGCTGGTTTGCTGGGCTTGCTGGAGGAGATGCGGGATGAACGTCTGGCCAAGGTGCTGACAATGCTCCAGGCCAGGATCCGGGGGTACCTCATGCGTGTGGAGTATCAGAAGATCATCAGCAGGAGGTAGAGCTGTGGGGGAGAAATGAAAAACTTTGTGTCTCCTTGTCTCTTCTGAACATGTCCATGGGTTTGACCTGTGGGGTTTGCCTGTGTCTGGCAGTGATTGGTCCTGAGGGATGGAGACAAACCTGGAACAGGTCTGGCATGCCCTGGTAGGGAGGATCTAGGTGTGGGGAGCCCCTGGTTTGCACTGGAAGATTCAGAGGGAGGCACAGTGCGGAGAGCTGAGATCCAGGCCACCCCACCCAGCCCAGCAGGGCCAGTACAGTGTGCAGACAGTGTCCCATTCATTCACCATTCTGCCATTTGTCCAGCTGGTGGGGATGGAGCCTTATCCAAGCCTGCAGAAGCCAGGATGGGACATGGGGAATGTCCACCCCTGATGATGCTGTGCTTGTATTCCCCCAGGGAAGCCCTCTACACCATCCAGTGGAACATCCGTGCCTTCAATGCTGTCAAGAACTGGTCCTGGATGAAGCTGTTCTTCAAGATCAAGCCTTTACTCAAGTCTGCTCAGACTGAGAAGGAGATGTCCAACCTGAAGGAGGAATTCCAGAAGCTGAAGGAGGCTCTGGAGAAGTCTGAGGCTAAGAGGAAGGAGCTGGAAGAGAAGCAAGTCTCCATGATCCAGGAGAAGCACGACCTGGCTCTGCAGCTGCAGGCAGTGAGTGCCTCACCCTCTCTCTGGGCTGTTAAGACAGTGCAGGATCCATGGGTAGAAGAAGGAGCAGAATATCCTAGAACCCTCCTCCAGCCTCTTGCAGTTCTGAAGCTCACTCATTGTCACAATCTCTCTGAAACACAACCTAAGACTGCAGTCCTGAAGTACCATCACATCCTGGAGCTGTCCCAGGGATTTGTGTTCCCCTGGGTCTAGGAAGGGTGCTCTCCTCACAGGGTGGTGGGAGGGGGTGGCAATGTTTGCTTGCCAAATTTTGTACTGGTTTTTTTTTCTTTTTTTGTCCTTCCTCTGGAAAGACTGAGCTGCTCTTTGGCCCTGGTTAGTGTGAGTGGTTGAACCTTGATGATAGGCAGTGACTGGAGCTGTATTTTTGTGCACCTGAGCACCTCAGGCTTGCTCTGCCCCTTCCACAAGGAGCAGGCCAGGACAGCAGGGCTGAGAGCAGAGTGCTGGGGCACAGGGTGAGCACTGCTCTCCTGTGCCTCTCCCAGGAGCAGGACAACCTGGCAGATGCAGAGGAGCGCTGTGACCTGCTCATCAAGTCCAAGATCCAGCTGGAGGCCAAGGTGAAGGAGCTGCAGGAGCGTGTGGAGGATGAGGAGGAGATGAGCTCAGAGCTCACTGCCAAGAAACGCAAGCTGGAGGATGAGTGTGCAGAGCTGAAGAAGGACATTGATGACCTGGAGATCACACTGGCCAAGGTGGAGAAGGAGAAACATGCCACAGAGAACAAGGTAACCAAGCTCCCTGCAGGGTCCAGCCTCAGTGCCTGTGGGGATGTCTCGGTTTGGAAAGACAGGAGTCTGCTAAGGAAGGCTGGAGCCTCCCCTGAAATGGAAAATATAAACCCCCTCCCTCTGAATTGCTATAAATTTTAAATTAAGGGGCTCTCAGGCAAAAAATATGGGAGCAGGAAATAACAGTTCTTTAATAGGGACGAAAAATAAAAGGATAAAATAAACAATGCAGTACACTAGAACAACACTGGCCGAGTCAGAACCCAGCCTGACACCCTGTGGGTCAGGCTGTTGGCAGCAGTGCCATTGGAATTGTGGCTCAGCCTTCCTGCAATGTCAGGGCTGGTTCTGCTGGAGCAGGGATCCTGTAAAGAAGGATGGATTCTTCCTCTGAAGATCCAGTGGAAGAAGAGGCAGCTGCTGTTCCTCTGGGGAATCCAGTGCAGAAGCCGTGCTGGTGTCTCAAAACCTCTGGATTATATCTGGGTAGCAATGCTTGGCTCCTCCCTCTGGGCTCACATCTCCCAATGGGATGCTGTAGTTCTTATCAGCCATGCAGGGACATTCAGTGGCTGTTATCAGCAATGTCCCCTCCCGAGGGAGGTGTGAATGTGGTCACTCAAAGAGAGAGATAAGGCAAACTGCCCACTTGACAAAAGATAATCTGCCGTACAGATGGGAATAGAAAACATCTTGCATTGCAATCTGGAACAGTAAGCAAGCTCCCTGCAGGGTCCAGCCTCAGTGCCTGTGGAGACACCAGAGGAACATCTGGGATAAGGCTGCTGGTGTGGGGAAACTGGGGCAGGGCAGAGGGAAAGGGGAGTGTGAGAGGGAAGAACCCTCTGTGTCCTGCCTCATTGCCCAGAGGGCTGTGGCAAATGGTTCTGTGCTGTGGCAAGTGATCTGAGGCATGGAAACCCACCTGGTGGGCCAGCCTGGCCAAGGGGACAGGGGCTGGCTGCTGGTGGGGAGCAGAGCTGCTGTCCCATGGATGGATTCCTGTCTTGCAAGGGTCAGGCTGCTGGAGTAGCTTTGCACCTCCCTCTGAGATGCTCTCTACTTTTGTCCTCACTGATGCAGGTTAAAAACCTGATTGAGGAGATGGCTGGTCTGGATGAGATCATTGCCAAGCTGACAAAGGAGAAGAAAGCCCTGCAGGAGGCCCATCAGCAGGCCCTGGATGACCTGCAGGCTGAGGAGGACAAGGTCAACACACTGACCAAAGCCAAGGTCAAACTGGAGCAGCAAGTGGATGATGTGAGTCACAGGCCAGTGAGAATA
The DNA here is from genome assembly GCA_024362935.1 of Setophaga petechia. Taxonomy (NCBI): domain Eukaryota; kingdom Metazoa; phylum Chordata; class Aves; order Passeriformes; family Parulidae; genus Setophaga; species Setophaga petechia. The sequence continues at coordinate 1,758,337 of JANCRA010000080.1, forward strand.
AAGCAAGGGAGGTCTGAGTCACATCTCCAGGAGAGCCCAAAGGCTGTCCCTGAGTGGGATCTGGAGTGTGGGATCATTACCAGATCCCTGTTTAATATGGCCAGTTGATGAATAATCCCATTGACAAACTACCCCCAAAACAAGAGGTGGTGTAGAGCACCTCATGTAGGGCAGGCCTGGGCTGAGGGAGTGGGACTGGAGACAGCTGGGAAACACCTCTGGCCTTCAGGGGATTGGTGAAGTTCCCACAGCAGTGGGCATAGGTGAGGTTGGGCTGCAGAAGGTCCTTTCCCTCCCTACCCTACCTCCCTTGGTTCTCCAGCTGGAAAGTTCTCTTGAGCAAGAGAAGAAGGTCCGCATGGACCTGGAGAGAGCCAAGAGGAAGCTTGAAGGAGACCTGAAGCTGTCACAAGAGTCTGTCATGGATCTGGAGAATGACAAGCAGCAGCTGGATGAGAAGCTCAAGAAGTGAGTGTGTGACACGTGCCTGGGCTCTGGGCACCTCTAAACCCAGCAGATGTAGTGTGGTGTCTGCAGGGGCAGCTGGGCTGTGGCTGTGTGATCCTCCTCTGGGCACTGCTGTGTGACCAGCCCAGGCACAGTGAGGGCTTGGGGTTCCTGGGCACCTTGCAGAGAGGCTGAGGAGCTTGTGGCAGGCTCACAGACCAGGGCTCACAGACCTTCCTTTGTCCATGGGGCTGGAGAGGAGGGACCTGCCTGGCAGGATCCAGCACACTGCTGGCCTCAGCTGCAAGTACAGCCTTCAGTCATGTCCCATTCTCACTGGGGAACTGAAGAACACCTTGGGACCTCAGAAGGAAATCCTCAGAGCCAGCTGTCTGCCAGTTTGGCTACTTGAGCCCTTCCTGTGAGCCTTCCATGAGCTGCTGCTTATCTCTGCAGTCCCTTTCCATTGAGGGCTTGTTCATCCTCTGACCTGGGTGTAAGAGTGCAGGGAAATTTAGGTGCCAGAAGGACCTGTCAGGACAGGGTTTGTCTGATCAGAGGCTCTGTCTGTACAGGAAAGACTTTGAGATGAGTCAGCTGAACTCAAGGATTGAAGATGGGCAAGTGATGGAGGCCCAGCTGCAGAAGAAGATCAAGGAGGTCCAGGTATGGTGAGAAGAACTGTTCTTAGATCCTGGGAGTCCAGAATGTCCATCAGATGTGATGTGCAGGGGAATCTGCATGAGCCAGTCCCTCTCTGAGCACAGGGGCATCTCCCTGGAAAAAGCTGGCATGGGTAGCAGGAGCCAAGCCCTCTGCCAAAACATGGTGGATTGAAAATTAAAGAATGAGCTATTGGGGTGAACAGTATCACCAGCCTGAGGAACAGCTTCCAGATCTAGTTCTCTGTCCCAAATAAAACCTTTAATCCAGTAACCGAACTCTGAAAATCCAAATCTAGGACACTGGGTTTCTTCCTATCAGAGACAGGTCCCCAGAATCATGAAAGTTCCCATGAAGAGAAGCTAATGCCAGCTGGATCCTGATGGCAGGGACAGAGGAGAGCAGGAGCTCCAAACATGCTACCAAGGAGCACCTGCCTCCCAAAACAGCCCAAGACTGGTGGTTTTTTGGCTCTCATCATCATCAGAGGTGCTGCTCTACTGTGGAGAGCAGACATGCTGTATAGGAATGTGGAGTGACAAAAAAGGAAAAAAGCCCAGAAGTTTCTCTCCTCAATTAGGTAAAAAGCCACCTCATAGGGCCTGGGGGACTTCACCTCAAACTGAAGGATAGCCAGTTGGACAGGAGCCAAAAAGTCCTGCCTGAGCAATTATTGGAAAAAGATGAGAACAAAGAAGCAAATTGCTTTTGTGGGGTGTTTGTTTTACCAGGGGCAAGAACCTCTTGCACCTGGCTCGGTTTTTCTCTGTAAAGAGTTTGTTATTTTACCTTTTATTAAGACTTTTCTGTTTCCAACACTGCCACAGAACCATCCTGCTGATTTTAGGCTTTCTAAGGTAGCTGAGCTATCTTGGGTGTGATATAAATCTCCAAGATATAAATCTCCAGCATTGATATATAGTCTCTTCGAGCTAGACAAGACCTAGCTCAAGGAGACCATATATCAGTGCTGGAGCTTCACCCAGATCTTGCAGCACCTGGCCTTCCCTGTGCGTGCAGGCACGCGTGGAGGAGCTGGAGGAGGAGCTGGAGGCCGAGCGAGCCGCCAGGGCCAAGGTGGAGAAGCAGCGGGCGGAGGCGTCGCGGGAGCTGGAGGAGCTGAGCGAGCGGCTGGAGGAGGCGGGCGGCAGCACGGCCACGCAGCTGGAGCTCAGCAAGAAGAGGGAGGCCGAGTTCCTGAAGCTCAGGAGGGACCTGGAGGAGGCCACGCTGCAGCACGAGGCCACGGCGGCCGCGCTGAGGAAGAAGCACGCGGACAGCGTGGCCGAGCTGGGCGAGCGCATCGACGGCCTGCAGCGCGTCAAGCAGAAACTGGAGAAGGAGAAGAGCGAGATGAAGATGGAGATTGATGACCTCTCCTCCAATGTTGAGTACATCACCAAGGGCAAGGTGGGTCCTTGTGAAAAACGCCAGTCACTTGGTTTTGAAATTTTAGAAGTTTAATAGTAATAAAATGGTTGTAAAAATAGTAATTTAATTAGAGTAATAAAAATTTTGGATAATTTGGATTAGGACAATGTGTGACAATAAAAACAAGGAGTTATGGACAGTCCAGGTACCTTTTGGGGGCAGCAAAGCCCGAAAAAGGACACACGTTAACAGAGGATTAACCCTTAAAAAAACAATAGCCTGTTGCATATTCATATACCTCATATATGATGCATAAATTCCATTCAAACACAGGATTCTGTCTGGTCATCGTCAGCTTCTTCCTCTGAATCCTAACTCGGCTGAGTGAGGTGGGAAGAAGTTAATTTCTTCTGATAATGGAGCAATAAATTCTCTTTCTCTGAAAGATTCAGGTGTCCTGTGGCTGCTATCTCACTGCGAGTCCTTTCTTTAGAAAAAAAGTATCCTACATAGCATAGTCTCTATTTTAATATTATGTTATAACCTAAAACTATATTTAACACAGTGCTTAAGAAAATTAACACAGCATAACTTTCCAACATAACAAATAGAATATTCATTTTAATATTTGCGAAAAGCCAATCATAAAATAGACATTTTTCACAGTCCTGGTTCTCCACGGGGCTGGTTGGTCTTTCCTGTGGACATCAGTGCAGCCGGATGCTGTGGTGGTGTTCTCAGGGATCCCAGGATGAGGGAAGATGAGAATCTTGACTCCATGTTTCAGAAGGCTGATTTATTATTTTATGATATATATTATATTAAAAGAAAATGATATATTAAAACTTACTAAAAGAATAGAAGAAATTATTTCATCATAAGGCTTCAAAGGAATAGAAAGGAATGATAACAAAAGCTTGTGACTCTCAGAGTCTGAGCCAGCTGACTGTGATTTGCCATTAATTAGAATCAACCAACATGGAGCAATCACAGATGCACCTGTTGCATTCCACAGCAGTAGATGATTATTGTTTGCATTTTGTTTCTGAGGGCTCTCAGCTTCTCAGGAGAAAAAATCCTAGCAAAAAGGATTTTTCATAAAATATGTCTGTGACAGAGTGCAGCGTGACTGGCACAGCCATGTCCATGGGGTGGTGTCTCTGTGCCATGACCAAGTCCTGTTTGACTTGCAGCTTGTCCCTGTGTCACTACAGGATGCTTTACTTGTCCTAGTCAAGTCTGGAGGCTCTGGGAAGGTATTTCCTGGGCAGCTTGGCTGCAGAAAGCCACTGTTAGCTTAGCAGCGAGCTCTGGCAGGCTCCTGCTCTCTGCCCTGAGTGCCCATAGGATCCACTGAGCAGGGCAGGGTATCCCAGGCTGGGAGATCAGTGCTCTGTGCAGAGCTGAGCTCAGCCGGGCTGTGCTTGGTGCCTGCAGGCCAACGCAGAGAAGCTGTGCCGCACCTACGAGGACCAGCTGAGCGAGGCCAAGGCCAGAGCGGACGAGCTGCAGCGGCAGCTGACGGACGTGAGCGCGCAGCGGGGCCGGCTGCAGACCGAGAACGGTGAGGGGCACAAACCAGGGCACCCAGGGTGCTCTGACCTGGCTGTGAGCGGGGCTCAGCCAGGCACGCTGTCCTCTGTGGCCATGTTCACAGGAGTGCCAGGATGAGGGAAGAGATGAGGATCTGACTCGGTGTTTCAGAAGGCTGATTTGTTATTTTATGATATATATTATATTAAAACTATACTAAAAGAATAGAAGAAAGGATTTAATCAGAAAGCTACCTAAGAATAGAAGAAGAAGGAATCATAACAAAAGCTTGTTATAATTGTGGACTCTCTTGGACAGAGAGTCCACCCAGCTGACTGTAATTGGCCATTAATTAGAAACAACCACATGAGATCAATCGCAAACCCACCTGTTGCATTCCACAGCAGCAGATAATCATTGTTTACATTCTGTTCCTGAGGTCTCTCAACTTCTCAGGAGGAAAAATCCTAAGGAAAGGATTTTTCATAAAAGATGTCTGTGACAATCCTCCTCCTCCTGTGGAGGGAAAAACTAGGTGTGCTTCAGGAGGGATTCCTCGCTGGCATCCTTTGCCTTTAACTGGTTGCACCTTTGCCCATGTCCTTGGCTGGGACAGCTGGAAGCCACAGGCTCTGGGGGAGGGTGGGCCAGTGCAGATTGCAGCCCTACAGCCCTGAAGTAGCAGTTTTGGCTGTGTTTGAACCCAGGGGAGCTTACCCGGCTGCTGGAGGAGAAGGAGTCCTTCATCAACCAGCTGAGCCGAGGCAAGGTCTCGTTCACACAGAGCATTGAGGAACTCAAGAGGCAGCTGGAGGAAGAGACCAAGGTGAGGTTTCAGGGCATGGCTGGTCTCTGAGTGACACTGTGAGGGAGGTGGGTCATACCCTGCACACAGGGCAGCTCTTCACCTGGGAGGAACAGCAGTTCCCTGCTGCTGCTCCCAGTCCTGGTGCCATGGGCAGTGTCCTGGAGCCCAGAGTCAGCTGCTGCTCTCTCCTGCTCAGGGCAAGAATGCCCTGGCCCACGCCCTGCAGGCCTCCCGGCACGACTGTGACCTGCTGCGGGAGCAGTACGAGGAGGAGGGGGAGGCCAAGAGCGAGCTCCAGAGGAACTTGTCCAAAGCCAATGCTGAGGTGGCCCAGTGGAGAACCAAGTACGAGACTGATGCCATCCAGAGGACTGAGGAGCTGGAGGAAGCCAAGTAAGTCCCATGGCACAAGTCAGGTCCTTGTAGTTGGTGACTTTCTGTTCAGCAGTGGGGCTCTCACAGACCTGGGGTGACACAGAACGCTCCTCTTGTAGAATTAGAATTAGGGCACACTCGATGAAGGAAGAGAAAATTATGCATTTTACTATGTTTTTAGAAGGTCAATTTATTACTATATTATTCTATATTACATTACATTACATGTAAACTGAATCTGCTAAGTACTCTATTTTACTGCACAGCATCTCGTGACTGTCAGCTGACAGTCCCAGCACACACATGTGTGGCATTTGTGAGGTCCCTAGGATGAGGTGAGAGATGAGAATGTGTCTCCATGTTCTCAGAAGGCTGATTTATTATTTTATTATATTATATATACATTATTATATTATATTATATTATATTATATTATATTATATTATATTATATTATATTATATTATATTATATTATATTATATTTACATTATATTATATTTACATTATATTATATTTACATTATATTATATTTACATTATATTATATTATGCTATACTAAAACTATACTAAAGAAAGAGAAAGGATACATCAGAAGGCTTAACAAGAATGAATTATTAAAAACTCGTCACTCCTCAGAGCCTTGACACAGCTGGACCATGGTTGGTCATTAAATTAAAACAATTCACATGCTGGGTAAGCAATCTCCAGACCACATTCCAGAGCAGCAAAACATGGAGAAGCTGAGGCTTCTCATCTCCCCAGGAGAAGAAATCCCGATGAAGGGATCTTTCAGAAAATATGACAGTGACACACTTGGATTTAATTGGTCAGTGAATTAAAACACTTACACTAGAATCTAAATACTAATTCTCTTCAGGTAAACAATATTTCACAATGTTGTTCACAATTCTACTTGTGAACAACAGAGGCGCAGCAAATGAGATTAGAACTGTTTTTGTTTTCTCTGAGCCTCGGAGAACATGGATCTCAGAATACCTTTGGGGAGTTGTGCCTTGCATTTCTCTGTGAGCAGAAATGCGGTGAGGATAGAGGCTGTGGGGCGGGCTGGCAGCGGGCGTGGCGCGCTCACCCCGGTGCTGTGGGCAGGAAGAAGCTGGCCACGCGGCTGCAGGAGGCAGAGGAGGCCGTGGAGGCCGCCCACGCCAAGTGCTCCTCGCTGGAGAAGACCAAGCACCGGCTGCAGACCGAGATCGAGGACCTGTCGGTGGAGCTGGAGCGCGCCAACTCGGCCTGCGCCGCCCTGGACAAGAAGCAGAGGAACTTCGACAGGATCCTGGCAGAGTGGAGGCAGAAGCACGAGGAGAGCCAGGTGGAGCTGGAGGCGTCACAGAAGGAGGCGCGCAGCCTGAGCACGGAGCTCTTCAAGCTCAAGAACGCCTACGAGGAGTCCCTGGACAACCTGGAGACCCTTAAGAGGGAGAACAAGAACCTGCAGGGTAGGACTGGGCTCAGGCACTCCCCTGGGGCTCTGCTCCTGCCCTGTCCTCAGACATGTGGGATTGGGTCCCTTGTTGGCCAGGAGAGGCCTTGCTGCTCAGCCCATCCCCTGCAGGGATGCAGCAGCCCTGCTGGGATGCCAACGTGTGTCCTGCCCTTGTGCTGGGCACACTCTGGGAGGACTGGCAGAGCCACTTGGCTCCTGTCCCCAGATGGCTCCTGTTCCCAAATGGTGCTGCCTAGTGCCATGACGCTGCCTTGGGGGTGTTGCTGTTGGACAAACAGGTCTCCCAGAAATGTTCCCAAGCACAGCCTTGGCTGCTCTTTGAGGGTCTGAGGGACATCAGCTGAGCCTGGGCAGGGGGATGGGGACTTTACTTGCACAGGGCTGGTCCCACAAACTCCTTCCTGACCAAACTCCTTCTGTCCCTGGCAGAGGAAATTGCTGATTTGACCGACCAGATCAGTCTGGGAGGCAAAACCATCCATGAGCTGGAGAAGGTGAAGAAAGTGCTGGAGAGCGAGAAGAGCGATATCCAGGCAGCTCTGGAGGAGGCTGAGGTGAGTCCTTGTTTCCCAGATGCTCCTGCTGCCCCCAGGAGCCACTGGCCCACCCTGCAGCTCTGGTTGTATGGGGTGACAGTCCTGAGCCAGGCTGTGACCCCTGGCAATCCCATTCATGGGGGTCCTGCAACCACTGCAGGCCCTGGGGTGGCTCCACCTGCTCTGCCCCTCATGGCAATGGGCTGGGGGACAAAGCCAGGGTGGGATGGGTGGCCAGGGGGAGCCCCCTTCAAGGAACCACCTTCCCATGGCTGAGCTGTCTCTAGGGAGCCCTGGAGCACGAGGAGAGCAAGACCCTGCGCATCCAGCTGGAGCTGAACCAGATCAAGGCTGACATGGACAGGAAGCTGGCAGAGAAGGATGAGGAGTTTGAGAACCTGAGGTGTGTGGGGTGAGGGGAAAGGCTGGGATGTGGCTGCAGGGACAGAGCTGGCAGGGCTGAATGTCCCCAGGGGATGTGGCTGCAGGGGCAGGGCTGGCACTGTGGCCATGGCAGGGCTGGGTGTCCCAGGGGATGTGGCTGATGCCTGGCCTCTCCTGCAGGCGCAACCACCAGCGCGCCATGGACTCCATGCAGGCCTCGCTGGACGCAGAGGCCCGGGCCAAGAACGAGGCTGTGAGGCTGAGGAAGAAGATGGAGGGGGACCTGAACGAGATGGAGATCCAGCTGAACCACGCCAACCGCCAGGCTGCCGAGTTCCAGAAGCTGGGCCGCCAGCTCCAGGCCCAGATCAAGGTTGGGACAGACTCGGTGCCGTCCCTGCTGCCAGCCTGGCTCCTGGCTGTCCCCACTGAGCGCATTCTGCCCCACAGGACCTGCAGATGGAGCTGGATGACACCCAGCGCCACAATGATGACCTGAAGGAGCAGGTGGGGGCCCTGGAGCGCCGCAGCAACCTGCTGGTGGCAGAGGTGGAGGAGCTGCGGGCGGCGCTGGAGCAGACTGAGAGGAGCAGGAAGCTGGCAGAGCAGGAGCTGCTGGAAACCACCGAGAGGGTCACCCTGCTCCACTCCCAGGTGAGGAGGCGCTGCCAAGCCCCCTGTCTGCACTGGTGAGTGTGTCCAGCCCTGGTGAGTGACCAGCCCTGGTCACACTGAGCCTGCTCTCTGTGCAGAACATGGGTCTGATCAACCAGAAGAAGAAGCTGGAGGCTGATGTCTCCCAGCTGAGCGGCGAGGTGGAGGATGCAGTGCAGGAGTGTCGCAACGCCGAGGAGAAGGCAAAGAAAGCAATCACAGATGTAAGAGAGTGGTGGGGACTGCTGTGTGGGTGTCACATCTCCACTGAGCCCTGGCCTGGCAGGGCTGCCTGGCCCTGAGGTGATGTCCCCCTGCTCTTGGCCTCACAGGCTGCCATGATGGCAGAGGAGCTGAAGAAGGAGCAGGACACGAGCGCACACCTGGAGCGCATGAAGAAGAACATGGAGCAGACCATCAAGGACCTGCAGATGCGCCTGGACGAGGCAGAGCAGATTGCTCTCAAGGGGGGCAAGAAGCAGATCCAGAAGCTGGAGGCCAGGGTGAGACAGTAGGGGCAGATCTCTGGCTGTGTTCTTGTGGGGCTGCTCCAGTTCCTGTGGCAGCAGACTCTGCCCCATCCCTCTGAGGACAGGCGGTGCCTCTGGGGGACCAGGGAACCGTCCCCAAGGCCCTGCCAGGCTGGGCCCTGCTCAGGATGGTTTTAGCCTCTACTGTGGCTTCTCTGAGCTGGGAAAGTGGCTTGGCTTTAGCTGGGCTGGCGCTGGTGCTTGGGAGCCAAGTGCTGAGCCAGTCTGTGTCCCCTGCAGGTGCGGGAGCTGGAGGGAGAGCTGGATGGGGAGCAGAAGAAGATGGCAGAGGCCCAGAAGGGCATTCGCAAGTACGAGCGCAGGATCAAGGAGCTGAGCTACCAGGTACAGCAGCTCTGGGCACAGGTGCAGCCCTGGTCCAGCAGCACCTGGCACAGAACCCATCCACAAAGCCCAGCCCAGTCTGGGCTGCTTCTGGGTTCTGAGTGGGCAATGCCAACTGCACAAGCTTCTCCCTGTCACAACATCCTCTCCCTGCTCTGGGTCCTTCTGCCCATTTCCCAGCACCTCCTGAGCTGGCTGATGGGACACAAGGGGGGACCAAGGGACGGGTGCTGTGACACCAGGCTGGGTTGGTGGGGCAGGTTGGTGCTGTGTTTGTGACCTGGCACCACTGGGACTCTGATAAAGGTGCAGGTGAGGGGCTGCTGGGGTCTGGCTAAGGGAGCTGGGCCACTTGCAGGCTGAGGAAGACCGGAAGAACCTGGCTCGGATGCAGGACCTGATAGACAAGCTGCAGAGCAAGGTCAAGAGCTACAAGCGCCAGTTTGAGGAGGCAGTAAGTGCCCATCGCTGCTTTGGGACAGGGGACAGGGCCGTTCCTCCCTGGGACTGCCTCCGTGGCTGCAATGTGGGGAGCTCAGAGCCTGCTGTCCCCTGTGCCCCATGCACCCTCCCCTCCTGTCTCCCTGCCCAGGAGCAGCAGGCCAACTCCAACCTGGTGAAGTACCGCAAGGTGCAGCACGAGCTGGACGACGCCGAGGAACGCGCCGACATCGCCGAGAGCCAGGTCAACAAACTGCGCGCCCGCAGCAGGGACGTGGCCATCTCCAAGGTGGGCACCCCTGGGATGGGAGCATGGGTGGGGAGCTGGGCACGGCTCCTGCCAGCCCTGGAGCCAGGGCAGTGAGCACAGGCACAGGCACACCCGGCTGTGGCACTGCTGCCTCACCTCCCACTGATGCTGGGGCTGAGGGGTGGCAGAGCGCTCTGTGCCTCTGGATCCCTCCTCTCACCAAAGCTCTTTGGGGATTTTTTCCAGCATTAGGAGCCTGGCTGCCCTGCCCTATCCTGTTCCAGCTGCTGCTGTAGGTTGGAGGCAAGTGGCTGCAACAGTCACTGTCAGCTTTGCATTGCTTAAATAAACGTAGATTACCAGGACTGGCTCTGTTGTGTGTCACAGGGTGACCAGGGCCTGGCCTCTGCCTCTGGGGTCTTGGGGAGCATCTTCACAGGGAGGCACAGGCAGGAGAGCAGCTCAGTACTCTCTCTCCCAGCTCCATGGCCCTGGCTTGGGGTGGGTTTTGGGAAAAGAGCCCTTTCCTCACACCTCCCCAGCAGAACACAGCTCTACCTGCAGGGGAGCAGAGCAGAGGCACGAGGCACACCAGACCTCAGCCACTACTGCTGAGAACATAACACCACCTACTACAGCCCTGGAGGGGGTTATGGCTTTTGCACAGGCACTGGAAAGAAAAGACACCTCCACTCAATTCTTTAAAATAGATTTCTTTAATAGTTTCCATTTAATATGATTATTTGCAGTTAGCAAATCGGCATTAATCAGGGCAGCACGAACCTCAGCAATCCACAGGGACAGTGCACGCTTCCAGAGGTATTTGTTAGTGCCAGGGGTCCCACCTCCCTCCCAGCCCACCTCCATGGGTCTGGTCCCTCTCACCATGAGGTGGTTGTGGCATCTGGCACGGACAGACATCCCAAAGGGACGTGGCCCCAGCTGGGATTTGCCTGTGACCCTCTGTGCACTGGGGCCGAGCCTTTTCCCTGGAGCCCAGCACGCTGCACCCCTGCAGGAGCTGCCAGGGGTTTCTGCCCTGTGCCCTTCTCTGCCCTGCCAGCCCAAAAGCAAAGCCCAGCCGTGCTCCCAGACCTGGGAGGACCCCCAGAGATGGTGTGGGCTCAGCTCAGCTTCCCCCAGGCCCATGGGCAAGGCCAGAGGCAGCTGGGCCCCAAACTGTCCTTAAAACAGAGGGGAGTGAGACTGCAGGGTTACAGCAGCCATCAGTGGATGCACCCATTAACTACACTGTGGAAAAGGCATCCCTTAACTTAAAAGCCTTTTAATTTGAAGCATTTATTTTAAGTGTACATCTATTACAGTTAAGAAGAAGCAAAGATACACCAAAAACACAAATACCCAAGAACAAAAAAAGTACAGATGGGAAAGAAATGAGCTGAGGGGAGGGAGGGGCAGGGTGGGCGTGACCTAAGACCTTAAAGGTCTCTTCCAACCTAGAAATTCTGTGATTCCGTGACCTGGTGAGGAACAGAGGTGAAGCTGCCATGGCAAGAAGCTCCCCAGGGTACCCTCACCAGAGCAGGGTGCAGCTCCCAGGGAGGGACACCAGGAGCTCCTGCAAGGCTCCAGCTTCATGCACAAGCTCAGCAGCTCTGATCACTTGAGCCCACAGCAGGACACTGAGGAGTGGGAGAAGAGAAAGGAGAAGGGAGATGCTCAGAGACAAGTCCTACTCCTGGGGCTGGAGCCTCCTTCACTCCTCCAGCCCCAGCACAGGGAGCCTCAGGGTGGGTTTCATGCTGCTGGCAACAACGAGACAAAAGGCTGCAGCTTTGGAACATCCTCACCCCTCTGGAGCCTGGACAGAGCTGAAGTCATCTCGTCAAATAAATTAGAAAATGTTAAAAAAATTCAGATGATGTAACTGATTTCTTTTAGCTGTAGCTGCAAGACATGTTTCTGACTTAAATGTAGTGGCTTAAGTGTAGTGTATCTCATTCCTGGGTATTGGAATGTGTTGGAGCAACATGGTGTTGGTGAGCAGGCAGGGCACATGCAGGTCTGGCAATCAAGACTGCCAAACCCCATTCCCCCTTTCCAACATATCCTACAAAGTTACTTTCAACCAGGAGTATTTATTCCCAGCATTTAACACATTCTGATTAAAACAGATCCAGGAAAAAACGGACATCTCCAGTAAATATTGCACTTTCAAGATTAATGTGTGTGTTGATATTAGGGGCTGAAAGCAGAGACTGACATAAGACTTCCAGGCATAGCAGGTTAACATCAAGAGCAATGGTCCTGAAAAGGATTTTAAAACCAGATTAGTTACCCAAGAAGGGACAAGCCGCAAGTTTAAAAAATTAGTACATTTTAATGCTAGTGCTCCGTGAAACAGCCAACCCCTGCTGCAATTCCACCACTGCTGAAATGTCTCTGTTCTCCAGCACTGTGAACACCTCCGGATGGGAAGGATGTGCAGGAAGGACAGCAGGAGCAGAGGTTCTCTCCTAATGCACAGATAGATTTAGTACCAAATGATCCAAAAGGCGATGGTAAAGAGGTGACTGGAGCTGGGGCTCTCAGGAATTAAAAGCACACACACGCACACACACTCATGCTCGAACCAACCCCAGAGCCCTGATTCCAAAGCCCGGTGGAAGAGTTAACACCTGCAGGGAGTCCTGGTGTGGCTTTGCACGTGGCTGGTGCTGGGGTCCTGCTCAGATGGGCTCCTTGGACCTCACACTTGGAGGGCAATTGCTGTGCTTTTCAACTTGCTCGTCCTGGCAGTCCTGAGAGAGCCACACCTCAACCGGCACGTACAGAGAAGAGAACCCTCGTGTCAGCAAAACCCCTTCTGCCAGCCCCGCCGGACTGGGAGAGAGGAAAAAATAATAATACAGGCTGGCTTGTGCAGGTGATTATTTTTATCCCAGAACAACTGGAAGATACATCCCTGAATTGTTGCCCAGAGAGCTGTCCAAGACTCAGAGGTCAGAGCTGGGGGCCGGCGGGGGCAGGACGACGCTCCGCAGCTCCGTGCTGCACACACACACTACACAGCGTGTCCCTGAACACCCCCGCGCTGGGAGGGACCCTCCGAGCTGCCCATCAGAAGCTGGAGGTGGGGATTACTCCTCGGAGAAGTCTCTGTCAATGTCCATGTACGCCTCGTCGATGTAGCTGACTATGGCACAGGGGGACGTCCGGTCCGGACTGAGCAGTATCGAAACAGTCTCTTTCCAGTAGGTAAAACTAATACAGGAGCTCTGTGGGCACAGACAACAGGGGTCAGTGGAGGCCACAGCAGGGAACACCTCCCAAAGCTGAAAATCATTTCCTGTTCAGCCTGAGCTGCCCAGCCCCACAGTGTGACCAACGCTTTGGGTTCCCCACTCTGCCCTCCCTCCCTGGTGTTGAACAGCTACACCCTCTACACTCTCCAGAGGCAAACAAGGACCTCCAGTGCCTCTGGCAGCTGCTAAGAGCAGCACAGGGTGACCCCAGCCTGCCTGGGCCAGTACACCCATAATCCAACCTTGTCCAGTCCAAACACAAACTAGGACACTGTGGTGTTGCAGATAAGCCAATGCTGGAAGTAGCTTCTGCTCCTGAGAGCACAAAACCCAACACACTCCCTGCTCACACCCCTCCTGCATTATTCCCTCAGAGCCAAAAGGCCACCCCAGCAGCCCAACACCAGACCATGTGTCCCCCACTTACCTGGACAGTTGGTTATTCCTACCCACCAGTGACCCAGGACAAGCCAGCTCTGGCACAGAAACCTGCAGCCTGCTCCCCTGGCTCCCAAGAATCAGATATTCTTCCTGCACTGTTTGCAACACCAGGAGGAGTGCACAGTCTGGCTAAGGTGCTAACTACTCTGGGAACTGCATTCTGTCCTGCCTCCCCCAACCTGGCCATCCTGCCAGCCCTGCCTCTCCACCCCACTCAGCACTGCCAAGTCTCACTTTTGTGTGCCACAGCCACATCAGGCTCTGTTTCTGGGGAAGCCCAGCACCTGCCTTGTGGCAGCCTAAGGTGTGAGAAGCACCACAGAGCTACACTGGGGGCAGAACTTCCTCCCTTTCCCTTCCCAAGCTTCCATCTTTGCCAGGGGGCTGGCAGACAGGTGTTGCTGTGATCAGTTCCTGCCATGCTAAGAGGGTCACATACATTTTCTAAGCAGGTGCTGTCTTTATCCTTGTTGAGGTAATGCTGCTGCCAGAATCGCAGGAGGCTGTGGAAGTTGTTCAGGATGAAGCCAGGGTATTTTTCTGTGTATTCCATCTGTTGCAAGGTGCGCAGATAAAAAGGGAGCTTTTCTTTCCTTCGGGCCAGCATTAGGATAACTAAACTTGTGTTCAAACAACTGACATTTTCCTGCAAGTAAAAATGACACAGCAAAAAAAATCTAAATACCAAGATAGCTGTTGTATACATGTTCCTATAAAACAAGCCTGTGGAAAGCACACAGTGGAAGGGCTCCTGCAAGGAAAAGGGACATGGGCGTCCTCCAGGGAAAGGAGGCTCAGCCCTGCTCACCACTGCAGCCCCAGTAAGGCAAGTGCAAGGTCCCTGGCTGCTCCTTACCTGTGTAAGTGTCTGTACATGGATGATATTGATGAGACGGAAGAGGAAGGACATCCTCATGGACATCTGGGACATGTAGGACAAGAGGCGGCACTCGGACAGGACCTCTGCAACTGCAGCAAGAGCAGGAACACAATCACCAGGAGTTAGAGTGTCACAGACACGTTTTATGAAAAATCCTTTCATTAGGATTTCTCTCCTGAGAAGCTGAGAGGCTTCAGAGGAAAAGAAAAACAATAATTATCTGCTGCTGTGGAATGCAACAGGTGGATCTGTGATTGGTCTCATGTGGTTGTTTTTAATTAATGGCCAATCATAGTCAGCTGGCTCAGACTCGCTGGTCAGTCACAAGATTTTATTATCATTTCCATTCCTTTCTAGCCTTCTGATGAAATCCTTTCTTCTATTCTTTTAGTACAGTTTTAATACATAATTTTCTTTTAATATAATATATATCATAAAATAATAAATCAGCCTTCTGAAACATGGAGTCAAGAGTCTCGTTTCTTCCCTCATCCTGGGACCCCTGTGCACACCACCACATTATAGCAGCATTTTTAAGCCAGGTCTCATAAGCTCTCAAAGGTCTATAACACACCCAAGATAGCTCAGCTGCCTTTGGAGGCATAAAAATCAGCAGGATGGCTTCTGTTGCAGCATTGGAAACAAAGAGATTTAATAAAATGCAGAATAGCAAACAGAGAAAAATCGAGCTAGGTGCAGGAGGTCTTTGCTCCTGGTAAAACACCTCACAAAAGCAATTAGTTTCTTTGTTCCCTTCTTCTTCTAGTAAATTACCTACGTGGGACTTTTTGGCCTCTTTCCTTTTTGAGGGGGACAAAGGATACTTTTGTCATTCTGTCAACAGGAGGCACACTCCTATATCCAGGGGCTGGAGGTTCAGACACACTGATCCAAGCACCAGAACAGTAAGAACTGGTGCTCAAACTTTCAGGGTGACATTTCTTTGTCTAACCCCCAAAGTGTCAAAGCCCAGATTTAAATTAACCATTATTAACACTGAACAGCCCCAGTCCCACCCCACTGCTCACCTTTAGCATCAGACTGATTCTCAAAGCGGTCCAGGGACAGCGTGATGCAGCGAACCAGCATGTTGGAGTCCACCAGAGAGCTGTTGATCTGATTTAAAAATATCTGGAACTGAAAAGAAACACTTTTTAGTGTTGAATTTCAAAGATTTAAATATATTTATAATCAGGGTCATTACCTTTTTGTTATGTCTCACAAGGTAAGAGGAGACATCGCTCCCAACTCTGCCTCACCCCACCCAAGCCAACATGGAGGGCTGACAAAAGGATCACTTCAAAACACTATGGAATGGAAAAATGCCATCCTGACATCCCTAAAATCCCTTTTGAAGCTATGTCACTCCAATGAAAGTGAGATTTCATACCATAATTGTTTTGAAAGGGGGAATTCCTGCAGCTCCATGTTTTCCTAAACTAATTTGGTACAAGCAGACAGTGCTAGGGAGGAATACAGTGAGGGAGTCACACAGAATGAGAGCTAAACCCAGTCAGAGATCAATAAACAGGAAACACAGAGGAAATATAAAGATATTCTCTAGAATGTCTGAGCTCATTTAATAGAGAAAACCCCCAAAATAAATACAGCTTTCTTTTAAATACATTTATACATCCCTTCTCCAAGGTCTACCAGACCTAACAGCAGTGAGAGAAAAACTACAGCAACAGAAGCAAGAGTGTAAGGCCATTCAGAACCCACCCACCAGCTGATGTTAAATGTCCAAAGTGCACAAGAGCATGAAACCACTTTGTATAGAGCTGCCAATTGATGTGCAGCTCAATTTTATAGTTAATTACATAAGCCATGGCTTCTCTAAGTGGCTCTAAATTCAGATAACATGAAATATCTACATCTGTTTGCAGTATCAAGTATTTTAAGCCTTATTCATGAAGGAATTCCCACTGCAAGCTTCAGTAAAAGATTTTTTGGAGATGTCTCAATGTCCACAACTATTACTTAACCACAAATCTGGCAACTGCACAGGAAATGTTCTGCTACCCTTGAGCCTGACCTTAGGCCTGCCTGATCATGGAACAGGGCAATGTTTGCTGACCAGCTGAGCACTCCCTGTCTCAGGACAGCTGGAGCACTGCTCAAAACACTGAGGGGCCTTGGCAACTCAGCCCTTAGTGTTTATTGTGCCCCAAGCTCTGAAACCACACCAAACCCAAATGAATCCGAGTTTTAGTGCTATGTTTGCTTATAAAAGGGTGTAATTTGAGCCAAAGGGGGCAGCTCTTACAAATATTTACCTTCTCATCTGTGTTGATGTATTTGTTGAACCTCTTGAATGCATCAATATTGAATTTCATCAGCTCTCCCAGAAGGTCAAAGTAACTCTGAAGCACATCCCGTGACTTGCACTCACTATCAACAATGCAGTAGAGAATATGCTGGCAGGGGAGGAAAACATGTTATTGCCACAGCTTAGTCCAAGCCAGCAGCACAACACAGACTGTGATTTATTCAGCATTTAAAGCATTTATCTGCAAGTTCTTGGGTGACTGAATGCCACAACAGCACCTAAAGACAACAATTCAGATGAGTCTCCTGTAAAAAGGAGCTCCCAGTGATGCAGGTTATACAAATGGCCACATCTGGCTGCCACAAGCAGAATTCACAGGTATTTCTGTAAGTGTTCCCAGTATTTGTCATAGTTACACAGGAATAAGGGGCAGTTTTTCATTTTTTATTATTATTGTTACATCTATTGTGATTTCTCCAGTAAACTGTGATCCTGACTTATCTCCCTGAGTGTCAATTCCCCCACCACTGCAAGGGGACAGCGTGAGTGGCCTTCATCTCCCTGCTAAACCCAGCATAATATTCAACACTATATTTTTATCCCCTTTTTGTAGATAAATCCTTCTTGATTGCTATGGAGGATGCCTGCCATAAATTTACTTACCTCCAGGAGCCCTCTCTTGAGGAGGAACATCTGGTCTGCATAGGAGGTGGTGCCTCGCAGAAAACTTTCAACTGCCCTTGCTTGCCAAAACCTGAGAAAGAGAAGAAAGGAGGTGTTAGTTCTGGGGCAAGGGAAGTACTTGATCACAACTGCAATTTAAATCCTGTTTCCTGATCTGTTTCAATCCACTCTGAAGTGGAGGCAGATCTGTTGATCCTGCAGAAAACCACTGGCTGTGATTTCTTCCCACCTGCACTGCCACCACAGCACATGAGAGCCAGATCTCTCCACAGCTTGTTCTCCAACATTCTCAGCTGCTCTAAGCTGGACAAAACCAAAGCTACATCCCAGGGGTCTCAAACATCTCCTCAGAGAAGAAGTGAACCCACCTGAAGGAGGATTCTGCTGGCTCCTTCTTCATGACCTGAAGCAGTCTGGTCAGCAAACCTCTCTTCCCATCACAGACAAGGCTCCTGCAGCAGTGAGAAATGACAGCTGAGTGGAAGGGCTGGGCAAGCACTGAGCACTGAATCCAGTCACTGCTCCTGAGCTTCTGATGATCTAAATCTCAGTATTGAAGTATATAGTACAAATATTGTGCTAGTTCTACCAGCAGAGGAATTCCCCTCACTGCCCTTGGTAAATATCTGCAATACCTGCAACATTTTGAACTTCCAAATAAGTTCAAAATAAAAACTTTCTCTCCAAATTTTAATCATTTCAGAAAAACCAATTCACACCTTGTGTGAATCAAGAGAAAAAAATACTACATTTGAGCTCAGGAATGAAAGAAACCCCTTTTTTCCCCTCAAAAATTGTAAAGGAAAGTCTAAATTCCATTTAGGAGGCAGAGCAGAGTATGGAAAGCTGTGTGCTACATTAGGCTGTGCAACTGCAATTTTACTTTTTCTTAAACAGCATCTTCAGTGGAGCATCCACCTGCATTAAATTCATTCAGAAGTAATGCCTTGATCTCATGTATTAAGAAAAGCAACATGAAACCTAAATGTTAAGGGTGGAAAAAGAAGTTCTGCCCAATTACACACAGTATTATGATAATGACTGTAATCTAGAAATCCTCTTAGAGATTCCCTTTTGGAGTGAGGTAAATCTGCTCTGTGCAGACCAAGTCCCTGCTGATACCCTGGGAGTACTCTGACAAAATAAATTCTGCAAACAACCTTCCATCTGCTGAGCTTTATACACCAGAATCATGTATTAAAGAGATTATTAGATCAAAACAGTCCATCTAACATACTCAAATGCAACAGAAGAGATTCTCTAAGTGGTTTAACATGTTAATCTAATTTAGCTTATTCTGGTTATTAGCTGCTGTTAAAATATTCTCAGCAGACACTTGGATGAGTCCATGCAGCCTGGAAATGGACATTTATGTGTGCTCCTGAATGCCAGAACTAAGACTGAATAGCAATTAAATGATTTGAGGGATGACAGGTTACCTTTCATTGCCTGCAATGCCCAACCTGAGGAAGAGCAGACAAACAGACCCAGCACATCACAGTGAAGTCTGAGCCATGAACTCAAACACCTCTTTTTAGGGGTTTTAAAGTTGCTCTTGTTTTTAAAGCACTTTATTCTGAGCACAAGCACACCTGAGATTTGCTGATGACCATCAACATCTCATAAGCCTGGAACCTCCCACTGAAAGGAGTCAGTGAAATGAAGGTGTGGTGGACACAGAGGCCAAGGAGAACAGCTGATGTCAAACTTACACTGGAAGTGCTTCCCAAACTCTGAAATTGTGAGCAGCACCCTGAGTCCCCTCTCACCTGTCAGTGTTGACCACAGCATCCACTTCAGGGATGTTGGCTTTGTGGGAGATGGCACTCAGCTCATTCAGCTCCTGGCTGTTCAGGAGGAGATACTTGTTCCTAAAGCAAGACAGTGGGGAAGGAGAGGAGAAAAGCAGGATTCATTCAAGAGGCAAAAATGCAATTACATGAAAAGCAGAGCCACAGGACTGCAAGAGCAAGCTGCTTTCTCCTGGCTGCTCTTCACAGCATTCCCACTCTGCTCCCTGTACCAGGCCAGCCAGCTGCAGCTTGGGAAAACCTCCTCCAAAATTTACCAAATGCCACTTGCAACACTGACCAGCTTTGACATGATGGTTCTTTGCTGACTTGTTTGGGATCTTATGTTTTGTAAATACTTTCTTCTGGATAATGCTCATTTAAAAAAAAAAATCTAAGGAACATTTTGCTGAATTTCAGACCAAAGTAAGCATGAAATAGCCAACTTTTTCACAGCTTCCTGAAGTTTTTCTCTACTCTACAGTGATTGTTCTTTTTAAGTAACAACTCTCTTTCTAAGTAAGAAAGCAGAATCTGAAAAAAAGGACTCAAGTCATCCTGGTATTTTATTATCTGAACAAACTTTACCCTGGAAATATTTTAAAATATCATGAAAAGTAAAGATCCAAATAAAAATGATATAAATCCCAGGAATGTACATAAATTCTTTATCAAATACCGAACTTTTCATAATGAAAATAAATTATTTTGTCTGTAAAGAATAAATCTGACAGAGCAGAAATGTAGTCCAGGGGCCCCCTTTGCCTAAAGTGTGCTCCCTGAGAGTCTTTCTGCTTTCCAAGTGTTCAAAATCAGACAGCAAAGACTCCTTTTGAGGAAAGCTCAGGGGGCAGAGGATGCAGTGATGAGTGTGAGGTTCCTTCTTGTTTCCAACACTCTCCTCAGGTTAGTGCTCACTGAGGCTCTTGTGTGAGGCTTCCTTTGATGTGGACTGAACAGGTTTCTGCAATGAGAACAGAGCCCCTCTCTCCCTGCAATAAACAGCTCTGCAAGTCTGGTTTGGACACAGTTTCACTGAATGAACATCAGCACACAAGTACTTTGCTCTCATCTTGTCCTCAGTTAACTCAGCTTATCTGTGATTTCATAGAAAGTTCATGTAATTATTTAAACCAACCAACAGATTCCACACATTCCACTTGCTCCAATGCTACAGCTGGGAGCTGTGTGCTGCTCAAACAAGCCTGAGATCTTTGTAGCAGCCACTTAAGTAGTAACATCACCTGTAGAGATTTTATTGGAAGACTTGGAGTGATTCCCAGGCAAACAATGAATGAAGGATTTACAACAGGTCAGCATTCCCTCCCTATGTCCAGCAGCTCTGCATTCTCAAAGCTAATATTCCACAATTTGAAATATCTCCAACAGGACTAAAATCCTGCACAAAAATACCAGCCTGGCTCTAGGAATGAGCAGCACCTCAAGTGCAACATGCCTCTAACACAGGAGTTTGTAAGATGTGGACACCATCTCCCAGGACTGATGGAATGCAGGGTGCAATTCCACAAGTCTCAAACACCTCTGTACCAGCAGCACAGCATTAAATATTAAATATTAAATAACCCCAAGCAAACTGCACCACCCCTCCAGTTATTCCAGCACACCCAAGTTTTCCTAAGGATTTATTTTGAAGGCAGACAGGAGATTTCTTTGTATTTCCCTGGTTCACTGTCAGTTCTCAGTAAAAGGCAAAAAAGAAGAAAGCTGCCTGCTTATTCCTTCAGCCAGAAAGTGTTAACTCATCCTGTACATGCTGCAGCTCATCTCCTAACACAAGACAAAATGGGCTGGGTTTAACCCACATACTATGGGTTTAATATGGTCAAACCCATATTCAGACATATTCAGACATGCCCACCACAGAGCAAATTCTTAGGCTGTTACAGCAAGAGCTGGAAGGAACATGAAGTTTAGGGACAGCACAACATTCCCTTCACATGGAGCCTGCCCTGTGCCCAGGACACCTGGAACCACAGCCAGGCAAGCAGCACCAAGCCACAACCCACCACAGCTCTCATACTCACTCATGGTGGTCACTGAAGCTCTGAAGAAGCCTCAAGAATTGTATCTTTAAAGTAATGTCCTAAAAGGAGATAAGAAAGATAAAAAACCATCATTTCTTTGGTATTTTTGGCTATCATTAGTTACCAAGCAGGCATGAAACAGCTGAATGGAAAACCTTTCCAAATCAACCCCCTTTGGACAGCAGAGCAAGTGACTTGCACAAATGGAGAGGCTGCACTTCCCAAAATAGAAGTGGAGGTTGCCTCCAAGTCTATGCGCATAACAGGTAATAAATTCCTTCTCACTGCAAAGGCAAAAAAAGCTTAAAATTGTACTGACCAATTCAGAATGTCTAGGTTTGGAAAGAAAAAAACCCATAAAGAGTCAAACACAAACCCAACCCCTCTAAACCTGACTGTGCCACAATTTGTACCCTGTGCCTCTCCTAGGTATCTTTTCTTTGAATTTTGGTTGTCTTCTACCTCTGGCCTCCAGGGCTCAGAAATTGACTCCTTTCTCAGTTCCCAGAATGGACATGTTCCTTCAAATGAACAAACAAACCAGGAGAGAGGGGAGAGGCTAAACTGGCCCTGTTGCATTGCTAACATGAGCCAAGGATAGAATTCAATGAAATCAATAATCCCCAAAATCTGAGTGCTACAGCATCTCAAGTCACTGATTATACAAACACCCAGATACTCAGCACAGCTCCTCAGAATTGTGTGCCAGGATGAAAAGCCACCCCAGAACTGCAGAGGCTGCTCACCGGGCTGCAGTCACAGTTCTGGTTGTGTCCGTGCAGAACCAGGGCTGAGGCTGAGTGCTTCCTCCAGATGAGTTTGTCAAACAGGTTATTGAGGCCAGGAATGAGTCTGAACTCTGCTATCATTTTATGAACCTGGGGAACAAGAGAGGTACAAACATGTGTGCTCCAGTCTGAACACAGATTTCATGTAGTCTGCAAACAGATGGGCACAGTGATGTCATCCTCTGACAAAAGGATGTGAATTCTTGTCTCAAACAGCAAATATTTGTGTTAACCACAGTGCAGCAGTTTCCATTTGTGTATGTGCATAGAAAACATCCACAATGAGTATCACTGGATAGAAAACAAGTTTAAACCAAGCATTTATTTTGGGATAAAGCTCTTCACCAGAACTTCACTTAACCACTGTGTCTCTGGAAGCTGCTTTGGGCATCAGGACATCCCTTCCAGCACACTGAAAATGCATCTACAGCAAACAGCTGAGCTGTGGATATTCTGCAGCCACTCAATGTCCTGAGTGTCTTTGCCCTTTGCAGACACACAGCTGCTGCTCAGGCAGGCCTCTGATGACAAAAAAACCCATCAATACTGGCTCTGTTCATCAAAACACCTGAGGAGTCCAGCAGTAACACAACCACACCACACTGCTCCTTCAGGTTAAAGAGAAGCTGAACTTTAGAGAAAAAAAAAAGTCAAATTGCCCACTTATCAGTCTGCCTGGTACATCTTTTTTATTCACATAAAAAAGCTAATAATTTTGGTGTGAACAGCTGGTTAATACCTTCAGTCCAAACTGGGATACTTTTGATGTAAGGAGTTTAGAAGAGAAGTAAGGGAAAGAGAAAGTGGGATTTTTATTAGCTGTAGGCCTAGTACAAGCATTCTTTGAGATGTGGTTTCAAATCAAAACCACATGACTGGAATGTACAACATTCTGCAAAAATTAAGTGCCCAAGTAATGGACATGTTCCTTAAAATTAACAAACAAAATCACTTAAAAATACCCCAGGTTGTCCCAACACCCAGAACTGTAACCAGCAGCATTTCAAGCAGATCAATCTACTTTGTTCTATTTACTCAAACACCTGAATGAATCAAAATATCTGAAGCTGATGCTGTTTTACAGGTTTTGGTTCTAGTTTGCAGCACAGCTGATGGCTTTTTGCACTCCTCTTGGCTGTAGCCCCCAGCTGTCCCACCTTGATGGAAATCATAAATTAATTCTGGGCACCTCAAATACACACCTGAGGAGCATCCAGCTCCTTCCCACCCATCACACTGCCCTGACAGACTGCTGAGCTTGGAGTCCTCTGGTGCTCCATTATTTTGAAGCACTCTTGGACAGGAATCTCTCTGAACAAAGTGCTCCCTGCAGTGCCCTGTCCCTCCATGGCACAGGCACAGCACGAGGGAGCCAGGAGCCTGAGCTGCCTGCAAGAGCCTCAACCCTCACTAAAGGAACAGCTCTCCACACTCAGTTTCAACTCCTCAATCTGCTCCTCTCCAAATGACTCAAAATCTGTGCAGTTCAGTTTGCTCAGCTCTGAATGCTCACCTGACCAAGCTCCTCAGCCATGTCGCTGCCTCTCCATCACTCTCTCCCAGTGCCCAAACTCATTACAATTACTCTGCCTGAGGATGCAAAGACAATCCCTGCTCTATGTTCAACTTTCAAGCTACTTTGGCTTTTTCCTACTGCCATCCAGCTTCACACAAATTGCTCTTTCTCAACACTAAAACTGTCTTTGCTGAGTTTGTGTGTGTGCAGTGTGGCTCCCTACAGCAGGAGCAAGGCCATCAGCTGATGGCTCTTCACAACACAGACATGCAGGACAGCCTAGAAAAATACATAAGGAGAGTAATTTAGGGTGTGACCATAATGACAAGGCAGCAAATGCCCAGATCTGCAGAGAAACACCACTTATTCCCAAGGTGAGATCATCCCCAACATGGCAACAGGAGGAGCAAAGTCACTGCTACCACAGTTATCAATTTATGCAAATTAGTCAGCAATCAAGTTTAAATCAAGCATTCAGAGATTCATTTGGGGACAGGTTGAGCTTGGGAGGCTGCACTTTGCTTCAAGCAAATGCCAAACCATTATGTCAATTATTACAGGAGACTGAAGCAGGTTTGTGATGCCCTTAATAAAATTCAGTGCAAAATGAATCCAATCTAAAACCAGCAAGTCCTCTGGCTGCTCAGACTGGTACCACAAATCCTGTGCTTTTATTCCTTCCAAGAAAAGAGACCAAAAAGCAGCTGAGATGCTTGTCTGAGGGTGCTGCTGCACACTGCTGTGCCTGCATTCCAGAGCTTCCCATGGAGAGCAGCTCAGCTCCAGTCCCTCCTGTGCCTGGCTCTCAGGAAGGGCAGGGGATTCACACCTGCCACACAAGGCTTATGCAGATTAAGGAATGAAGGATGCAGCATGTGTTTTAAAGTCACAGGATTTCACAAACCAAAACAAAGAAAAACCCAAAACAAAAAAAAAAAAGGACAATCACCCCCCCACAAACCTACTCCCCCAAAACCAACCAAACAAAAAGCCAAACAAAACCCTAAAACAAACAAACAAACAAACAAACCCTGACTCTGGATAAGAAGTGTTTGGGAATGCAGTAACCCAAATCTTTCAAGATTTGAATTCAACTCCAGTCCTGAATCAGTCCTGGGAAGAAGTGAACTGCAGGCCACCTTTATCCTTAGCTTCCCCATCTGCATGGGGGCAGAAATAGCAGATGAAGGATAAGAGTTGTTTTCGCAGGAAATGAAAACATAAATTCATCTTCAAAGCTAGCTGCTTCAGCAGCAGATTTTTAGCCTTGTCACATTTGACAGGAACACAGCACAAGTGACCTAGGGGGGAAGGAATCCAGCACATTCAGCTGCAGCAGGATGAGTGCAGGCTGCAAGCAGTTTCTGCAGAATCTATAAACCTGCATTCTTGTGGGGAGCTCAGGCAGGGATGAATTATCTGCCTTGATACAATGGAAAAGAAAAAGTCCTTCTAAAAGATCCATGTTCTGCTAGTTTCAGTTATGTTTTGGGCTTGTTTACATTTTATTTCATGCCTGACAGGAACAGCACTTCTAAAAGGAATGACAGTATGATTAGGAGTGGTTTATGGTTTCTGCAAGAATTACTGGTTCCCTCTGCTTCCTCTTATGCAGAATCTGCTTCTTTTAATGCCAAGTGTCTGCTTAGAGTCACAGAACCCCAGGATGGTTTGGGATGGAAGGGATGCTAAAGCCCTGCCATGGGCAGGGACACCTCCCACCACACCAGGCTGCTCCAAGCCCCAGCCTTGAACACTTCCAGGGATGGGAGGTCCTCAAGCTCTGCTGTAGGTTTGGAGGGAACAGGTGAGTAATATTTGGGACTGAGCTACAACTGCACCTGTATTCAGTTAAAGAGATTCAGGAGATTGCCCTGGGGGGTGTTTGTGACTGATACCCTGGGAGGTTACTACACCAGAGAACAAAATACTCCAGATAAATGTGCCCCAACCCCCTGCTCACAACACAGCCTCTCCAGCCTAACATAGCAGCCTTTCTTTTGGCCCTCCCAGTGTCCAGGACATCTGAATGCCCCCACTATGCCAAGCTCTGCTGAGCTGAGCAGACTGCCAATGCTGGAAACCTGTCAAAACCTCACCAAGGATTGCTTTGCTTTTCCCTTCACAACCTGCTTTTGACCTATTTAAATCAAACCACAGCCAAGCTGCAGTGACTGGTTCTTCATAAGCCTGTGTGAGGCAGGGAACTATTTTTTTTTTTTTTTTCATTTTAAAAGGAAGAAAGGCAAAGGAACAGATGAGTGGGATTTGCAGGCAGTGACCAGTGCTGACAGCACTGAAGTGCACCTTCCCAGCAGGGAATTTAACACTTTGCCAAGCCAGGCAATATGCTGCAAAAATCATCCAGAGCATTTCCAAAAGTGAAAGCAGCCAAAGAAGGGTAAGGCCTGAAGGGGCTTCATCCAAACTGGGCAGCAGGAGGGGGGAGAACTCCTGACATGATCCAGGTACCCACACACTGCCTGCATCCTCCTGCACCCCTCTTGCCCCAGAGCAGGGGTGAGCAGCCCTGCCCCAGCTGCTCCCACTGAAATGCTGCCTGGTTTCTGGGCAGGGCTGCCCAGCTTGGTACCCTGAGCTTTGCCCTGGCATTTCTGTGCCCATGACCTCACCTGTGAGCACTCAGGTTTAAATAGACACCAAGTGTGAGTGTGGGCATCCACTGGGGCTCACCTGGTTCCTCTGCCTGCCCATGAGCAGCACACAGAGAACATAGAGCACCTCCAGCTTGTACATGATCTCGTGCATGATCTTCATGGACTGGGGCAGCTGTGTCCTTGTGGAGGTGTTGGCCAGTCCACTCTCATCTGAAGACTCTGAAAAAGATGGCAAAGATGTGAGACTGAGGCAGCTTCAGCAGGAAAGGATTTGTTACAGTTGTTGCTTTTACACTGAACACTGCAGATGCAGGAGCAGCACACATCTGCTGGAATTTTCTTCTTAACTAAAAATAGTAATGTACAGGAAATAACCAATTTGAATTACATGCTAGAGAAAAAATATGGCTGAAATCTTTTTCCATAACAAACTAAATGGCAATATCTCTTTAAAATAAGTAGGCTCACCTAAATGAATTAATAGACTACTGCACCAGGGCATGGCAGAAAGGTAATAAAAGTAGATGGGAGATTATCAGAAGCACTTACTATTAAATCTACTTTCATTTCATACCTCAGTACCAGTATTCTTAGGCCACAGTTAAATAATTTCATAACCTTAGAGAGAATCACCCTGCTAAGAGCAGAAACAGAACTATGAAGTACTTTGAGTTCTACCAGACAAACATTATGCCAAAGGGTGAAGTAACAAACCACACACATGCTCCAAAGCATTTTCCTAAATGCTGTCAAGGTTGTATTAACACTTCCACTGGAACAATTATTTTTTTCCAATTAACTTATTTAATCTAGCTGGAACTACCTTTCCTTTTTAAAGAAGGGGACACTGCTTTTGTATGAAGCATTTGAACCCAAAGTCATGAGCCAAAGTTTTAGGGTAAAATGCTGGTGAAGGCACTTGCCTCAGGAGGGTTATTTTACTCAATGCAGAGGAGGTTAGGGCTGAGGATGCACAGCCCTTCAGTGTTAGCCAGGCATGCAAAGGGCACACATTGCTCCCTCCTTTGGCTAATTTTAATTCAGTAAAAAAAAAATCAGTGCTTGAGAACAAAACAGCAGTCAGACCTAAATGCTGATATGTGAGTCCTCCATGGAGGGAAAGTGGAATCAGGACCAGATGACAGGAAAAGCAACACCTGGCAAACCCTGAGCAAGGTTAAGACATGCCTCAGCTGCTGGTGGGTGGAGGGATGCAAGGCAGGTACCTGTACTGCTCTGCTCTGCCTCTTCATTTGCCACTCTCATCAGTGCATCCAGCACCAGGGCATTGTCCAGCCAGGTGTACCACTCCTCCAGCTCCTGCAGGAAGCTGGAAGTCCCTGTTGTTTCAGACACTTTCCTTGTGGCCAGTTTGCACAACCGCTCGATGAAGCCTGGAATATTCAGAAGTGTAGCTGGAAAAAATACAGAGAAAGAATTTGATTACAGTGTAGGATCAACAGCACATCTACTTTAGGAATACAGAAGTATATGGTTTAAAAGAGCTGGTTTAAAAGATCTGAAGATGGAAGAACTCAGCACATTCCTCTGTTAAGGACTGGAAGAGAGCACCCATACCCCAGCAACAATTCAGGGCTGCTCTCCAGTCTTATCAAGGAACTGATCTGGCTGAACACCAAGTTGGCAGAAATAAAGGAGCAGTCTTTGGAAGGGGCCAGCTCCACCTCCCCTTTCCTCCTTCATTTTCCCTCCTGTGTTGGTGGTCTGTAGTGGCTGAACTGGCTCCCTGCAGCAGTGGGGAGGAAATCTGACAGCTTTTCAAGTAAAAGGTTGCTGAATTAGCTCCTCATGGAGCAAAATAGGTGGAGAACATACCACAGCAGCCCCAGGTGTGAGGGTTTTAACTGTGGAGCTGCACCTCAAAAAGAGCAGTGCAAGGACAGGAGTCACTGCTCTGCAAATGTTTGGGGAGGCGCAGTTTGCCTTCAAGAACAATTTAATTACAGGACCTGTTTATTAAAGATACATGGCTAAAGCTTCACTTCCCACTTGCAGGGGCAAGAACAAAAGGACAAAGAATTTGTCCTTTCATGAACATTACATGAAAGAACTGCATCTCTGAAAGAATAAGCTCTTTGATAAAATTTTAAAAATAGAATATACTGTACAGACTTTGAATCAGTCTCTGATTGTGCCCATAAAAAAAAGATTAGCTAAACATTTGCTTGGCATGGGGCTATGCAAATATCTGCTTCAGAAGCCCAAAAGCTTTTCAGCACAGCAAGAGCTGAAAACAGCAGATTTTCCATCTGATGGTACTTCACCTTTTTCAATTCCTACTCATCCTTCTAGGCAAGACTTCTGCACCTGAGAAGTACTCAGCACAAGAAGGAAAGCTGAACTGTGCCCAAAAATAAGGCTGAGATCAGCCCCACAGATTTCCAAGGCTGGTCTGGTAACGCTGGGCAACAGAACTAATATTAAACACACTTCTCTTTTTGATAAAGACAAGACATCCTGTTCAGGACAATATCAGATAAAATCAGAGGAGGAACTGCTCCAACAGCAACCACACTGCAGGCAGCTTTACTTCAGGAATTCATATTTCATGGAGGACACAGAATTATTGAGAGCTGCTAATGGGAAGTCCATGGATGTGGCTAAGGCACAGAAAACAAATCCAATTCTTTTAAGTCACTCAGAGAGTGCTGAAATGACAGAAATTAGCCCACCTAATTAGCAACACCACACGAAACCAAATGCTACACAGTTTCACTAACAGGAAACATTATTTTCAGGAAACAATCTGAAGGGAGTGAATCAAGAAAATGTTTTGTAAGACACAACACTTTCAGTATCTTTCAGAAACATAAAACTGTGACACTGAGAAGAGGGAAACTTTACACATTGCTGAGATTATTCTGATTTGTTCATGACACAACAATTACCTTGATTAATTTCAGCTCGGGAAGGCCCCAAGTTTTTTTTCTGCTGGGCATTTTTGGCCAGCAGAGTGTGCTTGTCATCACTGCCCGTGTCCAGCTCCGAGATGGTGACAGCCAGGATCCTGCAGAAGTTGGCCAGCTGCTGCTGGTCAAAGCTGGACACCAGGCTGGCCAGGTTGGGAATATCATCCAGCTGGATCATTTCCTAGGGAGGCAACAGCAGCTCAGTCACATGGGATGGTCAGTAAGAGAACACAGGCACATCCTGCCTGGGGAGTTCTCTGGGTTATTCCAGTGTAGCAAAGGAGAAGCAGCTGGGATTTACAACAGCCATCAGGCTTAGCAATTCCCAAGGTACAGATATCCCTATTTTAAATACTGTTTTTATATTTACAAAAAAATGTGAGGGCCTTTTTTTAACTAAAACCCACAAAACCACAACCTGATTTAATACATAAATTATGTTTAGGTATTAGACGTTTCAATTTTGTTTTCCAATCCTGTCTTTTCTTCAAAACTCACAGATAATAACTTCTAAATTATTTCTCAGTCATTACATCAGAAGTTCTTTTTAATAAAAAGATGTTGAAAACAGCTTTCAAAAAAAATTGTTCAGATAAACTGAGCTTGTTTCCTATTTCAGGAAGTACATCAACCTCAATCTTATTCTAAATAATAAAGTATTAGGTTACAGACTCCTGGCCTTCTCCACAAAATGCACACAGACTCCTTCCAATCAAGGTTTTCCCAAGGTTACACCTTGAGTATTTTACTTGGATCACACCAAGGCACTGAGCTACAACTGATGCTGGTAAGTTCAATAAGCAGGTTTGTGCAGAAGATTTAAGTGCCCTGTGTCCCCAGCCTACAACTTCTCAGAGAGGTGACAAACACCCAGGAATACACAGGAAAGCTCCCAGATGTGAGGAAGACAAGTGAAGTATATCAAAACTGAATTTATATGAGGTTCATTTTCTTTGTTTGCAATGTAGGCTATTCTTTAATGACTCAGACCATGGGGACACAGCTGCCATCATTCTTTGAACTGGGTAAAAGCACTACAAGTATGACACCACAGGAGTAGTTTGGCTTCTTTATGAGAAGTGACTGAAGTTAATTACCACTGTGAACAGGCAGGTTTCAAATAAGCTACCAGAAGTGAGAATGGCAGCTTTGAGGACCATCCTCAGCAATTCATCAAAGAAACAGCTCTCTTCCCTCCACTGGGCTGAAAAGCCATACAAATGATATTAAGAAAGCAGTAACTAACCTTTTTAACTCCCAGGATATCTTCAATGAGCGTTGCAGTTTGTAGGAATGTCTTTTTGTTTGTCATCAGTGTAAACAGGAACAACACGAAGTCGTTTCTCTCTGCCAGCCGCCTCGTGACTCCTTCAGTCTGGAAATGAGCACACACAGAGCCACTGAGAGCCCACCCTGAGCAGCCACATGGCACAGCACAGCCCTACAGATGATGTGGTGCTGAGCCAGCTGCTCCTGAAACCAGGGAATGTGTTTGTGGGAACAAAAACCATCTCCAGCCCTGGTGTGGAGTCACTGTGGCGCTGGCAACAATGCCAGGATGAGAGGCTGCACCCCAAGGCAGCCGATTCCTGGTCTGAATCAAAGCCAGCCCTGCCTGCCTGGGCACACACAGCACAGGGGCTGGGCTCTGCTTTGCACACCAACTGTGACCAGCTCCATGCCATGGTCTGCACACAGAGCAGCTCCTAAACCCCCAGTGTGGGAACCCAGCACATCCCTCTGGCAGTCCAGGATGGCCAGGACCCTGCCAGGGGGCTCACAGACCCTGGCACAGAGCCCAAAACACCTGTGGGTTTGATTATGAGCCATGGAGCAAATGACCAACCTTAGATGAAGACCAGCAAGCCACAACAGTTTAAGTAGAATAACAGTGAAGTTATCACAGGGTGGGAAAGTAGATTTTGGGGGTTTTGGTATGGGGGTTCAGGGGGTAAGATGGAGGGAACTGGGCATGTCCAGCCTTTCTCCCTCTTCTTCTTGGCCTCCATCTTCTGCTGTGATGGTGGCACTTTTAGACTGGTTTAGAGTAGAAGCTCACTGTCTAACACAGATGATAGGTATTGGGAAGTAATTGTAAACATTGTACATGTAGTTTTTAGTATAAAGACATAACACCACCCTGGGGGCAGGCAGAGTGCCTGGAACTGTCCTGCTGGATGGACCTCAGCAGGGCAGGAGAAAATTTTTTTATAGATAAGATAAAATAAATAACCTTGAGACCAAGAAATGAAGAGCCCTGACTCCTCCTTCAAGCACTGGGCTGGGAAAAGAGACTTTCCAACTTTTCTTGGGGTCACTCTGACAAGCTAAAGATCCCAACACCTCAGCACTGCTGTCTGAGCAACCCAGATTGTGAACTGGCCTAAAAGAACGGGGTGTTGAACCCCAAAGTCAGACTGAGGCATGGAAACCCAAGTATAAGGCTGCCTTTCATGCTCTGAGCTCTGCTGAGAGCACAGCCAGGCTTTTCTGGAAGTCACAGCTGCATCCTCACTGCTTGCAAAGCTGTGTTTTATCCATGAGACAGTCCCAGGGCTCACAGAACCAGACTGGCAAAGATAATTCCCCAATATTTACATATAAGCATAAGAACAGCTAATATTGCCCACAGATCATTTCTGTGATCCTGGACACTTCTCCTCCAATCCCTGCAGTAATACCAAAGTGAATTAAAACAGAGCAGCTAGTCTAGAAATTACAAACTTGGTTTCTAGCTTATCATGCTATTCTCAGTTTGCAAAAGTTGCATTACCTGCAGTTAAAAAAATAAATCATCCAAGCCAAGAAAAAAAGTGTTCTCTCTCTTCCCTGTCCCATGTGTACACAGATTGGTATCAGTGAGACATGATCCAGTAAGACTCAAACTCTGGAGATTAGATTGATGTTTTTGGAAGAGCTCCAAGCCACTAACTGGCCCTTTTTTCAATTTTTGTTAAACAATGTTCCCTAGGCTCTGGCATAATGTGGTGTGTGATGAAGTAAACAATCCTGAGGATGTTCCCTGCATGCATAATCTGAAGCCTTTGCTTTTAGCTTCAGGATTTTAATGACAAGGTATTTCCAGAGGCCTCTAACCCAGCACCTTCCCCTGCACTGATCTGCCATGACTGGACTGGACTGAACTCAAATCCAGCACATGGAGCTGCAGGATCAAATTCAAAACCCTTTGCCAGCCCCAATTCTGAACAGACCAGCTGTGGCTGGGATTAACAGGCATCCATCCATTCTCAGCTTCAGATTTTAAACTGCAACATTAACAAAGGCTGGCACAGCTTTTCTATGGAAACACAGAGACAGAAAGATCCAAACAAGGGAACTTAAACTTGACAATGCAGGTCAGAAAACAAATTATTTGAGCAACACATCAGATGCTGTATTTAAGTGAAGGAATTTTTATGCAAACTTTCAGAGTAAGTTTAAATTACACTTAAAAGAGTCTGTTTATTATCTTATCAAGTAGGACATGTAAAAAGAGAGCAGAAGAGTTGTACTTACACATATACAGGTGTTGTACAGTATGCTTAAACAGTCCTTGATGAGGTCATCACTTACTGCAAAGCAGAGAGCAGACAGTCAGCAGCCATTCCCTGCCAAGGAACACCCCTGGCATGGGAGGGACAATGAGAGCTTGGGATGGGTGACAACTCCAGGCTGCCAGCTCAGAGCACACATGCAAATGCCTTATGGCATAGAAGCCACAAGAAACACTCTACACCCGACCTGCTCACATGTTAAATTATTATTGTATGGGGAAAATATGTCAGTTCATGCAGTTTTCTCCACTGGAAACTCATGCACAGCCTCAGCACCTGGACTTCAGAGAAGAACTCCCAATCTGCTTTGCCACAGCATTTTAATATTTAAAACTTGTTTTCAGTACTGCCTTCAATTGCCTAAAGCTCCAGTTGAAGTCATTTCACCTTTGAAGTTGCCTGGCTAGCAGGCACAGGGAGCACCATGACATTCCCTTCCCTCAGCAGGGCTCAGGGAACCAGCAGAATCCCAAACAGGGCAAATAAAAACACTGCAGCCAAGCTGCTCCAGCAGGAAAGCTGAGCTGATCACTGCACCCCCTGTCCTTACAGCAATGTGGAAATGAGCAGTCATGTAACAAAAATTCTGCTGTTTTCCTGAGCTACTCATCTTACAATCTCTGCAGCTCCCATTACATAAACAATGTTTTGTGGCTTATTATTAATGATTTTTCACTGCAGCTGGAGCCACAGGAACAAGAAGAGTTTCCAGTGATTGCAGATTTTTAGTGCTTTGAGTCAAATGTGTTGTGCTGAGTGCATGAAGCTCCAGAACTGTGCCAGAAACAGGTGACTCTCCCAAATCCCAGCACGAATCAGTACCAGGGAGAACAAAGAAACAGTGATTCACTCCTAAATGAATCAACAGGAAATTGCTGGGATGCAAGAGAATAACAGAAAAATAGAACAATTTCTGTCTGAAGCAGAACCATCAGGCAAAACTGGGGAAAAGAAAGAGATAAACCACCTATTTACTTACTTTTCTGCTTCTTTTTCTGTGTAATAAGAGTTGGTCTCATGAGAATTTCTACTAAAAGCTGTAAAAATAAGACAAGGAATTAAGAGAATGATCACTGAGATACAAATACCAATTAATTTGCCAATGTCAAACCCAAATCTGTTTCTGCTGAAGTCACAGAGATGAATAATGAAGGCTCTACAATCAAACCCCCACTGGTGTCAAAATCATATTGACAAATTATAGTTGCATTTACCCTGAAGAAACAGTAAGAGCTGTACAAAATAATCTCCCACTGACAAGTTTTAAAGAATTTGAGCTTGCAAGGAATGTAATTTCATATGCCTCCAGATAAACATCAAGGATGGTGATCACACAACTCTAAAACTAAGGAATCTTTAGCAATAATCTGCAAAGAGATGCAAATTTTGCAAAGGCTTTTCCTAAATCTTGCTGGACTTCAAAAACATTTCAGGTCCAGACAGAATTTAGCAGCTCCAGATTTTATCTCAGCACTAAAAAGCCACTGCTTGTGTACAGGATCCTGTATGTATATTTACATTTACATTTCTATTTAAGGAATGTAACAATCAGCTTTCCAAAACCAGGACTGTGGTTCTGACTGATGTAGAACTGATCTTTAGTTGCTCTAGTCTGTACCACTGGTTTGGCTTAAAACATTTGAAAAACCAGAACTTTATTTAAAAATGAAAGTTGGCAAATAGAAGGAACTGATGACTCCTTCAGGAACTACTACAAATGCTGCTGGTTTTAAAATTCAGTTTAAAATTGTTGACAGCAGGCATCACCCAGTAATAAATATCAGTGCCAACTCACAAGATAATTAAGAATTTACAACTTCATTAAAAGAAGATGGGACAAATAGATCAACTATTGATCCAGACACAGAGGAAACCACCTTGACATCACTGGAGGCAACATTAAAAGCACCAACAAATAAATAAATAAATAGGCAGTTTTTAAGAGGAATATACATTTTTAGCAATATTTGTAGTAGTAGCTGCAGCATTAATAGGGTAGAGAAAAATGACTGCAGTAATACAGATCTTGTATTAATGGTTTGTGTTTGAGGAGGAGAATGCACACCTCAAAGTTTGGGGTTTATGCTTTAATTCTTGGGTTTTCTGCCTCTCACCAGAGGCAGAAGGAGCAGAAAGGGAATTATCAGATCATGTTTCTTGGGATGGGGTTACATTCAGGTATAAAATCCATGAGCTTTGTGTATTTTGTATCTTTATTTTACATGGATTCATATAAAGGCAGGAGCCACCAAGCTGGTTTTGTTCTTCCTCAATGTAAAGGTTGTCAGAATCCAAAAATATTTTAACTCTCACACATTGTAGCCTGGAGAGTAGACTGCAAACTGAGTGTCCTTCAAGGTTACTCATGTTCCACAGCTCAAAATATTGCAACATAACTCAGCACATGGCACACACAGCACCAGCAGATCAAACTTCTTCCCTTTCAGGTCCCAGAGCAGGATTTTTGAAAACTCACAGCACTGGCTTCCATCACTGCCTTTAATCACATTAAACCCACCTCCATCAGCCAAATCTCTGCCCACAGCACCAGGTAATTACAGTGGATCTGGTATTTACCATCCCCAGCCCAAGGGGAAAAAAGCAACCAAGCTCCAACCAACCAAACCAAACAAAAAACTTGTCCCCAACACACACAGATTCTGTGCACTATGTTAAAATCATTTATACAAAAGTATCACTATTTCCCTTTAAAAACAAAGGAAATGTAAATATTTTCATAGTGTTCTCATTTGTTTGGGTAGCTGAAGGTTTTTGCCCTCAAATGACAGCAGCAACTAAACCAGTGCTCATTTCAAAACATAAACAGCAGCTTTAAGTAAAAGCAAGCTTTTACTTGTGTGAAAAAATAAAATAACAAAAATGTTATTTCTGTTACAAAGACAAAATAACAAAAAACAAATGTGACAAAAAATAAATAGTAAAATCTGTCTAGTTAAACTAAATAAAAAGAGAGTATCAATTAGTTCACTGGAAAATACAAATAATGCATTTCTAATGAAAGCCAAGCCAGAGTCGGGCACCATAAAACTGAGCAAATGGGTATTTGTGCAATATAGAATTGAAACAAATAAACAAAATTATAAATTGCCAGACTGTCCATAGAAACCTTCCAGTTCTGCTTGAAATCTTTGCCAGAGATGAAGCCATAAACACAGACAACCTGGTTAAAACAGAGCCCTGGTGTGCTTCAACTGCCACAGATCCCTCAGTGTTAAGTGAAATTCTCACTGCTCCAATGCCAATTGTGTTATTTTTATCTCACAACCAGGAATCATTTGGAACTGTCTTCATGCAGAACTAAAGGTCTGATTTTTTTTTAAGGTAAAAAAAGACTGACTAAAGAAACAGCCAGGTATTCTGTATCATAAAAGAACAAAACACCTCACTTTGCATGTAATACCTTGAAAAATACATCCTTTTCCTATTCTGATTAACAGAAAGTGGCACAATTCTAATGCTTAACATAAAATTGGTAAAGTCATTCTGTAGCTTGCATTCAGAAGCTTCAAACACCTCATTGAACAGATTTTTCAGTGGGATGATTATCATGCAGATCTTTAGATACTGAAAAAACCCACTTACATCGACTCCTCCAAACAAATCAAATGTGTATGTGTTTGGGAAACTGGATTCTTGAGCAGCTTTTCTGTCCTCTGTGACATAAACCATGGCTTCCATTGAGAGAAGTGGAGAAATTTCCTGCAGGTAGGAGAAAAATAAAGAGATAGTTCAAAAAGAAAATTGTTCATCACTATAAACACAATTATCTTCCACTGTCTGTGTGATCCACTGACTAATCATCACCTGCACCTCCAGCTCTTCCTTACCAGCCAATTTTTGACAGATACCATCATGCAGACAGCTTAAGAAATTAATACAGTATGATCACAGCAGACTTTAAAGAAAGCTACAACAAAATTATCTGAAGCTTCAGGAAGAAGGGAGCAGGCAGTACCTTTAGGATGCTTTGGCACTGGGAGAAGTCACTGTTTGGGTGGCTGTGCTCATACAGCTTCTGCAACAGCAAGGGGATCCCATTCCATTTTGCCTGTTTATCTCTCTCCTTCAACAAGGCCTCAGTGATCTGCAAAGAAGGAAGAATGTGATTCCATGTGTCCAGTGCTTCATAACCAGGAAAATAAACTTAGCACCTTCCTGGAAAAAGCTCACAAAATCCTGATTTTTCAAGATTTTCTAAGCCTTCTGATATTGATGTTCTTGTAGCAAACTTTCTCACCCACTTTCTGTAAATAACTCATTGGTTTGCATCCTCTTCTGGAGGAGGAGAAATTTTATGGACTGTTGGTTTGTCCAGTGTCATTGGAGAGGTGGCACTGTCATCCTCCAATCCACTGTCTCTTTTGGAAAACTATAAATGTTGGAGTCAGAAAATAAATTTCCCTTTTTTCCACCTTGAGAGCAGCAGTGTGTGCTGTGTTGTTTCATGTCCTATAGTGACAATCCAGTGCCTCCTTCCATGCAGCAATTTATGCAGGACAGGTAGCTGCAGAATTTCACAGATTTAAATAAAGTATCTTAAGCAGCACAGAGCTTAAAGCAGCTGTCATTTAGAGTACATAATCTCATTCTGTATTTTTATATTGATTGTGGATTTTAACATTAGTCTCCAAACAATTCCATTAGCAGAGCTCCAATTGACAGGTTGGTGAAGGAGGAAATGGGTGCCCTGACACTGTCTCAGATGACCCTGGTCTCAGGGGTAGAATGCTGAGGATGGGAAGGTTTCATTACTTGATGCATTCAGCTAGAAAGGAGAATTTCCTCAGCCAAGTCCCTGAAGTCATTGGTCACAGCAATGACCCAAACCACAAAGGTTTACAAGTAGGAACATATCAAAGAGAGAAAATTCCCTCTGTAGTCTTGGGCTGGTTGTAAAAGGAGATCACCGACTAAATCAGCAAAACAACAATGCTGGCATTATCCTGAGAAACAGGCTGCAACCACAAAAAAAGAACACTTGGCATTTGCTACTATAGCTGTCCAAACTTTTTTCAGTGTTCCTCCTTTTTCCCTAAAGTAAAAAAAAAAAAAAAAATTTAATATTCATCACTGTGTTTAACACCTAAAAAAAAAAGGTAGCAGCACAAGACTAAAATATTCTGCTTAAAATCCACAAAAGATGCTTTGAAGTCTGAATACTTCCAGGTTAATGCCAGATCTGTCAGGGAGGAGCTTAGGACATACAATTAAAATCCACCATCCAGACCATGCTGACCAAACTTTAACTGCTTTCCTCTCTGATACTTCAGAGGTGCCTACACCAATCCCAATACAAGGAATTATTCTTATACACAGGAGAAGGTAAAGCAAACAACAATTCCAGCAGGATTTTTGCCTGGCTTTACAAATGTTTTACGTGCCCTCTAAATAAAAACAACAAAATAAAGAAAACCCCAATCCTCTGGCAGCACCTCAAGGCAAACCTTAGAAAACAGAATGTCCTGGGCTGGGAGGGACCCCCAGGATCAGCCAGGGCAGCCCCAGCCCTGCACAGACACCCCAACAGCCCCACCCTGGGCATCCCTGGCAGCTCCTGCAGCTCTGGCAGCCTCAGTGCCCATTGCCTGGGGAGCCTGGGCAGTGCCAGCACCCTCTGGGGAAGAGCCTTGCCCTGGTATCCAGCCTGAGCCTCCCTGCCCTGACACATTTGTGGGCTGGCTCTCAATCCCAGGCTAAAGCCCTAAGCTGCTCTCATTCTGCACCTTCCTGTGGTTAAGTGACATTTCCCTCCCAGCTGCTTAAATCCCACTTATTCTTTCAGCCAAGACATGGTTCTCAGACACAGCTCAGTGCACAATTCCAAAGGGCCATTCAATTCCTGATTAGACAATTATATGCAAATATACTCCAACTCCTGGCAGATTTTAACCCTTTGCTCTCTTGTTACACAGAAAGACCAGAGAAGTGATTCAAGCTGAGAACTCAGCCTGGCAATGTAGCTGATGTGGGTTCTCATCCTCTTGTAAGATTCCCAAGTACTCAGATTCTTTCCTGATGAAATGCCTCCATTTTTAGGTAAATAACAACTTCAAATAAATAAGAATTTCAAGGGTCTTGAAGCACCAGGTTTTCTTGCAACAAGGAGTGATTGAAGCAGCATGAGCACACTTGGGACATAAAATTCTCTCCAGTTTTTAACTTCCCCCTGCTTTCTGAATCAGAGGAATCAACCAGCACTGCTGGAGAATGACACACTTTCCTTCTGAGCAGGAGAAATAGCAGAGGATCAAACCAGAAAGCCAAAATCACTTCTCATCATCTGGGCTCTGGGTCAGCTCCTTGGAAGTCACAGATTCCATTTCCCTTTGAGAAACCAAGCACAGAGTGAGCCAAAGGAGCTCTGCCACTGCCCCATCCCAGGTGTGGGAGGAGGACAAACCCACAGGCAGTGGGAGGAACTGGATTAATTGCTGGGCAAAGTGCACAGAACACACAGCAAAATGCCAGGGAAAGAGTCCAACTCTCCAGCTCCAGCTGATGTGGAAGATACCAGAGGCAGGGATGACGTGCACAGGCTGCCATCACAGGTTCCAGCAGCACAATGCAGAATTCAGCATTTAAATGCTCTCAGGAAAGGCCAAAAGCCTTTAATTAACATTAAAACCTTGTGCTGGGTTTAACACCACACTGTTAATCACATGTATGCTTCTTGGTTTGGGGCAGGATCCATCTGAGCCATCTCCACTCCCATTTCTGTACTAGCAGGGCTTCCTCTCCCTGCCCCAGGCTCTGAGAGGCAGCCACAGGAAACTTTGAGAATTGAAATTCTCAAAGAGTGAAGCAAATGTTTCCTTGCTCTCATCATCTTTTATCTGCTTTCAAAAGAAAAAAAAAATTAAAAAAAGGTTTTCTTTCTCTTGATTTAACACATCTTTGGTTTCACTGCAAGCTCTGGCTTGTGGTCCCTGCTCTGTATTTGAGGCTACCCTGGCTCTGGATATTTCCATTGTGGCCGGGTGGTATTTGCCAATGCAAAGATTTTTGGATTCTGGGAAGGGATTAAAATTCAATCAGACTTTGTGGAGCTGTCTTTCTTCACAGCCATTTTGGTTAAAAACTGCATCTCCTGTTTTCCATAACAGCAGCTAGTCAATGCTTTTCATTTGTAAGCAAAAATGGTTTTCTTTTTGGGGAAATTTTATTGAATAGTCATCAAAATCAGCACTGGGTCTTTTGGGGCTTCTTTCCTCTGTGCAATTTTTTGGTCTGATTCAAGCACAAAAAGTGCAATCCAACACTGACCTCCTTCATTCACTGGAAAGCTCTGGATAAAATACCTGAAATCTTGCAACAAAACTTGAGAAGTCAGGTAGCAAAAGTAGAGGCTGTAGCAGCCCAGCTGGAAGAGGTACCCATGAAAAGCCAGGATCTCTGGCAGCTGGGTTTGGAATGGTCATTTTGGAATGGCCTGGCTGGTGTTGGGACACACCAGAATGAGAATCACTTCTGGGAAAACAAGAGCAGCAGCACAAACTTCTGTAAGAGCCAGGTACAGCAAACCCAACTGCTACAAACACCAGGATGCACAGACACATCCCAGCTCTGGCTCACAAACTCAGAACCCCAAGGAAGCACACTGGGGCTCTGCAGAGTGGCTCTGCTCCAGGCTGACCCCTGAGCACACAGTGGCACACACCAGCTCATCCAGAGCTCCCAAGCTGTGTCCCAGCCCACAGCTGTCTGTACAATCCTGCTTTTACACCTGTGGTGTCCTGAATGCTGCTCCCAGCCAGGTGATCACCACCTCACCAGCACCATCCCTGTCCCCCTGCTCCAGCCATGCCACAAATGTTATTTGCTGGCAGGGCAATCACAGACCTTGGAGAGGATTTAAATTCAGAGATACAAAATGTGTCACCAGCCCACCCATGCCTGCAAGGTAGAACAGACTGAGTGGTTTCCTCTTTAAAGACTCCTCAGGAACTGGAGCTCAGGATTTCCCAGGAGATTACTCAAAGACTGATAACTACCATGGGAACACTTTCCAACTACACAGTTTAAGTAACTTCTGTGCATAATTTTCCCTGACAATATACAAAGGGCTGAAAAAAGACACTGCCCACAACTCTTAAGTATTTAGTTTAAATTTCTTTTTAATCCTACTGTCTTTTAAATCTTTTCAAAAATGACAACATAAAAAGCACAGAATGTCCCATCTTGGAAGGGACACACAAGGACTGTCAAGCCCAGCTCCTGTCCCTGCACAGACACCCCCACAGCCCCACCCTGGGCATCCCTGTCCAAACACTCCTGGGGCTGTGGCAGCCTTGAGGATGTGCCCATTCCCTGGGGAGCCTGGGCACCCTCTAGGGGAAGAACCTTTCCTTGATCTCCAGCCTAAACATCACCTGATGGCATAAAAAAAATAATTATGAATAATACCTGCATCTTCATGAAGCTATACATTAATATTTGCCTAAATCCATCCCTTCATCAGTCTGTCTCCCTTTTACTTGTCCCCTCCACTTTGCTCATCCTCCAGGCACAGGAACAGCTCTTCCCCCCTGCTCTGTGTCCATGCCCTGGCTCAGCATTGCCAAAACATTTCTTACTGCCCTGAGATCTCCTGGAGATAAAGTTGGTCCCAAATCCTTCCCCTACCAGAGGGGATTTTCCTGCCCACCTCTGTTCCCACACTGTGACAATTTTCCTTGCCCTACAAAGCAAACTCTGATTTTCCTAAGCTTGCCTCCAGCCCTGAGCTGAGCTGTGGTCAGTGACACCTCTCTGTGTCTTCCCAAAACTGCTGACCACCAGCAGTGGTGACAGCAGCAGAAATGCCAGGAGCTAATCCTCCCTTTGCTCTCCAGGGCAGGGCAAACACTCTGCTGCTAAAATTGTGTCTCTATTTCACATTTTACCCTTCAAACACTACACTGTCCTGCTGAGTGCTCGCTGGCATCTTCCAGAAAGCAAACCCAGTGACTCAGGTGTCCAGGCATCCTTCACAGCACTGAAGGGATCCTGCTGTGACAGACTTCACAGCTATGACACATCACTTGCAAGGTTTTTTTAATTCAATTTCTCATTGCAACCATACATTAATACTGGAAGTGCTTTTATAAAAGGAGAATTTCCATTCTTGGGATTTTCCATGACCAATTCTGAAGTATCTATTCAAATGTCTTGAAAGTTTAAAAGGAAACAGGCACAAGATTATGGATCTCGACAGAGATGCAAGCATGTGGTCTCTATGTATTCCTAATAAAATTTAAGCCTTTGCAAATCCTTTCCTTCAAGCCTTTAAAGCTGTACCTTTAAAAAAAAAAGCCCAGGAAACTAAAATTTGTGCAATTAAATGTTTATTTTTCCTCTGAACAGTAATAACTTAGGAAGTCATCTCTGACAGACTGCCAGGAGAATGATTATTCAGGATTTTGGGGAGTGCCTCACCATTCCAGCTCAGCACTGCATTTTCCTTTCCAGTTGCTAACAGCCATCCATCAGCCTGGCTGAGCTGTCTCCTTCCTCACACAACTTTTCCCACAAAAGCCTGTAACCAAGGCAAATGACCCTGCAAGTTGTGGTTAGAACGCAACAGCTTTGCAGGAACACAGCTGCTGGCCCAGGGATAATTCTGGAGAGCATTGCAAGGGAGAAGCTGAGCACTGCAGCTCCAGGGCAGAACACACCAGGGTCAGTCACAGCTGAGCTCTGACCAAACACAAATATTAATCCTGAAAGGAAACTCTGCTGGGAGAAGTCCATGTAAGAGCACTCATGTTGTCCAGCCTCTGTCCAGCTCCTTGATTCCTCACGTGCAGATCAGGATTCCCTCAGCTGGATTCCCTGCTTCTCCATCCTCCCCAGCCCTGCATGGGGCCCCCATCCCTCCTCCTGCCAACCCAAAAGCCAGGCATGAACCCAGGGACACACTGTCCTAGGAGAAACCATGGCAGAGCTTCCAGCCAGGCCTAACCATTCCCACAGCTCCCAGACCACAGCTCTGCTCACCACAACTGGGACAAGACAAGGAACAGGTCTCCTGAATCTCCAATCCCCACAGGAAATTCCAACACAGACCTTTAATACCAGCAGCTCACCAAATCCACTACAGGATCTACCAGATCAGAACAGAGCTACTCATATTTGCTTTGCTGACCTTCCTCTCAGAGAAAAATAAATCAACTAATATCTAGAATTATATTAAAATTATATTAACTTCTTAGTTACTGCTTTTCCTTAGAACTTCATGAGTTTCTTCTTTAATTTATTTTGAAAGAAAACAAAATCTGTAGGGCTATCTAAGAAAAAGCAGAGGGATAAGCAGTATCACATCTACATTCTTCTTCTCTCATCTTCAGCCACATAAAAAAATCAGACACCAACACAGCTTCAGTCCAACACAGCCACTTTTTGAGCATTTCTAGTGCATGACAGAGCTCTGGTCCTGTTACATAACAAAAGCACGTCCAGGCTTTCCAACACTCCCTCACTGTCCTCCCCTGAAGAGGCCTAAGCCTGCTAACACCCACACAATCACAGCTACTCAACTGGATTATATTCACGTGAATGTTGTTTTGTTGGTGC
Organism: Setophaga petechia; assembly: GCA_024362935.1. NCBI lineage: Eukaryota > Metazoa > Chordata > Aves > Passeriformes > Parulidae > Setophaga > Setophaga petechia. Next base: position 1,801,493 of record JANCRA010000080.1, read on the forward strand.
TCTCAGAAGGAGGGAACAAAAAACTGACTCAAAACCAAAATCTTTTCTCAGGGTTAGGAAGCTACTCCTGCTGATGACCTGCAATGGCAGGAGGTGAAATCTGGATATCTGAGGGAGAAAATGTTTTCCTTCCACAGAGCTTTTTTAAAGTGGATATGGACTATCCTCCCTAGGGAAATGTCTGCTCTTAGAGATAGCAAAGCAAGAAATACAGCTGGAAAATGACTCCTTTTTTCCATTCTGATTGTTTCAGCTAAGCCCTGGCAATGCTAGGAGGGTGAGAGCAGTGCTGACACCCAGCTCTTGGGCCTGCAGCAGGAGCCAACAAATCCCTGGTTAGTCCATTATCACACTGCTCTGGCCACAGGGATTCCCAGAGCTGCACCTAAACACCCTCTGCTTTCATGCATGTCCCTGCTGTTCACAGCTGCCCTGCAGCAGATGAAGTCTGCACCTTCCTGCTGAGCAGATTTGAGCCTGATCAGCTGAGCCAGAGTGCTCTTGGCTTTCAAGGAACAGCAGCACAAACTTGTCCCAGAGCCTGTGATCCATGGCACAGCTGTGCCCCAAGAATGACAACACACCAAGGACACTCACAACCAATTTCTCCTTCTTAGAAATGTGTCACTTCTGGAAAGCTCTTCTGCCACTGGTTCACCCCTTGCACTGGCTGTGTGCTCAGGGCAGGGCAAATCCTGATCCAAGGTTATGCAATCTGATACCAACACTGAGGTTTGAGTGCAGGGCAGCAGCTGATGCCAGCAATATGGATAAAATGGATACAGGAGCAAATAATGGCAGTATCTACTGAAATCTGCTTTAGCTAATCAATTTCTTATCACAGAATCATTTAGATTGGAAAAGACCTCCAAGACCAAGAGTCCAAGCTGTGACTTATCCCCACCCTATCACCCAGCCCAGAGCACTGAGTGCCATGTCCTGTTGTTTCTTGGAATTTCCAGGGATGGGGACTCCACCATCTCCCTGGGCAGCCCCTGACAATGCCTGATCCATCCTTTCCATGGTGAAATTCCTCCTGCTGTCCAAGCTGCCTGATCCATCCTTTCCATGGTGAAATTCCTCCTGCTGTCCAACCTGCCTGATCCATCCTTTCCAAGGTGAAATTCCTCCTGTTGTCCACCCTGCCTGATCCATCCTTTCCATGGTGAAATTCCTCCTGCTGTCCAAGCTGCCTGATCCATCCTTTCCATGGTGAAATTCCTCCTGTTGTCCACCCTGACCCTCCCCTGGCCCAGCCTGAGGCTGTTCCCTCTCCTCCTGTCCCTGTTCCCTGGAGCAGATCCCAACCCTCACCTGGCTGTCCCCTCCTGTCAGGAGCTGTGCAGAGCCAGAATTTCCCTCTGAGCCTCCTTCTCTCCAGGCTGAGCCCCTTTCCAGCTCCCTCAGCCACTCCTCATATGATTCTCCAGCTCTGTTGCTCTTCTCTGAATAATTTATTATTAATAATAAAGCAAGACAACAGCTGGCAAGGAAGCCAAGAGCTCTGGGTAGGTGAGCACAGCAGGAACACACAGGGATCCAGATTTCAGAGCCTCAGCTGACCTCAAAACTGCCAGATATTTAGGGGGTGTTGCTGTCAGAAATGCTTCTATGTCCCTGTAAGATCAGAGTGATGAACTTTTACATGCAGGCCTCAAAACAGTGATCCTGCCCAGCTCACAGCTAAGCCTCTACTTTCCTCATTAAAAATTATCTTGAGATCACCTCAGAATAGCACACAAAGCTTTGTTCAGGGCTAAATGCCACTGCTGCCCATGGCAGGCACCCCAGCACAGAGCTGTGCTCCTCAATCTCCCCGAGTTAACATCTTGAGAAGGGCTTCCCCTCCCTGCAGGACACCAGCAGTGCAGTCCAGGCAGCACATGACCCAGAACTTCCTTCCAAAACCCAGCTAGGAAGTGCTTCAAGGACACTTTCATGACTTGCTCTACACCCCAACACAGCAACCTGACCTGCTCTCAGGCTCTGCAGGAACAAATCAGTTCACAAATGTAAGCAAGGGCTCCCACGCTGCCACTGAGGAGTCAACTGCAGGAAAACTGGGAATGTTTGGGTAAAAAATAGAACTTAAAAAAAAGGAAAGCAGCCAAAACTGCCTTGTGCTTCTCTAAAAGTTACATCAAAGTGTTTTATATTTAGATTGTCTACAAACAAAATCTGATTTGAGGTAAAAGTAAAGAGACACGGAATTCATAAAGTTCAAAATCCTTCAGGGAGTTATTCCCCCTGCCTGAGTTTAAGTGAATCACAGAATGGTTTGGGTTGGAAGGACCTTAAAGCCCATCCAGTGCCACCCCTGCCATGTCAGGGACACCTCCCACTGTCCCAGGGTGCTCCAAGCCCTGTCCAGCCTGGCCTTGGGCACTGCCAGGGATCCAGGGGCAGCCACAGCTGCTCTGGGCACCCTGTGCCAGGGCCTCACCACCCTCCCAGGAAAAATTTCTTCCCAATATCCCATCCAACCCTGCCCTCTGTCAATCTGAAACCATTCCCCCTTGCCCTGTCACTCCATGCTCTTACACAAAATGATTTAAAATACCCTCCTATAGCATTTATGAAGTTGTGGGAGCTCTATGTGTCCAAACTTTAACTCTCAGGGCAGCACAAGGATGGCAAAATTTTTCAAGCAAAACCAAGCCAAATCCCAGAAACAAAAACCTCACCTCACTTTTGGGCATTATAAGGAGGATGCAAACAGCAGAGGTTTTCTTGATTGCTATAAAAGCTTAAAAGCCCAAAATGAAAACAGTAGCACTGCATCTTTCAAGCAAACCAAAGCCCAGAGGAGGAAGCACCACCCTACAGACAACAGAGGTGCAAAAGGTTGGTCCAGGTTCACCTGACTGAAACTGCAGTGGCTGAGGAGGTGCATGGAAGAAAGAGTGCAGAGGTAGACAGGTAATGCAGTGAGACAAAGTCTGTCTGCTCCTAAAACAATCCTAAGGAGAAGAGTCAATACAGGTTTATATTGCTGCAAATCACTGGCTCTTCTTAAGGATTAACCAAACTAGAAGCTGAGGAGGAAGCAAAATAAAGACAAAATAGCTGTAAAAAAATATCTGCTCTTTTACCTCTCTGCTAGAGAATGAGGCATGGGCATTCATGATGGACATGATGCTTTAGGATTTGAGCTTTTCTATTTTCCATGCAGTTCTTTAGTGCATAACTCCAAACCCCACACTCAGTGTGAGCTGCTGCTTTCCCAGTTTGGGCAGACACAACAATTCCTCTCCAGGCCTGGCAGTCAAGGACACCTCACTGCCCCAGGGCCCAGAGATGGAAACAAAAGTGAGTTGGGGGAGCAAACCTGGAATAAATTACTTCATTACCTGAAACTGGAATTGGAAGATTAACCCCCAATATGCAAATGGACCAAACTTATTAAAGTGTGAAAACCAGTGACCTGTGGTCCATTTTTTGGTGGACCTGGGAAGCTTTTTCTGCCCAAAATGTACCTGAACGCCTTTCAATAAATGTAACTGCTTTTTATTCCCTAATTTTGTCTAGGCTCTGTTTTTAGGTAGTCCTGAAAAGGCATCAAACAAATCTTCTCTTAATAATCGCTCAGAATCCTTGTTTATCAAGAAAAATGCTGTTGTCTGCACTAGTAAATTAGAGAAATGCCATTTTTTACTCCATCTGACCTCTCTTAAGATACTTCAGCTCAATAAATCAGCACCTGAATGCAAGTTTTGTATCTCATGTTTCATTTTCCAAGTCTTTGCACCATTTTGCATTTAACCTGCAAGAAAAATGCCAATTATTCTCCATAAAAAGAAATTAATAGTCCACTATCCTTGAGCAGTTTTTCCTAAAAAAAGTATCAGCACACGAAAGGCATAGGCCCGGGGTAAGGAACTGATTTCATTCCTTGGTATTTCCCAGCATCATCAACTGGGAAAGATGACAAATAAGAAACAGACCTGGAGCAGTTTCTCATAAAACCACCTGCGTTAGAGAGCTAAAATGTCTCCTAAGCCCTAATACCACGAGGCTGCCTTTGTGCAGGAAATACGTTTAAATTTCGATGCTGCATTGTTACAGTCCCAGGCACAGCTTCCTTTCTTTGCAGGGAAGGCCACACCGACCGAAGAGGCGGAGAACGGCTGGGCAAACGCCTGTGCTGCTCCTCGGGGCTCCCCGAGCTGGCTGAGGCCGGTGAGGCGGCGCACGGAGCCCGAAGGCACCGGGGCAAAACCCGGGGAGCCCCGGAGCGCCGAGCCCGGCCTGGGAGCGGCCGTTCCCCCCGAGCAGGCCCCGCCAGGCCAGCCGGGCTCTCCCCGGCCGCGCAGGAGGCGCTGCACCCCCGGCCCCAAACCCCACAGCCCCCGCAGGCCCCGCGGCCTCCCCGCTTCGCCCGCCCGGCCCAGCTCCCGCGGGCGGCCCGCACTCGTTACCTGCGCCCCGCGGGTCAGCCCACGGCCGCTCAGCTGCCCGTGCCGCAGCTGTGCTAAGATGTTGGTGGTGGCGGCGGCGCGGGTCCCGCCGGTAGCGCTGCCGGTGGAGCCGGAGCCGGGCCCCGTGCCGGCCCCCGCCACGGCCGCCATGGCCTCCGCGCTAGGGACACAAACAGCGAGCCCTCCCCCCGGGCCGCTCCGCCGACTGCGCAGCCGCGGGACGCGCCAACATGGCGGCCGGAAGGGGCGCGCGCCGTGTGGGAGGGAGCGAGGGGAGTCGCGGCCTGTGCGCGCTGCTGCTCCCCTGTGTAATGCGCGGTGGGAGATAATTCGTGTTTATAGGAAATATATGTGAAATAAGGTTGTAAATAAATTGTGTGTGTAACAAAAATCTAAAACATTGACACTCAGGTGACAGATTGGCACATCGAAATTGTGAAACTCCAGATGGCAGCAAGGAAAGAAAGCCTCATTAGCAAGCGAAAGGACGTGGCCGGTGCGGAGATGGCCCTTTCCTGGGACTAACCAGGGAACACCCAACAGCGATGAACACTTGATAAGTGTGAAAAATGCGTATTTTACCCAACACACACAGACCCCCAGAAAACCCCAGCTCACCTCGAATGTTTGTTTCAAAGACAGATGCATTGACATCAATATCGAAGTCCACCCCCTCCTGCAGCACGTTGACAACTCGCTGGAACTCAGAAACATTTCCCAAGATCTGCAGGGAAACAGAGAATCAGGCTTAGAGTTCGTGGAAAAACAAAGAGCAGCTCAATATTTGGGGCTGATTTTAGCTGATTTTACTATTTGGTGACATCATTAACTGCAGATATTACTGTGAAAAATGCGTATTTTATTATTGGCTTTTCACAAATATTCAAATGAATATTATATGTGTTGTGTTAGAAAGTAATGCTGTATTAATTCTCTTAAGTAGTGTGTTAAATATAGTTTTAGGTTCTAACATAAGGTTAAAATAGAAACTATGCTATGTAGAGTACTTTTTTAAAAGAAAGGACTTGCAGTGAAATAGCAGCCCCAGGACACCTCAATCTTTCAGAGAAAAAGAATTTATTGCTCCCTTATCAGAAGAAACGAACTTCTTCCCGCCTCGAAGGCGCTGTCAGGATTCAGAAGAAGAAGTTGACAATGACCAGACAGAATCCTGTATTTGAATGGAATTTAAGCATCATGTATGAGGTGTATGAATATGCAACAGGCTGTTGTTTTTAAGGGTTAATCCTTTGTTAACATGGGTCGTTTTTCAGGCTCGTGCTGCCCAGAAAAAGGTACCCAGACTGTCTGTTACTCTTTGTCTCTATTGTCTCATATAGTCCTAATTCAAATTGTCCAAATTATTATTACTCTAATTGTATTACTATTTTTATAACCATTTTATTGCTATTGAACTTTTAACATATTAAAAACACGTGATTGGCGTTTTTCGCAATCAGCATCTTCAATCAAGATAACCGGGAGTCGTCAGGAACACACATCTGAATACCGGATTCCATTAACTCGACATCAACACTCTCAGAAACAGCATTGTCCAGCCCTGCACAGAGAAAAGAGACTTCATGCATATACAGAGCAATAAAAGAATAGGGACACCTCTGACTCAGGCAGAAAAAACTGTATAAAACAGCCCTGGCGACAGCATTTGGGAAGAGAGGGAGGTCCGAGGTTCACCCAGCACAGATCCTGGGCTCAATGCTGTCTCTTTGACTGTGGCTATCAAGGACCTATTTTCGATCACAAAATAAAATATACTTTTAATAATTTTTAAAGTTATTTTTTATTATTTTTATAAATTATTAAATTGGCTTTATTAATTTTTACCTATAACACCCATGGCTCTGCGTCCCACCCCATTTCGATCCCGATGCTTTTATTTCCCTCAACACGGCCCAGCCACACCCTTTTCTGTTTAAGGAAAAGCTCACCGAGGACTGATCACAGTTCATTTTTGTTAAAGGCTTTGAGAGATGGAACAACACTGGAACAAGGAACAGTTGAGGCTGTTCTGTGTTGTTCTGAGTCACCCAGCCCACAGCACTAACCCGAGATTAGCTCAGTTGGTCATAATACCAAAGTTTCAGTTCCTGTCTGGGCCACTGACTTGGAGTTGGACTCCATTATCTGTCTGGGTGCCTTCCTGCTCAATGAATCTGGGAATCTAATCAAGATCCATCTAATTACCCACAGTAGCCATGCACACATGAGTTCTCCCAGCTCCAACCATGCAGAGGAACAACCTCATCTCCCAGCCTACAGCTCCTTGGTTCTGCTGCTGGAAGTTCCTGCATGAGGGTCAAATGCCCTGGTCAGGAGAGATCTAACGAGTTGGAGATCTGCCCTGTTCCATTATTTTCCTTTACCTCACCACCAGGACAATGCTGAGATTCAGGACCTCACCCAGCACTGAGCAAAGCTGTTGGAGAAGGCCTGGGGTTTGTTTTCTGCAGATTAAACAATGAAGATGTGAACAGCTGGAGAATAAAAAAATAACCTATGGTGGCAACAAGGAGCCACTAACAAGAGCTTCATCGTTGTCCAACAATGCCTGGTTTTGCGTGCTCCTCTCTCAGGGCTGCAAGGGCTGTGTCAATGCAGAGTTCCTGCATTGTCCCAGCTGCCAGGGAAAGGAGGACACAACCAAAAGCTCTGTAGCTTACCAGTCCTTTCAATATGCCTGTCCAGCACTGCATGTGTCTCTTACCATAGCTCATTCACAACTGCAACAGGATTTCCACCCCAAAGGGTAAAATGCAAATTTTATTTAACTTTACAGCATTAGTACAGGTCAAAACAACAACAAAAATTACTTTCTCAAGGCAACCCCACAGCAGCACAGAGTGGGCACTGGTCCAGTTGTATTTAAGTATTTCCCTGCTCACAGGGATTTATTTCTCCTGTACCTCTAGCCCACTCAAATAATTGTAGCTTGCTCCAGCCTCCTCACTTTCCAGCAGGCTTGAAGAAACTCCATCACTTTTCTGCCACTCTTTTTGTTTTTCCTTTAGAAGAAAACCTCTTGGCCACACTGATTCCTCCTTTCCTGGTCACTGCACACAGCTGTTGCAAAGACACCAATAATCTATTTAAAGGTTTGGATGTGTGAATCAGCTGAACACTGAGAGGTTCATGAACATCTGTTTCAGCTGCCTGCTGCACCAAGGCACAGCTGCAGTTTCAGCCTGGGCTCAGCCTCCTTCCACCCAAGCCTTGTGCATGGCTCGTGTTCAGCTCAGCTGGGGCACCCCGGGGTGGCTGCACTGACTGAAGTACAGTGAAATACCAAAGGTGGGGACCAAAGGGAAGTTAGAAAGAGGAAGGAAATGAGGAAATAAGAGATAAGCTAGCTATACTGTGCAATCAACGAAACATTTCCCAGTCCACCCTCCAGCTCAGTCTTTTGTCCAGACATTACCTGGACATTCACAAAAGAGGTTTTCAGGCAGGAGGCACTGACCCACACTGATCTGAGACAGAGGGACTGGGCACTTTCCCATGTTCCAAGTGCTCTCCCACCACACCATCCTTCCTCCCCAACAAATCTGAGCCTTCAACTCAAAATAAACAGGTTTTCTCCACTGGGCAGCAATTTTTCAACATGAACTACATGTTTATAAAGTGGCCAGAAATAAAAGATGGAGCACACAGAGAGTTGTAGTGAAGCTACAGTAATTCCTGCTTTTCCCCTCATGACAAGAAACTCAGGCTCATATTTATAGAACAAAGTAAGCTAGTATCTTTCTGTAAGCCTCTAAAACTCACAAAATCCAATAAAAAAAGGTACATTTAACATGCAGACCGTTCTTTTTCTGGACACCTGTTTGATATTCAGGCAACCAACTGCTTTGAGATCAGCAGCTCGACAGCATTAACAGCTGGCATCTGAGTCATGGCTTAGAAAGGAACAGTAGCAGAATGTAATGGGAAGTTGTTTCACTTCATAATAGAATTCACATTGTGAGATACCACACTTTCCATTATGAAACTATAAAAATGTATTCCCAGAATCTGAAACGAGTTCAATAATTTAAACTGATGTTGCAAAGAGGATCAGGTGTTATCTAGGAAGACCTGTCCCAGTACTGCAAGCTTGGAGTTAAAGGATTGACTGGGGCAGCTCAGGAGGGAGTGTGAGCTTTTCTTGGAGTTTCTCTTCTCTCCAGATTTCTCTGAAGAGGCATCTTGGGAGTCTTTAGCATTTTCCCCTTCACCACGGTCAGGAGCTCTTTTTAAAGTGAATTTCTTGGTTTTCTTCCGTGAGTAGAATTCCTTCATCAAGTCCTCCACCTCCCACTGCTCTTCTCTGCGCTTCCTGCAGCAGTGCAGGGCAGCAGGGTCGATGGGATGAGCCTCAGTGTTGAAGATGTACCCTCCAGCACTCAGGACACACTCCCCATAGGGTGTGACCACCACATCAAAGTCTGAGCCATCATTGTGGATGAAGTTGTCTGGGTCAAAGAGCAGGTACAGGTATTTGATTGTTTCAGCCAAGAAGAAGGATTCCATGCGGTTATCCAGCCTGTGGTCCCTCAAGTCTTTGATCTACAAGAGAACAGAGTGGGTTACAGTTACATTGAATTCAGGATATTATGAATTTAGGGAGAAAAATAAAACCAACTTGGAATTCATTTCAGTTAAACAGCACAGTATGACACCAACTCACCCTGTATCTTATCATAGAGTGGTTTGGGTTGGAAGGGACCTTAAAGCTCATCCCACTCCACCCCCTGCCATGGCAGGGACACCTTCCACTGTCCCAGGGTGCTCCAAGCCCTGTCCAGCCTGGCCTTGGGCACTTCCAGGGATCCAGGGGCAGCCACAGCTGCTCTGGGCACCCTGTGCCAGGGCCTCAGCACCCCCACAATGAAAAATCTCTTCCTAACATTTAAACCCATCCTCAGGTCAGTCTGGGCAAGGAGAAGAGATTCCCATCATTTCCCCACTAAAGAAAAAAATCATAAGGCTTTTACCTTCTTACTCCCAATATTTTTAAGGATTTTTTTTTTAAATAGAGCTTGATAGCATATTTTAAATCCTCCATTAAACAACTTCATAGAAATCACTCACTGTACTTCTCATGTGTTTGACCAGATTTTCAAGGCATAATGGGAAAGCAGAATCACACACCTGACAGGAGGAGCCTGCACGAGAGTCCTCCTGCTCAGCTGCAACACCTACTAGGAATGCAGGAGAAGCTTCTGGTGCTTTCCCATGTTTTGGGCTCTGGGGCAACAGCCCATGATAGAATTTGGCCCACTGTGACCAGCAATTATCAGAGCAGCTTCACAGAGAAATACAAGGGGTTTGTGGAAAAAGAGTCATGTTTTGCCCAAAATGATTGCATGAATCAATGACAAAACATCACTCTTGAGAACACCTTTTGAAAGCTGATTTTTAGCAGCCCTTCAGCTGCCATTGCAGAGGATTTAGCACTCACAGTTGCAAAGCCACAGTCCACCTTGCTGATCTTCTCTATGGACTCCACAGCATCTCTGCCCAGCTCCAGCAGTGTGGGGTCTCTCGTGGCACGGTACAGATACATGGCACTCTCAATCAGCTCTGCAAAACACCCAAACATTGCCAGCTCAAAGATTATCAAACCATCCACACAGAAAGATGAGCTATTCCTTGAACTAATTTAAAAATACTTCAGCATAATCAGGCAAACAGCCTGGCTTGCCTGGCTTCAAGCACAGATTTTCCTTTTCCTAAGGATGTGCTACAAAGAAATTCCCCCTAACCAGCTCAGGTGAGAGTGACTAATGCTCCCTCCCACATTCAGCGAGTGGGAGAGAAGCAGGAGACAAAAAGATTAATACTCATTTGTTAAAGTTAAAAAAATCCTTCTGGAAAGGATTGCAAACAAGAAATTCAATCTTCAAAATAGAGTTTTTGAACAATAGAGTGGAAATACTCTATACAGACAACATAAGCACCATCTGTGTTTACTTACTAAAGGAACAGGTGTTTATACTTAAACACCTTTGATAGTTAGGGCTGATGAGTATTTTTGGTAGATTTGTCTCCAGTGTGGATGTCACCTGAACACTCAGACCAAAAGAAAGTTCATTATTCTCAATTACATTTATGGATCCACTAATCTGGTTAATTTTTTTTTTTGGTCAGAGTTGCAAAAATGACAAAAAAAAGAGAGATAATTTCCTTACAGTATCATTGACAACACAGAATCCCTCCTAGATGCAGAACTGGAACAGTCTATTTACACTCACTTTCATTTCCTAAATTTAAAGGACACAAGCAGTCCCTTTAACATTTCACATGACTGAAGCATCCCATGCCAGACAATCTAACACTTGAACATGTCAAATCCCACACTGTGAACAAAATTCATTGCCAGGCCACCTTTCTACACTAACACTATGGTTTGCTTCCTGTTTCCTTCCTGTCTTTGTAAGTGGGGGAAAACAAAATCTGCAGCTTTAACTCTGGAAATCCCAGCTGAAATCCCTGCAGGAACTGAGTCAGAGCAAAGTGGGGAGGAAACTGTGGTGTTGCTAACATTTGATCTCCCAACCAGGGCTAAAGCAGGAGTTCATGTCCCTTTTAATGTCAGGTTTTTTACCAGGCCTGAGTGGATATCCTTCCCTCTTGTCCACTGTGTATCCCTGGGGAATGTTGTAGAACTCAGGCAGGCCCCCAAACTGCTTCCAGACCGTGTAGTAGTTGAGGAAGGTGCGCATGGCATTATCCACATCCCCAATCAGGCTCTGGAGGCAGGAAACACCAAACAAACATGGGAGTGAAAAAAGCAGCACAGGAATTGATGCAACAGCACTGCTCCAGGCAAAGAAATACCCAGTGATAGAAATGGGTATTTCTGCAGGTCTGAGTGGTGTAACTGATACTGGGCACGATGCCTTAAAAACAGGTAAGAATTAAAAGCTGCTTTTCTGGTGGATCACATTCCCACACCTGAAATCAGATGAAGACTCTGATTTTTTTTTAAAGAAGGCTGTGTTTCTTCAGTCAAATATTTAGTAAATCACAGCATCCAATCTCTTAGTTAGGGAAACAAAGTCTCAGTCCAAACAAGAAGACTGATGAGAAAGCAAAGCTCTTGATGGGAAAATATTCACACAAATGAAACATCTTTCAGGTGATAGAAAAAGAGGTGTGAGTTTCTTTTTCCTCACACTCCCATTTGGATTATGGGACCACTGTCAGTGGAGGTTGCTCCCACCATGCTGAATGGGAGACAGTAGATAAATCAACATTTTCTTCAACATCATCTTCTATAGGCTCAGGCTATTGCAGATTTCACCAGAGAACAAACCAAAGTTTTAAACCTGCACAGATGAGGGTAACATTTGTAACTTTTTTCTTGAAGACCAGCCCCTGACAGATGAAGAGAATCACCAGATGCTCTTACCTGCAGGCCTGGCCAATAGGCCTCCAGGGACTGGAACACAGGCATGGACACTGTTCCTTTGTACATCTGAACCCACAGGTACCAGTCATCAAACTTGGTGTAATTCTTGATAGCTTTGTTATATTCTGTAAAGAAACAGATGGGTAGGTCAGCAATCTGTAACAAAAAAAAGCTTATTTTTAAGAATGAGAGAAGCCCCTTCTTCACTTGAGCCATGTTCAATGACATCCCAGGGTGCTCACTTTGGTAACTCTGTTATCACAGACTGTTCAAAAGAATTACAGCAAAGCCTTCAGAACACCTTGAATGTGCCCCATTAGATCCTTCATCTCCTCCTTCCCACAGAAAACAACCACTCACCTAAAAACATGGACATCAGCTCCTTGTCCTGCAGGAGGATGGCTCCTTTAACCAGGTACTCAAAGTAGGAGTCCACCCCTGCCCCAATCCCAGCATCCTGGGCCACCCACTTGGCAGTGATCACATCAATGTGGTTCCCCACCTGGAAGGGGAGAAGGACAAGGAGAGAGGGGCTTAAAGTGACACAGAAATCCTGGTCCTTTTTTCAGACCATCAGTTTCACAGATATACAATGTCCAATCCAACCAGCTCCATTACAGGACACATTTATCAGCATCAAAGAAATACAAACTGTAGGAAATACAACTGTTATGTTTATAAGCAAACTGTAGAAAATACAATTTTCATGCTGATAATGTATTTCATATATCTAATATACATTTTATGCTTCCAATATCAATGCTTCACTGTCTAAAACAACACTTTATAATTCTACTGTAAAAATGCACAATTTCAACATGAAATGTCTGGTCCTAATTCTGATCTTACAAATGAGTAGAGAAGGATGGAGAGGTGCAGATACAGAGGCCAAGAATGTCAAAGGCACAAGAGCTGCCATGTTAATATTTAAATATATGCTGGCACTCTTCAGCCTGTGAACAAACCCAGCTGATGGAGAATTAAATACACAATCATGTCTTTCTTAGCAAATGTGAAAAAAGCCAGCAATGATCAAGGATTTGGGGTATAAATCAAAAATAAACAAATCCCAAAGCAAACAAAGGGAAACATTTCTTCGTGGCAATAAACACAGGGTATAAATAAATCTGTTTCAGTTCACATATGCAACACCAACACTTCATAGAGGTTAAAAAAGCAGCAATAGAAAAGAGCAGGAGCAGTGAACACAGAGATAATACTCCCAGCTCTGGGTACTCCTGAACCCCAGAGCTGTACAGGCTGGTAATATCTCAGTGCACTTTACACTTGTTCTCCTCCCTAGGCCTTTGTCCCACCAGGATTCAGACAGACCTTTCATTGAATCTGCTCCAGCTGCTGCCACAAGAGCTGAGGCACCCAGCAGCTGGCATTTGTGTCCCAGGCACATCTGGTGTGGGCCAGAACAATGGGATAATGTTGGGCTGCTGCAGCAAAGGAGGGATGTGGATGCTGCAGGTGTTCAGCAACAATGGCAAACACCAGCCTTCAGCCCAGTTAGGAGCACTGTGGTTATTTATCCGACTCCATCTCCTCTCTGTTGATGCTTTTTCATGCCTGGAATTGCATCCACAAAGCTAGAGAAAAAGCAGCCCAGCACATCCTGAGTGCATTGCTCACTCACCAGCCCAATATCCGAGCGATTTTTCCACAGTGCCTTCAAAGCCTTCCTGGCAACATCCTCAAACACTGGGTCCCCAGTGAGGTGGCTTAAGGTGGCAAACTCCACTATAAAGGTGCCAATCCCAGCAGTACAGGTGACTGGGGTCTCCCCAGGGTTTACTCCATGCAGCAGGTTCACTGTGCCATAGGGCATCCCAGTTGGGGTCTGGAAAGCTGAAACACAGGATTTTGGGGTCACAGAAATGCTCAGTGTTGTGTTTAACACTCTCAAACAAACATAAGCCTCACATCCCACTGCACACGGGCAGGATGGGGGGCTGGAGTAACTGCAGAGAGCAAACTGAGAACTTGAGTGTGATCCTGGGAGGGTCAGAGAGGGCACACACTGTCACCATGATATTTTCTGAAAAATCCCTTCACCAGGATTTCTTCTCCTGGGAAGCTGAGAAGCCTCAGAAAAGAATGAAAACAATAATGATCTGATTGTTTCAGGATGTGGTCTGGAGATGATCATTTACCAACAGGTGCATCTTTGATTGGTTCCACGTGAATTGTTTTTAATGAATGACCAATCACGATCAGCTGTGTCGGACTCTGAGGAATCAGTCATGAGTTTTCATTATGATTCTTGTAAAGCCTTCTGATGTATCCTTTCTCTAATATAGTTTTTGTATACAAAATAATATAGAAAAATATAAAATAGAATATAGAAAAATATAAAGTATAGCAAATACAGAGTATAGCAAATATAGAGTATAGAAAAATATAGAGTACAGAAAAATAGATATAAAATAGAAAAAAATAAATATAAGAAAATATATAAGAAAATTGATATGATATGGTACAATATGATATTATATAATATATCAGCCTTCTGAGAACATGAAGTCAAATTCTCATCCCTCAGCTTGTCCTAGGGACCTCCCAACACCATAGTACACACAGTCCTGGGAAGGTCCTGGAGATCTCTTCCACCTTGCCAGAGCAGCAGATTGCATCCTCACATATTTTTACAGCACAAGCAAGGTGGTCACTGAAGACACTGGCCAGCAAAGTGCAAACAGTGAGGCTGTGATCACCCCCTGGGTACACAAGGTAACAGTGCCATGCCACAAGGGCACACAGCCCACAAAGAGCACATGAGGCAGCATCTTCTTGTCTTTACAAGCTGCTGTTTCTCAGCCTTTATTTATTATTTATATTAAATATATTTCCCCTCAACAAGCAACAAGCACACTGATGTGTTAAGCACACACAGCACTTGGCATGCACACATACAACAACATCTTCCTCACAAATTAAACCTGGAGCACTGAGCTAGGAGCTCAGGGAGCACAGGACTGGTTTTTGAGCTGGCCCATCCAGCAGTGCACCTCACAGACCTCCCAGGCAGCTCCTGATCCCCAGCACAGTGACACACAGCACAGGGGCTCACCTGGCAGCAGTTTGCGAGCTGCTTCCTCAGCCATCCTCAGGAGAGGTCCTGAGCACGGCCAGCCTGCTTCCACTTCAAGGCCAGCCTTCCTGGAGAGCAGGTGAGCAGAGAGGAGCCCTCCCACCACTGCAAGGACACAGCAGAATCCATTACACCATGTGGGGAGGAAGGAGTTTAGAGGAGAGTGATTTATTTCTTGCTGCTTGTTTGCAGGGCAGCAGAAACTTGTGGAGTGACAGGATAAGGGGTGATGGCTTTAAACTGCCACAGGGCAGGGTTAGATGAGATATTGGGAAGGAATTCTCCCTGGGAGGGTGGGCAGGCCCTGGCACAGGGTGCCCAGAGCAGCTGTGGCTGCCCCTGGATCCCTGGCAGTGCCCAAGGCCAGGCTGGACAGGGCTGGGAGCAGCCTGGGACAGTGGAAGGTGACCCTGCCATGGCAGGGGTGGAATGGATGATCTTTAAGGTCTTTTCCACCCAAACCATACTCAGATTCTATGATGTAGTTCTTTTTTCTAGAAAGAGTCAAGAATTTCCATGTGACAGCAGCTGTGAGTCATTAGTTATATTTAGCTATTACTTATATAGCTAATACAGCTATATTAGCTAATATTAGTTATTTCACAGGCTTGTCTATGGTCACATAACAACCACAGAGAAATCACACTGCTGCAAAAATTGGCACAGTAATATTTGCCAGGACAAACAACAAAAGCATAACTAACAGTTTTGCATAACTGACAGTTATAATAAACACTGTTTTTAAAAAAATACTGTGTTATTTAGCTGGATGGCACTGAAGCAGTCAAGCATTCAAGGTGCAAGACTCCAAAAGCCTTTGTGATTTTGAAGGAAAAAAAAAATCCCAGAAATTGATAATCTCTACTTTAAAACAGCATGCAAAAGACAACAGGATAAAATCTGTATGCTTGCAGTAAAAAATATATTTATTCCAAAGCTGAAAACCTCACAGCAGAATACTGAAAGTGCCACATCTACTTCTGCTTGCATTGAGACAGGAAGCAAAAAGGGATGTGCAAAGACTGAAAGGAAGTGACGTTTGTTTGTGGCTTTTCTCTCTGTTTATGGGTCCTCTTACTCTGCACCCCAAATTCCCTCTGGCCACTTCACAGGGATCAAAAAAGCAGCAATAGAAAAGAGCAGGAGACAGTGAACACAGAGATAATACTCCCAGCTCTGGGTACTCCTGAACCCCACAGCTGTACAGGCTGGTAATATCTCTGTTTATGGGTCCTCTTACTCTGCACCCCAAATTCCCTCTGACCTCCTCCTCTGAGATTTGTACAGGAAGGAAACCCAACATAGACCCCCCAGAAAACCCCAGCTCACCTCGAATGTTTGTTTCAAAGACAGATGCATTGACATCAATATCGAAGTCCACCCCCTCCTGCAGCACGTTGACAACTCGCTGGAACTCAGAAACATTTCCCAAGATCTGCAGGGAAACAGAGACTCAGGCTTAGAGTTCGTGGAAAAACAAAGAGCAGCTCAATATTTGGGGCTGATTTTAGTTGGTTTTACTATTTGGTGACATCATTAACTACAGATATTACTGTAAAAAATGCGTATTTTATGATAGGCTTTTCACAAATATTCAAATAAATATTATATGTGTTGTGTTAGAAAGTAATGCTGTATTAATTCTCTCAAGTAGTGTGTTAAATATAGTTTTAGGTTATAACATAAGGTTAAAGTAGAAACTATGCTATGTAGGGTACTTTTTTTAAAGAAAGGACTTGCAGTGAAATAGCAGCCACAGGACACCTCAATCTTTCAGAGAAAAAGAATTTATTGCCCCATTATCAGAAGAAATGAACATCTTCCCGCCTCAAAGGCACTGTTAGGATTCAGAGGAAGAAGCTGACACTGACCTGACAGAATCCTGTGTTTGAATGGAATATATGCATCATATATGAGGGGTATGAATATGCAACAGGCTGTTGCTTTTAAGGGTTAATCCTTTGTTAACATGGGTCGTTTTTTGGGCTCCTGCTGCCCAGAAAAAGGTACCCACACCGTCCGTAACTCTTTGTCTCTATTGTCTCCTATTGTCCTAATTCAAATTATCCAAAATATTATTCTCTAATTGAATTACTATTTTGTAACCATTTTATTACTATTAAACTTTTAAAATTTTAAAAACAAGTGATTGGCGTTTTTCACATTACTAAAAAACTGACAGCTCCATCTTTCAAAAATCTTTTTTCACACACTTTAGAACTTTACACCCGAGGCTATCAGCAAAGGGGCGCTCTGCCACTCCCACCAAGGGTGGATGCAAAGGGAAGTGGAAAGTTCTCAGGTCAATGAATAACTGACTTTTGGCACCACCACATAAAATCCAGGTGTACAGGTGGCACACAGAGGCCTTGAGCAGCCTGCGGGCACTCAGAACTGGCTCCTACTCACCAGCAGCGTGTCCAGGGCATCGATCAGGGTCAAGGAAAAGCTGCGGAGCAGAGAAGCGAGGTGAGACCCGGTGGAGGCGGGCGGCCTATCCCCGATACGCCCCGGGAGCAGCCCTTACCTGCCCCAGGTGTCCTGCCCGTCGCACGTCAGCGGCCGCAGCTCGTCGTAAGGGAAGGCGCTCTCCAGGTAGTGCTCGTAGGCGTGGTAGAACATGGCCCGCACCCGCTCCCTGCGGCACAAACAGGCGCGCTCAGCCCGGGCCCGCCTGGGCCCCGCACCGCCCGCTCCGTACTCACCGGTAGGAAGCCACGTCCAGCCCGCGGGCGGCCGCGCCGCTGCTCGCCGGGAGCCGCAGGGCCAGGAGGCACAGCAGCGGGCCGAGGAAACGCCGCATGACCGTGCCGGGAGCCCGCATGGCCGTGCCGGGAGCCCGCATGGCCGCGATCCTCACCGGAACCGGCGTCCCGCACCGAGCCCCGCACCGGGACTCGCCTGCCGCTCCCTTCCGAGCACCCTCAAGACCGCCTCAACCCTAGCCCCGCCCCTCCTCCCACTCCAGCCAATGGGAGATGTCTCCGCTTCTCTAGGCCCCGCCCCGCCGCCCCCTCCAGCCAATGGGAGCGGCGAGCGCTCGACGCACGCGCTGGCGGAAGCGCTCCGCGCGGCGGGGCCGCATCCGGGGCGGTGCGGGATGCGCGGAGGGAGCGGGGATGCTCTGGTGGATTTTGGGGTGTTGTTGCCTCCTCGGCCGGGCTGAGGGGCCCTCACTGCGGGAATTATCACCGGGACTGCTCGCAGAAAGGCAGGAGGTTCCTGCGGTGCCTCTCCGGAGCTGGAACTCGCTGATGGCAGGAAGGAGCTGAGCGGGCAGGGCAGGGCAGCGCTTTAGGTGTTGCTGTCAAACCCCAAAATAAAGATGACGAGCGCTGTGATGCTCCCATAGAAATGAGGTGGTGGCACCGGGAAGGGGCTGGTCCCAGTGGTGCCTGGTACTGCTGCTGTGCGGTTCCTGCCGGGCGCTGGGCTGGAAATGGCCGGAATATGTGTGAGGCAGCTGGGGCACTGCTGGCCTGTAGGCATCTCCCGAGAAACCTTCATCACGCTGTATCTGTCTGAAATTCAAACTCAGTGATGCAGCAGGACCTGCTTTGGAAGCCTGATACTTTAGGTTTTCAGTTTTTCTGTTGGGCAGTTCACTCCTGTATGCAAATGGAGTATAAAACTTGTAAAAAGGTGAGATCTTGTGGCCAAGCTCTCTTTTGCTTCCATCTTGGAATCATTCAGGTACTGCCAGGGTGTGGCCTTTGAAAGCACCTCAATAAATCTCCATTTTATTGCTCTGAACTCCATCTAGCCCCTGTTCTAGCTGCTCAGGGCATCACTCTTGATGCTAAACCTCTGTGTCCATGATGGGGTGGTTGGAACTGAGTGATCCCTGGGGTCTTTCCCAATGCAAATCATTCTATGAGTCTGCAGCTGCTGTGAGATGACAGTGTTGGGTTATTTGTGCCCCTTCCTCTCCTGCAAGCAAAGTGATTTAGTTTTGATTTGTTAATGTTGCACCTCTGCCACCTAAAGGGTTAATTCATCACTTCTCTTGTTTCTGCTCTCCCTGCCTGGGTCACCCCCTCCTCGTTTATGAGCATAGGTGGGAAGAACAGCAGGGATTTGGTGTGGATTTTAGTGCAAATCTAGAGATGCAGGTGGAGGGAGAGCCCAGCCAATCACTGTGAAAATGAAATTCACCACACTGGTTAAACTGCAGGGTGCCAGAATCAGCGTGAGTGTGAGGGGAGAGCAGGCTGG
This sequence comes from Setophaga petechia, assembly GCA_024362935.1. Classification (NCBI taxonomy): domain Eukaryota; kingdom Metazoa; phylum Chordata; class Aves; order Passeriformes; family Parulidae; genus Setophaga; species Setophaga petechia. Next base: position 1,820,634 of record JANCRA010000080.1, read on the forward strand.
GGACCATTCCTGGTGTGAGCCACAGCTCACCATGGAGTCCCAGAACAGGGTGGGCTGGAAGGGACATTAAAGCCCATCTCTTCCCACCCCCCTGCCATGGCAGGGACACCTTCCACTGTCCCAGACTGCTCCAACCTGGCCTTGGGCACTTCCAGGGGTGAGGGATCTGGTATCCATGGCTCCTCTGGGAGGTTATGGACAGCCCCAGGGGTCTCAGTGCCCTCCCAGGGAGCCAGGCTGCTTCAGCCCCCCTGTCTTGGATCCACCTGAGATCTGCCTGAGACAGGGAGCAGCACATTGGAAGCTCAGTTCAGTGCAGGAGGGTGGCAGCACTGCAGGACTCCCTGCAGGGATTCTGGCACTGGTTTCATGCCTTGAGGAGCTGGAACAGAGGCTGGATGGAGTTCAGAGCAATAAAGTGGAGATTTATTGAAGAGCCTTCAAAGGCCACACCCTGGCAGTATCTGGATGGCTCCAAGATGGGAGCAAAAGAGAGCTTGGCCACGAGATCTCACCTTTTGATAAGTTTTATACTCCATTTGCATACAGGAGTGAACTGCCCAATTAACAGCTTCAATGATGAAGTTTCATCCTCCCTGCTTGCTTGCCCACCCTCCTCACATTGATGCTCTGGGCCTGAAGTTTGCAGAGATTGTCCTTCAGTCTCCAGCTGGAATAGGATTGTTTGTGAAAAGATCCCAGTAACATTAATATAAACCTAAAAGCTACACACCAAAACAGAACAGAAAATCTTAAAACCAAAGGTATCAGTTTATCCCCATCCCATTCCTACAGGATTGTTTTGTCTTCACCACCCTGTGAAAAGATCTCAGTAACACTTAAAGCTAAAAGCTGCACACCAAAACAGAAAAAAAGCCAATGTATCAAGAGGAGCTGGCTGTTGATATTCTTTAGGAAAATAACCCAGTTTACCCCTGTGCTCCCAGCCTGGAGCCATCCCACTAGGTGTCAGTGCACACCCAGATACCAGCACGACAGCCCAGACAAAAAGCCACCGAGAATTTTGAACATACTGTTCATTTGCTGCAGCTGTAATTTGGGTTTCTGGGGCCATTCATCATAAAAGTATCTTCTTGCTGATGCCATGGCTCAAGGTTGTGGGGAGTATCTCGCTGTATTCCTGGGAGAATCAAACAATTGGAGCTGATTTCACTAAAAGCTCTCACAATACATTACTGGAATGCTTTTTATTAGAGTTCACTTTCCAGACTCGGATTTACCAGTGTTCTAGAGCTGTTTGCTGTATAGTGGATCAGTAATTTCCCTATCAAAGTGAATTACTCAATTCTCAAAGCTGACTGCAATCTTTTTGAAACAGATATGAGAAAAGCAGGACTGGACTGAGCCAGAGCCGTGCAGTGTGACCCTCCTGGCATTGGAGGGAGGAGCAGTGTCCCCATCCTGGCTTCAGGGAGAGCCAGGAAGGTGGGAATGCTCTCCATGGAGGAGGTGGGCTCAGGAGGCAACATCCCAGGTGCTAATTGCACTAATTAAACACCAAAAGAGAGGGTGGTGTAAGTGGGACTGAATCCAGGGATTAATGGGCAAGAAAACAATGGCTGGCAGAGCCAGCTGGATCAAAACTGGTTGGGAAAAACTTAAAAAAGCTGGGTTTGGTGCAGTGGTGATCACCCTCCTTACCCTTTCTTTAAGCACCCTGTGGGTGGATTTGGGGGGCAGATGGGGCTGTGTCCTCCCAGGCACCTCCTGAGGGCCACAGGCTGATTGCAGAACCCTCCTGTTTGTGGCCCCCACAAACCCCACAACAGGGGGGCTGAGGAAAGTCTGTGGGAAGCCAGGGGGCTGGGGGGGACAGCACTGTGCTCATCATGTCACACAGCCCCTGGCTGTTGGAGAAACAGCAGCTCCCATGGCATGGAAATCACCTGTGTGCTCATTCAGAAATAGAGCTGGTGGGCTGGAGATTATTTGGAGGCAGGGATGGCTTTGTGGTATATTTTGGGAGATATTAATGCCGTTAACAAAGGATTAACCTTTAAAAACAATAGCCTGTTGCATATTCATACACTTCATCCATGATGCATAAATTCCATTCAAACACAGGATTTTGTCTGGTCAGTGTCAGCTTCTTCCTTCTAATCCTAACAGCGCCTTCAAGGCAGGAAGAAGTTCATTTCTTCTGATAAGAAGGCAATAAATTCTTTTTCTCTGAAAGATTTAGGTGTCCTGTGGTTGCTATCTTGTTGCAAGACCTTTCTGTTTAACAAAGCATCTTATATAGCATAGTTTCTATTTTAACAATTCTTAAAACTAAATTTAACACAGTACTTAAGAGAATTAATACAGCATTACTTCCTAACACAACACATATAATATTCATTTTAATATTTGCGAAAAGCCAATCATAAAATACATGCATTTTTCACAATATTATCATACAAGTTACATAGGCTGGGCTGCAATAAATCAAAGAAGATGCAGGGAGTGCTGCTTCCAAAGGGACAGAGCACGTTGCTAAAATCTTTAGGCTCATCAGGGTTAAATGCTGCTTCAGGTGCCCCATTCCAGGCTTTCTGTCTTTATGGAAAGGCTGCTGGCAAAATCATCTGAACTTTGGTTTGGATATGGGAGAGGCTGCAATTACAGGGGTGTTTAATACTGGTTTATGGCCTCTTTGGGCTGAGGACATGTTTACTACTTGCTATTACCATAAGTGGTGCTGTTGCCCTGCTTGCAATTTTGATGCCCATTAAGATGGAAACTCTATGTAAATCAGGATCCCTCATTATTATTTATATTTCATGGTGGGATGTAGGAGTTTGTCTGCCATGAGAAGAACTGTAAACAGGAGGTTTATGAACACTGAACACTGTTGCTAAGGTGGTTCTCTTGAAATAATTTTCCTTTGCAGCAGAACATCAATTCTTAATTTTAGTAGCACACGTAGCAGGATGGAAATGATGATTGATTTTTCTCCAAGTGCTGTGGGCTGCTAAAGTTGAGATTTCACTATAAAAGACTAGACATTTCCAATTGCTTTTTATAAGTTCAGAATTGATTTTATTTGTTTAGCACCTGACTAACATAATAAAGGAGAAAAATAAAATTGGACAGAAAACACAGCAAAGTGATGGGCTGCCTGGTTCCTGGCCTTCCTTTAGGTGATGTGATTTTAAGCCATTCTCCTGCTCTGGATCTCTCCCAAACTGGGTCATACAGAAGATTTTGCACTGTGTTCACAAAGAACTGTAGCTCTGTGTAGACTTTGAATGTTTTGTGCCAGTCTGGCTTGCTGGTGGGGTCTTGACAAGTGAGAAAACAAAAATAAAACTGAGTTAGCATCAGTGTGTCTTGGTTTTTAATATGAGGACTTGTGGCACCCACATTACCTGACATCAATAAAGTCTAAAACTGCCCCATTTGCATGAATGAGGCTTCATTTTCTTTATCCAAGATAGGATTTTCCCATGGGGAATGTCACTTTGATATTATTTTACCTGGCAGATTTGGAGGTGTTCAGGTGAGTGGTGCCTGTAAGCAGAGAGGGGACAGGCAGAATTTCTGTGACATAAATCCTTCATGTCCCCACAGCCAAGGGACAAGTCCTCAGGGGAGGGGTGAGGTCTGTGTGCCTTCAGCTCCTTGCACTGTGATGGTCAGGAGGGTCTGCACAGGCTCCTACTGCATAATTTGCTTTCTTTGGTGGGCTTGCAAAGAAAAAAAATAGACAAGAATGGGTTTTTAGCCTTACACATAGTGGGAAAGGGGTGGGAAGTTTGGTTTGGGCTCCAGCTCAGCCAGAATTTGGACTTTGAATTTCAAAATGGTTGTTGTGTTGGGGAGAATCCCTCACCTTTTACATGAGCACAAGAAGGGCTGAGTTTGGTTAGAAGGGCTGAGTTTGGATAGAAAGGCTGAGTTGGATAAGAAGGGCTGAGTTTGGGTAGAAGGGCTGAGTTTGGATAGAAGGGATGAGTTTGATAAGAAAGGCTGAGTTTGGATAGAAGGGATCAGTTGGATAAGAAGGGCTGATTTTGGTTAGAAAGGCTGAGTTTGGATAGAAAGGCTGATTTTGGTTAGAAGGGCTGAGTTTGGATAGAAAGGCTGAGTTTGGTTAGAAGGGCTGAGTTTGGATAGAAAGGCTGAGTTTGGATAGAAGGGATCAGTTTGATAAGAAGGGCTGATTTTGGTTAGAAGGGCTGAGTTTGGATAGAAGGGCTGATTTTGGATAGAAGGGCTGAGTTTGGCTAGAAGGGCTGAGTCTGATAAGAAAGGCTGAGTTTGGATAGAAGGGATCAGTTGGATAAGAAGGGCTGATTTTGGTTAGAAGGGCTGAGTTTGGATAGAAAGGCTGATTTTTATTAGAAGGGCTGAGTTACAGCTGGAGAAAAGCAATGAGAAGAAATTCCCATGGCTCTCTGGAAACACAGGTGGCAGAGACATTTTATTCCCTGGTTTATGGTCATGTAAAACAAATTCATTGCAACTTGTCAGTGAGCAGGGATCTCCTGCTGCTAGGTAAAGGGCAGGGCAGGGTGGGTTTGTTTCTCTGCTGCAGCCAAGGGCTGTGTGCAGGAGTGTCTGACTCCACACTGTGTTGTATTTGTATTTGCATTCAGTGAGTATCCTTTGTGTATTCTTTAGTATAGTTTAGTATTCTTAGTATAATATAGTATTATAAAGTAATAAATTAACTTTCTGAGAACATGGAGTCAGATGCATCATTCCTGCCTTTGTTGGGGCATCCCTGCAAATACAATGGGTTTGCCTTTTAAAACAACCCCAAACCTCATGGAGCCCTGGCACAGGCTGCCCAGATCAGCTGTGGCTGCCTCATCCCTGGAAGTGTCCAGGGCCAGGTTGGAGCACCCTGGGATAGTGGAAGATGAACTTTAAGGTCAGTTCCAACCCAAACCATCCTAGGATTCCATGATTACAGCTGCTGCACAGTGTATGTCACATGTTAAGGCAGTTGGGTGACAACCCTCTGTCCCCAGACTGATTTTGTGACAGGGTGAGGAGTAAGCTCCTCCCTGCTAGTGCTGTTTCAGCCTGCTTGGGGTCATAATCTGGAAAACCCTGAAAGCCATTGTTCTCTGTGAAAATTCCTTTGATATTTGACCATTGCCAAATTTGTGATGTAGAAATTTCCATGAAAACACCACAAATGATCTCTGGAAATTGCCATTAATGACAGTGGCTGCCCTATGGGGCTTGGGAAGGAGGGGGTTTGGAGGAAGGCAGAGCAGAGGGGAGCCCCAGCCCAGCTGGTTTTGGTGACATCTCCCATGGGGACACCTGCTCAGCTGGGCTGGCTCACAGGAGCTCTGCACAGGAGCCAGAGCCACCTGAGGGGCACCAGTGCCTGGTCCTGGCAGGATTTGGGTGGGATCCATGTGCTGGCCATCCCTCAGTGCTCCATGCAAGAGGTGTGGGCAATAAGATACAGCCCAAAGGCAGCCCAGGGTCTGTGCCCTCTCTGTCCTTCATCAACTGGCTGTGAGAGAATTCCCAGCTGGGTTTTCTGCAATGAACACCTGCTTTTTTGTCCATGCTGTTGGCACTCAGTGCCTTCCATCCCCCTTTCTGCACTCACACACTGAATAACCTCCTCCTGGTGAGGTCCTGGCCTCCTTTCCTGGGGATCTTCATAATGGCATTTTCACTGTCTCATCCATGTTTGATGAGAAGCATTCCAGCAGCAAGCTGATATCCTTAAAAGCTTCACTCTGCAGGTGAGGAGGTGGCTCCTGACCCTGTCCTTCCTACCCCTCATTCCCCCAGAGCTGTTCTTCCCTCCTGTGGTGTGGAAGGAGATGGTGGGGATCTCCTCTCCTCCTCTCCTCCCAGGAAAAAGCCCATTCTGCTGCTGGCTGCAAGCACAGCAATGCCCACAGTGCTGCAGCTGACACAGCTGCCAACATTAAAATAATTTTAAAGGAAATCTGTGTGTCTGTACTTGTAAGTGGTCCAGTAATGTCTGTGTCATGAGAGGACAGTTTTCATGGAGTTCTGCTGCTGGTGTCTGAATACTCAAATGTCAGTGGGCTGGAGGGCTCCTTGTTCTCTTATTTGAAGATGATATTTATTTTTATGATATTTATTTTTTTTTCTCTGCTAATTTTATTTAGAGCCCTGAAGGCAAGTGCTGGCTCATTTTCATGCCAGACAAAATGTGTGTTTTGAAGCATCTGTCACCTCTCCAGCTGTGGTGCCTCACTCTGAGGCAGTGAGGTGATGTGACCATGTTCAGAGGGGTCCCAGGATGAGGGAAGAGATGAGGATCTGACTTCATGTTTCAGAAGGCTTGATTTATTATTTTATGATATATATTATATTAAAACTGTACTAAAAGAATAGAAGAAAGGATTTCATCAGAAGGCCAGCTAAGAATAGAAAAAGAAAGAATGATAACAAAGGTTTGTGTCTTGGACAGTGACTGTGATTGGCCATTAATTAGAAACAACTCTATGAGACCAATCACAGATGCACCTGTTGCATTCCACAGCAACAGATAACCATGTTTACATTTTGTTTCTGAGGCCTCTCAGCTTCTCAGGAGAAAAAATCCCAAGGAAAGGATTTTTCCTAAAACGTGTCTGTGACAAGGTGACATGGTGGCAGTGCATTCCAAAGGACAGGCTCCCAGAAGGGGACATGACAGGCTGCCAGTGCAAAACTCCCTGCAGTGACCTCCCTAAAACAGGTTCCTGTTGAGCAGTGTGCCAGGAGAGCTCCTGAAGGTTGCTGCCCACCCTGGGAGAAGGACAAAGCCAACTCCTCAACCCATCTCTTTTTGTTTTTTTACTGGTGTGCAAAGAAGGAAGCAGCAGTGATAAAAGGGACTTAGCCACCAACCATGGCACCATTATCTGCAGCTCAGAGTGGGTAGAGGATGCCATGGACAGTCCCACAGGATCTTCTCTCTGATCTTTCCTACAGTGTTTTGAGGATAAAATGCATTTATAATTTGTATATAATGCATTTATAATTTGAATATAATGCATTTAGAATTTGTGTATCATTTATCCCTGATCAGCTGTAGCCTCACAAGTCCCCATTCCAGCCTGTGTCACACCTGCCTTTCCAAGCCAAACATCTCAGGGCTGTGGCTTGTGCATCTCAACTTTTCAGTTTTGATTTCTCGTAAATTGGATGAGCACCAACAGGCAAATAACAAAACAAGGTACCACCCTGCCACAACCATGCTCTGCAACTTTGGGACCAAGTTTCATAGGATGCTTGCCAAGTCTGAGTTGAATTTTGTTCATTTTGAGACCTGGTTGTTTGGGCTCATTTCCTGTCTTTTCTACTTTCTTGTTTTTTGTTGGTGTTTTTTAATGGGGTTTTTTGTTGGGTTTTTTTGTGGTGTAACAAAATTCAGTGAAGGTTAACAATAGAAATGGGTTAGAAGTTTATGGGACCATGCTTGGGTGTTTTAAAGGCATCTGAGAGAACATCATCATGTATGATTCACTCAAAAATATAGTGAATCAAGTGAAATGCAGATAAAATTCAGATGATGCTTATCTATATTTTAATCTATTTTGTGGGCAATACCTTGTACCAACACACACTTTCTGAATTTTTGCACATCTATACAGCTGAAAGAGCTGCTTTCATAGCTGAAAGGGGAAAACATGACCTTTCAGAAATTGTGGAATTTCCCTCTGGTCTCTGAAAATAGAAAAAAAAATCCAATGAAAAACACTCTGAGAGATTTATTTTGCAGATTGTGAAGAAATCTTTTAACCTGCAGTCAAGGAAAGCTGAAAGTGTCCTCTGCAAGGGTCCTCACTAGTCTGTGCAGCAGAAGATAAATGATCCCTGTGTTAGGTTTGAAGGCCCAGCAGGACACAGTGATCAGGATATGGGCTGCAAAACTACAGAGTTCTAAAACTTCTGAGCTCTGCCTGTTTTCCTCCTTATTTCAGAGACTTAAAGGGTCTAAATATTTTCAAACTTTATTTTTCTTAGTGACAGCTGAGATCTTTAACTGGATAGCATCACCTGGGCTGAGATAGAATCACAGAATTATGGAATATCTTAAGCTAGGAGGGACCTACAGGATCATCCAGCCCAGCTGGACCCCAAGAACCCCACCCTGGGCACCCCTGGCAGTGCTGTCCAAACTCTCCTGGAGCTCTGGAAGCCTCAGGGCTGTGCCCATTCCCTGGGGAGCCTGGGCAGTGCCAGCACCCTCTGGGGAAGAGCCTTTCCCTGGTATCCACCCTAATCACACAGCTTCATGCCAGTCCCTTGGATCCTGTCACTGGGTTCAGGAAAAACAAAAAAAACCAAAAAACCCAAAACTCCTGGGAGCCACTGGTGCTTGGCCAAAGCAGTGGAAGTTCATGGTACATCAGTGACTCCTTCAGGAGTCAGATTGTCTTGAAATTTTAAACAACGTTGGGACGGCACCAGAGCATCATGGACAGGCCTGCACTGCCTGGTGTGGGGCCTGTGGGCTGGATAGCAGCCCAGTCTGGGGTTTGCCACGTCCCATGGGATTGATCACCCCACAGGTGCTGCAGCAGTGGCTTTTTGGGCTCTGCTGGTGTCACTGAAGGGCGCAGTTTGCCCCAGCAGCAGCCGTGCTGCCAGCGGAGGAGCAGCGGGGCGAGCGGCCAGCTCATCTCACAACTGCTGTCACTGCTGTGGGGATGGGAAACGCCAGCACTGCCACCAAGATCAGAGGTGCCTGTGCTCCTGGGGAGGGTGAGGAGCAGCCACCCCGCTCTGCAGGCTGCCTGTGGTACAAACACCTTCCCGCTGCGCTGTGGCGGAAACCTGCCCCGCTCGAGTTTCTCATGAGAAAAGACATCCTTCCCAGCCAGGCTGGCTCTTACCTTCTCACCTGTGCTGGCTCCTGTTCCAGACCCACTTGGGAGCTGATGTTCCCTTGTCAGAACTCAGCACATCCCTCTGGGTGTCCAGAGTTGCCAGGACCCCTGCCAGGGGGCTCAGAGACCCTGGCACACAGCCAGAACACCTGTGGGTTTGATTATGACCCCTGGAGCAAATTACCAGCTTTGTATGAAGACCTGAAAGCCACAGAAGTTTAAGTAGTGTAATAATAAAATTATCACAAGGTGAAAAAGTAGATTTTGGGGTTTTTAGAACAGGGGTCTTGGGGACAAGATGGAGGGACTTGGGCGTGTCCAGCCTTTCTTCTTCTTCTTCTCTACCTCCATCTTCTGCTGTGATGTTGACACTTTGGGATTGGTTTAGAATAGAAGCTCACTGTCTAACATAGGTGATAGGTATTGGAAAGTAATTGTAAACATGTTATACATAGTTTTTAGTATAAAGAGATAACACTGCTCCAGGGGCAGTCAGAGTGCCTCTGTCTGTCCTGCTGAACAGACCTCGACTGGCCAGGAGAAAAATTTTTATAGATAAGATACAATAAACAACTCTGAGACCAAAAACTGAAGAGCTCCGACTCATTCTTTGAACATGTGGGCCGAAACAGAGACTTTTCACGGGTCTCAAGGCTGCAATAACCAGCAAACTCCTGAGATTCCCTGTGTGCTGTTTCCCTGGGAGGCTCACTCCCATCCACCCCTCACTGAAATGAGTCTCCCATCCCCACTCACCACTCCCCAGCTGTATAACTAAGGAGGTAAATGTTCATTTGTTAGCTCCTACCTGCGTTTTTCCACACCTCCAGGGCAGGGATGGATGTGCAGCCAGGGTAGGATGTGGAATACCATGTGTCTCCTGGCTGGGGTGCTGATGCAGGCCCTCCTCCATAAGAACAGCCATGCAGTGCCTCTGCCTGAGTGATTTGGAGGCTGCTGACCTACCCAGTGAGTGTCCAGGTGGGGAGCCCCCACAGCTGAGCCAGGAGAAGGGCTTCTCCACAGCTCCATGAAGACTTTTCCCCTTCCAGTCTTTGTCTTGAGTCTTAGAATGCCAGGATGGTTTGGGTTGGAAGGGACATTAAAGCCCATCTCATTCCACCCCTGCCATGGCAGGGACACCTTCCACTGTCCCAGGCTGCTCCAAGCCCTGTCCAGCCTGGCCTTGGGCACTGCCAGGGATCCAGGGGCAGCCACAGCTGCTCTGGGCACCCTGTGCCAGGGCCTGCCCACCCTCACAGTGAAGGATTTATTCCTGAAATCCCACCTAGCCCTGCCCTCTGGCAATGGGAAGCCATCACTCCTTGTGCTCTCCAGCACAACAAGACCTTTTCCTGCACTGCTGCAGCCTGATACCAGGAAATGCAGTCATACATCAGAGCCAGCAAATAGGGAATTAAAAATGAGGTTTAAAAAAGGCTCCTGAGGAAGCAAAGCTTCCTAATCTTGCATAACCCCTCTTGTTCAGGTTGGCAGCAGCATGTGAGCTTTGTGTCCTTTGACCACCATTTTTAAGGTGTAAAAACTTAAGATGTATTACAAAAACATCATGATGTAGTGACCCTTTCTTTGGGAAGGCTTAGCAAGGGTTTGGATCCTGGGAACAGATGGTCATTTTGCTGTTGGGATAAAGTGTCCCAAATCTGGTTGTACCACAAACCTTTGGAGAAATCTCATCTAGCAAACACCCCAAATGGAACTCAGGGTTGTTTTGCATCTCCCATTTACCCCAAAGCTGGGAAATGGATTCCCCTGCATGCACCTTGGCTTGTTCCCAAGTACTGGGGGAGCTGGGCTGCAGTGAGGAAGAGGAATAGGAAGGTAAAAGATTCCCGTATAAGACAAACCACTTCCCATCACTGGCAGTGTCCAAGGCCAGGTTGGATGGGGCTGGGAACAACCTGGGATATGAAAGGTGTCCCTGCCATGGCAGGGGGTTGGAACAAGATGGTTCCTTCCAACCCCAAGCATTCTGTGATTGTTGTGAGGAGCTGGAGCTGGGCAGCTGGGAAATCACCTGGTGCAGGGAGCTGTGGCAGCTCGGAGCAGGGCTTGGTGAGACCCACAGCTTCCTTGGCAGAGCTCTGTAAAGTTTCCATCCCTGCTAATAAATCACACGAGCATGATGATAATGACAAAGGAAATAATTACTTCTTAAGAAACTCATCTCCTCTCACCCCAGGGCCCGTGTGAGGAGCAGAGAGGAGTTTGCAAGTCCGGAGCGTAGGAGGGAGTCGAGGCTGCCAGAACTCAGGTCGTGTGTGCCAGGTGTGAGTGCAGGGCAGCTGCAGCAGCCAGGCCTGTGAGCTGCAGGTTCAGCAAGGTTATTAGGAAGTCACCTGAGATTGGCAAAACCCTGTGAGCCCAACCCTGCAAGGTGCAGAGGCAGCTCATGGTTATGTGGATAATTCCAAATCACCCTCAGGTCAGCCTGTGACAACCAGCGTGCAAAATGAGCAGAGTTTGACCATGAACATCATTGCTAAGCCCTTAGTGGGACAGCAGCTTCAGAGAGCTGATCTGTGCCTGGCTGCTGTATAAGCAATGACTTTGCTTCCTATGTGTCTATCTCAGCCCACCATTAGCATTTAAAATCATTCCTTACCGATAGGAAACAAAATACAGCTTTGAAAAAAAAAAATCCATCCTGGTGATGGGCTTTGTTTTGCATTTCTTTGTGACAAAAGTGATTAAACTGCTAAATCACAGCTGCTTTTCTCATAAAAAAGACAAAGCATCTTTCAATCCCTCCATCATTTCAAGAGCTGCAGAAAGCTCTAGGTAAATGGGAGTGATTTGATCTATCTTGGCTTTATCACTGCATCTCCTACACCCACAGGCTCCCAGGCAGGGTGTATTTGCTGTCTCATGGCCTAAAAGCTTCCCGTGTTACTCATAACTTAAACACCGAGAGAGAGATAAGGGATTGGGTTTGGTTTGTTTCCTTTCAGAAGAAATGAACATTAATAAATATCTCATTACCAGAAAGTGTCATAGTGAAAGTACAGCGCTTTCTCCCGTTCCATAGTCGGCTCTTTAATTTTCACCGTGGTTAAAGAGCAGCATGAAAACCCTGAAAAATGATCCCAGTCACACTCAGCTGAGTTTTCAATAACTGCTGGATCAGATAGGGCCGAGCTGCTATCGTGAGAGATGATCAGATATGGGGCAGCAACTGCTGCAGACTTTGCTCGGCACAAATTATTCCCTCCTAATGTCCACTGAGAGGTGAAAATCTGCTGTAGCAGCACCCATGATCTCCAGTATTTCACAAAACCCCTCAGGCCCTGAGGTTGGTGGCAAGGAGCACTGGTCTTGCTGTGAGCCATTTCCCATTACATTTCCTGTCACAACCATTGCTCCAGAGAGAGCTGCTGGAGGGGGTCTCCTCCACCAGCTTGTTTCAAGGAGAGGTGGATGTTGGTGCCCCTAAAGTGTGGGCTGGCTGTGGAGGTGGCCAAAGGATCTGCTGCACTGGAGGGCAGTGGTGGAGGCCCAGGCTGATCTCTGGCCAGCAGGTTCATGGTTGTCTCCAAGGTGGAGACAACCACCTCTGGTGTGAAGGATGGCTGAAAAGGACACCAAGAAAAAAGGTCCAGGAATCATGGAACCAGAATATCCTGAGTTGGATGGGTGTGACCATGTTCACAGGGGTCTGAGGATGAGGGAAGAGACAAGGATCTGACTCCATGTTTCAGAAGGCTGATTTATTATTTTATGATATATATTATATTAAAACTATACTAAAAGAATAGAAGAAAGGATTTCATCAGAAGGTTAGCTAAGAATAGAAAAAGAAAGAATGATAACAAAGGTTTGTGGCTTGGACTCTCTATCCAAGCCAGCTGACTGTGATTGGCCCTTAATTAAGAACAATCATATGAGACCAATCCCAGATGCACCTGTTGCATTCCACAGCAGCAGATAATCAATGTTTACATTTTGTTCCTGAGGTTTCTCAGCTTCTCAGGAGGAAAAATCCTAAGGAAAGGATTTTTCATAAAAGATGTCTGTGACAGAAGGGAGCACACAGATCATCAAGTCCAACTCCATGAATGTCCAGCTCCAAATGAAGCTCTAAGAGGCAGAAAGAGAGGAGAGCATCAAGCTGGGGTGAGATGGAGCAGTGGGAAAGGAGCTGTGGGTCAGGAATGTTCCCAGGCAGAGGATGGAGAAGACCCCCAGCAAGAAAACTGTCTCTTATCCATCAGCCATGCTTGGGACACTCTGCATCCATTCCCTGGAGTGGAGAATGGGGAATGGAATCATTGCCAAACTCACCCCACAGGGCCTCAGAAGTGACTTGAGCCAAAGAGACAGCACAGCCTGTCCTGGCTAACCCCAGCAAACCCACAGCTGATTGGAAAAGGCAGAGAGCTGCCATGGAGTGTGTGCTTCTGTGCACTGCTCCCCATCAGGGGAGATCCCTGCCTCCCAAATCCCACAGCAGCTCTGGGCTGGTTCTGATTCTGGTGGTGGGAGTGATTCAGTGCCTGGGTTTGCAAATGTTTTTGGGCAAATTGCATCCTCCAGCAGCACAAGGACAGAGAAATTAATAATAACACACAGCCAGGAGACGGGAGTGGAGAGGGAAGCTTGGAAAATAGGTGAGAGAGCAGAGAAAGGCCAGAAAGCAGAGAGGTCCATCTCCTGAAACTGGTAGAAGGGAAAGATCTCATGGCTTTTGGGCCAGTCTTCAGACAAGAGTCCAGATTTTAGAACATGTAGGGTTGGAAATACTGTGGTTTATTTGCTACAAATGATTTACAAGGCCCTTCAGTGGGAAATAAATTTCACAGGACAATGCCTCCAGGGAAAATAATATGTGTTTGGATGGGTGATTCATCATTCTGCATTAAGTCCATAAGCTCAGCTGACATCGAGGTATACCTGATAATCTCTTATCTAAATAATTTCCCCTTGAAATCCTCCATCTGTGCAGCTTTGTGCTGCTGATGGGAGGATAAACTGCTGGGCCAAAACTTCTGCTGAGAAAACTGGCCTTGTAGTGGTGTGGTCAAGATGGGGAGATGCTGAATCCTGCTCAGAAGACCCCACACCATGTTGGGTTATGTGGAAGACACCAATGTCCCAGGCAGCTCCAGAGAGGTGGTGGAGGGGTAGGGGTGGAGGGCTGCTCTGCTTTATTTAATGTGGGTCCCTCTAAACCTTCTGGGAATGTCCCACCTGGTCTTATCTTGGCTCCTGACCAATACCAGAAGAAGGCTTAGAGCAGAGCTTTCATCTAGCTTGGCCAGCCTGGAATTGCCTTCATGCTGAGACATTTCACCAGAATTCTCCAAATCTCTTCCTTGCTGCTCCCAGTTTGGGTCACCTTCATCAGCCACCCAGGGATGAGCTCAGGCCCCAGTGCTGAGCTCCCAGAACATCTTCCACTGGTGTGATGCTGAAAACATGAAACAAACCCCAATCCTTCCACAGTCTCCTCAAACTCCATTTTTTTGCCTTCCTCTCAGCATCCCCTTTTTTCCTGCTGTTGCAAGCACAGGGGTTTCTCCATCACAGGGATCCAGGGGCTGTTTTTTGGTGTGGACACAGATGATGTGTAGATAAATCATCATCACTGCATGCTGTGTGTTGGAGCAGGACAGCTCCATGGGATGAGGATAGAGTTTGGGATGTTTGTTTTGGGTCTCCACATGGGTCCTACAGCACCTTCCCACCCTTGTTTCCACAGCTGTGCTGCAAACCAGGGGCACCCGTGGGGAATTGTGACCAAGCTGCCGCTGAGGCCTGCTGGTGGCACCTGCTGTGCCAGGCTGCTGTGAGGCCTGTGCTGCTGAATTCACCAAATTAGTCACTAATTATAGCAGCCACCCACAGTGTCCCCAGCAGCCGAGGATCTGTGAAGGTCATGAACCCCGTGATTCAGCCGGGAATCCCGTGTAACTCTGTGAAATAACAGGAAATACAATACCAATAACAGGCCCCAACGAGTGGCAGCCATGGCTGATCGTGCCCATAGCACTCCCTGCCTCTCTCTTTGCCATGGAAACAGGCTGGGATGGCACCCAGAAGGGTAAATGCTCTGAGCTGCCTCTCTCCTGGATCCAGGTGCTGGGTTTGCCTCCTCTCCTGGCTGGCAGGGAGAGCTGAGCCCCACAGCAGCTGCCCCACAGCTCCCAGTGCCCCTCTGCCAACCCTGAGAGGTGGAGAGGACTTCTACAGGAAACATCCAGCCCAAATGACATCCCCAGAACTGGAGACTGAATGCACGGTGCCCATCCCTCTGCCTCACACACACCTGGGGTGTCCCACAGCCCCATCCATGCTGGGGCAGCTCCAGGATGGAGGGCTGGGAGCAGCTTCCCGTGGTGCTGCTGGCTGGGTTCTTTCCACCGGCACAGTAAATGCCCTGCAGCTGCCTCTGTCCTGGATCCAGGTGCTGGGTTTGCCTCCTTTTCTGGCTGGCAGGGAGAGCTGAGCCCCACAGCAGCTGCCCCACAGCTCCCAGTGCAATTCTGGAGCAGTGCAGCTCCCAGTGCAGCTCCCAGTGCAACTCCCTGAGAGGTGGAAAGGACTTGTGCAGGAAACATCCAGCCCAAATGACACCCCCAGCCCTGGAGAGGAGGAGGAGAAGGAGACTGAATCTGTATGTTTAATAAATAACTCTATAAATCATTCAAGACTTCTCAATCTGTTACAGAAATAAAATAAACTGGCTTTTCTCTATTGATACTATCTGTTTGCTTAGTGGCAGTTTGACCAACAAAATTCTGACATGCAATGTATTTCTAGGAATAATAAAATTGGCCTGTTTATAAACAGTGGCAGGTATGTGACATCATTGGGATGTCACCATGAATGCATGGTGCCCATCCCTCTGCCTCACACACACCTGGGGTGTCCCACAGCCCCATCCACGCTGGAGCAGCTCCAGGATGGAGAGCTGGGAGCAGCTCCCCGTGGTGCTGCTGGATGGGTTCTTTGCACTGGCACAGTAAATGCTCTGAGCTGCCTCTGTCCTGGATCCAGGTGCTGGGTTTGCCTCCTTTTCTGGCTGGCACGGAGAGCTGAGCCCCACAGCAGCTGCTCCACAGCTCCCAGTGCAATTCTGGAGCAGTGCAGTTCCCAGTGCAGCTCCCAGTGCAACTCCCTGAGAGGTGGAGAGGACTTGTGCAGGAAACATCCAGCCCAAATGACACCCCCAGCCCTGGAGAGGAGGAGGAGGAGGAAGAGACTGAATCTGTATGTTTAATAAATAACTCTATAAATCATTCAAGACTTCTCAATCTGTCACAGAAATAAAATAAACTGGCTTTTCTCTATTGATACTATCTATTTGCTTAGTGGCAGTTTGACCAACAAAATTCTGACATGCAATGTATTTCTAGGAATAATAAAATTGGCCTGTTTATAAACAATGGCAGGTATGTGACATCATTGGGATGTCACCATGAATGCATGGTGCCCATCCCTCTGCCTCACACACACATGGGGTGTCCCACAGCCCCATCCATGCTGGAGCAGCTCCAGGATGGAGGGCTGGGAGCAGCTTCCCATGGTGCTGGTGGCTGGTTCTTTTCACAGTCTGCAGTGAACAGAATCTCTGGAGCCTTTCAGATGTGGGTATTTTGTTTTCCTCCAGTTTCTCCATGGGTAAAGCTGTGAGCAGAGCTCCCCTCCAGGAGTTTTGGGGTGTCAGGAGGAAGGGGCTCACAGCCCAGGAGCACATCCCAGTGTCTGCATGGCCTGGCAGGGAGCAGGGATGGGTCTTTTTCCCTGCAGCAGCTCTAGCACATGTGGTGGGCACAAAAGCTGTGTCTGCCCTTGTTTTGGGCAGGTTTTTCTGCCCCTAAGACACATCATGAAACTCATCACCCACACCCATGGAGCTGCTCAGCCCTGACTCTTTCCATCTCATCCTCTCCCAGCTTCTCCCACCTCCTCCTGGTACCCCCAAGCTGTCCCTCCCTCATTTTCCCTTCTCTGACTCCTCAAAGCCCATCTCAGTTCCCTCCATGCTCCCTGCCCCTCACCCAGCCCCTGTGGCTGCAGGATTATCTCTCCATCGATGTGCACTTCAGCAAACCCAGAGCATTTTGGAAGGGCTGAAGGGATCTGTGAATTTGCTTTGAATATAGCAACGTGTTTTGGCTAAAGGGAACAAGAGAACATTTTGAAAATGTCAAAATATTTTGTTTAGGCATTTTTTGAACAAAATGTTTCACTTGCTAGTTGACAAAAAAAGAAAAGAGAAGGAAAAAAAAATCAGTTCAAAATCTCCAAAACAAAATCTTCCCACTTTTATTTTGAGATGGCACCTGCCTGGGAGAACTCAAACTACAAAGGCACAAAAACCATTTCCAATGGTAAATAAAGTCCTGGCACCCAAGGGAGTTTCTTCAGTGGAAGTCAAAATGTTTCAAAGGGAGTCAAAACATTCCCTGATTTTATTTTTCCGTATTTCACTCAGGTGGGGGGAAAAAAAATCCCTGTCCTTGCTGGGCCTGGATCAAGAACTCGTGTTCATTTTTATGTTGGCTACTAAGCAGAAATATTTACAGCAACAACTTGATAGGTCAGGTCTGCTTCTTGTGCTAGAGAGGGAATTAATGCTGGGATCAGGTTATCCTGGTGATCCTTCCTCTCTGCCCCTCTACTTTGGCTTCTTATTCTATAGGATGAAGGGTCCAGAGAAAATCTTTTTTCTCCATGTTTGTCAAAGTTTGCTCCAACCCCTGCCCTGCCCTGCCCTGCCTGGAGATTCTGGAGCTGTTTCTGAAGGGGGCCTGAAATTCCTTTCTGTTTTTCAGAGCCTTTCTTATTTCTCAGAATCTCAGACTGGTTTGGGTTGGAAGGGACATAAAAACTCATCCTGCAGTGGGCAGGAACATCTTTGACTGGAGCAGGCTGCTCAGAACCACATCCAACCTGACCTTGAATGTTCCAGGGATGGATCATTCTGAGCACATCTCTAAGCAACCAGGTACCTTTCCTGATGGATCTCTCTGTCTGGCCTTGTCCTCCTGTCCTCTCCTCCCCAGTGGTGGGATAAAAACCTGGGGTCATGATCCAGCTCCCCCTGCCCAGCACTGGGGCAGTGAGAGCTGTGAGAGCTCCGGAGCTGCCATCACACAGGATTTGCCCGTGCCCACTAGAGGCCAGTGTGCGCCTTGAATTAAGATGCCGGTGCACGAATTAATCCCCAGCCGTCGGGAGGACCGTGTTTCCCGCGGGATAAAGCCCTGTTGCACAGGAGATGGTGGCCAGGGCAGGCAGGGCAGGTGGCTGTCCCCGCAGGGATGGGTAAACTCTTCCTGCTGTGAGCACTGTGTGATCCTGGGAAAGCCTGGGAAATCCTGCTCTGCTGCCATGGCTCCAGCATGGGACCTGCTCAGATCCCTCCTGCAGCCCTGTAGAGCCAGGCAGGAGCATCCTCTGGGTGTCCTTGGGGATAACTGGGACGCTGTGGTGGCAGAGCAGGTCCCACTGTTTGCTGTGCCTGTGCCACTGCAGCTGCACACCAGGCTGGCTGAGAGCCCTGGGCTGGAGCTGGGCAATAAACCCACCCTGACTGCAAACAGCAAGGTGTGCATGGCCCTGTGTGCAAATCCAGAGCATGGGAATATTTCTCTGTCTGCTCTGGGGTGCCCTGACCTCCAGGGCAGCACTGACTCTGACCCTCATCCATGGAGAAAGTTTCCTAAACTCCAGAATAGACTGGAATCCACAAAAGTGTGCAATAGATTATAGAGAGCAGTGTAGGTGGATCACTTGGTGAGAAATTGAGGTTCTGGGATTTTTAGTGTGTTGTGGATGGAAGCAAGATGGAGGGCACAGGGTGTCATCCTGGGTTTCTTCTTCATGCTGCTTCTTCCTTCTCCATGGGGTTGGGTGGCATTTTGTAATTGGGCAGAAAAGCCCACATTGAGGGCTCTGTGGGATCAGTTATTGGGTTAAAAGTGAAAATAATCCAGGTGTCAGTTCTTAATTGGATAGTTTAGCTTTAAAAGACCTTGTAATCCGAGATTATTGGCCATTTTTGTGGTGCTTTTCCAGCGTGCTGAGCCTGGTGTGGACAGCGTGCAAAACTTTAGATAAGATAATAATAAACAAGAAGCTGAAGACCAAAAAGATCCAGTGTTTCTCTCTTTCCTGACACAGAACCACCCCAGGAGGGTCTCCCACAACAGGGGAGCCCCCAGGGAGGGCCCAGCCTGAGGCTCAGAGATCAGGAAACCAACAACTGGAACCCCAACAGCCCTGAACAGTGAAATCAGCTCCTGAGGAAAAAGGGAAGCCCACTGCAGGCTTGGTTGAGCTGAAGATGGAGTGTTTCATGTTGTTTCACACAAGTTTTCACCTCAGTGTGGGCAGCAGCAGCAGCAAATTGAGGCTCCATTCTCCATGCGAGGTCACTCTGATGCGGTAACAGCAGAGCCCTTGGTCAGTGCACATCAAAGTGAAACATGCAGCTTTTAAACTCTGGCCCAAAATCAGTGCATTTAGCCCCAATCTGCCAATCCCAGACCCATCTGGGGTGTCTCTACCAGGGGGATGAGGGCACAGAGGGGATGAGCAGGGAGGGGGACACTGGTGTGAGTGGGGCAGCAAGCAGGGAGTGATTGCAGTGTGAGCTCCTTGATAGTGCAGCTGTATTTTGGGAACTCTTCACCTACACTTGGTGGTTTTTAAAACCTTGTTTATTGCTTGGCTGCCTTTATCTTTAGGAGACAGAAAATGAGACCAGAGTTGCTCCTGTGGGTAACAGTTTCTGTCTTTGGCCAGCCTGGGGGGAAACTGGGATGTCCAGGAGGGCAACTTCATGTTCTGTTAGAAGGCCAAACCCAAATGCTCAGTCCTAAGTCCTTTTTACTCATTTTTCCCCCTATGGAGCACAAATAAAGACAAGAAACAAAAGCAAGGTGATATTTTCTCCAGAACCCTTCTAAAATGTATTATTTCTGCCTCTTGCACTCCCATTCACAACTTGGATGAGCTGAGATTTGCTTCAACATAACCTGACTGATGAGAAAGTCCCAGGAATGACCCCAAGGATTGGGATGGAGGGTCCATCTCAGTGGTCAGAGGCAGAGAGCAAAAAAGCAAGAATGGAACATGTGTACATCATATCTCATGTCAATCTTCTTTTTGTCCTGAGGTCCTGGGGGGAGTTCTGCTTGCTTAAAAATGGGCATTTTCCCCTTGCCCCATGCCCCAGAGCAGAGAAGACTAAAAATGTGGTGCTACTCAGTGCCAGCACCCTCAGGCAAGATGCCCCTGAGGGACTGGGATCAGGGGAACTACCAAAAAATAAACCAAAACCAAATTATTGCTTTTTACAGATAATCCACATGAGCAAAACCTCCAGATGGAGGATTTGGGGTCACTGTGTCAGGGCCAGAACATGTGGGGAGCAGCCCTGAGGAGAAACAACACCATTAGACCCTGTTTGCTGTCAGCCCCACAGCCCAAAGCACAGCCTGAGGTTTGAGGGGTCTGATGGAGGGTGGGGATTCTGGGGCTGCACCCATTGCCCAGCCAGGAGTGTCTCAAAGGGGTGCAGCCACCCAAGGGTTAAGCAGGATCCTCTCTCCATGCACAGCTTTCCTGCCAGCCTGCTGAAATCCACTAACAGAATTAGCACTGGAAATTTGTACACTGTGCTATGTAGGGGGAGGGGAAAAAAAAAAAAGGAAAGAAAAGCACAAAATGTATTTAATCTCTCATTTCAGAATTGCATTTGACATCTAAGTTAAATAAAATGTTCCTGAGGTCATTAAAAATCAGAAATAGTACAAGATTTGGGTTTACCATAGTTTCAGAATGAATCAGGTTTCTGAACTTGTTTTAATCTCTGTATAATTGCTTTTCTGTATACGGTAACCTTTAGAAAATGAGTTTAATAATTAGTCATCTCAAACTAGTTAAGGACAACATCCTGCCCTCAGTTCAGTTTTATTTTCAACAAAAAAACCAATGCCAAAGTAAATTCTTCACTATGGTTGGAAACAGAGATTCAGGCTACATGTTCAGCAGGTGAAACAGCTCGCATTAAGTTTGAAAGTTCAGCAATTCCCATCTTGATGGCTTTTCACTCTCCCTCTCCAAGAAAAATGGGAAGAGAAGAGGAAAATATGAAGCAGCAGCATCAACCATGGCTGGTCCTTGGCTCTGCCCCTCCTGGGCACAGAGCCCCAGCACAGGGCAAGGAGAGGGTTGTACAGGATGGTAAAAGGACCCCATGGCTGGAACCTGCTTTTCCCAGGAGGGCAGAATGGGCAGAATCCAGGAAGTTTGGGCAGAATCCAGGAAGTTTGGGCAGCCTGGGCAGAATCCAGGAAGTTTGCAGCTCCTTTGGGCCCCTTGCTGGTGCCTGTGTGGAGATCAGCACAGCTGGCTCATGCTCAGGGCCCTCCTCCTGTTCCCACCACATCTCCCCTTTCCTTCAGCCCTTCCCTCACTTCTATCAGGGTCTCATCCCCTTCTCTCTCCCCACTCCACATCAGGCCACCATGCAGGTGTGGATCTGTGTGTGTTTTTCATTTCCCAGTGCCCTCAGCCTGTCCTCCTTGGTGGGTCCATCTCCTCCAGGTGCTTCAGCACTGTCACTGTGTCCCACAGAGCTGTAATATCCCAGCACTGCCATCCACCAGCTATCCCCCTCCTCCTCCCTCTCAATTTCTGGCAGGCTGCTGCTAATCTGGACCACAGGTTTCCCTCACTATCCTCCTGCAGTCTCTTTCTCCATCACACTGGAAAAGCCATTGCAAATTCATTCCTCTCCATTGTCCTGTGTTTAATTTAGTTTAAATTCCTAAAGGTGTGGACCTGCTACGGTTTCCCTGGAGGAATTACTCCAGAACCTGTTACATCTCATTCTGGGAAATTACTCAAGCTTCCTGCTGCCCACCTTATATTCCCATTTAATCTCATTACAACAAAACCTCTGGCTGGTTTTGTAGGAGCTCCTGGTTTGCTAACCTGGTCGTTTGTGCTACAGCCAGTGGTTTCCATGGTGCACAGGGTGATGGCAAGTGCTCCTGGATTGGAGTGGCCCTGCTGGCCATCCTGTCCCCCTGCAGGGACAACGCTGCTGTCCTGCATCCCCTGCAGGGACAATGCTGCTGTCCTGTACCCCTGGAGGGACAATGCTGCCATCCTGTACCCCTGGAGGGACAATGCTGCCATCCTGTACCCCTGGAGGGACAATGCTACCATCCTGTACCCCTGCAGGGACAATGTTTCCGTCCTGTACCCCTGCAGGGACAATGCTGCTGTTCTCTTCCCCCTGGAGGGACAATGCTGCTGTCCTGCATCCCCTGCAGGGACAATGCTGCTGTCCTGTACCCCTGGGGGGACAATGCTGCTGTCCTGTACCCCTGGGGGGACAATGCTGCCATCCTGTACCCCTGCAGGGACAATGCTGCCATCCTGTACCCCTGCAGGGACAATGCTGCTGTTCTGTACCCCTGCAGGGACAATGCTGATGTCCTGTACCCCTGGGGGGACAATGCTGCCATCCTGTACCCCTGGAGGGACAATGCTGCCATCCTGTACCCCTGGAGGGACAATGTTTCCGTCCTGTAACCCTGCAGGGACAACGCTGCTGTCCTGTACCCCTGGAGGGACAATGCTGCTGTTCTGTACCCCTGGGGGGACAATGCTGCTGTCCTGTACCCCTGGAGGGACAATGCTGCTGTCCTGTACCCCTGCAGGGACAATGCTGCTGTCCTGTACCCCTGGTGGGACAATGCTGCCATCCTGTTCCCCTGTGCCTGCAGAAAGGGTTAACCCACCCTGGGAGCTCCAGGTTCCTGATGCAGCTCCCAGCCCTGGAGTGCTCCCTGAAGCCACTGCAAAGCTCCCACAGGGGTGGGCTGCAGCTGTAATCCCACAAATGTGCTAATATTTGGATCAGGAGCACTCAGTGCTGAAACGTCTCCCGCAGACGGCTGAGAGTGTGTTTTGCTAAAGCAAACTGCAATTACATTTAGTATCTTCAATTTAGCTTGACATGTTGCCTCTAGAATGAAGAGATGTGTTGTGTTCTGGGCTCTGCAGCTCAGGCAGTGTCTCTGACCCTCTCTTGTCTCCTGTGGAGCATCCCCAGCCCCTCTCCTGGGCTGCCTGGCCAGAACAGAGCTGAGGGCAGCAGGGAGGAGCTGCTGGAGCTGTTTCTGTCACAGCAGGGACCATTGTCCAGCACTGACCAAGGAAATGAAACCAGAGCCTGTGCAGAGCAAACCAGGAGCAAACACCAGTTGAGAACAGTCACCTCAGTACAGGAACCAGGGCAAGCAGCTCACCAGAACACAGAGACAGCTCCAGGCTGGGGCAGTGGGATGAGGGAGCTTTTCCCAAGCTGGGACCCCACCTAGGATTGGATTTGCTTTTCACTGCCTGTTGGGAAGGATGAAAGTTTGACAAGTCTCACGACATGTTTGCTTAGCAGAAAGATTTTTGAATGTAGAGTCTGATGAAGGAATAGAGATGGAAGCAAGTTTTGCTATAGAAGAAAAGAATTGTTGAGCCAGTCTTGCTGGATAACCAAGGAGGCAAAGGGTGTGTTAGTTAGAAGGGGTTTTATGGCTTAGAGCAAAGGATAAACCCACCCCAAACAAGAAGATGTTTTTACCAAGCAGAAAGATAGCACAGGCAAACAAGTCAGCAAAGTTACAAGTAGAAAAAGGTCTCAGAATTTTCCACTGCAAGAAAACCGAAAAACAACTTCTAGCCTAAACTGTAATGTACTGACTTTTAGTGACTGGAGAACAGGAACATGAATATGGTAATTACAGTAGTTATGATAGGCTATAGATAATAGTTAAGGTCTAGATTGGTTCTACTGTATGAAGATGCTCAGCAAAGAAAAGTCTATAATGCATTGTAACCAAAACCAAAGGGTCTCCAGGCCTGCCTGCAGCTGGAGCTGACAGCTGACCTCAAAGATGGAGCAGCTCTGGGTTTTTACAGGGAATTCAAGCAATGGGAATGCTGATACCTGGAAGAGCTGATGGCTGGCAGCAGGAGTTGTCTGGGATGCTTGATGTGAAGCATGTTTTCAGGTCCAGGGTGAATGTTGAACATGAGGAAGAACAAAAGCACTCCAGGAAAGAGGCAAACACCTCCACAGCAGGGCAGCACAGGAGCGTGGCTGGATCTGGATCACACGAGCCCTGCTGCTCCAGAGAATGCTGGGTAACTCAGTGATCTCTGTCCAACACGGGCTTCCCACAAATCAGGGATGAAAGCACTCACTGCTTGGTGCCCATGGTGCTCTGGTACTTGCTCATGTCTAACTGGTTCCTGAGGCAGCACCCGCTCCTCTTCTGGAGGTCTGGTGGCACAGCCTGAGAGCACCCCATCTGCCTGGGGCTGTCAGACACCCTGCTGCCACAGCCCCCTGCCATCCCATTCCACTGGTTTACATCATTCTGCTCAGTAAGTAAAACACATTCCAGTGTTCTACCTCATTCTGCTCAGCAAGCCCCAAAGGCACCTGGATGTGGAGGGTCCAGCTGTCCCACCTGGTGGCAGAATCACCTGGGCTTGGATGGTCCATGTGCCTGGTGGGGAAGGGGGTGTGGGAGGGCGAGGCATGTGAGAAACAACTGCTCACTTTGAAAATTTAAAAAATTGAAACATAATTTAAAAATTGACAAAAATACAACAAAAAGATTACATAAGGAAAAATTCACAGTGCCAGGAACTGTCCTCTTGAATACCACATGGCTGGTTCATCTTCAAGAGGGATGCTCAGTCTTTTATACCCCCGGGGTTGCATCAGCCAGCCCTAGCCCCTCCCAAGGTCTGTCAGTCAGCTCTTCTTTGCCATTTATCAGTGGAGACTGCTTTCTTGTCACTGGATTGGAGATCAGATGTTGCCATGCTGCCCCCCTAAGCACCAAGCTTTTCCATTCCCAACTGCCCCATGCAAGGGGCACATGTGCAGCCTTCTTTGTACCTGTCCTAGACAGCCCCGGCTGTCTGATGGCAACAATATGGGGGGGAAAAGGGAACTGTGGGGAGAACAGAGGACATCTAAACTACAATAGCATAACTGTCACAGACATCTTTTATGAAAAATCCTTTCCTTAGGATTTCTCCTCCTGAGAAGCTGAGAGGCCTCAGGAACAAAATGTAAACATTGATTATCTGCTGCTGTGGAATGCAACAGGTGGATCTGGGATTGGTCTCATGTGATTGTTCCTAATTAATGGCCAATCACAGTCAGCTGGCTTGGACAGAGAGCCAAGCCACAAACCTTTGTTATCATTCTTTCTTTTTTTATTCTTAGCTAGCCTTCTGATGAAATCCTTCTTCTATTCTTTTAGTATAGTTTTAATGTAATATATATAATAAAATAATAAATCAAACCTTCTGAAACATGGAGTCAGATCCTCATCTCTTCCCTCATCCTAAGACCCCTGTGAACACAGTCACACATAACTATACATCATTAAAGCTTTTCTTAATATTCACACAATAGTTATCTTTTAATTGCCAGAGCCAATCATCTCATTATCCATCTATAACAGGCAGGAATGGCACTGTCCTTGACCTGTTGTCACTCTGTCATGTCTAAATAAATGCCCACAAGCTCCAAGCAGTGGCCCAGAGGAATTCACCAAAATCAGCATCTAAATAAGGAAACACTGGACTTGGGAAGCTTGTCCATGGTGTGTGTGTGTGTGTAAGCAACTCAGCACAAGAGGGTCCCTTCCCCCTCCCTTCCTTGTTTGCTTTCACTTCACTCCTGAACAAATGAAGACAACAGCTGTGTTATTTAACAGTGTGTGTTTTACTACCAACGAAGAATGGGCCTTTAAAACAGGCAAAATGCTCTGTGCCCTTCCAGGGAAATGTGGAATTGCAGGTTTGGCCAGGATGACCCAAACAGTAAAAGTGCAGCTGGAGCATTTAAAACAGAGTTGGTGGCCAGGATGGTTGGGTTTGGCTGCACTAGCTGGAATGGTGATCAAAAGGACAATTATGCTGCTTTAGGAGGTGAGTCATTTGCCACATATTATTTTAATGGCAAACCTTAAGGATTGTTGGATATTCAAAGACAGGGTCCAACATAAAAAAGAATAAATTAAAATCTAAACAATTTAAAAATTAAAAAATTTAAAAATTGCTACTATTTTTCCAAAAGTCACTCAGACACCATAACCATTGCTTCCCAATGAAAACCTTGGATTAAAACCTTGATGGCATCCAGGAGCAGAGGTTATTGGCGCTGAGCAAAGCATCTGAGAGCAGCTCTGGGGGCCAAATCTGAGCTGATCAGGAAACAGCCACCATGGGCACCAGAAGGGATGAAACCACATCAGTGCACAGCTCCACACGTGCTCAACCAAAATATTTCCCCTGTTCTCAGCTATCTGCTGGCATTTACCTCATGGAGCTGCCTTGACCCCAAAGATAGCACAGGAAAACTTGAGTCTGGGGAAAAGGAGAGAGAGTTGAATATTCATGCTGCAGTTGTGAGGAAAGTTGTGTGGAGAATTACTCTGACACGAATGACACAACACATCCAACATCTTGTCTGAAGCACTCAGCAAGGAAGCTTGAGCGTGCGAGGCATTTTGAAACCTAAATGGGAACGTTTGCATCAGCTCAGGTGGCAGTCAAAGGAGAGCTGATGCATCTTTGGGGTTAGTTTGATGCAAATGGGCACTTGAGAAGAAATGTGATGGTTGGTTAGCCAAAGGCAGCGGTAATGTGTGCTAAAAAGGCCATTGTATTGATTGAAACCCATCTAGAAAACATCAGGCTGATGTAAAACATGAGTAATCAGCACAAGCTAAAGGCTATTTCATGGAGCACACCAGCATGTGTTTGTGAGCACCCTTCATTAATAAATCAATGGAATGTTCCTGCTGGCAGAGGGTTCAGAGCAGCTCTGTGGAGTTGCTGCAGGAGGTGGCTCTGTCCCAGAGGAGGTGGCTGTGCCTCCAGAGGGCTGGTGACTGCCAGGGTGCTCAAGGACACCGAGGGAGAGCGACCACTGCTCATGGAGGAGGTGGTGCTGGGACAAGATGCCACAGGGAGGGATCTGCCTGCAGCTCCTGGGCTCACTCAGGACCAGCAGCCAGTCCTGGGCTGGGCTGGACAGCCCTGTACCCCACAGTTGGGTTTCACAGAGCACATCCCTCACTCTTGTCCTGTATCCATTGCAGAGGAGATCTGGAGTGGCTCTCACAGACACATCCAATCCACAGACAGTCAGAGATGCTGTGGGTGATGGGAGCCAGAAATGTAGAAGATTCTGGCAGAAGCTGCAGGTCAGAGTGAGCTGTGATGTGGCCCTTAAAAAGCCATGTTTTCTCATAAAATGACTTAATTTGTCTCTGCCTCCATCCCTTGCTCCCTCAACACTTCAGCTGCTGGTTACCTGATGGACTCAGACATTTCTGTCTATGGGACCTCCTGCACATCCTGGGCACCAAGTCCCTGACTCCTGAAGGACAGGGGCCCTTCCTCTCTCTCATTCTGGGACCACACAAACCCCTTGGGTTGCTTCACAACAGAGCTGACAAGGTGGATCTGTCCTGAGTCATGTGTGGGGTGCACACCCCATGTGAAATATTTTGCATGAGAAGCACCCCTGCTGCAGCTAATCTGCATTTTTGTGATCCTGGAGCTTAAATTTTGCTCTCTCCCAGCCTTCAGAATTGACCTGGAGTTCTGACTGCCCCTGTGGTCTCTTTCTCACTACATGATTTGTGTAAAATCCAGCATCACTGTCCAGAGCTGGTTTTGGAAGGAGATGAATGAGTGATTGGTCCTACTTCTTCCCCAGGGCATGGGGCACCAATTCATGGATCTTTTCCTCTCAGAGCTGAAAGCAGGACCAGACAATGTCAGAAATAAAGGTGTTTTCTGGCTGCCCTCCCCTCCCCAGCACCCACCACATGCAGAACAAGGCACCTTTCAAGCACTTTTCTGATCTGCTGAGGATCTCCTGTCCTGGCAGGTTTTTTAGCTACCACATCCTTCCATTCCTGCCCTTCTCAGCCTGCAAACATGAGTTAAAATCTGAACTGATGTGAACTGCAGATGCAGATTCCTGCTCCCAGCCTGCATCTCCTGGCTGCTCCAAGGCTGGGAGCAGCCTGTGTTGTGGCTCAGGAGAGAGATTTTGGTGTGAGAGTGACCTAAATGGCTTTGGGATCTTGGGAATATTGCTGGCTCCATGCTGTAGGCTTCTCAAGCTTCCCCCCTCCTGATCTTAATTCAGGCTGATGGCCCTGTCACCACCAGGGGCTGTGACAACAGCTGACTCTGACGTGGCCCTGGGGTGTCACCGTGCCTGGGTGTGTGCTGGGGCAGGGGTGTCACTGCCTGCTGTGACAGTGATGCTGCGGGACGGCCACGGGCTGGGATGGCTCCTGGGCAGGGACAGGAGCGATGAGATGGCTCCTGGGTGTTATGAGTAGGAAAAGCTGCCCATTTTTTAAAAGGTTGCAGAGTTCACAGGTTGGACCAGTTGCTGGCAGGGTGGAGTTCTAACTATTTGTTGTTGTAATCACCTTGTTGTTAATAGTTTTTTGTTAATTGCCTGTTGTTGATGGTTGGGAATTCCCCTTTTTGTCAAGTGGCACCCTGCTGCTTCCTGGAGGATGGCACCTCAAAAGGTGAAGAGGAAGGGACATTGGGATTGGCATGCAAATGAAGAAACCCCTCACCAAACCTAGCAAAAACTCCTAAAAACAACGAGCCAAATGGAACTGAGGGGTCGAAGTGATGTCTAGATGTGAGGAACAGAATCCAGTGTCCGCTAAGACCCTTTTTACCCCTCACCCTAACCTAAAGATGTTGGCTGGACAGAAGACCTCGAATGTCAATCCAAAAAAGTGGGAATCTCCTGGTGCTCTGGTGAGGATGGAACCCCCAGCTCTGCCCACAGACCAGCAGACAAAGCTGCACTCTTCCTCCTCCTCCCTGCCACTCCTGGGAGCAGCGGCGGCGTGAGCATGATCCGTCAGTTCTTCCCACCTCAGCTGATCACTTTTAATAAAGGCATTATAAAGGGGAAAGATCTTCTGCCCTGTTTATTTCACTGGCCAGGGACAGGCAGCAGGAACAGGAGGGATGTGGTGGCTCTGGCACTGATGCAGGAGTTGTGTGGTGACACCATGGTGCCAAGCGTGTCCATCACCCGTGGTGGGGGAAGCAATGCAGGTAACAGGGTATGGGGTTGGAAGGAACAGCCTCCTCCATCCCAGAGTCACAAAATGGTTTGGAAGGGACCTTAAAGCCCATCTCCTTAAAGCCCATCTCATTCCACACCCCTGCCATGGGCAGGGCCACCTTCCACCAGAGCAGGATGCTCAGAGCTCCACCCGCCCTGGCCTTGAGCTCTTAGGGCTGTGATCACCCTGGGTTTCCAATGCAAAGCTTGACTTTCCTAAGGATCCTAGAAATCAATGTATAAATCAATGTATAAATCCCATAGTCACTCTGGTGCTCATGGCTTCACACCTCTGTGGTGAGCAAACCATAGGACTCATGTTTGAGCAGCACGTGGAAGCCCAGAATGGCTTGGGTTGGAAGGGACATTAAAGATCATCTCATTCCAAATTCTGTTCTTCTGACATTTCAGAAATAAATTGTTTTGTGGGGCATTTTGGGGGAAAAAATTGCTGTTCAGTTGCACACATAATGCTTCTTGCAGAGACCACCAAAAACAAGATACTAAAAAATGAAGCAAACTATTCTTGGCCCTTTCCCTCCTTCCACAGTCAATTCATGCAGGGAAATTGAGGTTTTACTTCAAGAACTATGCATTTTTAATGGATTTTATTTACATAATTTTTCTGTCTAATAAGATAGGTTTTAAATGCATTAACTGCAGCATAGTTCTCTCAGACCTTTGGAGAAAAGAAACTACAATAAAGATTCTTGTCTTCTAATATTCTGGGTTTCAGGCAAAAAATTATACTATGAGATAGGAATGCTTAAAAAACCCATAGTTTCACTGAACAAGAAAATTCAGTCAGAAAAGAAAAAAAAAAAACTGTATTGGAAAACATCTATTTGCCCACAAAATAATGTAAAAATAATGAGTCCATATTCCTCTTTGATGTGTGTGGCACATGCTCCTTTAAGGAGAAATTCTGTATTTCAGAGATAGTGTGCATATCGTGGAATGAAACGGTTGTTATGGCAACAACTCTCAAAAGCAAGTACTTAACTGAGAAATGTGTTCCACACAGCCATAGAAAAATGAAAACATGAAAACAGAGACAGGAAGAATGGACAAACAGAAGCAGTATGAGATGGCAAAGCCATTTCTGATTTTCAGGCGCGCAGAGAAGCAGCACAGAACCAGCTTTGGGGGATTTTTATTTTAATTTAAAGCCTAAGTTTAAAGCTGCATCCGTTCCTGGAAGGTTTAATATGTCTTTTATTTGATGTTGGTGATCCAATAATTAAGAAGTGCCATGTCATATTAGCCCACTCTTGTTGCTGTGGACCAAAGAAGGGGATGGTGTTTATTTGCTGCTGTGCTCAAACACACCCCCAGCCTGGGGCACAGGGAGCCAGCTCTCCAGGGAATCTGCACCTCCAGGATCCCTGGCATGGCTGGATGCCCTCTCCTGTGGCTCAGAGCTGTGACTTTGGGACCTGCAGGTCAGAGGAGGGTCCTGACAATCTTCTCTCAACCACCTCTGGTACCTGAAGGAGCCTAGAAGAAAGATGGAGAAAGTATTCACACGAGCCTGGAGTGCCAGGATGAGGGGGAATGGCTTCAAATTGGCAGGGAGAACATTTATATTAGAGATGAGGATGAAATTCCTCCCTGTGAGGGTGGGCAGGCTCTGGCACAGGGTGCCCAGAGCAGCTGTGGCTGCCCCTGGATCCCTGGCAGTGCCCAAGGCCAGGCTGGACAGGGCTGGGAGCAGCCTGGGACAGTGGAAGATGTCCCTGCCATGGCAGGAGTGGCACTGAATGGGCTTTAATGTCCTTTCCAACCCAACCTACTCCATGATTCCCACATTCTCTGACCTCCAGCCTGGTCCATGCAGCCCCGGCCACCTCCCAAAGCCCCGTGGGACAGAGGGACAGAGCAGCACTGGCTGCCCTGGCATTGCTGGTGTCTTCTCCCACCACAGCCACATCATCTGGACACCAGACCTCTTCCCATCCTACAGAGAAATCCCCTCTGGTATTTTTCTTCCTGGGGAAATGGCATTCCTGACCCCAATCCTGGGGTTAGCCAGGACAAGCCAGGCGGAGGTCGTTGTGGCCAGACCATGTTTGTGTTGGGATGCATTTCCACATTTCTAGTCTGGCAACTCAGGCTCCTTCAGCCCTGGCAATAACTCCTAACTTCATCATCTCCCCCATTTCATAAGATTTTTGCATGGACCCCTCCTTTTGGCTCTGCTCCCCTGCCTGGTAACTTCATTCTGCACTGCTGGACCCACATCCCCTTTGTAACTCCTGTAACTCTTTCCACAGAGATTCTGGCAAGAATCTCTATTGAAAGACTGATTTCCCATCAGGCTCTGTATGCAATATTTTGTTTAAACCTAGACAGATTAGCTCCTCTGCTTCTCTCTATTTTCCTATTAAAATGATATTAAATTAGTTTTATGTGCTCTACTTTTGATAAAACCTCCCTGATTTTTTTTTTCCATCTCATTTTGTATTTGCCTCCATGTCCTCAGAGATCCATGTCTCAGGAAAATTTTCTAAGGTGAATGGAAGGGCCTGAAACCAAAAAGTGAAGCAGCAAAGTAAAAAATAAATGATTTTTAAAAGTCAAATATTTGACGTAACTCAAACTGATCTTCCCAATTTCTTTAACTACTGTATTCCATACTGGTATGGGAGTGCCTACAGAGGTGACAGAGCCATGGAAACTGGCTCAGGGGCAGAGTGAGAGCTGCTGGAGGTTTCACTCTGCAGTCAAGGTGGGCTCGAGGCATCCCCAGGTGGGTGCTGCAGCTCAGCTGCCTTCCCTCCACATCCACATCCATCCTTATTTTCCCAGCATGACAGCCTCGTCCTGGCAGGAAACAAACATGCTGGGAGCCTGAGTTCAGCTGAGTGAGTGGTGGGGTGGCTCTGCCCAGCCTTGCTCTGGCTTTGCCAGGCCCAGCTGGGTGTGGGACTGTTGTATTTGCAGGCAGGAGTGATGAACCTGACTCCATGATCTCAGAAGGCTCATTTATTGCTTTATAATACTATATTATACTAAAGGATGCTATACTAAACTATACTAAAGAATACAGAAAGGATATTCACTGAATGCTAAAAAGATAATAATGAAAACTCCTGACTCTCTCCAGAGTCCTGACACAGCTTGGCCATGATTGGCCAAAGAGTGAAAACAACTCCCAGCAGAATGCAATGGAACAATCACCTGTGGGTGAACAATCTCCAAACACATTGCACATGTGAGCACAACACAGGAGAAGCAAATGAGATCAGAATTGTTTTCCTTTTCTCTGAGGCTGCTCAGCTTCCCAGGAGACAAACCCTGGGTGAAGGTTTTTTTTCCAGACAATGTGAATGCCACATGGGATGGTCTGGGATGGGATCCTGCTCAGGCTGTGCCTGGATCCTGTGCTGGGACTGCCCACACTGGGGCACTCAGAGCTGTCACTGCTGGGTGTCACCCCCTGTTTAGCAGTGCCAGCTGTTCCTGTAGCTGCTCACACCTCACAAGATCCTCCTCCAGGAGGACAAATAGCAAAAAACCTTGGACAAAGTGGGGATGGCACCTGGGTGCAGCACTCCTACCCCTCACTGACCTCCTCCAGCCAAACTCCTGAGGATGCTGGTGACCCTCATGTCCACATCTAGGGCAGGTGCATCACACCCAAGCTCTCTCACTGTGAGCCCTTTCCTGTGAGCTGTGGTTCCCTCTCACAATGGGGACAGGAGGCATCTCCAGAGCCCAGGAATCCCAAGACTGTGCCTGAGCCAGGAGGCTGACACCCCTCCAGGGCATCCATCCCTCTCCAGGGACTTTTCTGGAGCTCCCTGCAAACCCCAAACTTCGTTTGGGAGACAGCTACAGAGTGGCTGGATGGGGATTTAGCCAGCCTTGTGTGTGATGAGCAAAGGGAAGGATTTCTCAATCTAACCCAGGGCTGCCGAATCCTCCTTGGCACATAAGTCACTTACATGTCCCAGAGGCAAAGCAAGAATTTGTAAATGAAAACTTTTTCAAATAAATCTTTTGTAGGATTTACAAACCTTCTGATCGGATTTGTAACTCCAGACACAGATTTGTATACTTGCTGAGAGATGTGAAGGATTTAAAAATCCATCTCTTGACTTGTGAAACAATCCAACGTTTTAGAAACCAGGTAGCTAAAGCTAAGACTAAAAGCACACAGCACTTGGGCCTGAAGGTTTAGTGACAGGATTTATACATTAGAACAGGGAGATAATGTAACTCAGGTGTATTAAATCCTGATTTATTAACAAACTCAGAAGTAATAGCTTTGCAAATAACTCCCAAGACATTTAAAAGCGCTTAACCCTTGGAGTACTTGCATTTGTCAGGCTGCCATCTCTGGGAATGTCAAGAAATATGTCTAAATATATCAGGGGAAATTCAGCTGCACTGCAGACAAGCCCTGCAGCCTCTCTCACGGGTGTTGATTCTTCCACAGGAGCCAGGAGCAACTCCTGAGGGTCTGGGAAGGGCTCTTTGCAGGGGCTGCAGACACTCCTGTCACGTTTCTGGAGGGCTCTTTGGTCTCTCTGTGCTCACACAGTTGTCATGCCTGCCAGGTGGGTGGCATGGGGCCCTGTCACAGCCTTCTGCTGACATGTCCCAGTGCCACCACAGCCTCTGCCTTTGGGGGTGAGGGTTGGGCTCAGGAACCTTGTTGAGGAGGGGATTTTGGGGGGCTGAGGTGTTGAGAAGAGGGCTGGGAGCACTCAGGGATCAGGACAAGCTGTTTCCATTATTGAGAGCTTGGCGAAAAAAGACTTCTGTGGAGGTTCTCATGCATTGTCTCTCAGTCCTCTCCAGCAGCATCAGGGTTTTCTGAGCTACCTCCTATCCAGCCACCTGGCTTTGAGCTCCTTGGTGGGTGGAGATGGAGAACCTCTGCTTTGAGATGATGAAGATTTCATCCAGCTGTTCCAGCTGTGTGCTTTTGTATCCCTAAATCCTTTGGGTTCAGCAATGGCCAGGAGCTGATTTCTTCCTGGTCACAAGCAATTCTGCAGCAATTTCATCTTTGACAAACCTGTTGGAAGACAAAGCTTTCCCATGCAGGACCACCTCTTCTCCATTCACACTTATCCCAAACCCAGCAGAATAAAGTGGCATTCCCAGAGCAGTTGTAGTTTTTAGATAGAAAAATCATAATTACCTGAAGGAGTCTGTCAGAGCTGCT
This sequence comes from Setophaga petechia, assembly GCA_024362935.1. Lineage (NCBI taxonomy): Eukaryota > Metazoa > Chordata > Aves > Passeriformes > Parulidae > Setophaga > Setophaga petechia. Next base: position 1,854,820 of record JANCRA010000080.1, read on the forward strand.
AATTCCCCTTTCCCCTTCCCTCTGTGCCCCATTAGCTTTTGTTTAGCATAAATGAGTTCTCAGAGCAGTGGCAGTGCCCAGGGAGCAGCGTGGCTCAGGATTGCCCTGGGCACTTGGCAGGCTCCAAACCAGGGAGAGAAGCCCAGGGTGTTTTCAGCTGGTGAAAGAGCTCAGTGCTGTTTGTGTCCAAACTTGCCTGGAAGCAAAATGACCATTCACAACAGCTTGCTCTGTTCGTGGTGTAAAGTGCACTAGAAAATGATTGTGAAAATAATAGCTACTTCTTGATGAGAGAGCCAAGAGCAGCAGCAAGGGCCGGAGCGCTGCGTGCGGGAGGAGCTGGAAGGGAAAAGGCACTTGACACCCTCATGGGTTCAGCTTGCACAAACAATTAGACAGCTTTAAAACTTCTCTTTTATTCCTCTGCTGAGCTGTTCTCTATTCCTTCTGTTTGGTTTTTTGACAAATGGCTGCTCATTATTTTTGTGATGTTTTTCTACCCTGCTTTGATCAGGACTGGTTCCGCACATTGTGGGAGCAGCCAGGATCCAGCCACTGAGGATGTGTGGGTGCAGCTCTCCTCCTGCTGAGGGACATGGGCCACTGCCCCAACCCAGTCACTGCAGCAGCTCCAAGGGTCTCTCCCTGACCTCTCCACTTGCTTTGTTCAGCTGGAGAAGAGGACACTGAGGTCAGATCCCACCATGGCTGCAGCTCCTCCTGAGGGGCAGCTCTGATCTCTGGTCTCTGTGACCAGCAACAGGACCCAGAGAATGGCTTGAGCTGTGTCAGAGCAGGTCAGGCTGGATACCAGGGCAAGGCTCTTCCCCAGAGGGTGCTGGCACTGCCCAGGCTCCCCAGGGAATGGGCACGGCCCCGAGGCTGCCAGAGCTGCAGGAGCTGCCAGGGATGCCCAGGGTGGGGCTGTTGGGGTGTCTGTGCAGGGCTGGGGCTGGGCTTCAATGATCCATTCCAACTCAGGACAGTCTATGATTCCATGTTTTTACAAATATATTTAAGATTTGATGTGCTTTAGGGATGAAGTATCTACTGTGCTTCCCTTTATATGTTCAGCTTCTGAATTTTTCACTTTAGACACTGAGAGATTTTCAGTTTCTCTCCTGAGCTGGCCCAGGTTTGTGGCGGACCACAGCCCTGATGCAATAGAACATTCAGTCCCCCACTGAAGGTTAATCACATACTCAAGCCCAACTTTAGTCAGGAAAGCTCTTAAGCATGAGATAAAATTCCAAGGGTTTTCAATGATTCGGTAAATTTTGAGTGAGGGGCTGGGCTCTGTTGTCCTGCCAAAATGCTCAGCAGAGCTCTCACTGAAAGCAGGGCTGAGATTGGGGTCTCTCTGTGGGAGTATTTTTGTGGTGCTGCGCCAGAATGAAGCTCCCAAGGGCTTCTGATCCCTTGCAGTGAGAGAAGAAAGAGTCTGTCCGTCCATCCATCCATCCTTCCCTCCGTCCATCTGTCCATCCATCCTTCCATCCATCATCCTTCCATCCATCCATCCATCCATCCATCCATCCATCCATCCATCCCTCCCTCCTTCCCTCCCTCCCTCCCTACTTCCATCCATCCATCCATCCATCCATCCATCCATCCATCCATCCATCCATCCATCCATCATCCATCCATCATCCATCCATCATCCATCCATCCATCATCCATCCATCCATCATCCATCCATCCATCATCCATCCCTCATCCATCTGTCCATCCATCCATCCATCCATCCATCCATCCATCCATCTGTCCATCATCCATCCATCATCCATCCATCCATCCATCCCTTCCTCCCTCCCTCCTTCCATCATCCATCCATCCATCCATCCATCCATCCATCCATCCATCCATCCATCATCCATCCACCCATCCATCCATCATCCATCATCCATCATCCATCCATCCATCCATCATCCATCCACCCATCCATCCATCATCCATCCATCCATCCACCCACCCATCCATCATCCATCCATCATCCATCCATCCATCCATCCATCCATCCATCCATCATCCATCCATCATCCATCCATCCATCCATCCATCCATCCATCCATCCATCCCCCATCCATCCATCCATCCATCCATCCATCCATCCATCCCCCATCCATCCATCCATCCATCCATCCATCCATCCATCATCCATCCATCCATCCATCCATCCCCCATCCATCCATCCATCCATCCATCCATCCATCATCCATCCACCATCTATCATCCATCCATCCATCATTCATCCATTTTGGGACACTCTGTCACAGGTCTGAGCACCATGGGGCAGGCAGGGAAGAAGAAAAGCAGGTGACAATGGCACTGAACTGATTTAACCCAGAGCAGCCAAGGAGATTTTGGGTCATCCAGGTGCCCCCTGTTCCATCTGGAACTCTGCAAGCTCTTGGATGAACACAGCAGCTTCAGCATTGCCTCTACTCCATCATCCTTCTAATGATTTCAGTGACCAGAAGGGAAAGGGTTAAACTCCAAATAATTAGTACTAGAAGATTGTTCATTACCATGTCTGTGTATCGTTAAATTTCAGTTCAGCTTTAATTAGACAATTTTTTTTTTCATATAAATGTCTTTGTTGTGTCAATTAGTTGATTGACTATCATCTGGTTTCTGGGTTAGTGAAACCTGATCCATTGTGAATGAATTTGTTTATCAGGGAAAAAGGACCAGGGGATGGAAAAAAATTCAATTAAATGTTGATATGTGGAGTGACAAGCAGTATTCGATAGGGCTTTTACTTTAATTGCTTGTATTTATCAAGAGAATTCTTCATTTTCAAAAGATTTTGGATGTCTTCTTGTTCACTTCTGCCTTTTTAGGTACTCTTGTAGTATTCAAAAAACACAGAGGGCTATTTTTTTTTATTAGAAAAATACTTTATTGTGGCAAATCCTGAGCCTGTTACATCACTGCTGTGTGGTGACAGCCTTTTGATGACACCCACATGCAAATTGCAGGGGACAGGGTGTGCCCCTACATCATCTGACAGATGTCACCAAAGATCCACCTCCTCCTTTGCTGCTGTGAAAACAGCATGTAAATCCCCAAAGTTTGTGTGAGGAGCAAACCATCCAGCTCCAAGCCCTGGGAATGTTTTGGAAGGGCTGCTTGAAATCTTTTAAAGGCTGTAATCCTTTGGGAGGAGTGGTTTTCACTCGTGTTGTATTTGGATTGCAGCTCATCACTTGTGGTTGACAAATAAAAATGAAATGAGCTTTGGGAAGGTCTGGCAGGAGCTGTCCAAAAACAGAGTGGTTGTAACTCCAGGGCTTGTTGAGGGTCCTTCTTTTGGATCATTATTGTTGGTTATTGGATGATTTGTTTTATTTGTGTGTTTTTTTTAAACCAGGGCATCCCTGGGTAGGTACAACCACCCTGGAGTAACATGATGAGAAACTGGTTTATTTCTGTAACTTTCTGTTTGTTTCTAATCTAGCTTTTCTAAAACCTATGAGTAGGTGAACCTGCAGCTGGCTCTGGTTGTTTGGGAAATGGCAACAGGGATTCCAAAAAAGCTTCTGAAAGGTAAAATAGTGATTTTTCTGGATGTCCAGGTGCCCAGAGCCAGAGAGCCCCTGGTTGCAGAGATGGGAGCTCAGCTGGAGGGTGGTGGTCCCCATTAGTGTGGGGCCTCCAGCATCACTCCAAGGATGGCTGGGATCTCAGAGCTCAGTTTTGGATGTGCATTGGATGTATATTCCTTGGGAAAAAGAGAATCTTTTAGCCTGGCTGTAGGAAAATACCTGGCCCGGTGATCAATTTGTTGGGTATTCAAGAAACCCTCAGTGCTCTGGTGTGGATCCATCACAGCCTGGACTCGATGATCTTGGAGGTGTTTTCCAACCTGAAAGATTCCATGATTCTCTGTGGAGGAGAACTGGAGCAGAGGAGCCCCTGTGACACCAAGCCCTGCCCTGTCCCTGTGCAGGAAACTCCCCTGTGCATCACTGGGGCAGGGGGATCAGTCTGCCCCTCAGAACTGATTGAATTCCTCGCCCTTGGGAGATTTGCTTTTCAGATATTGAGCCTTGGGAGCAGGGAGTTTCTCTCCATGGATTTGCTCAGTGCCCAGCAGAAATCCTGGCAGGGCCTCTGGGAGTGTCTGTATAATAAGGAGCTCTAATGAGTGCTAATTACACCCAGCACATGGGTGAGGAAACTCTTCCCTCAAACCCATCAGTGAAGTTCAGCATTTTCTGCCTTGCCTGTGCTCTGTGCTCCTGTTTGCTTGGGAATTACAACCAGGACACAGGAATAAAGTCATTATTTCTCCTATCCTGTGGTGAGAATTCACATTCAAAGAATCCAGGTAAGATGTTGGGAAGCAGCTCATGAAGCAACTGGCAATTATATCCTCCCTAAACATTTTGTCTGTGATATTACACCAGCATCATGGGAGTAACTGCTAAGCTGTGACTTTTACAGGAGCAAAATCTTGGATTTCTGTGGTTGAGATGACCCTGAGGTATCAGAAAGTCTCTTTTTTCCCAGCCCCATGCCCAGCAGCCCCATGACTGAAGAAGTCGAGATTCTTCAGCTCTGCTTTTCAAGGTTGTTTATTTTCTCTTATCTATCACATTCTTTCTCTGACCTGCTGAGATCTGTCCAGCAGGTCGGGTTGTGGCACAGTCCCTGCCCTTGGGTTAGTATTGGCTTTTTATACTAAGAACTACGTGTACTTTATTTACAGTAATTTTCCAATACCTATCACCTATGTTAGACAGTCTGTCTCTACTCTAAACCAATCCAAAAGTGCCACCATCACAGCAGAAGATGGAGGACAAGAAGAAGAACAGGAAGAGGAAGAAGGAGAAGAAGAAGAGGAAGAAGAAGGAGAAGAAGAAGAGGAAGGAGAAGAAAAAGAAGGAGAAGAAGAAGAAGAAGAAGAAGAAGGAGAAGAAGAAGAGGAAGGAGGAGGACAGGACACGCCCAGATTCCTCCATCTTGCCTCTTCAACCCCCATTCTAAAGCCTCAGAATTCTACATTTTCACCTGTGACAAATTCACTATCATTCTATTCAAATTCTCATGGCTTGTACATCTTCACACAAAGTTGGTAATTGTTTCCATGGGTTAAAATCAAAGTCACAGGTGTCTTTGACTCCATGCCAAGGTCTCTGAGCCCCCTGCCAGGGTCTGAGTCACCCAGGGCAGCCAGAGGAATGTCCTGGGTCCCAACACAAACCATGCAGAAATCTTCCAGGTTGTTCCCTCTGGGGGTGAACTATCACTGTACAAATGGACAGACTCAAGATTTGGGCAGAGCAGTGTTGGTATGGTTGAAGAGTCTCTGTTTCACCCAAACCTACTGAAGTAGGATAAAAAAAGTAAAGAGAAAAGGGTAAAAAAGAAAGGAGAAATACCAAAGCAGCCTTTCCAAGAAGGCTTCATGGCAGAAAGAGCAGCAGAAGGTGAAGGGTGCTGAGGCCCTGGCACAGGGTGCCCAGAGCAGCTGTGGCTGCCCCTGGATCCCTGGCAGTGCCCAAGGCCAGGCTGGACAGGGCTGGGAGCTCCCTGGGACAGTGGAAGGTGTCCCTGCCATGGCAGGGGTGGAATGGGATGGGCTTTAAGGTTCCTTCCAACCCAGATGATTCTGTGGCTCTCAGATTCCTCTCCTGCAGAGCCCATGAGCTGTTCCTGGCAGTGAGCCCGTGCAGAGGACTGCCAGGAGATGCTGCAGGAAGCCAGCTCAGCGTGCCCAGCAGCTCCAGCCCTCAGCCACCAGCGTTTTGTTCCCATCCCTGAGCAGCTGTGCAAGTTGTGCCTATCAGTAAATCTCCCTCCTCCCAACAGCAGCGTGTTCCCTCTGATAAGGGTGCTGTGTAATGGCAATTATGTTTTCATTTGTTGTGAGAAAACTTAATGCTCAGAGTGGCAGCAATGTTATTCATCCCCTGTTAATTATGAGCTACTTACTGCAGGGAATCATGCAAAAACAAAAAAGTGTAATCAAATGCAATAAAGGGAAGCAGCTTGTGCTCTTGCCTTCATGCTGGCTGGAATTAGTGCCTGCCACCAATTATCACCAATAAAGCAGCATGGCCCCGTGGCTGACCTTGCCTGGGGCTCTGCAGCACTGGGGGACACTGGGGGTCAGGGCACAGGGGTGGGCAGGGCCTGGGGACCACAGCTAGAGGTTAGAGTAATGTAATGATACTACAAATGGGGAGGATTCAAGATAAAAGAAGAGTTTCACAGTGAACTAGTTTAGATTGTGGAATAGCTGCTGAAAAGAAGTGGTGGAAATCTCCATACTTTTGATTTTTTAGAAGATAGCCTGAAATAAAATATCTAGGAAACATTAGCTATGCTGTAATCATTGTACATAGTTGTTCAGGTAATAGATTAAGGAATGGGTGGATGACCCTTTAAGTGTTTCTGTACTCTGGGAGCCTTAGGGCAGCAAACCCATGGGATTGGCTTGGGTGGTCTCTGCCAGTATTTAATTTCCCTGGACAGAGGATGGTTGGTGGTTCCTCATCCTGCTGAGCTGCCTGAGCTCTCCTTGTCTCTCTGGTGACCCAGGGAATGTCTCCACTGCAATGCTGAGTTACACCAGGAGTCAATGAGACACAAAAGCTGCCTTGGGAGGAGTGAGAATGAAACATTTATTTGTACAAAACATTAATTTGAGATGGCAGGGAGCAGACTGTTGAAGAGGCAGGGCTGGGATGCTCCTTGCCTGAGGGAGCTTTGGGGGGACAGAGCACACCCTGCCCCTGCACCAGCCTGGGGACACCTCCCATGGGCATAAATCTGCCCAGTGGGTGAGGAAAGAAGGGAATAACCAGGGTGGGATCTGCACAGCAGCCCAGAGAGAGCCAGAGGAGGTTTCAGTGCTGACAGGTCAGAAGGTGCATGGAGATGGGTCAGGGTGTCCCCAAAGGCACAGCCTGGGACAAGGAGAGGCACCAGGGAGGTTCTGCTTGGTTATAAAAGTAATGATGTCACCCCATGGTGGTGTAACATTGAAGCTGAGGCTCAGAGAAACTCTGGGGTCCCTGTTTGCAGAGATGTTTGGGGCTCCAGTGAGGAAGGTCCTGAAGAACTTGCTGCAGCTGGACCTACTCGAGTGTATGGGCTGGACTAGAGGCTTTCACAGCAGACTTTTGACCCATGAAGTTTGTTCTTGGAAGGCATTAGGATGGTTTTCATTTCCCTGGACAGAGGATAGCTGGTGGTTCCTCATCCTGCTGAGCTGCCTGAGCTCTCCTTGTCTCTCTGGTGACCCAGGGAATGTCTCCACTGCAATGCTGAGTTACACCAGGAGTCAATGAGACACAAAAGCTGCCTTGGGAGGAGTGAGAACAAAATATTTAATTGTACAAAACATTAATTTGAGATGGCAGGGAGCAGACTGTTGAAGAGGCAGGGCTGGGATGCTCCTTCCCTGAGGGAGCTGTGGGGGGACAGAGCACACCCTGCCCCTACACCAGCCTGGGAACACCTCCCATGGGCATAAACCTGCCCTGAGAAAAGGAAATCACCAGGGTGGGATCTGCACAGCAGCTCAACCACTGTGAGGATTGTCACTAATGCATTTCTGAGCATTGTGAGCTCAGCAGCCTGACATAATGTAGGAAGCACTTTAATTCCCAAAGAAAGGGGTTTTTTTCCTCCTTTCCCTAGAAAGTAATAAATAGCAACTGTAACTTCTTTGAGGCAAATTTCACTGCAGATCTGTGCCATATCTACTGAGAAACTTCCTTCTGAGTGCATCCATTAAGGATGTAACAGGAGGGATGTTACCTGTGTTTGCATCCCCTGTAAGTACCTCTGCACTGAGATTTTATTTTTCACCTGAAATCTCTGCCTGGTGTCACAAGACTTGGATTTTGTAAGGTTCAGTGCTACCCCTTTGCCTTTATCACACAAATATTCTGGCTGAGCTCCTCAGACCAAAGGAGGGGCTCACCCAAACCCCCACCAATACATTCAAGACTTAAAATGGACACAGATGCAAATATTATTCAGTATTTGAATAACAAATCAATTCTTGATTACTTGGATCTTTCTAGGAATGACCAGGAACAAAAAACACATAGAGAAAAAAAAAAGTGAGATTCATCTCAGCCCTCAGCTGTGAATTTTCTGCTCAGCTCTGCTGCTGATACTGAGAGAGCAGATGCTTCCTTACTCTGCAGAAACACAGCGTGTGAAACAGTATTTTAACAGCTTTATCTGATATTTTACATCTCACTGTCAAACATAGCAATGATTCCACTTCTATTTGGGTAAGTAATCTGAAAAGAAGGCAGCAATAATCTCTCAGGAGAGCCAGGCACGGGACTAATTACTCCAGCTAGAGATTTGTAAAGACACATTTTCAGTGCTGGGATTTTATCATTCCACAGGGTAATTAAAAGACAACCCTGTCAAAAGAAGTTTTTCAGTCTTAAATATTCTTTTTTCCTCCATGAAGAATAACCCTTTCCAGGCTCAGCACTGGCATGGCTTCACTTCCCAGGGTGACTGAGGGGTACCCTGGTCCCTGCCAGCTCAGTGTCACTCTTGGTGGCTCTTTCTGTGTCACAGCATCACAGAATGGCTTGGGGCAGGAGAGACTTTAAAGATCTTCTCATTCCACCCCCTTCCACTGCTCCACATTGCTCCAAGCCCCATCCAGCCTGGCCTTGGACATGGAGTGTTGGGAAGGAGGGACACTTGCTCAGATTGTCAAAAGTTGGAGCTGCGCATCAGTGACCAGCCAGAGGAAGAATCCCTGCTTGGAATTTGTTTCTTCAGTCAAGCACTTGCTGAAATAAGAACAATTCCAGCTGAAGAGGGGAAATTTAATTAGATTTGCAGGAGGAATTGTTCCCTGTGAGGGTGGGCAGGCCTGGCACAGGGTGCCCAGAGCAGCTGTGGATCCCTGGAAGTGTCCAAGGCCAGGTGGGACAGGGACTGGCTCAGTGGAAGCAGCAATGATCAAAGCAGGGGTACAAAATGGGTACAAAACAGGGGTACAAAACAGAGTTACAAAAGCTGACTGGCTTTTGTAGAGAGGATTTAGTCCCATCTTGGCAGATACTTGGAGGCAAAAGTGACATTCAGGGCAAACTCTTTGGTTTCTTGGGGCACCTCAGTTGTGCTCAAAGAGTTGGAGTTCTTAACACCCACAGCCTCCTCCAAGGCTGGTGCTGGGTTTTCCAAAAGCTGTCCCTGAGCCATTCACTCTTCTGGACAGCTTGGATGATTTGAAAATCCAAGTGTGGCATTGCCTGCCTCATCCATGGGGTCCAGGCCAGCTGGAGACCTGTTGAACCATGCAGCCCCTTTCTGCACCTTCCTCCTTGAATCTCCCTGTTTGTTTTTTTGTTTTGTTGGGGTTTTTTGTTGTTGTTTTGGGTTTGGGTTTTTTTGGGTGGGTTTTTTTTTGTGATTTTTGGGGTTTTTTTGTTTGGTTTTTTTTGGTGGTTTTTTTTTTTTTTTTTAGTTCAATAAAGGATTTGGAAGTTAAGGAGTTAATTCCCAGAGAAACAAAAATCTTCAGAGCTGATTTTAGTGTCCTTGGGTAGAAAAGGAATCCAGTGGCCAAACTCAGAGCAAAGCACTGCACCTGCACCTTGCCAGCTTTTCTTTCTCCTCTCTGCTTGTGCCTTTTGATGCACGTGGGCACCAGGGATATGGCAGCCCAGTGACACTGATGGGACACATGTAATGAGAAGGAATTGGTGTAAAATGCAATGTATCACCAAATCAGCATCACCCAACTGCCTGTTCCTTGGCACCCTGCCCATTTCCCTCTTGATCCAGGCATTGTTTAATTGCCTAATGGTTATACTGAATATATTTATTTTTAACTTGCCCTGAGCATGGAAAAGTGGAAATTCAGCATTAGAAGATCACTTAACAAAGCAGTCCTTTTCAGAGAGACTGGCTCTTCATGGTTTTCTTCCCTGAGGAAGGAATCTGTGAAAATTTCAGGCTCCAGCTGTGCCAAATCCTGGCAGATGGCAGCTAAAGCCCTGTGGCAAGACTGGTGGATCTGGTGTGAATCACCCAGCTGGATTTTCCCTCCCAGCAGCAGCAGCAGCCTTTGCTCAGGATCCTCTCTTCCCTGCATGGATCATTCCTCTGCTGGAGGCCTCTTGGAGATCCAACAGTGGGAAAACCTGAGTGTCAAAGAGCTGCTGGGGCTCTGCAGATAAGTGCTGGACCAGGAACTGGTTGAGTTGGTAAAAACTGTAAAAAATGGCCTAAAGGAATATGCAATCTCTCCAGCTGAGTCCAGCTCTCATGGAATAACAGTCTCTGACCATGGAAATGCACCTCTTCATGTCCCAGCATCTCCAGGTTTGCAGGCCAATTTTAGTAGCAGAGAAAGTGGAGACTCCACATTCCCATGGGCAGGTCAGACCCTCTGGAGGAACAGTAAAACAGCAAATTTAGATGAGTTTCCCATTTTCACCATCCCAGTCAGGCAATGGGGCCTGGCTGCAAGCATTTATAGATTCAGCCATTTACTGGTTTTATTTTTTCCCAAATCCCTATTTAGAAACTTTCTCATATTTCTATGAGGACAATTCCCTACCACCCTCTTTATCTGGTAGGGAGTGCTCTGATCAACAGGAACTCTATGATAGAAACAGCCTAATTAAGCAAAATTAACATTTTCTCATCCAATGCTAACATTTAATCCTATATTCATGCAGCCTGCTTTAAATATCCTCCCTGTGCATCCCTTCCTGGAAGTCTCTCATGCTCTGCCAGCTCCACTCTGTTTTTATCCACAAGGAATTGAGCTCGTACCTGTGACAGGTGCAGAGTGTGTTGAATCTTTTGATCATCACACAAACCACTCATCCTGATGTCCTTTAATCTAAGCAATGCAAAGAAAATCCTGTGCACTCTCTTTATGCTCCTTCCATCTCCCCAGGTTTAAACAGGAGGCTCCGCAGCTCCAGATCAATGCTCCTAAATTGTTTGTCTTTAACTCAGGTGGGTTTAAAGGAAAGCTGCTCAGCCCAGCTGTCTGCAAGTTCACAGGATGGGAAGGGCTCTGTGCTGTTTAGTGATGGGGGAATTTGAGTTAGCTTTGAAACTTGGTTTGGTTTTTTACAGCAGTCAAGTAATTAAACAGGAGAGAGAAATCACATCGCTTACTGCTACATCCTCCCCGTCTTCCTTCCTGAAACTCAGAGTGAAATCCTTTAATTTATCAATTATTAAGAATTTCTATAATTCACAAATGTGGTTTGGACTCTTTTTCTTTTCTCCCTCTGGGAATTATCCCTGGATAATTGGTGTGAAATAGCCAATATTCCCATCTTGCTCAGGTTCACATGGATGGGGTGAGCCATCTGCATGTTCCTGCCTCTTGCCTGGCTGGGTCTGCTTCCCAGCCAGTCAGGCAGGAATATTGGGGTGGAAAATCCCACTCTGTGGTGAAACAGAGCTCTGCTTTTGGTGAGGTGTTCACTCAAACTTTCCCCCTCCATTAAGTAGAGTATGACTGAGTATGGTGGGAAAAGAAGAGGAAAGGGGCAGTGGAGGATCTGGGGCTGTGTGATGCTCACACAGCTTGGATGCAATCCCTGTGAGTCAGACAGGTTCTGCACCCTAAATCCCAACCAGCATTTTTTGCTCTTGGGTGCTTTCCTACAGCCTGAAGCCCATTGGCTCCAAAAATGCACGAACTGACCCCAAAAAAGAGTTGTACCATGAGGGAGCTCCATGCAATCTTCCTATTTCAGCTGCCCAAAGAGGTGTGAGGGGAGTCTAGGAGATCATCCCTGCTGAAAATGCAGCCTGCTGCTTTACCTCATAGATAAAATTTAAGTCCAAATATAAATATTCTGCCATAAGTGAGAAGAAATTTCAAATATTAAAAAAAGTTCAAATATAAAAAGAATTCAAATATAAAAAAAGTTCAGGTCAAATATAAATATTCTGCCATGAGTGGGGAGAAACACCATGGGGCTCTGAATTCTTCATTTAGAAAAAGCAGGTGCTGTTCCCTTTAATGCTGCCACCAGGAGGTTACAAACCAAAAAAAAAATAAACCAAACCCCAAACACAAAGTTCCTTCCATGCTATGCAAAATACCCCAGAAAGCTTTTTTCCATTACAGTGGTCACAGGCCATTTTGCTCTTCACTGGTGACAGGGGACCATTAGAACACAATCCCTGATGCCTGCATATCATAATGAAAATCATATTTCTTCCTGAACTGCTACATCAATTGTCTTTTTAGTAACCTGGCAAGTGCAGCTCTATGCAAACCAGGGAATGGTCCTTCACTCTTAATCTGTTCCCCTGCAAGATAAGTGATAACTTCTTAATGTAACTTTCCAGTCTGGTAAATAAGAAGCAGCTACAACATGATCCTGTGGTTTAAATAGAATCGTCTTCCTGAGGCTGAGTAGCTGCTTTCCATCCTCCCCTGGGCAGGAAAACTGATTTTGATAAAATCAGAGCATCCCTCTCTGTCTCTCTCCCTCTCCTTCCCTGGCACCTGCCTGAAAATCTGCAGGCAGGCCCATTTGCATTTTTGAAATTGTGTGCTGTGGGAACTGGGCCTAAAAAAATAAAATAAATGTATTGGTGGCAAGGTGCTGCCCCAGCTCATGAGTGCAGCATGCATGGAGCAGGGAGGGAGTGAGGAACTGGGCCTAAAAAAATAAATAAATGTATTGGTGGCAAGGTACTGCCCCAGCTCCTGAGTGCAGCATGCATGGAGCAGGGAGGGAGTGAGCAACTGTGCCTAAAAAAATAAATGTGTTGGTGGCAAGGTGCTGCCCCAGCACCTGAGTGCAGCATGCATGGAGCAGGGAGGGAGTGAGGAACTGGGCCTAAAAAAAAAAAATAAATGTATTGGTGGCAAAATGCTGCCCCAGCTCCTCAATGCAGCATGCAGGGAGCAGGGAGGGAGTGAGGGGCTTGGGTCTGGCATGGGGGAGAAGGGGCAGGGGGATGAGCATGGTGGGGCAGGGAGGGAGTGAGGAACTGGGCCTAAAAAAATAAATGTGTTGGTGGCAAGGTGCTGCCCCAGCACCTGAGTGCAGCATGCATGGAGCAGGGAGGGAGTGAGGAACTGGGCCTAAAAATAAAATAAATGTATTGGTGGCAAGGTATTGCCCCAGTTCCTGAGGGCATGGAGCAGGGAGGGAGTGAGGAACTGGGCCTAAAATAATAAATAAATGTATTGGTGGCAAGGTACTGCCCCAGTTCCTGAGGGCATGGAGCAGGGAGGGAGTGAGGAACTGGGCCTAAAAAATAAAGAAATGTATTGGTGGCAAGGTGCTGCCCCAGCACCTGAGTGGAGCAGGGAGGGAGTGAGGGGCTTGGGACTGGCATGGGGGAGAGGGGCAGGGGGATGAGCATGGTGGGGCAGGGAGGAGACAGGATGGGACCCCCCTGCCATCCCTGCCACCTGCTCTGTGCCACTGTGGAATGCAAGACAATTCCAATGTCTGGCAATGATTGATATCTGACTCTATGGTTCAGAATGCTGAATAATTGCTTTATTAAGTTATACTACATTACACTAATGCCATATTAAAACTACACTAAAGAGCCACTAAACGGATACTAAAGAAAAACCTGTGACTGGCTCCAGACAGCCAGGACACAGCTGGGACCTAAAAGGCTAATTAATACAAACAACCATCCCCAGAATCCAATTAAGAAGTCACTCTCAGTGAAACAATCTCCATAACACATTCCACATGTGCAAAAACAACAGGAGCAGAGAATAGAGATGAGAATTGTTTTCTCTTCTTCTCTCTGTGCTTCTCCAGGAAAAATCCTGGGGAACTTGTGCCTGCTGCTCTCTGTGAAGAGAGCTGAGCCCACCACTCTGTCACTTCTGTACCTGTGACCTGTCAGCCACACTCTGTGTGACACCCTGGGGCCACCAAGGCACTGCCTGTCCCTGCTCCTGGGGCATCTGGTGCACCCCAAAATGGGAGCTGGGCACTGGGATAGGGCTGGGGGTGCCTGGGAGGGCAGTCAGGGTCTGGGGTGGGCAGCAGGCACATCCTGACCCTCTTTGGAGCCATCCCACCACCACTGCAGAGGGGCCCAACTCTTGGCACAAACTGCAGGCTCCAGAATTTCACTTGTGTGGTACAAACAATTCCACCAACAGCAGGGAATTTGGAACCCCAGGGTCATTCAGCTTGGAAAAGACCTCCAACAGCATCAAATCCAACCAGTGACCCAGCACTGCCAAGCCCACCACTCACCCATGTCAGGAAATCCCATATCTCCCTGATTTCTGAGCACTTGCAGGGACAGTGGCTCCACCACTTCCCTGGGCAGCCTGCCCCAGGCAATTCCTGATGCTGGCAGATATTTGGGTGTGCTGCATTCCCAGTGTCCCAGGCAATTCCTGATGCTGGCAGATATTTGGGTGTGCTGCATTCCCAGTGTCCCAGGCAATTCCTGATGCTGGCAGATACTTGGGTGTGCTGCATTCCCAGTGTCCCAGGCAATTCCTGATGCTGGCAGATATTTGGGTGTGCTGCATTCCCAGTGTCCCAGGCAATTCCTGATGCTGGCAGATACTTGGGTGTGCTGCATTCCCAGTGTCCCAGGCAATTCCTGATGCTGGCAGATATTTGGGTGTGCTGGTCCAGGCCCTGCAGCATCTCCTGGGGTTTGGGGACACCCACCCAGCTGAATGACAAAACCTGATTTTCCTCCTGCAGGTTTGAATTTTTGGTATTTCTATTCATTGTACTGCCCCAAGCCTGCAATTTTAAAAATACAAAGTAAGATTTGGCTGCAGGCAACAAACCCCCAGGAGCTGCCAGCACCAAACACCCACCTGGCTGCCCCTCACCACTGCAGGCAGCTCCCAGAAGGCCCCCATGCCTTTAATTCCCTTTTCCAGGCATCCCAAGCAGGAAAAGAGAGCATGAACCCTGTCCCCAGCTTGGTGAGACAGAAGCACACTGCTCTCTTCCCTTTTCTGTCTTTTCCCTCTCATTCATGTGCACACTGAGGGACAAATAATTCAATCTGCTGGTGGATTGGCAAAGACTTTAATGAAAACACTATTTATTTGTTGTTGTCTGATACATCAGCAGAGACAGGGTGAGAGAGTGAGTAATAACAGGTCTGGAAGGGGCAGAGCAGAGCAGAGAATGCCACCAGCATAGGAGTGTTCCAAAAAAGCATGATTTGGGATTCTGGTTTAATTAGAATTTATTTTAAGTGGGTTCACATCAACCAATGATGAACTGGGCAGGTTCAGATAGATTTTCATCTCTAGCCAGCAGCTCAGGTAGCTCGTGGAGATTGAGGAAAGGCTGTTAGAGACAGATATTAATTTAAAATTCCTCATCTGAGGGACGATTGATGCAGAGGGGAAAACCATTAGAGGATTTCCATGGGGTAACTGATCCAAACCCAGGGCTCCCTTCAAAAACAAAATGCTGTTGTGGGCAGCTTGCTGTGCTACCTGCTGGGAGGGGAGTGGTTCTCATCAGAGCATCCTGACCCAAAAGTTCCTGAAGTGTGTGGGGAAGAGTTCTGGCAAACAGATGTGAACCCCCAGGCTCCCCACTGCTGCTTTTGCAGGGAAATTCACCTCAGGGAGAATTGAAAATGCCATTGTGCTCATGGGCAAACTGAGGCACAGAGAACCCATGCTAATTCCTTGAGTTTAATGGGTCTGTGGGACACCACAGGAATAAATTTGGTTTTCTTGAGGATTGTTCCAGCAGTCCCACACCTGTGTTCACCCTTCCAGAGCCCCAGATGATCAGTCCAGGTTAGTCAGAGGCAGCTCTGGATACTCCTGTGCTTTGGGAAGGGCCTGGCTGGGGTTTATTTGCAGACCTGTGTGAGCAGTGCCCTGCTGGGTGCTGGCAGGGACATTCCCCAGGCCAGGAGTGACCCAGGGTGGGAAATCACAGGGACAAGTGTCCCAACCATTGCTGATCACTCAGATGCTGTTTCCCATCACTATTCACTGAGTCTTGGGCTGGAGCTGTCCATCAGACTCTGGAGCTGGTTCTCCAGGGGTGAGGGCTCCCCTGAGCTCCTCCTTGGTCTCATGAGAGGATGCTGATCCCACACCTGGCTCCTTGAGGCCAGTGCTGGGTGCCAAGCCCAGGCCTGGCCTGCAGGATGGATGCAGGGAGAGCAGTGCCCAGCTTCCCTGGGGCCTGCATGGAGCAGCTGTGCTGGAGGGAGAGCTCAGGAGAGACCCAGACACCTCTGAAGCACCTCCCAAAGAGAAACCAGTGAGACAGCAGCAGTCACTGGGGTGGACATGCAGAGAAAGTGGAGAAGATCACTGTAAGGAAAGATAATTATCTATTTATGGCCATTATAACAAAACTTGAATTATTACATGGACAATTAAATTTTTTTCTTTTTTTTTTCCTGATCACTCTGGCCCTGTTTCCCATCTCCTCCCCCTGCAGGTGCCAGGTGATGGAGATGTGGGCTTTGTCCCAGGGAAACCTGGGGCTGTCACACAGCAGCTCCTGCTGCACATCCCGACAGAATCAGGGCAGGAAGGGAAATCATCCAAAGGATGTTTGACACAGCAGGATTTGTTTTTACCTCTTTCCTTTAGAAAGCAAAGCAAAGCAAAACAAGTTAGGAAATTACATGCATGCTTTTGGAATGAGACAGTAGCTCAGGGTCATCTGTGTTTATTTCCAACATTTTATCTTATTTCCGTGGACACTTTCTCAAAACAAGGCCTTTTGGGTTTTTCCTTTTCCAGCCCAAGTTCTGAAAGGTAAGTTTAGGTCTGACCTGTCACAAACAACCCAAAATCACACTGCAAACACATTCCTGCCACTGTCACTCCCCTCCCCTGTCCGTTTGCACCAAGGCTTTTCTTTCACTGTGTGCTCTCCTGGAAAAAAAAAATATGCAAACACAGCCTGCATTACTCAGGACCGTGCTGATGACCCCCAAATTTAGATGGCACTGTCTCTTCTTGTGATCAAATCAAGCATTGACATGGCAACAGCAGCTCAGCTGGGGTCCCAAAGCAATGCTGGGGACAGAGCTGGCATCCCCTCCCTGCATCTCAAAATTGTGATAGGAGCCAGGGCTGGGATCCCCCTCCCTGCATCCCAAAACTGCTGGGTGCCAGGGCTGGCATCCTCATTCCTGCATCCCAAAACTGTGATGGGAGCCAGGGCTGGGATCTTCCTTCCTTCATCCCAAAACTGCTGGGGATAGCGCTGGCATCCCCTCCCTGCATCCCAAAACTGCTGGGGATCAGGGCTGGCATCCTCATTCCCTCATCCTAAAACTGCTGGGTGCCAGGGCTGGAATTCTTATTCCTTTATCCCAAAACTGCTGGGGATCAGGGCTGGCATCCTCATTCCTTCATCCCAAAACTGTGATGGGAACCAGGGCTGGCATCCTCATTTCTTCATCCCAAAACTTCTGGTAACCTGAGCTGCCATCCTCCTTCCTGCATCCCAAAACTGTGATGGAATCAGGGCATCCTCATTCCTTTATCCCAAAACTTCCTTCACCCCAAAAGTGCTGGGAACAGAGCTGTCATCCCCCTCCCTGCATCCCAAAACTACTGGGAGCCAGGGTTGGGATCCTCATTCCTGCATCCCAAAACTGTGATGGGAACCAGGGGTGAGGCATCCCCCTCCTGCATCCCAAAAATTGCTGGGAACCAGGGCTGGAATCCTCATTCCTTCATCCCAAAACTGCTGGGGATTAAGGCTGGCATCCCCTCCCTGCATCCCAAAACTACTGGGAGCCAGGGCTGGCATCCTCATTCCTTCATCCCGAAGCTGTGCTGGGAACAGAGCTGGCATCCCCTTGTGCATGCCAAAATTGCTGGGGACCAGGGCTGGCAACCCCTTCCTGCATCTCAAAACTGCTGGGGATAGAGCTGGAATCCTCATTCCTGCATCCCAAAACTGCTGGGGATCAGGGCTGGCATCCTCATTCCTTCATCCCAAAACTGTGATGGGAACCAGGGCTGGCATCCTCATTCACTTATCCCAAAATGTCTCAGGACAGAGCTGCCATCCCCCTCCCTGCATCCCAAAACTGTGATGGATTTAGGGCATACTCATTCCTTTATCCCAAAACTTCCTTCACCCCAAAAATGCTGGGAACAGAGCTGGCATCCCCCTCCCTGCATCCCAAAACTACTGGGAGCCAGGGCTGGGATCCTCATTCCTGCATCCCAAAACTGTGATGGGAACCAGGGGTGAGGCATCCCCCTCCTGCATCCCAAAACTGCTGGGAACCAGGGCTGGAATCTTCATTCCTTCATCCCAAAACTGCTGGAGATTAAGGCTGGCATCCCCTCCCTGCATCTCAAAACTGTGATGGGAGCCAGGGCTGGCATCCTCATTCCTTCATCCCAAAACTTCTCAGGACAGAGCTGCCATCCCCCTCCCTGCATCCCAAAACTGTGATGGGAACCAGGGCATCCTCATTCCTTTATCCCAAAACTGTGCTGGGAACCAGGGCTGCCATCCTCCTCCCTGCATCCCAAAACTGTGATGGAATCAGGGCATCCTCATTCCTTTATCCCAAAACTTCCTTCACCCCAAAACTGCTGGGGACAGAGCTGGCATCCCCTCCCTGCACCCCAAAACTGCTGGGAGCCAGGGCTGGGATCCTCATTCCTGCATCCCAAAACTGTGATGGGAACCAGGGCTGAGGGAATCCCCTCCTGCATCCCAAAACTGCTGGGAACCAGGGCTGGCATCCTCATTCCTTCATCCCAAAGCTGTGCTGGGAACAGAGCTGCATGCCAAAATTGCTGGGGACCAGGGCTGGCATCCCCCTCCTGCATCTCAAAACTGCTGGGGATAGAGCTGGAATCCTCATTCCTGCATCCCAAAACTGTGATGGGAGCCAGGGCTGGGATCCTCCTTCCTTCATCCCAAAACTGTGATGGGAACCAGGGCATCCTCATTCACTCATCCCAAAACTTCTGAGGACAGAGCTGCCATCCCCCTCCCTGCATCCCAAAACTGTGATGGGAACCAGGGCATCCTCATTCCTTTATCCCAAAACTGTGCTGGGAACCAGGGCTGCCATCCTCCTCCCTGCATCCCAAAACTGTGATGGAATCAGGGCATCCTCATTCCTTTATCCCAAAACTTCCTTCACCCCAAAACTGCTGGGGACAGAGCTGGCATCCCCTCTCTGCATCCTAAAACTGTGATGGGAGCCAGGGTTGGCATCCTCCTCCCTGCATCCCAAAATTACTGGGGACAGAGCTGGCATCCCCCTCCCTGCACCCCAAAACTTCTGGGGATCAGGCCTGACATCCTCATTCCTGCATCCCAAAACTGCTGGGAACCAGGGCTGGCATTCCTTCATGCATGCCAAAATTGCTGGGGACCAGGGCTGGAATCCCCTTCCTGGATCTCAAAACTGCTAGGGATAGAACTGGAATCCTCATTCCTTCATCCCAAAACTGTGATGGGAGCCAGGGCTGGCATCCTCATTCCTTCATCCCAAAACTTCTGGGGATCAGGGCTGACATCCTCATTCCTGCATCCCAAAACTGTGATGGGAGCCAGGGCTGGCATCCCTCCCTGCATCACCCTCAGGATGTGATGGAGGTGCTCTCCCACTGGGAGTCACCAGCCCAGTCCACTCCTCCAAAGCAAGCAGCACATCCTGGGTGGGTTCTGTAGGATCAGAGCCCTGCAAAGGTTCATTTTCCAGCTGAGGCAGTGCCTGGGCTGGCAGCAGCAGGAGGTCTCTCCTGCCTCCCTCCTGGAGAGGGCAGTTTGGAGGGGAAAATAATTGAGAGCTATTTAATTTTAATTTTTTTTCAGCAGAAAGAGAGGAAAATTTCTGTGTTGTGTGGATTTTTTTTTCCCCTCTTCTTTATTATTTTTCTGGACTGAAATGAATTTTTTTGATATATTGAATATATTTAATATTCAAATGCTGTGAATTTGCAGGATGGAGCAGACAGAGACTGCCTCTTGCGATAAGAGACATTATTACTGTTGTGAAGAATTCCTTTAAGATTCCATCTTAATCGTTCTGCTATTGAAATGGAAGAATAAAGTAATAAAATTAGATGTTTTGAAAAGACTTGATTAAAAAAGTAATTATCCTGCCAGCTCGTGGATTCCCACGTCCTGCCAGGTTCCTCCAGCTCGGGCCCTCTCCTTGCTGAGCTCCTCTGCACAATCCCATGGGAATGAACAACTTTGTGCCAGGGCACCTCCAAGGCACAGCTGCTTCTGCTCTTCTCCCTCTGGGCATGATTTGGGGCTGGTTTGGGGTTTTTTGGGGTGTTCTGTGCAGAGTACAGAGCTGGACTGGAGCTTTGTGAGTCCAACACAGGACATTCCCTGGTTCTGTCATTCCTCGGTCCCCAGCCCAAGCAGCCCCACACACCCCATCCTGCCCAGGCAGCTCCTGGCAGCTCTGGATGCCCATGGATGGAGCTGGGTGCCCTCCAGACCCTCCTGCAGGCAGGGAAAGGCTGGAGGGAAAGGCACAGCATCCTCTGGCACCTCAATTCCTGCTCTGTGGCTTCACCAGCCTGTGGGATCATGGACAGGAGCCCTGTGAGGTCTGGGACACTCAGGCAGCACCCCCAGAATGTCTTTGCAAGTGTCTCATGGCATCATGCACCATTTCTGGGTGACAAACTGGGGCAGTGAGGTCAGGGGCACTCAGGTAGCACCCCCAGCATGCCTCTGGAAGTGTCTCATGGCATCATGCACCATTTCTGGGTGACAAACTGGGTCCCCACAGCCTGCACACCCCTGACCAGGACAGACAGGGGGATGCTCCATGCCTGGGACCCCTCCTGGCCCATGGGGGCTGCCCAAGCACTGGCCCCAGCTGCAAGAGGCTGTGCTGGAGGGACAGGATTTCCCCAGGAGGAGCAGAGCAGGGGTGGCTGCACTCAGAGCTGTGCTGGGCCTCCCAGAGCAGCCCAGCTGTAATTGTGCAGCTCCTTCATTCTGCATTTCTAATGGGGAAACACAGATGGTGACAGCTGAGTGCAGAATGCATCTATTAAAATCTGCTGCTGATTGTTCCTCATAATGGGCTGGGGGTTTTTTGAAATATGCTGCAGAGGATCCACATCCTCATCAGGAGTGGAGCAGGTTACTTGTGTCTGTCTCCTGTCCATTGCCAGGCTTTTTTTGGCCATTATTTATTATTTTCATAGCAGAATAACTGGAGATCCATTGCTGCTGGGGCTCAGTGGGAGTTAAATATGTCCTGGCTGAATAAATTCTCCACCTGGAGACACGTGCTGCTTGTGAGAGGTAACCTGGAACACAGCTAAAGAATAAAGTAGGGATTTATTAAAAGGACTTTAAAGGATGCACCTTGGGCACTACAAAAGCCTGGCCAAGATTGACACTGGTCACAAGTTTTCACACTTTTATCAGTTTTGGTCCATTTCCATATTGGGGTTAATTGTCCTATTACAGTTCCAGGTTCTGCATTGCCAGAGGGAGCCCAGGCCCATCTGCAGCAGCCCTGGAGCTGCAGAGGAAAACTCCCCCCTTGTGCAGGATCCCTGCTCCAGCAGAACCACAGCTGGCACTGCAGGAGGGCTGAGCCCCCCTGGGATGGGGCTGGGACACCCCCCTGACACACAGGGGACAGGGCCTGCTCTCACTCTGGCAGGGTTGCTTTGTACTATTGCATTTGTATTTTTAATTTCTTTAACAAAGAACTGTTATTCCTACTCGCATATCTTTGCCTGAGAGCCTTTTAATTTCAAAATATAATAATAATAATTATAATAATTCAGAGGGAGGGAGTTTATATTCTCTATTTCAAGAGAGGCTCCTGCCTTCCTTAGCAGACACCTGTCCTTTCAAACCAAGGCAGAGGGGGACAAATTTTGATGCCAAGTGCAGACATCCCCCCCTGCCCAGAGCTGGGGGCATGCTGGCATCCCTGCTGCCAGGCTGGGTGATTCCACACCCACCTTCCACAGCCCTGCAGCCCCATCCCAGGGGTTTGCCAGCCCATCCAGCTCTGCCCACACCCCCACTCTGCTCCCCTGCCATGAAAATCCAGGGTTTTGCTGGGGAATATTTCCAAACTGGCAAGATTTCCCCAGGCCAGGATGTGAGTGGGGCTCCTGGTGCTCTGGCAGTGACCTTATAATTAAGCAGTGTAGAGGACACTGCTCCCAGCCAGCTCCCTGAGTGCTTCTATTCCAGTTTGGGCTACATCCAGCCCTGGTAAATCCATTAATTACACTTCATACAGTGACATTTACTGACGAATGAAAGATTTCATTATGTCTGCCTGCTTCCTCAAGCTCAGCAAGAGCTCGGACAGCTCCCCTGAGCCCTGGCCCCGATTATTTCAGTGCCAGGGCTGGACCTCCTTACACACACTCACCTCACCTGTGGGCAGGGTTTGGCCAAAGAGCTCTGCTCTTGTGATAGATGAGCAATGGGATGGTGGACTCTCACAAATAAAAGACAGATATTATGTTCAGAGGAGTTTTATAGATTTATAGTTATAATAATATAGATATATATTATATAGTTAATAATAATAGTAATAGTAATAATAATAATAATTAAAATAATAATGGTATCTATGATATATTTATATATAATATTTATTATCTATAATATAACTATGTATTCTACAGAGTTGTAATATAACTATATATAATACAATACAGTAATATAGTTATATATTATATAGTTTACTATAATAATAATAATATGGTTATATGTTATATAGATATATATAATATATATATAATCTATAATATAACTATATATTGTATATAGTTATAATATAACTATATACAATAGAATATAATAATATAGTTATATATTTTATAGTTTATAATAATAATATAGTAATTATTATATAGTTAATATATATATAGTTATAATAATATATATAGTTATAGTTATAGTTATAGTTATAATAATATATATAGTTATAATAATAATATAGTTATATATTATATAGTTATTTATATAATATATATAATCTATAACATGACTATATATTATATATAGTTATAACGAATATAATATAATATATATGATCTATTATATAAAATATTTATAATATAATATAATAGTATAGTTATATATTATATAGCTTATAATAATAATATAGTTATATATTATTTAGTATATATATAATCTATATTATCTATAATATTACTATATATTATATATAGTTATAATATAACTACATATAATATATTGATATATTATATATAATATATATATTAAAGCATATATATGTGCTTTACCTCTTTGTACCTCAGGGGTGCCCTGAGTTCAGGACATTTGGGAGGGTCAGTTTGTCACTATGGCAGCACCTGAGCTCCAGTCAGGATTTAAGGCAGTGAACTCCACCACTGGGCAGTGAAGGAGGAGTCAATGGACAGAACTTTGGGAGAGGCTAAAGGGTTAAAAGGTGAAACCTCCACAGTGTGGATGAGCACATGGTGGGAAAATCCTCTGTAATATTTTCTCTACTCAGTCTTCTGTTGTATTTTTGATAAGGTTTTAATAAACCTTTTACTTTTTTTTTGGAAGTGAGGCTCATTTCTCACACTCTGATCTCCACTGTGCTGCTTGGACTGCAGGAGGCAAGGCTGGGTTCATCCTCCCCAGCCTGGCTTCTGTTCCGTGTGCAGGAAGCCTCCATGTGCAGGGACACAGGAGCCATCTCACTTCCAGGGAGACAGAGGGGGTGCATTAAACTTTCATGGCAACAACTCAGTGACAAAGGCAGAACATGAGCTCCTCCCTGGCAGCAGCTCAGGAGGAGCCTCCAGGCCCAGCCCTGCGGCACAGGGAGCAGGAAGGACAGACTGTCACAGCAGGTCTGATCCCTGCTCCAAGGGATGTCCTTGTGGCCATGGCAGCTCCAGGTGCTCTCTGAGACCCCCTTTGTCCCCCAGAGTGTGGTGGGAGCCCCCAGGATGTGCTGAGACAGCCAGAGGTGAGAGCTTGAGCTCTGGGCAGGTTTGGGAGCAGCTGCTGAGCTCTGCAGAGGTTCCCTGGAGGATGTGACCTCCACTTTAGGGATGTAGTCCCAGGGGGTTTGAGTCCATGCAGAGTCCCTTTTCCAGGATGGGATCCTCCTGCAAAGCCTGCCAGCCTCTCCTCTGCCTCAGCTCAGAGGCTGTGCTGCCCTCAGCTCTGTTCAGCTCTGGACACTGTGGTGGGAGAGGAGAGGGAGAGAACAAATCCCTGTGAGTGCTGTGTTGGAGCAGCTTCCACAGCAGCTTTGAACAGCCAGCTACCTTCAGATCTCAGCAGACCAGAGGAATTGTCCGTCAGGAGTTCTGCCTCTGCCCACATCCCATCCCAGGGATCCTACCCCACTCACCTCAACCCTGAACCCTGGCAACCCCTCCAGGAAGAGCTCATCCCACATCTTTTTGGGTTCCCTTGCCAGGAGGGCTGCAGGGGCTGTGGACAGCTCCCTAACAAAGTGTGAGGACGCTGCTCATCTGCATCCTGTAAATGTCCATCAGTGGGAGCTGCCACAAGCCCTCCTTGGGGCATCCAGGGACTGCCCCCTGCAAGCAGAATCCCCAAACCTCAACCCTCCATGGCTGCTGTACCCAGTATTATTTCTGGCAGATCACTGGTGCCTAAATGACAGCTACATTAGCTGAGTCAATGCTGAGGATGTAAATGTGCAGCTGGCAGAGCTGGTGTTTAAGCAATAAGACATGACAGCAGTGGGGTTTGAAGTGATTAGTGCCTGTGCTGGGTGTGCACAGAGGCAGGAGGCTGAAGGTCAAGTGCCTGCAAGGGCTGGCAGAGCACAGGGATCCCATGGTGGCACAGCAGGGCCCTGGGCTGGCAGGACAGAGCTGGGCACTCTCTGAGCACCCTCACCCCAAGGAGACTGTTGAAGATTGCAATGCAAGGTGTCTTCCATTACCATCTGCATGGCAGATTACCTTTTGTCAAGTGGGCAGTTTGCCTTATCTCTCTCTCTGAGTGACCACAATCACTCCTCCCTCAGGGCAGACACCTGCTGATAACAGCTATTGAATGTCCCTGCATGGCTGATAAGAACTACAGCATCCCATTGGGAGATGTGAGCCCAGAGGGAGGAGCCAAGCATTCCTACCTGGATAGAATCTGGAGATTCTGGAACACCAGCACGGCTTCTGCACTGGATTGCCCAGAGGAACAGCAGCTGCCTCTTGCCCTGGATCTTCAGAGGAAGATGCACCTTTCTCCAGGATCCCTGCTCCAGCAGAACCAGCCCTGACCCTGCAGGAGGGCTGAGCCACAATTCCAATGGCACTGCTGCCAACAGCCTGACCCACAGGGTGTCAGGCTGGGTTCTGACTTTGGCAGTGTTGTTCTAGTGTACTGCATTGTTTATTTTATCCTTTTATTTTTTTCCTCTGCTATTAAAGAACTGTTATTTCCTGCTCCCATATTTTTGCCTGAGAGCCCCTTAATTTAACATTTATAGCAATTCGGAGGGGTGGGGAGGGTTTACATTCTCTCATGATGCTCTCATGAGGACAGAACCCCCAGCTCTGCCTGCACACCAGTGGACAAAGCTGCATTTTTCCTCCTCCTACGTGTCACTCCTGGGAGCAGCAGCTGCAGTGTGAGTGTGGACCTGTCGGTTCTCCCCACCCGAGCTGATCACTTTTAATAAATACATTAAAAAGGAGAAAGATCTCCTGCCTGTGTTTATTTCATCAGCTGCTCACACACGGCCCAGGTCGTGACAAAATCTTTGTGACAAAATCTGTGTCCCAGGAGGATTTGCAGCTCTACAGCCTGTGAGGGGCAATGCTGGTCTGCTTTAGTCTTGATGCAGGTGCTGCTGGAGCATCCCCTGTGCTTGGTCAGGCTTGGCAGGGAGGGCAGCGAGGTGAACCACCCTGTCCCCTGTGTGCCTGTCTGCAAGAAGGGAACAGCCCAAAAATGAGGGAAAAGGACACCAGAGCTGTGCAGAGAGCAGGAAACTGCAGAGCTCAATAAACCAGTGGGGATTGGTTTATAACTGAGTCACAGAGCTGTTTTTCCCAGCAGAGGGCTGGAGCTGGCTGTCCCAAGGAGGGGGTGCCAGCAGGGTCAGGAGGGGCAGCAGAGTCACTGAGGGGTTGGACAGGACAGGGTGATCTCTCCTGGAAGGGCTCAAATCCAGGCTGGATGGAGCTGGAGCTCCAGGTCTTGTGGAAGGTGTCCCTGCCCATGGGACTGGGTGAGCTTTAACGTCCTTTGCAACCCAAATGATTCTGCAATTCCATAATTCTATGATTTTCTGTTCCCTAATCCAGGCAAGCCTGGGTGCTGCCCCTAAGGTGGAAAATAGCAATTTTAGTGGCTTCTCACCCTCTTTACTTCCCTTTTGCTCAGCTCTTTTCTCTCTTTTCTTTGCAGGAAGTGTTTAGGATCTTAACCAAACGTGGCTTTTAAAAACACGTGCTCAGAAACGTTATTTTTTTTGTTGTTGATTTTCTCCCTGCAAATAAAAATACCTTCAGCAGAAGCAAATAAGCCTGAGCAGGTTTGTCAGATCATTCAGATGAAAAAAAAAAAAAAGTGGCTGTGGATATAAACCAGGAACAATCCCCTCACCCATCCATCCAACGAGGAAAATTCATTTCCTTTGTGCTCCAGCTCCTGCCTTGGCAGATTTGGCCTGGCACTTTGTCCCTCCCTGCTGCTGTCCCTCCTCTTCCTCCTCATGTGACAGCAACAGCACAGCTCCATCCCTCAGTGCCAGCCTTTATCTGTGAGCTCTGACAGTAAAAAATGGAATTTTATGTGCTGCAGAAGTTCATAACATCCCAGCATTGATAGGGATAGAGTGCAAAAGAAATAAAATCAATAAAATATTCAAAGCTTTCACATTATAAGCTCCAGCCAAACTTTTTACCAAATGTTTACTGTATAATAAATTCTATTAAAAAGGCCAAGCTTGTATGCTGAAGAGGGGTGGAACGTTGTCACTTTAATTGCAATGGCATAAATATTTGATATTCAGTAAATTAGATCTGTAGCTCTGAAAACATTCTTGCAAATGGATTTTTACCTGTAGCACAGTGCCATTAGCAGGAGAAAGTCAACACAGCCCCAGGGCCTGTAATTAACTCAACCCAAGCAGAACTAAACATTTTTGACAGTTTTCCTGGTCTGGAATTAACTGTCATAGCAGAGAATGAAAGGAAGTGCATTGTCACATTATGTTTACGTAAAGTCTGTAAAATGCTGTGTTTTGTATTTTTGTTTTGTTAAGTCTGAGTTTCATGCCCCATTATTTTTTTCATCATTAGAGACAAGCTTAAAAACAACTAATGATGGATTTTATATCCTCAGAGTAGTCTGAAAAAAAAATAGAAAAAAGGGGAAGACATTAGTTCGGTAATTCAATTTTTCTTTATTTTTTTCTCTGTAATGAAGCATGGTACACTGTGTTCTGGTATAAATCATAATGCTGTGACATTTGAAGACATTAGGAACTCTGGTTTTCCTATCTGATTCAAGGTTCTCAGATAATAAGCAGTTGTCTAGCCCGTGTCTGTCTATTTTCTTGGAGCTGGGGGAAGGTGTATGTATGGTTTTTTTCCTTCTTTTCTTCTCTCTTTTTTTATTTTGTATTTACAAAAATAACTGTCACTCCACTGAAATGCAAACCCTTGAGGGCAAATCTACTTAATGCTTCCCTGAAAGCTACTTATTGTCCAGAAGCTCAGAGAAAATCTGTGCAGCAGTAATTGAAGGGATGTGTTGAGCTCCCTGACATTTTGTCCCAGAAATTATCTTACCTGAAAAAGAAAGGAGTATTTAGCAAGAGAGCTCCTGTGCAATTTGGGAATGGAAAGATGCTCATAAACAAGCTGATTAAAATAGCTGGGGTTTGCTGCATTTATAGCAACAACTTGGGCTAATAGCTTACATTAAAAGGGGAAAACCTGTTTGGATGGCAAATATATGTCTGCTGCAAGCAGGGATTGTGTTATGATCTTGTCTCTTTCCTGACATATTGAGAAGACAAGCAAATAAGGAAACAAAAATGTCAAGATTTTTTTTTTTCCTTCCTAAAGATTGCCAGATAGGGAAGAAAAAAAAAAAATCAAGGCAAAATTAAAAACACTCTGAGCTCTGCCTGTGCTGCTCTGCCAGGCTGCTCACCTCAATGAAAAGCTTTTATTTTGAATTTCTGAATATCTCAGGGAAAGAAGAGAAACCCCTCTTTTCCCAAGATACATCATGCAAGAAATGACCTCAGCTCGATGCAATTTTTATTTTGCATTCCATTTCAGCGTAGAAGTCCCTCCTGCGCCAGGGCCGTGCCAGGAGGGCTGGGAATGGTTCCTCATCCACCTGCAGCTGCCTGCTCACTGCAGCCTCCTCTGAAGGCATTCTCCACATCCTCATCCACTGAACCACTGCAGCAACGAGCACACAACACCTTCACTAGGAGACAGAAAAAAGCAAGAAAGGTGTAGGAGCAATGGGGGTAGGATGGTCAGGACAGACGGACATGAGAGATCTCTGCAGCCAGGGCTGGAACTTGGGGTTTATTGCAAAGGGCCTGGGGGCAGGGCCCTGCTGGGAGCTGCCAGACTCAGCTCAGAGCAGGACTGAGAGGAGAGAGGGGGAGAGAGGATGAGAGGGTGAGAGAGCAAAAGGCAAGAGCTAAGAGAGCGAAGTTCCCGTTACAATACAATAAATCACCTTCTGTGTTGAATATTCTGATTCTCACTAACCAATCTAGTACAAGATACAAATCCTACAGCATTTACATACACCCTGTAAGAATCATTACATTACCATACTGTGTTACATTTTAAACCCTAAAAACTCCTCTTTGGGCCCCTTCTGCCGAGCTGTAGGGGCTGCTCTGACCCTTGGGCCTGTCTGCAAGCAGAGGGTGTTGTTCCATCAAAAGGGGATCACCTTCAGCTGGCCATGCCATTGTTTTCCAGTTGTTCAATAACTGAGGTATCTCCTTTTATTTCAATCTCCCTTATAGTTTCCATATTCTCAAAACCTTTTGCCAGACAATCAT